>CM029603.1:78995270-79607361 GCA_017311375.1 Mytilus coruscus | reverse complement strand
CAGCATACAGCAAAGTTTTGGCACATATAGGTTGCACTTTGTAAATACAACTGTTTCACAAGCCACGCCTCTTTTCGGAGATATATAATATTCATAGATATTTTTTTGTTTGTTTACGTAATGGTTTCCAGATATGATCTCTATCTTTCATCTTCTCAGAGAAATAACTTGGGAATGTTACCAGTATAAAAACACATGGTAGCGGCGAAAAATGAATTCTGAAGGAAACTCAAAGTGATGGTAGGCGTAGTACAGAATTTTAGTATAAGTTTAAACTCTTAGAAGTTCGGGGCATATAACTGTTGAAAATATGCCGCACAGTCCTACGTTTTGATCTTTGAATAAAAAAGAAGTGCATATCAACTTTCCGTTCTAGGATATAATTTTTCACGAAACTTCATAGTAAAAATGACACAGCTCTACCCGCAAAGGGAGTTCCTATGGGAAATTGCATTGTCTATATTTACAGAAGTGCAACCTATACACTGCAAATGTTGTCTATGTGTCAATGAAATAGCTTCTTAAACAGTACAACAAACAATCACATACAATGCATACAACAATTTGTTTGTGTTAAAAAGGGAGATGTGGTTTGATTGCCAATGAGACACACATAAACCAAAGATCAAAGGACACGGACGCAAGTAACTAAGGTGAACGTTCACATCAATCATTACCATACAAAACAATAAGCGTTAAAGGCCAATCCATTTAAATAACGAAACAATTCAATAATCCCTCTAACCTGGGACAGTGATGAAACTGATCAACATAGAAATAAACTGTACAATTAAATGGAAAAAGCTGTGCTAATTTGATCAATGCGATACACAAACAATCAAGTTAACAAAAGACACAAAGTACCGATTTGAGAGTACTCATACTGTCATAGCTCTTGTATGCTATTTCAAAGTCAATAATTACCAATAAAAATCATGTTTTCATCAGCCTAAAATATAAATCAGTACAAAAGAAAAATAGGAGATGTAGTATGCTTTCCATTGAGACAAATATAGACCACTTTTGGTTATCCATTCCGTATAGTCTGCTATAAAAATCCCCAGCGTATAGGTAAACCTACATTATATGATTAAGAACAATAAACTAAACATATGTTTTATAACACGCCATGTGTGGAAGTAGAAGCCGTTATTGGACTTTGGAAAAAAATTTATCAAAACATTATATTTCCAAATATGTCTAATGAAGCTTTGAGTTTAAGTACTTTGTTTTAATTTGTATGCAACTTTGATTTATATCTACATGAGTATTGTGTATGCACTATAACAATACTATGTGTTCTTATAAAATAAGTTTGGTGGATTCCTCAAACTATCACATGGGGGATAAAAAAATATTTCCAGTATTTTCACATTCGAAAGCTTACAATGCATCATGTATTGCAAAAAGTTCAAGCAGTACATTCATTGAGATAAATAAAACTAGATAGGTATTTGTGCATGACAACAGTAATGAAGAAAACAGACGGACTCAAATGTTTATATTATTCTATTTTGGGCTATAAATATAGGCAGACTCGCAATGAAATTGAATGACTTAGCCCAGTTTTTGTTTGTTGCCTGGATTTGTGATGAAACTAGAATATCGGCAAACTATTGTTGCTTTTACTGCCAAACAAATAAATAACACAGCTAACCCGGATGTTAAAAAATGTCCACATATCCTTATACATTAACTCATCTGAAGTATCGCTCTAAAGTACCTTCTAATTGACATAAATCAGTTCTGCACTGAGATTTACACTGGAACACCGAATTGTAGTTATATGATAATTATTAAAATATTCGGATGAAGTTGCACATTATATGTGTAGTCAAAGTTTAATTATATTTTTGTCAGTTAAAATACTGAATCCTAACAAAACTATCAAGTATCAAGAAGTTGTAACAGCAACGTTGTCAATAGATACTGGAAGACATAAAACAAATGAACAAAATTATGCATGCAATATTGGGCCCTGAACTTAAATCAGCAAAATGCAGTAAATATAAAAAAAAATAACATGTCGAGAATAAACGATGCTCCTAATAAAATTACCAACAAACATTTCAAAAATTGTCTGGCTTATCAATTTCTATATAGCCGTTAGATATTTCGATTGATCAAATCCTTTATCTGCCTCGTACTTAAATCGCATGGTTTTTTTTTCTAAATTTGTGTATTGCACTTTTCATTCAAATGAAACTATTGAATCAAATACGAAACAACATGGTAATATTAAATGTATCTTTTTTATTTTTTTGAAACAATGTGTTTATCAGAGATGGCAACAGAACATACAGACGATACCTCAACTCTTCCCCAGCAGCAAACAAGCCTTATTATAAGTAGTCCAGGTATGATCGAATTCCTTTGAATAATGAATTAAAACAGTGAATATTCAGGAAGTCAAACTAGAAATTCACCAATAACAAATTGACAAATATTAAACGTCAATAATGACAATTAACAGAAATGTCCACATATATAGAATTAATATTTGGGAAAACATAGTTCAATGTTCTTGCCTTGAACAACTTGGGAACATTGTTATGTTGTGTTACGCACCTACACACAACACTATTATCTGTGTTTAAAATGACAAATTAAAATATCTGCTCGGATATGCATTAACCTGAAGTAAGTTGTTATACTTCATTGTACTTAACAGAAAAAGAGGTCAAACTTAAAAAAACTGAAAGATACAGTAATCTGTAGTTGAAGACCTTTAGCTTTGGTTGTGATTTGTCTATCTATCTCTTTACTTATATATTCAAAAATACGTCTTCATTTATTCGTGTTATACTGGTATTTTCGTGCATATTTCTTGTATAAAGAACAAAAAAATTGTTTTGTATATTTTTCCACATATCACAGTCGTACTTTTCATTCCCCCAAAAGAACGTATTAAATATAAATAAGAACATGTGGTATGAGTGCCAACGAGACAACTATCCATCCAAGTCACAATGTGTAAAAAGTAAACAATTATAGGTCAAAGTACGGCCTTCAACACGGAGCCTTGGCTCAAACCGAACAGCAAGCCTTATTAGAGATGACCAGGATATTGACGAACGAACTTACGAAAGCGTAACTTGACGAATAGTACGAAACGGGAGCTGCTGTGTATAAATCTAACATAAAAACGCAAGTTGAAGTATAGTAATTCGCATCGTCTGCATGTAGTTTAAAGAAGTTATTACCTGTATCCGTATATAACTCCTCACATTAATAATTCAATGTTTTCTACAATAGCAAATGGTGCACTCGATATCCAAGACTTTGCTTTGAACATAGAGGTTCCAAAAGGGATTTGGTGGCAAGAAAAGTGTGTTAGCATAGATATTGAAGTTTACTATATTGATATGATTGATAATCAATACGTATATAACTAAACGAAATCGTTTCCACATTTCAACAATTAAAAATAATCTAAGATTTGTTATTGGGGACTGGTCATTTTCTTTCATTCTTTCATCTGAAGTTCTCCTTTTTCCAGTCCCCACCTTGAAGAAGGAAAATAAGTTCAAAAGACATGGAAATGTCAACCCCACCCCACCCCAAACACGTTTCAATACTTGTATTGTTATTATTCAATAATACACAAAGGTTGACGTACCATCATCTAAATAATATTCTTATCAATCATATTATTTGCTTTCTGGGTATTTTGTGAAATCAATGATATTTTAAATACTCAGATCAGTGAAACGTACTTCAACAATCTACGCAATTGCATGTGTATCAAACAAACCATGTCAGACGAAGTATGTTGCGGTCCATACATTCTTCCCAAAGTAACGAGTCTTTGAACTTTATAAATTTTAATCATATGCTGTATGCACTTTATCATTGCATCTCCTCTGACATAGTTTGATGTCCATACTAAACATGCTAAAACGTTGCTTTAATTATGGATATTAAAATAAGGGGTTGTAACAAAGTTGGTAAATTCACTCGAAACTAGGTGAGACAAACGCAGTAGCTATAGATAAGACTTAGTGGTATAAACATAGAAAACTGGATATTTTAATAAATAATAATATATAGAAATTAAACAAAACAATTCAAAAAAGGGGGTCCACCCCACAAGCGCCTATGGTCATTTTGACCTTTTTTTCTGTCTTCTAAGTAGTTGTAAGGCATGTAAGGTTCATAAGTGTTTCTCGTTTTTCGTTTTTTTATATAGATAAGACCGTTGGTTTTTCTGTTTGAATGGTTTTACACTATTCATTTTGGGGCCCTTTATAGCTTGCTTTCGGTGTGAGCCAAGGCTCCATGTTGAAGGCCGTACCTTGACCTATAATGGTTTACTTTTTAAAAATTGTGACTTGGATGGAGTTTTGTCTCATTGGTACTCATACCACATCTTCTAATATCTATTTAAAATTATCGTTAATGTCTTCGAATGCGTTAATATTGGACCAAGTAAGACTTTTGTCTAGTTATCTTCCTTAAAAAATAATTTATTTACTCTTATGACCAGTTTTTTACACTTAAATAGTTTTGCCATCGGTATGATTGAAAACTATTTGCAACAGAAATCATTTTTTAGATGGTACAAAAAAACAATAGGTTTTCTTTTTTTATTATAAACTGATAAATTTGTTTGTCTGAAACTTGAAAACCCAATTAAAAATACAGAGCAAACATACGATCCGACAACAATAATTTTATAAATTATTTCAAATCATCAATGTTCTGCATTTATATTTGTTTGAGCATTGCAAAAGTCGTCGGTGCATTCGAATATTCCTCTGTGAGATGTACATTTCATCATGCTTTCAACAATAACAAACAACAACATTGTATCATAAGATATGTAACACTTTCGGAAATTAGAGAAGACAAAAGCACCAGTCTGAACTACTACTCAGCATTAACCATTTTTAAATGGAAGCAGTACCGATAAAACCAAATTGTATTGTTTAAACTGACTTTTTCTGTAAAAAATTAGTAAACTATGACATTGCTTCTGAACTTTGTCTGTTTGACATGTTTGATATATAGTTTGTTTAAGTATTTTGTTATTTTGTTATTTTGTAATTATATGTTTATCAGAAATGACAACAGAACCACATTCTGAAGAGGGTCAACAGCAAACAAGTCTTATTGGAAGTGGTACAGGTAAGATCATCATTCATATAATCAAATTGTTTACTAAACAAGAAATGTAAAAAATACACAAAACACAAATGTAGTAATATTAAACGTGTACTACCACAAATAAATATCAAACACATATACCCCAGATTTGACAATTAAATCTGATTTTATCTATGTTGTCTCATTATCACTTTGCTATATTCATAAATAAACGTGTCTCCTTTTTTCTGTATTCAAATCATTGAAAACTTCTTTGTTAATATTTCTTTGCTTGTCATATTTACCCTGTTTTCCTGGTTTATCTATTTTTACCAATAACAATCCAAGATATTTCAGGGAAGCACTACCAGAACAAACATTGAAACATGGTTTAGTGATGGTCAAGTTAAAACTTTGATTTCATGTGAACAATTGGAACACAATAACATTTCTTCTTAATATGCAGATGACTGTTTGTTGAATTGTTATTTCCCCAAAGGTATGTTCCTTGTCATTTTATTGGATGATTGATGGATTGATGCTTCTTTAAATTCCTTCTATTGTCACATATTTTTTTCAGAATCAGAAACGACAACAGAAGCATTTCCATCTTCTGCTTCTACAGCAAGTCCAACAGAAATTACAACAGGTAAGGTCAGAACTTGTGCAATTATCGATAGTGAAAATTATATACTGATAAAGAAAAATGGAACATATAAATTTAAATCCTTAAAATTAAACGTTTATCAAAATATAGTCATCATATACAGAATTACATAATGCTGAAGAAAATAAATCATATTGAATTAAATTGATTGGAACTGTTAAAACAAATGTCATACTGACGACTAGTGTCAAGCACATGTGCACAAAACTTAGCCAGTCAAGAAAATGAAAAAAAAAATGAATTGCATATGAAATGTTTTGTTTCAACATGTAGTTCGTAGCTATAATTTACAAATCTAGTCATTAAACTAAATACGCATGAAATAAAGATAATATGGTAAGTACGGTAACCTGTAATTGCAGGTCTGTGGTTTTTTAAGGAGAGTTGTCTTATTGATGTTTAAAATATATAAGTAAATACACATGTTTGTATTTGCGTCTTTCGAATAAAACTAAATGCAGTAAATGAACCTTAATTAAACCCAACACTAATTAGATTAGATATCAAATAATTGAAAACTATTATTCGCGCATAAGTAGAAATTATATCAATTCGTACGAAGAATGTCGGAAAAGGGTGAATATCATTGTAAATTATATTTTGCTTCTTTAATCATGTTTATCTTGAATTGTTAAGCAGCAGGAACCAATCGGTCTACATCTGTAATGAATTTTTAAAATAAACTACCTAAATGAAGGCTAGAGGTATAGGGGGAGGGTTGAGATCTCACAAAACATGTTTAACCCCGCCGCATTTTTGCGCCTGTCCCAAGTCAGGAGCCTCTGGCCTTTGTTAGTCTTGTATGTTTTTTTTTTTTAATTTTAGTTCATTTATATGTTTCGGAGTTTAGTATGACGTCCATTTTCACTGAACTAGTACACATTTTTGTTTGTTTCCGGGGCCAGCTGTGTTGAAGACCCATTGGTGGCTTTGGGCTGTTTTCTGCTCTTTGGTCGGGTTGTTGTCTCTTTGACACATTCCCCTTTTCCATTCTTAATTTTATTATACGTGATGTGTGTTATCATTTCGACTTTTTTCTTCATGTTTATTATATATATGTTAAGAAATGAAAGCAACACGTTATAAATTTCATGCGGCCGAAACGCTTTCTTGAAATACATAGGCCTTCATCAGGAACGTTCACAGCAGAATATTTAAAAGCAACGGATGTATATGAACTGAAACAGTTGAAGATCTAAATGACGAAATAGGACCTAACAAAATAGTCAATTATATGTAAGGCCAACTGTTTATATCATTAAAGGACAATTGGAAATTGAAAAAAAACGGACTTCTTAATATTCCAACATCACTTGAATGTATTCCAATTTTACTCGTGTTTGTGTTTGTATTGTTTAAACTTTTTTTTTTTGTATGGGACTTTATACACTTTGTCTGTGTGTGCAGTTGTATGTCTGATATATAGTTTTGTTTTCCTCTCAATGATTTTTGTAAAACTTTTTTGAAACATTATGCATGTCAGAGAAGACAACAACACCAGTCGGTACCACTACTCAGCATCAAACAAACCTTATTGGAAGTAGAACAGGTAAGATAAGTATTCATATATTTGATGAAATTCAAATTGATTACAGAACACGAAATGTAAAGATATACAAATAAATAAATGTAGTAATATTGAACGTGTAATAACACAAATTATGTCAGACACATATACTCGAAACCCATGCAACGAATTTGTCAAATGAAATGAATACAATTAAAGATTGAGTTGATTTATTTTGTCTCATTATCATTTTACTTATATACATTTATAAGTAAATGTATCTCCGCTTGAATTCAGTTCTTGCAAACTTTTTGTTAATATTTATTTGCTTTTCATATGACACATTTACCTTTTTTTCTCAATCATCTATTTTACAAATAACAATTCAAGACATGTCATGGGAAGCTTTACCCGTGCAATCACTAAAACATGGTTTGATGCTTATATAGTTAACACTTTGATTTCCTGTGAAGAAAATTGGAAGACTATAACATTTCTTCTTAATATGCACTTGACTGTTTGTTGAATAGTTATTTTTCCCAAAGGTATGTTCTTTGTCATTTTATTGGATGATTGATGGATTGTTGTTTCTTTAAATTCCTTCTATTGTCACATATGTTTTTCAGAACCAGAAACGACAGCAGAAACATTTACATCTTCTGCTTCTACAGCAAGTCCAATAGGAGGTAAAACAGGTAAGGTCAGAACTTGTTTAATTAACAATAGTGAAAATTATATTGATAAAGAAAAATGGAACATATAAATCAAAATATTTAAAATTAAACTTTTAATCAAAATAAAGCCAATATATACAGAATTTTGCATAATGGTGGCGAAATTAAATCATATTGAATTAAAGTGATTGGACCGGTGAAAAAAATGGCATACTGATGACTTGTGTCAAGCACATGTACACAAAACTTAAGCCAGTCAAGAAAAAGGAAAAAAAATGAATTGCATATGAAATGTCTTGTTTCAACATGCAGTTCGCGCCTATACTTTACAAATGTAGTAGTAAAACTAAAACAAATAAACAGAAAGATAATATAGTAAGTACGGTAACCTGTAATTGCAGGTCTGTGGTCTTTTGAGGAGAGTTGTCTTATTATCTCTTAACTTATATATAAGTTAATATACAATCATGTATTTGTTTGCTTCTATAGAGTAGGCTTAAATGCAGGATATTAACCTAATTCGAACTTAGTTAAATATGATATCAAAAAATTGAAAACTATTATGCTGGCATAAGAAGAAATTATAACAATTCGTACGAAGAATTTCGGAAAAAAGATAGACATCATTGCAAATTATCTTTTCCCTCCTTTATCTTGCGTTGTTAAGCACCAGAAACAAATCGGTCTAATATGTAATGAATTTGTAAACTAAATGACTTAAATGAAGACTTATGCGTGATGTGTGTTACCATTTCGACTTTTTTCTTTATTTTGTTTTTGCCACATAGGTGGAGATATTTTAATCAAGTCGATATATATATATATATATTAAAAGCAACACGTTATAAGTTTCATGCGTTCGAAACGCTTTTTTCTGGATATTCTTTCATCAGGAACGCTCAAAGCAGAATTTTTGAAAGCCAAGGACGTATAAGAACCGAAACAGTCGAAGAGCTATATGACAAACCATGACCTAACACAATAGCCAATTCGATATAAGGTCAACGGTTATATCATTAAAATGTATATATTCAAGTCTTTTTTTAGGCAAGAAAATTAAACACTGTGAGAGAAAAAAAAACAACTCGGAATCGAAAAAAAAATATTTCAAACGGACATAAACTTTCAGATGCTTCATTTTTTTATTGGGTTTTTTCCATAAACTTTTTTGCATTTCTATCATAACCTACTATGCTTCTCTTTTTGTTTACTTTTTCCCTTTATTTATACGAATTAGACTTCATACAGGATATTCCAGGAAAAAATGAACAGAAACAAGCATGATCCCTTAACTGTGTGCTATATAAACGTTGTCATCTCATTAAATAATCCAAAATTTGTTGGCTTATGTTAACACATCTATTTCATCAAAATTTTAATAAAAGATTGATTGATTGATTAATTGATGTTCAACGCCACTTTCAACACTATTGTGCTATTTCGTGGCGGTCAGTTTCTATTGGTGGAGGAAGCCGGAGTGCCCGGAGAGAACAACCGACCTTCGATAGGAAAACTGACAATCCTAGTCAATTAAGATTAGAGTCGAGTGCACCTGCCCCGTGCGGGATTCGAAATCTCAACCGCAGTGTTGACTAGCTAGTGATACAGTAGTTCGATTAATAAAGGATATCACAGTTAAATTTAAGTTTGCATTGTATATTGACTGAACAAAACTTTACGAAGAAAGGAATGATTTTTAGCATTCCGATTGTGAACTGTCCATTTCTATGTAGTAACGTTCCAGCAGCGCTTGTATATGACGTTTATGACGAATATGTCTCCCAGTTGATACAATACCTCAGAGCTTGCATTTACTTTTATGATTTCTTGATAAAGCGCTGCTACACTAAATGATCCAAGTCATCAAGTATGATTCATCCCATTGCAAGTTTTACGGAGTCTATCATGAGTTAGTTGACAGTCAGTTATGGAATGTCTGTGTCACATATGACGAAGGATATACTCTAATTGTATCACCGCAATCCCGTTCTATTTTCCTCAAAAGTGAGATCACCGAGTGAGGTTCTGCTTATATAATTACAGTTGGGTGCCGACCAAGCATTACATGTAAACGGACTGAAAAGGTTTAACTTAAGTGCTCTTCAAATGAACGCAACGTAAGCTCGGCGTTAACTCCAAAATATCAGTAGACATAATAAGAACGTTCACGTGCTCGTTAACGTGATAAAGGCGCGTCTTCAATTTTTGTTACGCAAGTTAACTTTTGATAGTAAAAGCGCGATAACGCAGTTTGTCATGGTATCCTGGATACACTGACTAATGATATCACATGACTAGCTACAATAAAATGCTAACCTTTCCATTTTCGACAAATATATAGATTGACGATTAAAATGTATGATATGACACGTATTATTTTTTTTAATTGAAAAGTTAGAACTGTACATAAGTAACAAAAAGGATATTTATTATGATATCGTAAAACCTACCAGTTTTTCAATTTATTCGGTTTTGAAGTACGTGTTTTTAATTTTGGCATATTCTTTTGAAACATTTTTGAGAAGCGATATCCATTCATTTTTTATTTGCAACAAAAGAATTTGCAATTGAAGATAAAACGTTTTTTATAATATTCGTATACTGGCCTGATACAGAAAAAGGGTGGATTTAAGTTTGAAATTTCAAAATGTGTTGTCGGCATGAATATTAGTTATCAATATTTTCCTTTTTGTTAAAATATTATGTAATACATTAAAATTTTGATCTTTTGGTTCCTAGGATGATAAGTTTTACAAAAATTGAGAGCTCTATAAGTCTACGTTTACTAAAAATTATGTGGACAATGATAAAAAGTGTGTATATTTCCTGTTTTCTATAATGCTCATTTACTGGCCTGATAATGGATCACGTTTTATACATCATGACATATTGTATGACACAGATGTGCAGTCATTTAAGTTTAAAATTGCTATATTTGATTGTTTTATTCATATAAAGTCCTAATATGTTTTCTTCTGTTATAATATTATGTAACGACATTAAACTTTTTTGTACCTGAGGAGTGCTAGTTTTACACAAATTGAGTGCTAAAACAAGTCTACAGTTACTTACACTTCTGTCGAAAACAATAAAAGAAGCAATATGTCTTCTTTTTTTTAATATTCATGTACTGACCTGATACAGGATTAATTTTCATAGCTCAGAATGGATTGTTTTATCCAGAAGAGAATGAATTTATGTTTAAAATTGCTATATTCGTTGTCTTCATTCATATAAGATGCTAATATGTTTTTTTTTGTTGCAATATTTTGAATCGGCATTAACACTTTGTTCTTTTTGTACCTCAGGAAGGATAGATGTACACAAATTGAGAGCTATATAAATCTATGGTTACTAAAACTGATGTTGACAACAATAAAAAGTGCGAATATTTCTTTTTCTATATAATATTCATGTACTGGCCTGATAAATGAGTACTTGTATACCTCAGGATAGATTGTCTGTTACGAAAAGAACGAAATGTAAGCTCAAAATTACAGAATTTGTTGTTGGCATCAATATAATGTGCCCATATTTCCCTTTTGTTAGGATATTATGACGACATTAAAATGTTGTTCTCTACCTACCTCAGGATGGATAATTTAACAATGGTTGAGAGCTCTATATGTCTACGGTTACCAATAATTACGTTAATAATAATAAAAATAGCTAGCATTTTTCTTTTTTTTTTTATAAAAGTCTTGTACTGGCCTGATGATGGAGTACTTTTTATAGTTCAGGATAGATTGTTTGACACAGAAGGGAAGGAATTTAGGTTTAAGGTTGCTATATTTGTTGTCGTCAATTCATATAAGGTTTCAATATTTTTTCTTTCTGTTAGAATGTTATGTAACGGCGTTGAATTTTTTTTCTTTTGATACCTCAGGATGGATAGTTTTACATAAATAAAGCACTTTGTAAGTTTATGGTTACCAATACTTATATCGATAACAATACCAGGTGCCAGTATTTCCTTTTATAACTAAGGATGGGTTGTTTGACATGAAAAGGAAGGAATTATTTGGACGGAAGATTTTTCTTATGAAAAGCAATTGCTTTGGTTTACAGGGATGAATAAGTTTTATAAATTTTAAATTATGCAATGTATAAATATGTCTCTGATTTATGTCGATCAATAAAATCATTTTTAAATGCAATAAATCATGTACTACGACAAATATTTTGAAATAGGGTATTGTCTGAAAACAAAGTTTATATCGTCTGTTTTATTTCAAGTATTGAAGCATTGTCTAGATAAATATGCGGTAATCATGGTAATATATATTGTTGACAACAAATAAAGCTTACAGTTTTGCAGTATTTAATTATCCAATAATATCTGAACATATTTTGCTAGTGATACTTTATGTATCCATCATTTGCAACATATTAATAAGCCATTGAAAAAAAAAAGAAAATTCGACTGTTAAATGTTATAGAACGAAGTTGTCTTACTATACACATCATTGTTGAAACGGAATGCTGTAATCAAGATTAACATATCATGAGAATCGGTCAAAAAGTTATTTTAAAAAGATATGGTTTTATATTGAAACTATAAAATTGAAAATAATTTTAACAAGAAAAATATAGTTTATTTATAATATTCACAAATAGCTAACTGGAAGTCAGATTAAACGCGCTTTTACAAAGTACACGTACGGGTAAAGGTGTAAAATCGGAAGTATACACCCGTTAACTTCTGAACAAACGGACACAAATTAAACGCGTGTTTACTCGAGAAGACTTAAGACATTTCCGTTTTGAACGCGTTAACGTAATTATAGTGCACGGGCGCCTATTAGAAAACGCGGAAATGCCAGTAAACAAATGAAATATGTACACACAGCGTTAACGTGCGTTTACTTTATGTTATGCGTGGTCTGCACTCGACTGTACCTTTCTGAAGCACCTGGAATCACCCCGGTTTTAGTTGGGTTCGCATTGTCAAGTCTTTTGCTTTTTATGTAATGGTTTGTTAAATGTTTGTCTTTCATCGTTTTTCCTCTGCTGTCTTTGACTTATGCGTTTGAATTTCCCCTTGGTATCTTCTTTTTTTATAGCTGTTTATGCATTCGTGATATTTGTTGTGCAGATTGTGTCCTGATATGGAGTGCGTTTATAACATTACTCAGGCTGTATCAATTATTATTGTCTATATCTTATTGAAATCAGATCTTTGTTTTGTTACATGTGTTTGACGCAGCTAGTAGAATAAAACATTCAATAAAGGATCATATTTAGTTTTTGTAAGCATATATGTAGTCAGACAATCATTTCAAGTTATACGTTACCACTATAAATACAAAATGTTAGACGCTAGAATAGATTGACACAATAGATTCATCATTTTACCGTTATATATTGATTTATTCGACTTACAATTCATCATAAATAAAGCATTTGAACTCTACTATTATGCTATTATGAGGAACGTTTAGAGTAATGTTGAAATTGAATAGTAAGAACATAGAATTTCTGGATTATATTCCTAAATATTTTGCAAATTACCAATCAATGTTTTTTAATAGTCAATAGTAAGCATACTGAATTTTTTAAGTTAAAAATTTGTTAGGATATTGAAAATGATCCTTCACGGAATGATGTAAGACCTATGATATCCCAAAATATTAAGTCGAAATTAGCAAAGTGAAAAATTGATTTTTTTAAGAACGTTTAAAAACATATATTTATTTTGTTTTGTAGATAAACTTAATATTAAGGCTATCGTTTCTTCATTGTCTGGAGCTACCTTTTTGTTCTTTCTCAGTTGCATTTGCGTTTACTTATGTCGACACAGAATATTTAAAAAAAATGCATACATCGACGAAGATTTAAGAATTAACCAAAATTTAGACCAAGATGTGACAACAATAAGGGGAAGTGTTCATGATGTAAGAGCAAACGACGAACTAGAGATGTCAAGATTTTGATGAAGATAGTCATCCCACTGAAGAAAACAGAGTGTGTAATAAGTCGAGGATGAACATATCTTAAACAAAAGCGATCCAAATATGAAGGGAAATAGTAAACGGTAAAAAGCAAACATATAGAAAGACACAGTGCAATAACAATTAAAAGGTGTAAAAAGCGGACCAGACCAACATTAAAATTGAATATGTCAAACATATACAATACTCTGTCTCAAATTCTCCTTTGATAAATTTAGAAATAATTAAGGAACTAATGACTTTATATCATTTAATATTCTTCTGCCTACATTGATGCAAATTTTGACCTCATAATTGATTATGACATCATTACTGCCAATGACCTATAATTGCTTATATTCACGTCAATAAGGCTCTAGAGAGCCGCCGTCTAAAGTCATACAGCCATTTGTGCTCTAGTGGATAGTTGCCTCATTGGCAGTTATATCACATCTTCTTATTTCTATGTCAGATGCTCAATTCAAAATTTTG
The DNA here is from genome assembly GCA_017311375.1 of Mytilus coruscus. Lineage (NCBI taxonomy): Eukaryota > Metazoa > Mollusca > Bivalvia > Mytilida > Mytilidae > Mytilus > Mytilus coruscus. Next base: position 79,593,006 of record CM029603.1, on the reverse strand, counting down.
TTAGTTTTAGAATTTTATTACATTCACCTGTTTATAACAGATTTAATGTTTATTTATTCAATCATAATCACATATGCATTTCCCCAGCAGCTTATCACACAATTTTGTTTGTTGTTCTGTTTCATAGTTGTATAAATCATATGACATATATTATGTATTGTGTTTATAAATTTTCTTCAGCAATTTCTATTTTATTTAAGTTGAAGGTAGCAATGAAGCAATCAAAAACCCAACAATCGCGAAATGACAGACATGTCTTTTGTTAAACACAACAAACAAAAGTCCTACACACTACACAGAAAATGTAAGTTTGCGCATCACGAACCAACTTAAGATAAAAAAAAATGTTCTCCGTTAGGATTAGCATTAATTGCTGTTTAAGTGTAAATCTATATTATTGTTCCTATGTTTACACAATACAAGACACATGGTGTCCGTGCAATCACATTTTGTAAGAATGTCTGTCTATCATAACGTGCTTTCAGAACTGTTATACTGATAAGTGACCAGATCTTCTTTTAACAATCAGTATATTTCGGTATATGAATCTGTTCAATCGAGCGGAATGGATTAAAATCGCCATTTTTTATTTACAAGGGAAATACTATTTTGTAGAACGAATTGATATGAAGCGATTTTGGAAGATATATATTTTTTATGTCAAGAGTGTAGACCAACCAAGCATATCAATGCCGATTTGTTATCCTTATTGTTGTTTATCACCCTCGTTGTCCCATTCATTTTGTTATTAGTTTCTTCTCTGTGGTCTTGTAAAATTCATCTAATAAATATTACTACTAGTATTTGATTTAGGTGTTTCTTTGTAATGTTTCACCTATGTATCCTTGTGTTCAGTTATCGCCTTTTGTAATTTAGTCATATATGTGGTAAGATGTTCAATATGCTTGTAAATTCTAAAAAATGCATCTCTTTAGCGGGTTTTTTTTTTATGTCTGCTTTGTACATTTTGCTAACTATCTCCAATGTTTATATTAATTGATTTTAAGTTGTTGTTCACATTGGATTTATAATAAATATTATGTATTGATTCTCTTTATGAAGTATTATACCCTTACTGCTGCTCTTGCCAATAAAGGACCTATTGACCCTACTCGATTTGACCATGTTAAACCCGAAAACATTAATAATTGAAAAACGACTATGATGAAAAAACGATGGAGCATTTACTTACCTTCAATTTGACCTAAGGGCAGAGATAATTTATGACCTGATCCTTGACTTTGTGTAAATTAATTGAATTTTGTTAGAAAAGATAATAGAATGAAGCATACAAAGCACCGTAAAATGTTAAAGACGTTTAGAAGCCCTCATTTTATTTACAAGTCAAATGTCTTCAGTCAAGGCCATGTTAAAAGTCCTTAGCAACCACCCTTATTTTATACCCAGTACCTAGTAACCATGCATGTCTTTAATCAAGACTGTATTGACTATTACATGGACCCTACCTAAATGTCAGGGGTGAATATCATCACATAAGTCAAGAGCAATCATTCATGTCTTGTGAAAAAGTGCCTAACAACCAATCATTTATTTTGCAAAAGTGCATATAATCAATTTATTAATTCAGGGACAGTGCCAAATCTTTATTGCCATTACACCATACATTTATAGCATGTGGCACAACATAAAAAATCAAAGATAAACAATATCAACAAGATCATTAATATACATAATTAAAGTAAATATTAAAGAACACGCATTGAATCTTTATTGTCATTCGACCATACATTTATAGCATGTGGCACAACATAAAAAATCAAAGATAAACAATATCAACAAGATCATTAATATACATAATTAAAGTAAATATTAAAGAACACGCATTGAATCTTTATTGTCATTCGACCATACATTTATAGCATGTGGCACAACATAAAAACCAAAATAAACAATATCAACAAGATCATTAATATACATAATTAAAGTAAATATTAAAGAACACGCATTGAATCTTTATTGTCATTCGACCATACATTTATAGCATGTGGCACAACATAAAAAATCAAAGATAAACAATATCAACAAGATCATTAATATACATAATTAAATTAAATATTAAAGAACACGCATTGAATCTTTATTGTCATACATAAAAATCAAAGACCATACATAATTTTATATTGAATCATTGTCGACCATACATTTATAGCATGTGGCACAACATAAAAACCAAAGATAAACAATATCAACAAGATCATTAATATACATAATTAAATTAGATATTAAAGAACACGCATTGAATCTTTATTGTCATTCGACCATACATTTATAGCATGTGGCACAACATAAAAAACCAAAAATAAACAATATCAACAAGATCATTTATATACATAATTAAAGTAAATATTAAAGAACACGCATTGAATCTTTATTGTCATTCGACCATACATTTATAGCATGTGGCACAACATAAAAACCAAAAATAAACAATATCAACAAGATCATTTATATACATAATTAAAGTAAATATTAAAGAACACACACTGAATGTACCGAATTGTTGAATTACACTGACTTGATTGTAAACATGTATATCCAGAATAATAAATTATACGGCAAATTTAATTTCAAGGTTGAAAAAAGTAAGGAGATATAAGAAGATGTGATATGAGTGCCAATGAGACAACTCTCCATTCAAGTCATAATTTGTAAAAGTAAACCATTATAGGTCAAAGTACGGCCTTCAACACGGAGACCTGGCTCACACAGAACAGCAAGCTATAAAGGACCCAAAAAATTACTAGACAAGTGTAAAACCATTCAAACAGGAAAACCAACGGTCTATTCTATATAAAAAACGAGAAACGAGAAACACTTATGAACCACATCAACAAACGACAACCACTGAACAACAGGTTCCTGACTTAGGACAGGTGCCAAAAAATGCAGCGGGTTTAAACGTTTTAACAGGCGCAAACCTTCACCCTGACCGTAGCATTGCTGAAATAATAGTTTAACATCACAACATAGAAATACACACTATAAAATATCAATTGAAAAGGCTTGACTCAGTCAAAAGACATATTAACAAAAACAAGTGAACATACACTAAACGAATAAATTTGATCTATGACACAATGTAAACTGGTTTTGATTACAAATTTATAGTTTTAAAATAAAAGGTTTGATTACAAATCCAAATGCAACTACAACTGTCCGCATAGCGAGACTAACACCCCCAAACAGGCATTTTTAGTTGCTGTTGTGAATTTCAGTTTTGAGACTTCTGGTTTCCAGGCATTCATTTTGAATATCATTGCCTCTGTGTTAGACTGACAATTGGTTACTGATAGTAATAGGTCATTCTGAAAGAATTTTACTAACGCAGGAAGAAAAACTGAGGATGGTATACTGTAAATTCATATATCAAAAGTCTAAGTCAAGGACAGTCTGGGTATAGTGTTGTCAATTTAAGTGCTACAGTATAACAGTTATGCACCAATCACAAATCAGACAATGTTATACTATTATATGGGTCAAATTGACCTGACTTTGATATATTATACACATCATCTCCTGGTCCATTATCATACAAATGTTGGTCAACATTAATTATATGGTACACAAGTTATGTCCGTGATAGAAATCAAGGTAGGTTTTAAAATCATAAGGGTCAAAGGTCAGAGTGATTGGACTTCGGTATGTGACACACCCTGAGCCCATGATGTAACTGCATACCAAATTTGGTAAGCCTAGGTTTTAAGGTTCAAAAGTTATGCGCTGGACTTGAAGCGGGATGGACGGACAGAAAGACAGACGGGCATGATGATTCCTAAATACACCCCAAACTTTGTTTGTGGGGAGTATAAGCATAAGAAGATGTGGTTTGATTGCCAATGAGACAACTCTCCACGAGAGACCAAAAGTTATTTTCTGAAAAGGTCCTTTCAATATACAAGAACAATACGAAACGAACAAAATTGCGAAGAGGATGACCAATTTGTTTCGCTGCTAGGGCATGTTGGGGTTGGACTTTAAGGCAAGACATTTTGCATAGACAGAATAGTCCTGTTATTAGGCTGGATTACTTATTTTTATTTTTTTTCGTCGAAAAAAATATTTTTCATTGTAAACACACCCATTTCCTATTTTGAATCGTATCCAGCTGATGTGCATCTGAATTCACAGACAATTCACTTTCAACATGTCTTTGGGAATATGTTTTATCATCAGTTCTAACCACCATCACATTAATTTCTTTCAACATTCCTTATCCCAATCACAATATATGGGATGGTCCTTTCCTAGCTGATATAACTACTCTGATTCTGCTGAATTGCATTTCATTTTCTATTCTGTAGATAATTTTTTTTTTTTAAATCTTTTTTTAAGAAATACATTATGTGTTCTTTCTACTTTTTGTACATGTAGATTTGGTCTTGGTGATCACATTTTCGCCCTATCTATTAAAGATAATTTTTAAGATAATTATAAAATCTCTAAATTTAATAAAAAAAAAATTCTTTTGGGGCCAAAAAAATATTGACATTTTTCAATGTATCTTATTATCTATTTTCTCCTGGATATGTTTTTCAGAATGTTTATTTCTATATATTTCTTAACATAAAACCCAAAACGCAGAACGGGAGAAAATAATTATTTAAGGACTATTAATGATACGGATAAGTTACCTCAACTTATTTGTTGATTGTATATGGCTGATCTTTTTCCACTAGCAGTTTCTTCATATCTATTAACTTTTTCAAGAAAATAGCCAACAACAATTTTAATGGGTAGACATAACTATCTTAAATGAGAGAAAAACTTCCATAATAAGTCGATTTTGATTAATATCAATTCGAAGATCTTTAATTCTGCTTATTATTACTTGTTATATAGTTTCTTTTTATCAATCAATTTTATTCAAATAATTGCAAAAAGAAAAACGAAGGCAAATAATAACTTTGAATGGCAATATGAGCCGATTGTCAATCGACTTATTAGTAAATCTAATTTTGTTGAACATTGTTACTTATAACAGTTTACTTTATATACTATTGCTTTCGTTAAAAACACTAAAATCTTAGAAAATTGTCACTGAAGGACAATAACTCGTTTAATGAGTCGTAGGACTGATTTCGATCATTTTGATATGTCTATAGATCTTATATAACTGTTAAACTTTGATGTTTACAGTTTGAATTTTCTCTGTGATTTATAGGTTTCAACATCTTGTTGTTCTGCTGGTTGTTTTAGTAGTGTAAAGTTTTTCTTGATTGACCATAGTTTTTACCAAAACACAAAGGATACAATCATCATGATAGGGGAAAGTTGACTTTCTTTTAGATCATGTCTATCTAATTATTTTTGTTGTATAAAGTTTATCTCGATTTATTGCAGTTTCAAGATTAAATAAAACTAAAAAGCTGGTAACAGTCGTCATTTAAGGGTATAATGCGTCTACCGAGTCAATAGACAATTTCGGCAATGTTGATTGATAAGTCTTGTGGGTAATTTTTCCTATAAAACTTTCTATCTATCTGTAATAGTTTTTAATACAAAAAACTAAGAGTTGCTAAATAATTTCTATCTATTTATTGAAGTTCCAAGATGAAGACCAAAAAAAGTAAAACTCGAGGCCCAAAAAATGCTATATGATTTACCTGGTATGTTTGCGAAAAATTCATATAATAAAATTAGAATAACATTTCAAGCAAAAACGTAAAATCAAGTCTTTATTCAACAGTGAACTTTATTTTACAATAGTATAGCAAATTGATGTCCCTTCAGATGTTCTTTGTCTATATATATCATCAGAATTAAAAGTTTTGGTTCTAATTTGTACAGTTGTTTCAGAGGACAAGACTTTTAAAAATGTTTGCACACGACGTAGACGTGAGGGAGAAGAGATTATAAAAGTTCATTTTGCTCTGAAGGCTAAGCCAGGCCAGCAAAAACCAAATTGGTAAACATCGTTTTTTAAGTATTTTTAACTATTTTTGTGATTTTCTATCTAAAACAGTTTTCAAGTAAATTAACTGAGAAATTTGCTCAAAGCTGACAGTTAATGTTGTCCAACTGTTATAAACTTATAAGATAGATCAGCACCTACTGACCATAATCATGATACTATACGGGTTTTCCTCGAACTACTGGTACTTTAGTTTTGTAAATTAAGCCAAGAACTATTGTTTAATTTCAGTGTTCTATTTTTCCTGTACCAGCCGTAGTTTTTTACAGGTATTAACAGAATAAGAATACTAGTATATGCTCTGCATGAATACTGCTAAATAACATTTGATAAAGTAGCTTCAAAAGGAAATGTTTTAGTCGTACACAGTACAAGTGATGACATTGACGAACGCCCAGTGTTCGCATAACATCACAAAGCTCTTAATAAGAGACAGGTGAGTTACAAGGACCGATCTTTGAATCATGATCAGAAAGATTTTTTGTACATTTGGTCCTCGGCAACACAAAAAATGATGGTTGCTAGGCATTTATCGATATGAAAATGGCTACTAAATACTTTGTGACGAAATGGACCACTTAATAACTTCCTTGTTGTAAACCTATGTATATGCCTAAAAGACCAGAAAGGAGACAACGTGGCTAATAATCAACCGAAACTTCACATGAGTAAAACCATGTCAGTGGATTATTTCGATCAAGAATCACAACTTCTGCAATTTTCAACTTTTGAGAAAAAGGTGGTGGCGATATAACACTTTTACCTTTTAATAAAGATCAAATTAATAGTTCCTTATAGTCTGAACCTAAATATATATAGTTGCTAGGTATATATCAATTAAGGGTCTTTGTTAAGGAAATTTGACATGACCTTGACCTCTGGTATTTTATCTTGTTACCTATTAAAAGCAATAATCTATCCAAACATTTTTTCTATTTAATATATGAGTAAAATCACAAAAAAAATACTGAACTCCGAGGAAAATTCAAAGGAAAGTCCCTAATCAAATGGCAAAATCAAAAGCTAAAACATATCAAACGAATGGATAACAACTGTCATATTCCTGACTTGGTACAGGCATTTTCTTATGTAGAAAATGGTGGATTAAACCTGGTTTTAAAGCTAACTAAACCTCTCACTTGTATAAGAGTCCCATCAAATTCCATTATATTGACAACGATGTGTGAGTCTTTTTGTTACCATTTCTGACAAAAATCTTATAAAAAGACTCAATGTCAAATATCAAGGTCATCTAAACCGTTGACCTTAGGGTCAGACTAAAGGTCATTGCATGTGCAACATTTATTAATTGATATGCGTCCTTTATCTGTCACACTTTATGAGATATATTAATAACTAGCTATGTCGGAATTATTTTATCAAAATAACAAAAATTACAAAGCTTTAGTTATAGATCATTTCTAGGCAACCGTGGTAGTTTTCATTAAATGAATGTGGATGCAAAAGTGTGTAATTAGTTCATTCACAATGCCTATAATTTGCCTTCTTGGATACAATGAAAACTCTCTTAAGTTAATCAGTGTTGTCACCTTCTGTTTATTAGAATTACTTTTAACTTTTATTTTAAGGATTACAAATGAAATCAAAGAAGTCATTCTAAATATTCTAAATACCCTTTCCAATAACATTGAAAACATATGTAAAAACACTGACTTGTCTGTGATTTGATTTACATTTAAGTAATGGGTCGTTCTTTTCATGTAAGGGTATAACTTGTGCTTCTTTTAGTCGATCCAGAAAAATGCCCGTGTCTACAGTCATATATATATTAGACTGGTTAGCTGAGGTGAAACTACAAATCTACTTAATTTTACAATCTGCTCCTGTTGCTTTGTGACATTTACATCATTTATTATTTTTTTCACCTCTTCTGGTATCACCTTTTGGAAATTAAATTTTCCATTTTAAGTGATTGTGTTAATTCATGCATGGCATGTACCGGTATAATATGATGGTTTGATGGATCATATACCACATCATTTCCTATTTTCTCAGCAACCATAGCAAAAAATAAAATATCAAAAACATCTAATACTTTCTTTGGATCATTAATTATTTTAGTTTCTTCATCTAAAAATATATTTCCATATATTTCCTTTATTATGTTAATTGGGACTCTCTGTAAATATTTATCATAATGAGCTGACAGAGTACACAGCATAAATGTAGCACACATGGCGACAATGATGAAACATGTTCATAATTAAGCCTTCGCACGGTTTTACACTAAAGGTACATTACAATTTAGAAATGGTCCCTTGAGGTTCCAGTAACATCGTCAGTCGTCAGAACAATCTCGGACCACAGTCTACTTGACATTCGCAGCAAAACATTAAATGGTTATTAGAGTTCTATTTTTTTTTATTCCTTATTATTGACTACTAGTAGCAGTCGATAGGGAATAAAGTATATACATGAAAGTACACAAATGTAATTGAAAAACACAAGTGGAAGGATGCACTTAAATCATAGGAGGATCGGGGGGTCCGAGTTCGACCATCCTTTTATTTTTTAATTATGTGAACGTTTTATTGTGTAACAGGGGTTTGAACCCCTCCCCCTTTTTAAAATTGGCTAAGTCCGCGCCTGTCAATGAATAAATTCTGCCTATTCTATGGCACGTCAAACGTTTCAATATTCCAAAAAAATATTGATTTAAAAAAAAAATATGTTTAAAACTTACAAATATATATATGCAATATTTTTCTATTTTATATTCAAAAAATTAAAATTTATGTTCAAAACTTACAAATATATATGCAATATTTTTCTATTTACATTGAAAAATTAAAATTCATATTCAAAACTTACAAATATATATGCAATATTTTTATATATATATCAAAAAATAAAAATTATGTGCAATATTTTATATTTAGATGCACAAATACATATGCAATAATATTGCATTCTGGGTAATATTTGTAATTACGGATTTCATTGTCTGTTGCAATTTAATGAGTGGGGCACAACACGGCCCGGAGATAACTGGGACCGAGTCAACACGGACTGACTTATAAGTCAACTCGGGCCGTCTATAAAGTCAACTCGGACCGTCTATAATGACAACTCGGACAAAGTATTAAAAGAGGATTTGAATAGACTACAGTCCTTGGATGGTGTAAACTTCCCACTAACACCATACACCATTACACCATTCACCATACACCATTACACATACACCCTGTGCCATTACACCATACACGTTACACCTTTGCACCATACACCTTATACATTACACCATAATGCAATTTAATTTCAAAGAAAGCGTGCGACTACATACTTATTTATTTATTTATAAATGATCATAAATCATTAAATGTTATGTTTTACATGACAATATCATTTGCATGTTTCTGAATTTGCAAATATAATAAAGCAAATATTGTATATTGTTCTTTGAGAGCTGTATGAATAAATAACGTATAATGTTTTGATAGTTTCTTTTGTTTGTTTGTTTGTTTGATATATGTTATATCATCGATTATTTTAAAGTACTATGTCATTAGTCCAAACATACTGGCTTCAATATCAAAATAAAACTATAACTATAACTATATATACATACATATCTTTATTTCATCAAAGAAATAAATAATTTCAAGTCCAGTAGCAATTATGTCATTTAAAGAAGAAATACATAATTTAAGCACTAAGTAAAACCTAAGACTTACACTAAATCAAAGAAATAATTTCAAATCAAGTAAACATAAGTAACTAGTATGTCATTCACATAAGATAAATATGATTAGAGCACTAAGTATAACACGTGAGGTACAACTTAAGACATATCATAAAGAAACGTGATCTCATAAAGTTCATATTTCAAAAGCACTATAAAGTTAAACAGTACGAATCATCTCATAAGCTAGAAATTAATAATTCATATAGCCAAGCACTAAAGTTTTTTCTAAGCACACCGTAAAGTTAATCTCAGAAAACTGACAAAATGTATTCAAACGGACGGTCAATAAATACGGGCACACTTCTTCAGGAGGTGACTGACTGTCATGTCTTTGGTTGCATACTTACTACATTTTGTAAACAGCATCCCTTAGGACTGATAAATTTGTAAAGATAATTGAAAATTTGAATTCACATTATACAATATTTTTTTTTATTATATTTTGCAAATTCAGAAACATGGAAATGATAATTGTCATGTTCAAAATGATGTAAAATATAACTTTTAATGATTTATAATGATTTATATAGTTCAAATCCTCTTTTAATACTTTGTCTGAATTGTCATTATAGACGGTCCGAGTTGACTTATTAGTCGGTCCGATTTGACTCTGTCCGAGTTATCTTCGGGCCGAGTTGTGCCGCATTCGTTAAATTGCAACATCCAATGAAATCCGTTATTACAAATATTACCCAGAATGCAATATTATTGAATATATATATATATATATATATATATATATATATAAGTGCCTATAATATAGCACATGACATACAAATCTATGGGAGTGTGGATTAATCAGTACAGAGATTAATTCAATTACACAAATAAAATTATAGATTGCCTAACAATGTAATTTTAACACACTCTTTAGTATGTAAATATAAGAATGTTTAAAATATTTACAAAATGATGAAAATAAACGCAATATTTCGCTAGACTAACTAGCTTATAGACTGTCATTATAGACGGTCCGAGTTGATTTATTAGTCGGTCCGATTTGAGTGTGGATTAATCAGTACAGAGATTAATTCAATTACACAAATAAAATTATAGATTGCCTAACAATGTAATTTTAACACACTATTTAGTATGTAAATATAAGAATGTTTAAAATATTTACAAAATGATGAAAATAAACGCAATATTTCGCTAGACTAACTAGCTTATAGACTGTCATTATAGACGGTCCGAGTTGATTTATTAGTCGGTCCGATTTGACTCTGTCCGAGTTATCTTCGGGCCGAGCTCTCACAAGACATCTTCGTTCAACGAAACATTCTTTTGATAATGTTACTTTCCAAATCATAGAAGTCAACACCGAGTGGGACACCACGGCGAGAAGGAGAAGAGAAAATTTTGGATCCACCAACTCCACACTTTAGAACCTGCATGGTCTTAACGAAAAGACGAGAAAAGATACAGGAAAGATAAAGAATAATTTAGTACACAGCATCGTCCTTTTATCCTGTAATATTGGCCAATGGACGTTGCTAACTTCAACTACCAATTTTGTAAAATCTTGAACTTCATCCAAATTATGTATTATTTTCAAGGCAGCTAAATTCAAGTGCAACATATACATTGAGCTGCAAAGTTTCTTATCATCTACATCCGATTTCACCTGGATAGATGCACGCTTGATAAAGCTAGTTAGTCTAGCGAAATATTGCGTTTATTTTCATCATTTTGTAAATATTTTAAACATTCTTATATTTACATACTAAATAGTGTGTTAAAATTACATTGTTAGGCAATATATATATATATATATATATATATTTTACCACATCTATAGATAAAATTAGAGATAAAATATTGCACATATTTTTTATTTTTTACTATATATAAAAAATATTGCATGTATATTTGAAAGTATTGATCATATTTTTAAATTTTTTGAATATATATAGAAAAATATTGCATATATATTTGTAAGTTTTGAATGTAAATAGAAAAATATTGCATATATATTTGTAAGTTTTGAACATAAATTTTATTTTTTGTTAATATAAATAGAAAAATATTGCATATTATATATTTGTAAGTTTTGAACATAATTGTTTTTTTTTTTTTTTTTAATTAATATTTTTTTAATATTGAAACCTTTGACGTGCCATACTATTCGATACATATTGTTTTATTTGATTTCGTTCTGAATATACATGAAATATTTCATACTAGATGTTTGAGATCAACCATCTTCAAACCACGACTATCTAGGTGGGTTAACCTTCAACCAGTTTATGAGTGACTGTTATGTTTGAATCTTTAATTCAATGTTTAAATATGTTTTTTTTCTTTATTTTGACAATAAGGTGTTAATGTCAGTTTGGATTGAATGTTTCTGTTGAATTTATTGGCAACTTTTACAGACTTAGACAATTTACAGCTTGACATACTGTACAGGCACCTGTCTATTGTTGAACCCTTTATATTTCCCTCGAGGTGTCTTACAATTTTTTTTTTTTTTTCGTTTTGGTTGCTGTCTCATTGACTTTTACTCCCACACCACTCTTTATTCGTGTGAGGGTCAGGTTGGGGGTTCCTCATTTTTGTATTCTTGTATTTTTAGGGCATTTTTTCTCTATTCTTTACATGTTTTGCCCTTTATTCTGCACGTTTTGCCAATTATTCTCTATTCTGTTACCACCCAATTGAGACCCTCTCATATGGTTTCCATTATATCCAGGCCTCGGTTTGCATCTTTTGCGACTGGGTTTGGTTTTTCTCGGGAGAAAATGTTTTTATCAACGATTTACTTTTGATAACATATAGAAATAAGAGAAGTAAACAATATTTTCATTATTATAATCGATTACCTTCAATAGAAACAAACGTTTATTTCATTCACTTCCGTTCTGGTATGTAAATTTGACAAAGTTCGAAAAATAAACGTGCCAAGCGATAATCAGTCTTTCAATTTGACAACAATGAGTGGTAACAGATAAAACAAGACATATTTGTTGCTATTTCTAATATATACCCTCTACATTAAAACTTAAATTTCGAAATGTGTTGAATCAATAGACAATTACAGACCACTAAAGTTCTTACGCATTCTATAGCTGACTATGCGGTATAATTTGTGTTATCTTCTATATCATTTAGTCTCTAGTGGACAGTTGCTTCATTGGCAATCATACCACATCTTCTTTTTTTTTTATATGCAAAGCTGTCAACATAATGTTATGTAACATCTAAAAATGAAAAAAAGAAAAAGGTAGATTTTCTTCATAGATAGCAAAGATAGTTCATCGAAAAAAAAAGATAGGTATGTGTGCTGACCCTCTCCGTAAACATGTCAAATGAAGGAATTTAAAAATGACAATCCTAAAAGAAAATGTAAATCAAATTGTTTATTTTTTTTTTTTTTTTTTGTCAATGAAAAAAATTAATAAGCTAAAAATACTTAAAAAGTTTTTGGCTGATCTGTAGTTTTTTTTTTCAGTAGTTGATCTTTCATTCAAGGCGAGTAAATAAAAAGTCATTGAACACTGAGGTAGATCTGTTTGCTTGTCGTCCCCATTTCTTCTTCTCTATCTTTTTTAATCAGTTTTTATTTTTTCCATGGAATAGATGCACTTAAATGAAGTTACAATTTTAAATTATTTATAGTTAGGTTACACCGATAAATGTATAAAGCTATTACAAAGAGACTTTTAGAATTTGATAGATCATGGCTTCTTAATTAATACTAATAGAAAGATCTCATCAAAGATACCAGGATTATTATTTTGTACGCCAGACCAAATTTCTTTGAGCCCTTTACTATATCAAGTCATAGTCAAATAATATATACTTTCTTAAATTAGAAATAATTGCATGATACAAACAATCTTGTGCGAGATAAACAAAAAAAAGTGGGGGGTGGGGAATACAAAGAAGCAAATACAGATTATATGTCAAGGGAAAAGAAATACCAGTACGTTATACATCAATTTGATAACAAAAAAGGAAAATGACAAAAACAAATACAGAGAAGTATGAACTGTACTGCACAAATTAACAAAAACCGTAGGTATACAAAGAGGATTTTTTAAAGTTTGATGCATTAGCATTTGAACTAATAGTACTTTATATAAAAGTACACTAAAACAAACTAAGCCCATCTATCACTAGTTGTTAGATGGTTGTTTGTTTCTTGGTCGTTTTGCGTTTTTTTTTTTTTTTTTTTTTCGTTTTTTGCCTTAGCATTGTCAGTTCCTTTTTGTCTCTATGTTGAAAAGCGTCTGTCCCATTTTCTTAAAATTCATTGAAGATTTGACAACAAAATTGAATATGATTGTATACAAAATTTACCTATACTACGAATTACGCATCGATTGGACAATAGAAAGATAGATTGAAGATTGATTGTTGCTCTTTTTAAAAACTATATATAAGTACATATACGCACGCGTGGGTCTGATAATTTTTCACTTCAAATAAAATTTCAAATAATTGATCATGTTGATATCTCGAAATGCTGAAAGTGAAAATGAAATTGATAGTTATGTTACTCTCTTTCTGTCTTAAAACAATTCTTTTGCAAGCGACTGAGGCGATTGATGGAGTGCAAGCGATTGAACTGACTAGAACGATTGAAGGTAAGACTGCTGATGAAACCTTTCAGTTTGGTAATTGAATGAAGATCCCCATATCTGTACATTAAAGTCATATGAAACTTCAAATTAAAAAAAAATTGAAGCATATGTTTTTTATAACTAAATGGCTAGTTTTTATTATAATACTTATGTACATATACTTTTTTTCTGAAGAAAATTCTTTAATTTGTCCAAATTTAGAAGAAATTTACTTTTTTTAATTGTTGGCTTCCCAGACAATAATTCGCCGACTTGTTTTCCGTATGCAGTTACCTCAGCGTGACCTTTCTCGTAAAAATCCGGTGATCGCAATACGCAAGTGCAAAGGGGAAAACCAAATTGGCAGAGAGTCAACAAACGTAAATATCGCTCCGTCATCGAAACAAGCTATATCTTATTGTACATGTTATACACGTGCTTACCTCAATATCCATGCTTGTTTGTTGATTGTTTACAAAGGTGACAATCGGTAAACTTCGGCTTCAAAACACGACCATCAATTAGCTGCCATATTTTCACATCAACACTGACCGAGTGAAATATTTTTTTGACGATTATACGATATGGATGCGTAAAAAATGATAAAATCGTGCACAGAGGACTAAGTTTATGATATATGCATGCATTGGTTCAAGAATTGGATTAACATTATTTTTCACCAGTCACTCGTTTCATAAGACTTTAAGATACTTACTGTATAATTCAATATTGGTGGTAAAATAAACAGAAAATAAATGACCTCTCATCTTTTATTTAAGGTCCAAGCTGGGGATATTATCAAGACTGGAACATTCACAGACGGAACAATACGTCATTGGAATGCGACTGCAATACACATTCTGAGGTCACGAAAGTTCATACAACACTCGTCAACAGCAATACACAAGAATAACCCATTAGTTGGCGGATCTTTAAAGCGATATCTGTATACTATACAAATACAGGCTACTGATATCTGTTGGGATGTTAATGTTTGATAAGACACCCAATTGCAGGATAAATTTGTTCAACATACTCACCCCACTTTGCAATATTTAGTGAGAGGACATCTTGTATATACCGGAACATTGATTTAAAGGACAATGTTAGCTTCTTTTCATTCTCCCTAAAAAGCTCATTCATATAGTCAGCCTCAAATGAATCAGGGAAGAAGTCGGCATGAAGAGAAGCACCAATTGGTTCCCATGGGAATACCGATTGTTTGTTAAAAACACGTTCTCAAATTGTAACAAAAAAGTAAAATAACAAAAATCCGAACTCCAATGGAAATTCAAAACGGAAAGACCTGTATAAATTGGTAAAATCAAAAGTTCAAACACATCTACCAAATGGATAACAACTGTCATATTCCTGACTTAGTACAGGGATTGCCTTATGTAGAACATGGTGGATTAAACCTGGTTTTATAACTAGCTAAACCTTTCACTTGACAGTCGCATAGAATTCCATTATATTGACAACAATGTGTGAGCAAAACAAACAGACATAGTAGGTAAAAACGTCAATAAAATGCTTCGCCGAGCGCAGCCTGATACGACCGCAGAGGTCGAACCCTGAACAGTTGGGGCAAGTTTGAACACAATATTCAAGCTTGATACTGTCTGAATTTGGATTGTGATCAAATTTTTGACATAATATAGGTTTTTGACACGAAATAAATGTGGTCAAAGATCTTAAAAATTTGAAATAGAACATTTAATTTACCAAGTATGGTCTGATATCCAAAATCTAACAACATGGTTAGATTCAGCATATAAAAAAACACCAACAATTTGATTTTAGTTGAAATCAAACAAAGTTTAATTTTGGACCCATCGAACCTTAATATGGACTATATTAAGTCGGCTGCTCTTTGGTCGGGTTGTTGTCTCTTTGACACATTCCCCATTTCCATTTTCAATTTAATTAATTTGAAAACAGGGCCCAAAATAAAAAATCTAAATGCACAATAAGATTCAGCATATCATCGTGCCGCAATAATTCAGTTTTTGATGAAATCAAACAAAGTTTAATTTTGGACCCTTTGTACCTCAATGTAGACCAATTTAAAAATGTGGCCAAATATCCAAAATAGTAATACAAGGTTAGAACCCCAAAAAATTTAAGACTTTAATTTAATCCCATTGAAATTGGTAAAAAGATTTGATTTCATTTTCAATTGAAGATTTCTTGTTATTGCGCAATACTGTGCTGTTGCACAATACTTTTTGTTTGGTGTGTATCTCCTGCCATATCAGTAGTTGTTGCTATTTATATATAAATCAGAAATAATCTATATAAAAATGGAAAATTTTGAAACCCCCACCAAAAAAAATTGCAAAAATCCCCTAAAAAATGGCAAAAAATTGGAAATTTCTAAAATTTTGAAGAAAATAAATATGAACACCCCAAAAAAAATTGAAAAATCCCTAACTTTTGAACCCTCCCAATTTTTATTTTGAAATTTTGAAGATTTTTTTCTTTTCAGGGAAAAATGTACAATTTCAGAGAGTTCCATAAACTTTCACACAAATTATTGTCTTGAAACTAGAAAAATACTTGTTTTTGGCCCTTTTATGCCATTTATTTCTAAACGTTAGAGGCAATTACCCCCAAACTCAATCCCAGCCTTCCCTTTGTGATATGGAACCTTGTAGTACAATTTCAGAGAGATCCATACACTTAAACACAAGTTATTGTCTGGAAACTAGAAAAATGCTTGTTTTTGGCCCATTTTTGGCTCCTAATTCCTGAACGTTAGTGGCAATTACCCCCACTCAATCCCGGCATTCCCTTTGCGATATGGAACCTTGTTGTACAATTTCAGAGAGATCCATGCACTAACACATATTAAGTTATTATCTGGAAACTACAAGCATGCTTGTTTTTGGCCCCTAATTCCTAAACTGTTAGTACCACAACCCCTAAAATCAATCCCAACCTTCCTTTTGTGGTATTGAACCTTCTGGTAAAATTTCAGAGATCCATTCACTTAAACTAATTAAAGTTACTGTCCGGAAACCAAATGTGTCTTCGGACGCCGCCGCCGCCGACGACGACGACAATGCAATATACGAACGCAATTTTTTGCGGTCGTTTAAAAATATGATTTATTCCTACCTACGACAAGATACATGTACATGTACCGCACCCTTGAGTAGGTGGTTAACTTTGAACCTGGTTTTGATATCTGATCAAATTGAGGTTTATAATTTGGAAAGAGGTTTAATCAAGGAATTGGTTTAATGGAGCACTTGAAAGACCCAGCAATACAACGTTGTTTGTAGGGACACTTACGTAGTTTAGGTATCAAATCCAGCGAAGGAAGATTCAGTTCTTCATCATTGGTTGAAATTCCACAGGAACAACGAAGAGACCGATGATTATTCAGGATTTTCCTCCTTGGTAAATAAATGACGTATCAATACCTAATTCCTTTATCAGACAGTTTATGTAATGTGATTAACGCACAAAAACGATTTTATATGAATCCGGGTCCGTTCGTCCAAAAAACACGTTCGCACCTTTTTTATTGGTTTTGTGTTTAATAATCTTATAATCGTGTTTTGGTTGGTGCTTTGCTATAAATATTTGTTTTCATTGTTTCAAAATAAAGTGACATTCCGAAAACGTTTTTTTTTTGTGTTGAATAAATCTTTTAATCATGTTTTGGTTAGAGTATTGCTAAAAAAAATTTCAATTGTTTCAAAATAAAGTGACATTCTGAAAACGTTTTTTTTTTTTTGTGTTGAAGAAACCTTTTAATCATCTTTTGGTTAGAGTATTGCTATAAATATTTTTTTTCCATTTTTTCAAAATAAATTGACATTCTGAAAACGTTTTTTGTGTTGAATAAATCTTTAATCATGTCTTGGTTAGTGTATTGCTATACATAATTTTTTTTCATTGTTTCTTAATAACGTGCCTTTCTTTTTTTGTGTTGTCACTTTTAAAACGTTTTTTGTTGAATAATTTTTTTATAAATTTTATTCGTAACAACAACAAAAACGTTTGTTGTTTGGGACTTTATCTGCAGGGAAAACAGCATATTTGTCATGGAGTTAAGAAAAGTGCTCAGCAAAATTTTTGTCTTTAAAGATCGATGTAGCATGAGTACTCATATACCCATTCAGTTCTTTTTAAATTTTAATTTGTGTCAACGACCTCCATTCCGAAAGAGTATCTACGTTGTTTGCAGTTAGCCCATGACGTGGCATTATCCTCAACTGAATCCATCAGTATTATAAAGTTGTGTTTCAAATTGATAAAAAAATTAGGCTGACGTTATTTCGGACATTTAGATTACACATTTCACAAAGACGCCTAGACTAGTTGGCAATATCCAGATCGCCAGTGTTAATATTGCCAGCCAGATGGGGAGCTAGCACAATGTAACGGAACTATGGACAATTGTCATACAGGTGGGAAGTTTAGAGCTAGCTATACAACAGGTTGAATCCACCGTTTCCTGTACCAAGTCAGGACTATGACAGTTATTTTCCATTCGTTCTGTTGGTTGATATAGTCTCACATTTGATTTTGTCAGGTTTTATTGACTTCCTCCATTTTGAATTTACCAGTTTGGTATTTTCCTTAATACTTTTTTCTATTATAGCTTCTGCCAAAAAAAACGAATATGAAAATACTCATTAAAGGACAATATAAAGAGTAGACTGATGGTTTTAGGGAATTATGATCATGTTGAACCTATAGTTGATCTAGCCTTGATGGTCATTTTTCCTATTTGCACTTTCTTTGTCTATTATCATGTCTTTCAGGTTAGGTGAGTTGAAAATCCATTTATTTTCAAAAAATTGTCATTTATTTGCTGGCAATAGATCCAAAAGAATGCATGTGATAGTTTCATCCATCTTGCCTTTCTGTAGATCTTGTATTGCTAATCACTTTTGCTCTAAACATACCTTTCTACCTATTATTTTCTAGGGCAATAACTTCTGTATTAGTGAGTGGTCTCATAATTTCGGTAGAAACTAAAATAGATTCTTCTTGACATTCTGAGTACTGCAGTAACAATTTTGCTATTTGTTATAAATGTTTTTTTCAAGATGTAAGACAATGACAATTTACGCAAACACTACAAACTGCTCAGAGTCTGAAAAGACCATATTTTGTGCTCGACCAGTAAAGTTAGATGGGCTAAATTTAAAGGTCAAGACTGGTCAAGACTGAGTCGAGACTGGTCGAGCATTTGTTGAGACCATATTCAGACTATACCAAGATTATCAGGTACTCAATCAAACTTATTAGGTAAAATCGAGACCAAAGTCGAGTACAGTTAAGTACTGTCAAGATTATGTCGAGTCTTGTCAAGTAAAATCTGCTAACTTGTTGAGCACAAAATATAGTCGTTTCAGACTCTTAGCAGTTTGTAGTGAAATCTTCTTGTTTTAGGAATGACAGCCAGTCTTGTTGGTTCAATTTACAAATGAACACTTCTTTTTGTCTTTTCTAAGCCAATCAAAATTAAGAAATTGTAAACAAACTTCTATGTTATGTAATTATTCGTAGAAAAAATGGATACTATATACCGAAAGATGCTTCAGCAGAAATTTGGTAAAATATGAGCAATATGTTACAAATCAAAATATAACAATAGACCCAAATGATGGCGATAGCTCAAATAGACCAAAGATACATGTTGCTAAAATGATTGGTCTGATGGTTATCTAGAACACAAAGAGAGGCGAAAGATACAAAAAAGATACTGAAACTCACAAGTCGAAAAACAAACTGACAAAACCATAGTTAAAAAAAGAAAAACGACCAAAAGACAAACACAGTATACAAAACCAACAACTGAGCAACAGGAACCCCACCAAAAACCAGGGGTAATCTCAGGTGCTCCAGAATGGTATGCAGACCCTGCACCTGTATAATTTCTCATGTAAGTACAAACACAACTGTTTATAAATATAATGTATTATGTTTGGTATGTAAATCTACTATAGTCCTCAACATTTCATCTGCCTTTGGATTCTTCTGAAAAAGAAAGTAGAATTTGTGTCTGTATAAATGTTTGTATGGTTTTATCAGTATGATACAAAGCTATATAAAAAACAGATCAATTGAAACGTAAAGCTTATAACACTTAACTGAATTCAATGAAGCATAAAATAATGGGCAAGAGTGAATTTTGATTATCCAAAAGATGTATCCTTACACAAAGTATCATGACTGTAGATCAATAAGTATCATGACTGTAGATCAATAAGTATCATGACTGTAGATCAATAAGTATCATGACTGTAAATCAAAAAGTATCATGAGTGTAGATCAATAAGTATCATGACTGTAGATCAATAAGTATCATGAGTGTAGATCAATAAGTCTCATGACTGTAGATCAATAATAAGTATCATGACTGTAGATCAATAAGTATCATGACTGTAGATCAATAAGTCTCATGACTGTAGATCAATAAGTCTCATGACTGTAGATCAATAAGTCTCATGACTGTAGATCAATAAGTCTCATGACTAGATCAATAAGTATCTGAGATCTGAATTAGACATAAAACTTCAACATCAATAAGCCATAAGATGTTGATTGCAGTGACTTACTTTTAATGTAAACTCATGTTGTGCATTTACTGATTTTGTGTCATGGATGGATACCCCATATCTTTTGTTTTTCTATCATATTGTCCTAAATGAACCATCTAAAAGTTATACTTAAATGTAAAACTTAATGAAATTCAAAAACTTTATTAAAGTCTCTGAATTATGAAATATTGGTCATGTGATTGACATTTGGCACATTCAAATTTGTCAGTCTCTACAACATGCATCTGCACATCAAATAAAAATATGATTACTACTTTCTAAGAAATGGCTGCAGACATGCACACTGTTGTAGATATGCACTCAGGGAGTACGCCAATAATTTTATTGCAATGTGTTCCCTATTAAGACTTTACAGACATTCCTACTATGACATCACAATATCTTCCGCCAAAAAGCAAAAGTGACTGTTGTATGTATACTTCACGTGTTACAAGTGTTATACATTTTCGGGTCAAGTTGTAGAATTCCATTAGTAATAAGATCTATAGTCCCCCTAATCTTCTCCAAAAGTCTAATTTTCATTAAGGCAGCCTAAAAGTTATTCTATACAATGAATAATGGATTGCTTATTGTTGGTAAATAATCATGTACACTAGTATATGAATCCACACATAGAACTACTCACACTAATATTCATTCAATATTTATATAATTACCTCCACTATATCTTTGATGGGTGTAGACTGTATCAGGGGTAGAAAACATCTCATGGTAGGAGAATCTACCTGTATACTATCTGTGTAACATACATATAGTACTGCTATTACTTTGTTTACTTGACAATAAGATAAACCTAAAAACAAATAACCATACAGTATATATACAAGGTTATATCGTTTAGGAGTTTTGCTGCTGAAAGTAAAATTACCTTTTCATAAGTGTCACATGTTCAATAGATATTGTATAAGGAAAGAGAGAGAGCAAAAGTAAGAGAGTGAGAAAAAGTAAGAGAGAGAGAGAGGATATATATATAATGAATGAGAGCAAGAGTATGACAGAGAGACGGAAAGAGCTAGAGTGATAGATCTAGAGACAGCAAGATTGAGTGAAGGTAATAAAGAGAGATTAAGAAAGAGAGTGGAAGTGGAATAGTAGAAAGGGAATACTATATCAACATAAAATTATTTTCACAAAATCAGTTTCAAGATTTAAAAGAATTGTTATCTTATAAATTTTATTCTAGGCAACCATTTATAAATAGAGTTAAGAAAAAATAAATGGAGAATGTGTCCATGGGACACAGATGATGCCCCAGTTTGCATACAACATTATAAAGGGACATAACTAGAGAACTATAAAAGTGACACCACCCAAATTTGAACTTGATCTGTGTTTTATGGTAAATGTGTATAAGTTTTGTAACATTTGGTTGAGGCAAACTAAAGTTAGAAAACAGAAACAAAAAATTCTGCAATTTTCATGTTTATAAAGGAGCATAACTCATGAAAGGTAAAGTGATGACATCCAATATTGAACTTGATCTTTGTTTTGTGGTAATAAGCATTGTGTCTAAGTTTTATAACATTTGGTTGAGGCAAATTTAAGTTAGGGAACGAAAACCAATTTTGAGGACATACTCAATGGACAGACGGGATGGAAAAGGTTAACACTTAATGCCCCCTTTGCCTAGCAGCAGGGGCATACAAACTGTATTTCTCTTCAAATGTGAGTGACACATGTACTTAAACAAATATGATAACCAAAAGGTACACTGATCCTTATATAGCTACTTTGTTCATTTTCCATATCTTCAACATTGAAATTGAAAAGGGGGACCTAACTCAAATACAAAATATACTTACACTGAGCAGGAAGTCCTGTTACTATATTTGGTTGATCAACATAAGGTGCTAATGGAGTTCCTAGATACTTTGTGGACCTCAGAGATCGTAAGAATGGTACCTCCATGTCAGATATAGGTATATCTGCTTTATATTCACTCGTATGAGCTGAACACAATAAGGATACATAAGCATCTTCTAAGTTAATCGATGGAAATAACTACAAAAAAATAGAGATATTGAGCACAATCCAATACACCAATCTAAAGCTTTTTAATGAATGAGTTACACCGGTTGACCTTGGGTCAACCGATGTTAATGACATAATTGAACAATCCGTTCTTACAGTGATTTTAAAACAAGAGCATTGTGACATAGGAAATTAAATGAACAGGAAAATACACGAATTAGAAAGTCTTCTATTTAAAGTTTCATGTTTATCTTGCTTTCTTAATTGCATTATTCAACATTATAGGTACATGTAGTTGCTTATGAAATTTAAATATTTTCATGTTGATTGTACATTATTATTTCAACTTTTTAGTGATGCACACAAGTTTGAATCGAATATGATTATGTTATGAAATACTTTCATTAAAATGTCTAAACATAAAATGTGAATTAAGGAGCCTGTAAGTCAGTGGTTGTGATTTGTTACTGTTTATCATATTTGTTTTTCGTTCATTGTTTTGTACATAAATCAGGCAGTTAGTTTCTCGTTTGAATTGTTTTATATTTGTCATTTTAGGGCCTTTTATACATGTAGCTGATTATGCGGTATGGGTTTTGCTCATTGTTGAAGGCCATACAGTGAACTTACTCTTTCTGTAAATGAGAAGGCTTGTTCTGGTGTAACTGTTATGTTACGTTGACACACTAGTGGGATGACTTACTTGTTCTGTAAATGAGAAGGCTTGTTCTAGGGTAACTATGACAAACTAAAGGAAAGACTCACTTGTTCTGTAAATGTGAAGGCTTGTTCTTGTGTAACTGTTATGTTACATTGACACACTAGTGGAATGACTTACTTGTTCTGTAAATGAGAAGGCTTGTTCTGGTGTAACTGTTATGTTGCATTGACACACTAGTGGAATGACTTACTTGTTCTGTAAATGAGAAGGCTTGTTCTAGGGTAACTGTTATGTTACATTGACACTCTGGTGGAATGACTTACTTGCTCTGTAAATGAAAAGGCTTGTTCTGGTGTAACTGTGACACACTAGTGGAATGACTTACTTGTTTTGTAAATGAGAAGGCTTGTTCTGGTGTAACTGTGACACACTAGTGGAATGACTTACTTGTTCTGTAAATGAGAAGGCTTGTTCTTGTGTAACTGTTATGTTACGACACACTAATGGAATGACTTACTTGTCCTGGTGTAACTGTTATGTTACATTGACACACTAGTGGAATGACTTACTTGTCCTGGTGTAACTGTTATGTTACATTGACACACAAGCGGGATGACTTATTTGTTCTGTAAATGAGAAGGCTTGTTCTGTGGTAACAGTTATGTAACAGTGACACACTAGTGGAATGACTTACTTGTTCTGTAAATGAGAAGGCTTGTTCTGGTGTAACTGTTATGTTACATTGACACACCAGTATTTTTGGACAGTCTTTCTTTCTATATAGGAAGCAGGATTTGTCTGTTGGTGTTTTCTGACTGAGTGTATTAATATCATCTTCATGTAGTCCACTAAATAATCCAGCAATTATTTCATAGTTTTTATGAATAACATATGTCTGTATAAAACCTTCCAAAGAAAAACAATCAAATTAAGATCTCATGTGATACCTTATCCCTGGGTATGTTTTATCAACTGATTTCACAATTTTTTCTGTTGAAGGTCTTGGTTTTCTCCATGTACTCTGGCTTCCTCCACCAACAAAACTGACAAAAACAGGTGTCATAAGTGAAGCAGGAACTGTTAACTATTTAGGAGCATCAGAGTTTTTGGTGATTTAGAAGTAAGTGACATATTGCCAAAATTAAAAACTCTGTCTGCAAGTTTTGGTTCTTAGCATTTTGTATGAGTTTCATAAAATTTGGATGAGAAAAACTTAAGTTGGAGTGCGAAAGGAAAAAATGGTAATTTTCCAAGTTATAAAGGGGCATAACTCTAGAACAGTAAGTGACTGACTGCCCCAATTTGAACTCTCTGCAAGTTTTTGCTCTGAGCATTGTGTATGAGTTTCATAAAATTTTGATGAGTTTCATAAAATTTTGATGAGTATAACTTAAGTTAGAGTGCAGAAATGAAAATGGGATGAATGGAAGGACTGCCTGTCAAAGGTAACACTTAACATGCTTAATGCCCCCTTTGCCTATGGCTCGGGCATAAAAAATATGCCCAGAGCAGCTACCACCACTTTTACATAGAGTTGGCTTAAATGTCTTTTCTGCATTTATTTTCAATCAAAAAAAGTGTTGGTGTTAGATATTTTGTGCTGTGTAAATCATTCACAATTTGTCTTAATTCAGATCTGGAGCTAAAGCATTTTTTTTATTTTGTGCAACTTATAAATGTCTCATGATGTGCAAATTATTATATATTATCAAAGGAAAATGAAAAAAAAAAACTTTTCACATTTGCCATGTTTGTTAGACATGTTAGAGGAAACTTGAATGGTATGGAAATACTACAGTGTTAAGTCAGAGCTCAGATATCTATATAAACAAAATTGTTTTTGCCTCTGACTTTGTTTGTAGAAGTCAAACTATGTATAATGATAAAATGTGTTTACAATTTTGGACTTGTCTAAGTCAGAGCATGACAGACTTTAGGTTGATTTATGTTTCATAAAACTGGATGGAAACACTTTATTTGACTTTATATTCCGCCAAAATAAAATTTATTTTGCAAAAAACACAACCAAATAAGGATTTCTATATCTAATTTATATATTTAAATAAATACGGTTTTGGCCATCTTACTTTTGACCCCATTAATATAAAATATTATATAAATACTATCCAACAAAGAATTGTTGACCAGGCTTATCAAATTATGAACTGTTCTATCCGTAAATGTGAAAAACTAAAATTCTTTTGTAAGACTCAAAAAATTGGAAGAAGGCCCCAATATATCGATATATGTAAATTTAAAACTGACAGATCAGTTTTCAGTAAATTTAAACTCAGTGCCCATTCCCTAGCAATTGAAAGGGGGCGTTATACCAACATTGAAAGAAATCAATGCATTTGACTATCCTGTAATTCAAATAGGCAAGAAATTGAGGATGAATACCATTTCTTCTCAGTATGTCCATGCTATATATCATTGAGGGATGCCTATATACAAAAAATTAATACTAATCTTAATTTCAATTTTATTAAATCGCAATCAGCTATAACCAGATATCAGGGATATAACTCTATAGGGTTATTAGAGAAAATATCTTGCATGTGTTATTACAGATATTTTCATGAGTTGTCTACTCTTTATTCCTTAAATTTTCTAAATCTGTAGTAACATATATGTTTGTTATTTGTTAAATAAATCATAAATATTTTAATTTTTAGTGGGCACTTCGGAATTTTTGAAACTTTCGCAGAAACTAAATACATAGCCTTGATAACTAATTTTCGAATTAAATTAATACATTTTTCATCAACCATCATGACCATGGTAAATCAATGAGACAAGGCTTTTAAGGGATAAACTTAGCTGTAATAACAAGGCTTAGTTATTAAAGGCATGTAACTTATTGTATGAGACACTTGGGAATTACTGGGAAGCTTGCGCAGAACCTCATTACATGCTCTGATCATTATTTCTTACAATAAATTAAAATACATTGTGATTAAGCATGATGTATGTCTGAGCAAAGGCTTTGAAGTGATGTAGAGAAGCTGATATAACACCCTTTTAGTTATTACAGGCATATTTTTTCTGTAATAACATAGGTGTACTATGCATGATTGGCAAACTATGAACTGTTATATCTTTCTATAGTTTAGTATACATAAAGACAATAATAATATCAATAGAACTTGTATACATTTTAACAAAACAAATGATGTATATTGGCCCTTTGAAACATGTAACATACATATGTAGTGTTTCCCCCAAGCATGTTTAGCATGGATAGACGCCATGCCCTTTTTAAATGACGCCATGCCCTTTTTTGTCTTACTAAATGACGCCATGCCCTTTTTTCACTTCTTTGGATGACGCCATTGTCTCAAAAATGCCCTTTCTTCCTGTCTTCATGTTTCTGACAAGTTTATGACCCTCAGCTAATTAACATTTACAACAGGTGTTATAAAGTTGTGATTACAGTTAATCCGCTTACCGCCATCGGATGGGTCACTAATCCGTTAATTATTAATAAGCCTCATAATCAACAGGAGATAATATTAAACCAGGAATAGACACAGACAATCTTATTCTTGGTGATTCCATAATTAGAAGAATACAAGCAAGGAGATTCAACCCCTATGAATCTACAGTTATAGACTATATAAATGGGGGGGCCAACAGTTGTGTAGAATATGTACAGGAAGTAGGTCATAAATTAAATCCAAAAAAGGTGCTTGTGCACATAGGAGGAAGAGACCTTCGTGGAGATGGGGTTAAAGAGCACGAATTTAAAGCGTTATTTTCAGAAATGACCAGAATTTGGCCCAAATCTGAAATCTACGTTCTCCCAATACTAAAAAGGAAAGATATTCCGTATGATCAAGTGCAGAAGGCAAATCGGACTATACTATCTGTCAGTCAAGGCTTTAAAACTATTCGAACACTTAAGACCGATTCGTACCAGCAGACAATATGTACTTTGATAATGTGCACCTTAACACTACTAAAGGCATACCATCGCTTGTTAAATTTTTGAAAAAAAGGTATGAATATTACACCCTCGAAAACCAATTCATCGCAACCATACAAGTCAACCACAAGACATATGGATCAACCCAACCAAACTACAAGACATTATGACCACCAATTTAACCAGTATTCAACACATGGGGATCACCCAGCAAACCAAAGATACAGACATTATAGTAACAACCAAGTTAACAATATTCAACACCAACCAGAGTTTTCACAACCACCACGGTTTCCGCAACCACAACCATTCAACATGAACACTAGTCAACAACGACCACCGTTTCCGCAAACTCCACCGTTTCCACAACCACAACCATTCAATATGAACACTAGTCAACAACCACCACCGTTTCCGCAAACAACCACATTCAACATGAACAATAACCTACACAGGATGCCATTTCCGCAAGCACCACCAGTCAACTTACCACCTGTGCCATTTTATCCGTGGCCATGGGGCCCATTTAACCAACTAAGTAACCAAAATGGCTTTGCAAATTATCCGTAAACACATTTGTTATCTATCAGTATTAATTGGGTATCAAAAGCTATACATGTAAACTAACTTATCTATTATAGTTGAAAAACAATTGTTATTTGGAGTACTTATTTGCTTGATTAGTCAAGATATGACTAAAATCAGTGTTTTGTTTTTGTTTGTTATTTTCAAATATATATAAAAATATGAATGTTTGTAAGAAAAAATAAAGTTAAATGTTTTCCATTTATTTTATGATAAATCAAAATAAATTTTGATGAAACTTCTATTCTATGGTATATAACCATCTATGGAAAAATAGTAAAATAGATAATTTAATTCATTGTAGTTTTGAATTCATCAATTCCTTGACAAAGGATCATCCAAAAACAACTCCTAGTTTGTCCTTTTAACTTATATTGGTAACAACCTAATTTAAATCCTTTAACTAAAATAATGCTAAAACTTAGTTCTACTGAATATAACCTGAACATTGGCATGTGGAATATTCAAGGTTTAAATTCAGAAAAAATTAGTGAACATGCATTTGTAAATTTTGTATCAAAAATGCATATTATTAGTCTTGTTGAAACTTGGAGTGACAGTGGTAAACCTGTTGATAATATACCTGGTTTTGATTTTATATGTAACAGTACCAGGAAAAACATAAAAGAGCTAGACGTGGTTCTGGTGGTATTGCTCTGTATGTCAGAAGTTCTATATATAAAGGTATATCCAAACTATCTTGTACTCATAATAATGCCGTATGGGTTAAACTAGATAAACATTTTTTTAATCTAAAGAATGATATTTTTATTGCTACAGTATATTTTTCACCAGAATATTCTTCTGGTTGTACAGAAGATATAAATGAAGTTTATTCAAAGTTGCTTAGGAATATTGAGCACTATAGTCAACTCGGAGATATTTTAATTCAAGGTGATTTTAATGCCTACTAGAACAAACCCGGGTCCGTGACTGAATAAAAGTGCCTATGTCTACTTTTAGCAATTTTAATTATTCGTTTTGTCATCTGATAAATTCATGCTGATTACAATGTGCACAGTTTTCTCTGGTTTGAAAATCTTTTTGTTCGAACCCGTCCTGGTTTCTTACATGTTTTTAATTTTTTTTATTTTCTACATTTAGAGGATGGCCAGACTTGGAAACTGGGTAGTCAATGCTCGCATAAAATCTGTACCGATACAGTGTGTTAAATGTCCTCCTTAACACCATAACCCATGGTGGTGCTCCTATTAAAGGAGGAAGATACATGACATACATACATACTACAACCGGAAACTACATGTGACATATACTATTTGTATCTGTATCGGAATCGACCCGGAACTTGTTAATTACCGGTAATATTAATTATGTGGAAAACAAAAGGGCCTAGAATGGTGTAATTTTTAATCAACACCATTGTACTATATTAGTTATATATAAATATGAATTCTTTGATTCGTCGTGTTTACGTCATGACGGCTGACAAATTGGACCTCGTTATTTTAGTATTATAGATACTAATACTATTCCTGACTTTGTAATCTCTGATGAAGCAAAATTCCCAAAATCAAATGACAATGAGTATTCAATTGACTCTCATAATTTAAGAAATAATCTTGATTCGAAATCTGCAAACAGGAGTGGAAAATTATTAATTGATTTATGTAAAGAATCCGGACTCAGAATACTGAATGGAAGAACTATTGGAGACCCTATGGGCAAATGTACATGTAAAACATATAATGGTTCCAGTCTTGTAGACTATACACTTGTGTCTTCTAATATATTAGAATGCATTGGAAACTTTAAAGTTAATGAGTTTACTACAATTTCAGATCATTGTCCCATCAGTTGCTCTTTACTTACTTGCTTTCAAAAATGTAAAAACACAGGGACAAAATTAGATCCTCTCCCTGGTAAATTTATTTGGGATAACAAAGCAATTGGTTGCTATACTACAAACATTCAAAGCTCACATGTGAAACAAAGACTAGATGATTTTGTAAGTGATAGGCAGATTGATTCTAATATAGCTGTGGAAAAATGTAATGCTATATTATGTGATACAGCTCTTTCATCCACTAAATTTGTTCAAAAGAAAATCATGAATAGGCCTATCAAGAAAAATAAAAAACCATGGTTCTCGGACTCTTGTCATTACCTTCATACTACAGTTAAAAAGTACTGTTTTCTTGTAAATAAGTTTCCAGACAATGGATCCTACAGGAAATCATTTTACTCATTTAAATCTAAATTAAGAAGAAGGTGTAAGGGAGCTACCATTTGATTTTTATGGGGGGGGCTAGGATGAAAAATTTTGTCCTGCTTTTTTTTTAGTTGTAATCTCTGTCCTGCCTTTTTATTTTTTACTCTATTCGGTCCTGCCTTTTTTTTTACTAGTTTATCCTGAATTTTTTTACACAAATTGTCATCCTGCCTTTTTTTTACCAAGTTGCTCATCCTGCCTTTTTTTTACCAAGTTGCTCATCCTGCCTTTTTTTTTACTCAAAACTCCTGTCCTGCCTATTTTTTTCAAATTTCATCCTAGCCCCCCCATAAAAATCAAATGGTAGCTCCCTAAACAAGAACAAAGAAGTTACAAAAGTCAAATCTGTGACCAAATTTCACTAAATATGAAAATAGACCCAGACATTTTGGAATTTACTTAACAAATTAAATGCTCTATCAGAATTAAAAGAAGAAAACCATTTTGATCAAGAATTATTTATAAACTACTTTAAAAAAATGAACAGTACTTCTAATATCCAAAACAATAAATTCCATGACATAATTATTGAAAAGTTGAATGCCTTAAAAAAGACACTAAATACATGCAATTCTGACAACGAATTTAATCAACCAATTCAGCCAGTTGAAATCTTAAAGGCAGTTAAAACACTTAAAAATGGTAAATCATCAGCTGGGGACTTAATTTCCAATGAAATGATTAAATGTGGTATGCCAGTATTATTAGAACCCCTATCAAAACTTTTCAACCTAGTATTTATGAAAGGCAGCTTCCCAAAATTATGGAACAAAAGTCTGATCACATTAATTCATAAAAAGGGGAACAAATCTGACCCCTCTAATTATAGAGGTATCTCATTGACTTCTAATTTGGGAAAATTATTCAATAAAATTATACACACCAGACTTATGAAGTTCATTAACACCAATAATTTGATAAGTGAAAATCAAATTGGCTTCAAAGAAAAGCTAGAACAGCAGATCACATCTTCTCATTAAAGTCAATTGTTGATAAATATAAGACTAAAAAAGAAAGTTTTGCAGCATTTATAGATCTACGAAAAGCCTTTGATACTGTCTGGAGGAGGGTTTATTTTACATCCTACTCCAAAACAGACTTCAGGCAAGCTTTTAATGTCATTCAATCAATGTATAATGAAAACAAATGCAGAATTAAATTTCAAAATGGTATTAGCCATGAATTTATATCAAATTGCGGAGTAAAAAGGGGATGTACTTAGCCCAACTTTGTTTAATATTTATATAGATGGCCTTGTAAATGACCTTGATCATGCAAACACACAACCAATTGTTATAGGAGATGTTAAACTAACATCATTATTATATGCAGATGACATTATTCTATTGTCAGAAACCCAAGAAGGGCTACAAAATGCACTCAATGAGTTAACTTAATTTTGTTCCTGTGGAAACTTGATGTAAACAAACAAAATCAAAATTATAATATTCAATTCTAATGGGAAATCCCATTGTAATTATTTTAAAGAAGAAAACGAGCATCTTGAAACTGTTAAATCTTATTGTTACCTTGGAATAACAATAAATTATTCAGGCAATTTAAATCATTCAAAAAAAATTCTTATGGAAAAAGGAAGAAAGGCGTGGTTTAAAATTAAAAAAACAGTTTCTTTAGATAATTCTTGCAATATGCTTGAAAAATTATTTGATACTTTAGTTGTCCCAATCACTCTTTATGGAAGTGAAGTATGGGGTGTAAGCGAAGTGTTCAAAGATTCAGATCCATTTGAACATTTACATATAAAATTTATTAAAGAAATTTTAGGGGTACAGTGCAAAACAACAAATGTAGCTTGTCTAGCTGAGACAAACAGAACCCCTTTGTACTTAAAAATTCAGCTTTCAGCTATAAAATTTCTAAACCACATTGTGAACTCACCTAATTCTTTAGTCTATAAAATATATAATAATGTAGAGAAAACAAGTAAATGGGTTAACATTGTAAAAGACTGGTTAAATAATTAGGTTTTGGCCATCTTACTTTTGATACTATTAATTTAAAATATTACATAAATACTATCCAACAAAGAATCTTTGACCAGGCATATCAAATTATGAATTGTTCTATCCATAAATGTGAAAAATTAAATTTCTTTTGTAAGACTAAAAAAATTGGAAAAAGGCCCCGTATATTCAGTCAGAGCTCTGACATAAACAAGTCAGAATAAAATGACTTCCCTAGGTCAGATATAATTTGATGTAAGTGTTGTCTCCCTTCTTGCACTCAACAGAATATGACTTGTACAGGTCAGTTTATGTCTGACTTTAATTTATCATAAAATGACTTTCACAGGTCAGCTTTTGCACAAAATATTGTGACTTAATATCTTCATATTCTAATAAGATTTATGCCCCTTTTTAATGCATTTTGACTTAGAGAGGTCATTTTTGTTCTGACTTGAAGCAGTCATTACTACCACTTTGTTATCAATCTTCATAAAAATATGGTGATAACTAGTTTCGAATTAAAGAGTTTAAAAAGTGCGGCTCATCATACCTTCTTCTTTCCAGAATCTAAACATAATATATTTATCTCATCACATTCAATCATTTCAAAATACAAACAAAACCAGGGAGAAAAATGGATCATACAATTTTCTGTCAATATCAAAAGATTTACAAAATACAATATTGGATACATTTACTAGTACCATGACAATACTTCAAATCTTCCAAGGAAAAACAAGACACTTATTCATGATAAGACTATGTTAATAAAAGATCTATTCTCATCCACTTTTAGGCAAATTTATCAAGAGCAAAACATTTATTATTTTAATATTTCAATTAAGGTAAATTATTACCGTAAATACTGTTGTGCAAACTGACTCAAACAAGTCACATTATGTTCTGACTTCAAAGAGTCAGTCAAAACTAAACTTATTTCAACTTTTAAGTCTAGTATTGTCATATTGATTTAAAAATGTATGGGAAAGCCAGATAAAAGACATAGGAAATAAGGTCCCCTAAAGTCACAATGAGGACTATAAAAAAAATTATTTAGTATATTCAATATTTAAATGTATTTTCTTTTAAACAGGTCAAATCATGTTTTGACTTAAAACAGTCAGTCCAAACTAAATTTATTGAAATTTTTAAAGTCGGGCACTGCCATATGATATTAAATGAATGTATGGGAACGTCAGATAAAAGACATAGGAAATATATGTAAGATCCCCTAAATTAAATAACAATTTGACTTAATTGTTTCTAAAAAGTTATCAAATAATAAATTCAAAAATGGCAGATTCAGAAGCAGAGATTAAAGGAAGTACACCTAGCTTTGATTGAAATTTTGTTCTGCAAACAGACTTGAACAGGTCAAATCATGTTCTGACAAATTGACTTAAACAGGTCAAATGAGCATGCTCTGACAAATTGACTTAAACAGGTCAAATCATGTTCTGACTTAATTTATTGAAATTTTTAAGTCAGGCATTGCCATATGATGTTACTGTATGGAAAAGTCAGATAAAAGACACAGGAAATACACATGATACATGCAAGATCCTCTAAGATAAATAACCATTGGACTTAATTGTTTCTAAAACTTATCAATTAATAAACTCAACAGTGGCAGATTCAGAAGGGGCTAAGAGGAAGAACACCTAGCTTTGACTGGAAATTTTGTTCTGCAAACTGACTTGAACAGGTCAAATCATGTTCTGACTTAAAAGAGTCCGTCAAAAACTAAATGGCTTGCAACTGTAACAGTCGGGCATTGTCATTATCATGATGTGATTGTTAAAATGTATGGATACAACTAGGAAAAAAAAATCACAAAAATTAAGTCACAATTATAAGAACTATATAAAAGTTAATTTGGTATATATTTGATATCTTAATATTTCATTGAGGTAAATCCTGTTGTGCAAACTGACTTGAACAAGTCACATTATGTTCTGACTTCAGAGAGTCAGTTTAAAACTATACTTTATAATTATTGCAACTTTTAAGTCTGGAATTGTCATATGCATTTAAGAATGTATGGAAACTCAGATAAAAGACACCCAGTAATTAAGTCACAATAATGAGGACTATAAAAAGTGTATTTGGTATATTTAATATTCAAATGTATTTTGTTAACAAATTTCATCAAATTATCTTAAAATTTTATTCTATTTCTGTATTTTCATGACTTAACATATGGAACTTTTGGTTGTAAAAATATTATTTTAAAACCGCTTGACTGAATTGTTTATTAAAAAATATCAATTAATTAACTCAACAGTAGCAGATTCAGATAAGGGGGCTTAGAGGAAGAAGACCTAGTTTTGATTGGAATTTTTTTTGCTGTAAACTGACTTTAACAGGTCATATCATGTTCTGACTTCAAAGGGTCAGTCAAAACTAAACTTATTTCAACTTTTAAGTCTAGGATTTCCATATTGATTTTAAAATGTATGGGAAAGCCAAAATAAAAGACAGATGAAATAAGGTCCCTAAAGTCACAATAATGAGGACTTCATAAAAGTTTATTTGGTATACGTATTCAATATTTAAATGTATTTTGTTTTAAACTGGTCAAATTATGTTCTGACTTTAAAGAGTAAGTCAAAAACTATACTTTTAACTAATTATTGCAACTTTTACGTCTGGAATTGTCTTATGCATTTAAGAATGTTTGGGAAACTCAGATAAAAGACACCCAGTAATTAAGTCACAATAATGAGGACTATAACAAAATGTATTTGGTATATTTAATATTCAAATGTATTTTGTTAACAAATTTCATCATTTTATCTTAAAATTTTATTCTATTTCTGTATTTTCATAACTTTTTTTTCTGTTAAGTTAATATATTGAACTTTTGGTTTTAAAAATATTATTTTAAAACCGTTTGACTGAATTGTTTCTTTAAAAAATTATCAATTAATTAACTCAACAGTAGCAGATTCAGATAAAAGGGGGCTTAGAGGAAGAAGACCTAGTTTTTATTGGATTTTTTTTCTGTAAACTGACTTTAACAGGTCATATCTTCTTCTGACTTCATAGAGTCAGTCAAAACTAAACTTATTTCAACTTTTAAGTCTTGGATTTTCATATTGATTTTAAAAGTTTATTTGGTATATTCAATTTTAAATTTATTTTCTTTTAAACTGGTCAAATAATGTTCTGACTTTAAAGAGTCAGTCAAAACTTTATTCTAACTAATTATTACAACTTTTAAGTCTGGTATTGTCATATGCATTTAAGAATGTATGGGAAAATCAGATAAAGACACCCAATAATAAAGTCACAATAATGAGGACTATAAAAAAATTATTTGGTATATTTAATATTCAAAAGTAAAATCACAAAATACTGAACTCCGAGGAAAATTCAAAAGGAAAGTCCTCAATCAAATGGCAAAATCAAAAGTTCAAACACATCAAACGAATGGATAACAACTGTCATATTCCTGACTTGGTACAGGCATTTTCTTATGTAGAAAATGGTGGATTGAACCTGGTTTTATGGCTAGCCAAACCTCTCACTTGTATGACAGTCGTATGTATTTTGTTTACAAATTTCATCAAATTATCTTAAAATTTTATTCTATTTCTGAATTTTCATGACTTTTCTTCTTGTTTAGTTAACAACCTGTAAACTAACTTGAACAGGTCAAATCATGTTCTGACTTAAAAGAGTCCGTCAAAAACTAAATGGCTTGCAACTGTAACAGTCAGGCATTGTCATTATCATGATGTGATTGTTAGAATGTATGTATACAACTAGGAAAAAATCACAAAATTAAGTCACAATTATAAGAACTATATAAAAGTTAATTTGGTATATATTTGATATCTTAATATTTCATTGAGGTAAATCCTGTTGTGCAAACTGACTTGAACAAGTCACATTATGTTCTGACTTCAGAGAGTCAGTTTAAAAACTATACTTTAACTAATTATTGCAACTTTTAAGTCTGGAATTGTCATATGCATTTAAGAATGTATGGGAAACTCAGATAAAAGACACCCAATAATTAAGTCACAATAATGAGGACTATAAAAAAGTGTATTTGGTATATAGAGGAAGACCTAGTTTTGATTGGATTTTTTTTCTTTCTGTAAACTGACTTTAACAGGTCAAATCATGTTCTGACTTCAAAGAGTCAGTCAAAACTAAACTTATTTCAACTTTTAAGTCTAGGATTTTCATATTGATTTAAAAATGTATTGGAAAGCCAGATAAAAGACAGATCAAATAAGGTCCTCTAAAGTCACAATAATGAGGACTATAACAAACATTTTATTTGGTATATTCAATATTCAAATGCATTTTGTTTTTAAAGATTTTCATCAAATTATTTAAAAATTTAATTTTTTTATTTCTGTATTTTCATGACTTTTCTTTTCTGTTAAGTTAACACATGAAATTTGTGGTTGTAAAAAAAATAATATTTTAATAACCATTTGGCTGAATTGTTTCTAAAAAACCTTATCAATTAATTAACTCAACAGTAGAAGATTCATATTTAGGGGGGGGGGCTCAGAGGAAGAACACCTAGCTTTGATTGGAAATTTTGTTCTGTAAACTGACTTGAACAGGTCAAATCATGTTCTGACCTCAAAGAGTCTGTCAAAACTAAACTTATTTCAACTTTTAAGTATAGTATTGTCATATTGATTTAAAAATGTATGGGAAAGCCAGATAATAGACAGAGGAAGTAAGGTCCCCATAAGTCACAATAATGAGGACTATAAAAAATTTTATTTGGTATATTCAATATTAAATGTATTTTGTTTTAAATAGGTCAAATCATTTTCTGACTTTAAAGAGTCAGTCCAAAACTAAAATAAATTTATTGAAATATTCAAGCCAGGCATTGCCATATGATGTTAAATGAATGTATGGAAATGTCAGAAAAAGACACAGGAAATATATGTAAGATACCCTAAAATAATAAACCGTTTGACTTAACTGTGTCTAAAAATTTATCAAATAATAAACTCAAAAATGGCAGATTCAGAAGCAGGGCATAAAGGAAGTACACCTAGCTTTGATTGGAAATTTTGTTCTGCAAATTGACTTAAACAGGTCAAATCATGTTCTGACTTTAAAAATCAGTCAAAACAAAATTTATTGCAATTTTATGCCCCATTTATGGGCATTATGTTTTCTGGTCTGTGCGTCTGTCCATTCGTTCGTTCGTTCGTCTGTCCGTCTGTCCATCTTCAGGTTAAAGTTTTTGGTCGAGGTAGTTTTTGATGAAGTTGAAGTCCAATCAACTTGAAACTTAGTCCACATGTTCCTTATGATATGATCTTTCTAATTGTAATGCCAAATTAGAGATTGTACCCCATTTTCACGTTTCACTGAACATAGAAAATGATAGTGCGGATGGGGCATCTATGTACTTAGGACACATTCTTGTTAAGTCAGGCATTTCCATTTGATATTAATGATATGTATGGAAAAGTCTGATAAAAGACACAGGAAATACATGCAACATCCTCTAGATAAATAACCATTTGACTTAATTGTTTCTAAAACTTATTTATTAATAAACTCAACAGTGGCAGATTCAGAAGGGGCTAAGAAGAAGAACACCTAGCTTTGATTGGAAATTTTGTTTTGCAAACTGACTCAAACAGGTCAAATCATGTACTGACTTAAAAGAGTCCATCAAAACTAAACATGTAAATGGATATGCATAAAATCTGGTTCATAATTTTGAAAAGATTGAGAGATTAATGAGTCTATATTTTGTTGTTCCGACTCACAAATGTCACTTTGTGACAAATTTTGGGAATTTTGTCTCCTTTTGAATGATTCCTATATGTTGTATGGGTGCCATAACTATCACTACAACATGTACAAAGTCATCACATTCTAATGACTTGACCTATTACTGTATTTACTTATTTAACTACATGTATGTGATTGCAAGTGTATTATTAATTAACTAAATGTTTATTACTTATAACTACATTGTAAACCTCTATTAATCAATTATCTTTACTCTGGTTATTTATTATATAAGAAAACCTCTGCCTATTACTATATGACTGCTGAGACTACTATAACACAGAGATTGGTCACTATCGATTTATTGGATTATCTGAGTCTCGGTATAGTTAGCTACGTTATTTTAACGTAGTTTCGTATTTAACCGTAGTTTCGTATTCGACCGTAGCAGACGACATAAATCATCACCTAATCACTGAGACTGCTATAAAAGTATCGGATATTATTATTTTTCTTTTAAAAATAAATTAAAAACAAAATTGAATTAATCAAAAAAAGGAAAATAGTTTTTATCTTTTAAATGTAGTTATCTCTATTAATATTTAAATTTTGTTTTTAATCATTAATAATTTGTTAATAGTTTCATGTTGTTATTATATGCCACTCTTGAAATTGTGAATGTGATTAATCTTATCAATCTTACAGTTACATTGTTTTGCTACACGTCCGTTAATTGTATCTAATATACAAATATTTTACCTGTAAAGACAGGTAGTCTCAAAAGCATGGGAGATGAATTTTGTTTCACAGCTGGGTGCCCAAGATACACGAGGCTCCGTTTATTGCAGTAAACTTTAAAGTTTTATTCTATACTTGTAAAGGTATGTTTCACTGCTGAGTGCCCAATATGCATGTTTATTGTAGTAAACCTTGTCAAATATCGTCGGTGCACTTGTGGTAGGATTCAGGAGGGTGTGGATGGGGTTTTATAGAATAGAGAATAAGGGAAAAAGTATAGAATGGAGAAAATGGACCGACAAATAAAGAATAGAGAAGAGAAAATATTTAGGTGATAAAATTTAAAGAATAGAGAAAATGGCATAGGAAATAAAGAACCCCATCCAGACCCTCATCAGATTATTCAACGTAAATTTTATTTTTCAAACCATTTTTTCGGTTTCAACCCCCTTTTCCTCTTTTTTAAATTTCAGTCTGATAATTAGTTTTTTTATCACATTCCTTTCTAAAGAATCAGTTTAATCAGGATGCCTTTCTTAGTATACATGATAATTAAAAGGTTTAATTATTCAATCAATTTAGATTAAGTTTTGCAAACAATGTAATTAGCGGCGATCACAGAAGAGAAAATATATCATTAAAGGTAAATGAGTAATTTCCTTACGTAACAGATCAGCAAAGAGGTTATAACTTCAATGGGTACATAAAGCAAACATAAATATATTAACATGGTCAAGATAGTACATTGTTGTGTCCAAATCTTGTGTTAAACGACAACATTTACCACGAAATGCTTAAACAGGAGTTATTGTCTAGAACCAAAGCAACAATTTTGAATTCAAAATTAAAATCCTTTTCAATTTGATCAATGAAAAACTGGTGGTTAAGAATTGTCAAGTTTTCAATTTCTAAGCTACATGAGAGCGTCAGTGGCAAATATTTCTCGAAATGGGGTTCATTATGTTTTACAGAATCTTTATGACGTACACTATTCTCTGTATCCGAGTGATTGAAGCTATACTAAGTATCTAAAACTCAATTTAATTTGTAATATTAGTTGCCAATTTCCAAATATAGCAACGCCTCAATTGAAGTTCCTTTTTGGTGAAGTGTATTTCTGGGTGTACTAAATGTTGTTATATATAATTAAATATATAGTGTGGCTCCAGGTGTTATAGTAGTCTCAGATGACTGTAATCTAAACTCTGATTGTTAACATCCTGATTGGATATCTGCATGACCATTAAACTCATGGTATGCCCATTTTATTTTAGGATATAAAAGTATTGTTTTTCAATATTTCATTTTCAGACACATTGAATTGTGAAGACAACTTTCAATTTGACTTTAGAATTTAAAGAGTTTGTAAGCAAAATTTTGGGAAATTTAATAATAACTAAGAATGTTTAAAATTAGTTAAGAAAAAGCTGACATTATTAGTGTTAAAAAATGTTGACGAGAAAATACTTAGAAATTAAGACCAAATTTGGTGACTTTGTTGTCCTTCAAGAAGCCGTAATATAATCCATAATATTTTCACTGTTTTTAAATACATGTAAAAGTTGAAAGATAACTATCTATTTTAAATAGCTTTATTTCAAACATGCACTTATAACTTTGTAATTTATTTTATTCTTAATATATATTTTTATGGGAACATAATCTTGTCAGGGTTTCTTATGGTACTAGCATGACAAGTGCATTCATATTCTAAAATACTCTAAACATTAAAAAAGTCAGTATCTTTAGATGATTCTGAGTCTTTCTATAAGTCAGAACATTCAGACTTTTATAATGTCAGAAGTCAGAACATTCTGACTTCCAATGTTCTTCTCACTTCTGTAGAAACAAAGACTATCTATATTTCAAATAAGAGGTAAATGCTTCATGTGGCTAAGCATCTGGAGTAAGAATTATGGATGTGTAATTTGTAGGAAAACATATATGCCAAGTAATTAATAAGATGTGCTGCATGTGAGAGGAAAATAATACTGAATAGACAATTCTGTTTGCTGAAACACTGATAAATAAAATATGTAAAGGTGGTCTCTCAGCAGATTAAAATTTTGTAACAGGATGCTGTTACGAAGTCTCCCAAACAAAGCTCCCATAATTCGTCATTCCCATGGTCGCCTGACATTGGGCAAGTTCCAGTACAAATTGGTTTGGTCTAGTAAAGTGATATGCATAAGTGCAAATTGGTTTGGTCTAGTAAAGTGATATGCATAAGTGACTCCTAGGGATTGACCCTGCATGTCATTCAATTCTTCAAATGACAAACAGGAATATTATATGGTTTAGGGTGGTGATCCAGACCATTTCAAAAAGGGGTGGGGTGACACTAATGGACTTCCCTTTATTTCATTTGATTCGTTTTATTGTCCAATACAATAATATATACGCTTTAGGGTGGGGATCTCGACCTTTTACAAGTTTTCAAACAGGAAGGGTGGGATGACCCACAGGACTTCACCTATATTTCATTTGATTTGTTTTATTGTCCTATGCAAGAATATATATGGTTTAGGGTGGGGATCTCGACCGTTTACAAGTTTTCAAACATAAAGGGTGGGGTGACCCCCAGGGACTTCACCTTTATTGCAATTGATTTGTTTAAATGTCCTATACAATAATATATATGATTTAGGGGTGGGGATCTCGACTGTTTACAAGTTTTCGAACAGGAGGGGGTGGGGTGACCTACAGGGACTTCACCTATATTTCATTTGATTTGTTTTATTATCCTGTGCAAGAATATATATGGTTAAGAGGTGGGGATCTCGACCGTTTACAAGTTTTCAAACATCAGGGGTAGGGGTGACCCCCAGGGACTTCACCTTTATTTCATTTGATTCGTTTTAATGTCCCATACAATAATATATATGGTTTAGGGGTGGGGTGACCCCCCAGGGACTTCCCCTGTATTTCATTTGGTTTGTTTTATTGTCCCATATAAGAATATATATGGTTTAGGGGTGGGGATCTCGACCGTTTACAAGTTTCAAACAGGAGGGGGTTGGGGTGACCCCCAGGGACTTCCCGTACATTTCATTTGATTTGTTAAATTGTCCCATACAAGAATATATATGGGTTAGGGGTGGGGATCTCTACTGTTTACAAAATATAAGAACATTCGCAGATGGCAGGGGTGGGGTAAACTCAGAGACTAACCCGAATATTTCATTCAAATCATTTTGACATTATTAAAAGGAATATATATGGTTTAGGGTGGGATCTCAACCATTTACAAGATATAAGATCATTCTCAAATGACAAGGGTGGGCGACGATAGAGACTGGGCTGGTATATTTCATTCAAGTCAATAATACTTTACAGAGAGAAATACATTTGGTTTAGGGTGGGATCTCAACTGTTTACAAAATATAAGAACATTCTCAATTTGCAGGGTGTGTGGTTTATCCCCAGAGAGGAGCCCGGTATTTCATTCTAATCAAATTTGACATTAAAAACAGGAATATATATGGTTTGGGGTGGGGATATCGACTGTTCACAAGATATAAGAACATTGTCAAATGACAGGGGTAGGGGTGATCCTGGAGACTTACCCTACATTTCATTTGATTTGTTTTATCATGTTCCATGTTCATAACTGAAAACCCGTTGTGTGAATCTCTTATTGTTCTTAAGTTATAATCATTTTAAAAATAAAAAAAAAAATGGGTTCTTTAGTTAAAGTTAAACCCTCCTTCCTTTTCTTTTATTAAAATTATTCTCATTTTCCTTTCATTTTCATTAATATCAATATTCAGAATGATCGTTTTTCCTCAACGTTTTCTCATTGGGAGAAACGAAAAAACAAAGATATAAGCCGTAAACTCAGAAAGGTTAAAAAGTCAATTCATGATTGAGTTTAAAAATAGAAAAATCACGTGATGATGTTCAGCTCAAGCAATAATTTTACTTTTAAAATTGCACTGACTGGGTTAATAATGTTAATACTGTTTAAGACAACACGA
This sequence comes from Mytilus coruscus, assembly GCA_017311375.1. Taxonomy (NCBI): domain Eukaryota; kingdom Metazoa; phylum Mollusca; class Bivalvia; order Mytilida; family Mytilidae; genus Mytilus; species Mytilus coruscus. The sequence goes on along the minus strand of CM029603.1, from coordinate 79,550,438 downwards.
GTTATCTCCGAAAATAACAATTCATTATCATAACAACATTTTCTGACCTGAACAAGTCAGACACCAGGTCATCTCGAAGATCACGCGTCCGTATTTACAGGTCACGCGCCGTGTAACAGCAAAAAATCACTTGCAAAGAACTTCTTTATAGGCAAAAATATTAAAATGGCCATGAAAATACGGAGGCAATATGTATTACCTTTCTGAAAATGACCACATTGACCTAGATTTTCACTAAAAACGTAAATAATCATTATAATATTGAATGAATTCTCGTTCGAGACACTTCCAAAACAACGACTCTCAAACACGTGATCTCTCGCAAAAACCATGTGATCGTATGTGTCGTAGATCGTGCAAATTCAAAATAACTTCTGGTTTGATGGACTCGATGGAAAACTACGCAAAACAAAAATTGACGCGTACAGGTCAGAATTTCAAAACACTTTCTGACTTGAAGAAGTCATTTTATTCTGACTTGTTTATGTCAGAGCTCTGACTGATATTGATATATGTAAATTCAAAACTGACAGATCAGTTTTCAGTAAACTTAAACTCAGTGCCCATTCCCTAGCAATTGAAAGGGGGCGTTATACCAACACCGAAAGAAGTAAGCGCATTTGCTTATCCTGTAATAGACAAGAAATTGAGGATGAATACCATTTCTTCTCAGTCTGTCCATGCTATATATCATTGAGAGACACCTATATACAAAATGTTAATAAAAATCTTAATTTCAATTTTATTAAATTGCAGTCAGCTATAACACTGAGGCATATGACTGCACTTTTAAATAGCAGTCTGCCAGTCATTATAAAACTCACCATAAAATATATTAATGATTGTTTTTTATTGAGAACATCTGTATAACTTATATTTCTTTTAATATGTATCCTAATTTTTGTTTTTTGTACATGAACATTAATGATGTGTTAACTGTCGATACACACATATTTATGGTCTTTTTTTCCCCCCCTGTGAATACCACTGTCACTCTAATATAATTATAGTCAATTTAACTATTGTCAGTTCATTGTCTCAATACTGTATGCCATAACCATTTAATGTAAATGTGTTTGTGCTAATAAATATTGTCTATTGTCTATCATTGTCTTTTGACCACCATAATAATTTTCCCCAGTAAAATCAGTCAGTCAGCATTTTAATTTCAATATATCTCAAGGCCAACGACCACAATTTGCAGTTCCTTTGTCGTAGTTTCGTCATTTGAACAAAGTTGTTTTCCCCCAGACAGTTCGCTTTTTAATTTCAATATTTCTAAAACGATCACAATTTGCAGTTTGTTTGTCATAGTTTCGTCAAATGATCGTATTTTTGAGATCTTTGGTATAAAACGTTCAATTTCAATTAAAAAGATAGAACTTTATTCAAAACGTTCAAAAAAGTTTTCACGAGTCAAACAGCTGCTTCCTTCACTGTTTACGATATACTGCGCATGCATGAAAGTATTCCTATGAATTTATAGACACTAAAACGTAAAATACGAAATAAATTTAGTTTAAAATAAATGAGAGGGACAAATATAGTTCTTACTAAGCAAATCAAATTCAAAAAATGATAATTTACTGCCTTTTTTTAAAAACGAACCAATCCGTAGATGAATCCGGATTCATTCTGAATTTATTATCTACTTGTCACTTCCCATTTGTAAATCGAAAGTAAACGTGATCAATTCTCAATTAATTTCCAATTTACAGTTATTAGAATCGTTCCAATAATAATTTGTACAATTCCTTGGTTCCAACTTTATAGAAATAAATTCTAAATATCGATCTAAACGTTTTATAAGGATATTGATTATGCAGTGTAATAGTCTTACAAAGTTCTACAAGTTCATTTATACTGTGAATCCTGGTTTAAAAAAAAGAGGCCCAACTTTTGTTGATCAGGACTGTCCCCTGAAACTAATTGAAGTGAAATTTTGAACTAGATTTTCAGATCTTATATCCTAATCTTCATATTTAAGTGCCACATCAGTCAAATCATGTAATTACTGCCTAGTAAATTTATGCCTTAGTCCTTCAAAGTTTGACAAAGATGTATAGCTAGTAATATACATACATCCTTGGTCCCTTGCTCTTACCCGAAATAATGTTTATTTTCATCTTTATTTAAAGATGCATATACAATATTATTTTGAAACAATACATTTGCTATCTTGCGTTCTGATTCCATCAATAACTACCAGTCCATACTTTACCAATGCAATATGACAATTTATTGCCTTTCTTGTTTTCAGCATACTGTAGGTGCCCTTTTGTTAATTTTCCATACACTGTAGGTGCCCTTTTTAGAAATTTTTGCGTGCTCTAGATGCCCTTTTTCAATTAAGTTACCATGCCCTTTTTGTGTGATAGGGGAAACACTAATATGTTATCACAGTTCTTTGATTTTTTAGTCCACAATAACAAATGTATGTTATTTTTCTCTAATAACCCTATAGAGTTATACCCTTGACTGATACCACTGAGGCATATGACCACACTTTTGAATAACAGTTTACCAGTCATTATAAAAATCACCTTGCCTTTTATTGAGAACATCTGTATAATTTTTACTTTTTTATATGCATCCTGTTTTGTTCGTGGACATTAATAATTGGTTAACTGTCAATACACACGTATTTGTAGTCTTCTTTTCGTGTGAATACCACTGTCACTCTAATTTAATTATTGTCAGTTTATTGTCTCAATTGTTTGTATGCCATAACCATTTAATGTAAATGTGTTTGTGCAAATAAATATTGTCTATTGTCTAACCTGTAGCTGCTGGTCCCACTGCTATAATTAGTATTTCACATGGCAATTTCCCTTCTGATTCTGACATACTCTGTTTAGCTGCTCGGGTCCATAAGGCTGTTACTCTACTGAGAAATAAAAGATAAACAATAACTAAAAGATACATATATATTATACGTTGAGAGTGAGGATTCCATCCTTCATAATGTTGAATAGTAGAGCCACATTTTTTTTTATGGTAGAGTTATCTTTCAGATGTACGTGTCGTCATTTACTTGGTTTTTTTTTTAATAATATAAGATAGTAAAAAAAAAAAAATCTTGAATTTGTCTTTACTGCATTGCTCTTATTAAGCATGTTAAGTGTTAAACTGTCACCTTCCCTTTCTTTAAGTATAATTTCATGGACAATGAAAATTTAATTTTTCAAACCACTGCCTATTTATAAGCCTAGGGCTCTAGGGGAGCAGTTTTTGAAGGCCTTGAGCAGTTACTTTATATTATAAACAGAAGGAAAATATATTTGTTTTAGAAATAGATGTTAAGAAACAAATGGAAAAATACCTTTTATCATACATTTATTTTCCTTGGAAAAAATGTGTATCAATAGATGAATGTAATGAAAATGGTGATTGATAAAAAAAAAAATAAGTTATACCAAAAATGATATCATTATTTGAGTTTTAATCAGACATATAATTAAAAAATGTCTCTGTTCTTATCATAATAGTAGTAATGATCCCACTGATCATTTGTTAATTGTTAATCATCATGTCTATGATACTGTACATGTGATATATAAAGAATTAATTATGCTTTTGTCAAGTAATTGTTGAAAAATACCAAACAAGTGTGACGGGATTGCTTCCCTTAGCATGCTTAGTAATGTGGTAGTTACTAAGTCAGCTGTAAGCGGTTGAGCTAAGGAAGTACTTCTTTTGCTCAGTCGGTATACGCGCTGCCTTGTAACACAGAAGTCCGAGGTTAGAGTCTCGGTGGAGACAAAGATGATTTTGTAAGAAGAATCATGCTCTCAGGTTACACAAGATATATTGTATAATTGCTGATGAAACAATTTAATACAAGTTAAATCTCAATAGACTGTACAATATCAAATGCAAATCTGTTAAAATGTAATCAACATAAGATGTAGTCGTTGATGTCCAAGTTTTTTTTTATGAAGATGTATAGAATTCTAGACAGTTCGGTACCCAGACAAATCGGCATCCGGACAAATCGGCACCTAACGTAGACAAATCGGCACCCCCGAAAGACAATTCGGCACCCAGACAAATCGGCACCTAGACAAATCGGCACCTAACATAGACAAATTGGCACCTTATAAATTATTTATCTTTGATCTGAATATAGTGAACCAGAAATTAAAATTTCCTGGCACTGATATATGTACAGTCAGGGATATAACTCTATAGGGTTATTACAGAAAAATAACATACATTTGTTATTGTGGACTAAAAAATCAAAGAACTGTGATAACATATGTATGTTACATGTTTCAAAGGGACAATATACATCATTAGTTTAGTTAAAATGTATAAAAGTTCTATTGATATTACTTTTGTCTATATGTATACTTAACTATTGAAAGATATAACAGTTCATAGTTTGCCAATTTTGCATAGTACACCTATATGTTATTACAGAAAAAATATGCCTGTAATAACTAAAGGGTGTTATCACAGCTTCTCTATATCACTTCAAAGCATTTGCTCAGACATAAATCATGCTTAATTACAATGTATTTTAATTTATTTTAAGAAATAATGACCAGAGCATGTAATGAGGTTCTGCGCAAGTTTCTCAGTAATTCCCAAGTGTCTTATATAATAAGTTAAATTCCTTTAATAACTGAGCCTTGTTATCACAGCTAAGTTTATCCCTTAATAGCCTTGTCTCATTGATTTACCATGATTAATCAAAATGTATTAATTCAATTAAACAATTAGTTATCAAGGCTATGCATTTAGTTTCAAGCAAAGTCTCAAGAGATCCCTAGAGGCCACTATAAATGAAATAATTTTACAAATAACAAACATATGTTATTACAGATTTAGAAAATTTAAGGAATAAAGAGTAGACAACTCATGAAAGTATCTGTAATAACACATGCAAGTTATTTTCTGTAATAACCCCATAGAGTTATATCTCTGACTGATGTATGAGGGCCTGAACTCAATTTGCAAGTTTAGTGTTAATATATAGCAATTATGTTTGTTGTGAATATTGTATATGGTGTCTTCAAGAAGTAGCTTATTAAGTGGTTTATTCCTTTGTTATTTATTTGTGAAGACTCCACTGCAGCTTAATCATTTTGATAGGTGTCTTATTTGTGTGTATTCTATTACCATAGTATCCCAAATCAATAAAACACATTTAGAATATTAATAATATTTATTTATTATATTTATTATAATTATATTCAACAGTTTATGCATACATGTAATAAATATAATAAATAATATATAATAATAAATAAGCTTTATTTAGAGTCGACAAAGTATACTTTTAACCGACATACAAGACATTTATAACAATACAACACATAATACACATGCAATAAATTACACAGCACAAATTGAAGCACTAAAAGCATGGTTGTAATAGGCATGACAAGCTGGATATTAAAGCATATAAATATGAACACAAAGTTTAAATACTGTAATTATAACATAACATATAACATATATATACAGACAGCAAGCACTATAAGTTCTAACAATTAAAGTCACTTTGGTGGTGGTCCGTATACACTTGCACATTCCTTAAGTAGTCTGGAAGCGGAGATGCTGTTGTTGCAGTACTCGTCCCACAAAGCAAAAAGACGGCCCTGGGTCTGTCTACTATGCTTACGCTGGTACCTTTGTAGCTTGCCTTCAGACACTAACTTTAGCTGCAGAGGAATATCGGAGGCTTCCTTAAATAGTTCTGTAACCAAGGAATAGAATGGCACTGGTCCCCTGGTCCGTGTAGAATTAAAATTACACAACATACTATACACTTTCTGTTTTCTCTTTCAACGATAAACGATAATTTAATATATGCTAATACATGAGACAATAAGACACATATTATTGTAACGACCAACTTCAACATTTAAAAATTCCCAATCAGGTTAATTCAATTATCTAGCTACTAATCCAATCAATTATTATATGTTAATTAGCTTGTTCTGGCTCGTGGCAATAGATAACCGTTAATACACAGGAACTATATAATATATTATACTTTATTGCAAAAAGTGAAACACTGACGGATAAATTGCAAACATAATATACACAAGTGACAAGAAACATACAATACATGAAAAAAGTGTTAAACAAGTCAAGTTGATATTAATAATATATTATAAGTATATAGATAAATGACCAATGTGGACCTTATTTTCGCAATTCCATCGATTGCTTTTATAATCTACAACACTAGACAAAATATCTTTATTGGGATCTAGAATAGTTTTAAGTTTAAAGTTTGAGTCAAGCTAGTTACAATAGGGATAATGGGTTTTAATTGCATTTATAAGGGGATTTCTAATATTACTATTTATTTGGCAATAATGAAAAGTTTCCCTTTACTCCCTTATGTACAAATGCTATTAGCTCTATCTGAGATTGGCTCCAGTATGGAAATGAAAAGTATGCAAGGAGAATTTGGGTTATAATAATTTATAATACACGCACACGCTGTTATGTTTATGGCTTTTAATATTAAAACAATAAAATACAGTTTTCAGGTATTGTGTTGTCTTAATAGATGTAAGGATCAAACGAGAACACAAGCTGCAAACACAAGCTATACACTTTTGATCTCTATTGAGGAATTATCAGATTTATACATAAAAATACTGATTAATGCATAACTACAATTAATTATAATTTAATTAAATATGTTTATTCAAACAACAACATATCTAACAATCAATTATGATTTAATTAAATGATGTTTCTTCATACATACATAATCATTTAGGGTTTAATTAAATGATGATTATTTTTTGTAATGATATTTAATCTACGAATTATAATATTACTACAACAATTCTTTAATTTTTCCTAATACATATATTTTTTCAAAACGAGGTGCGAATTGTCTTGGTCCCAAATGTCCGGATCCCGAAATGTCCAAAATGGATGCCGAAATGTCTTCGGACTTGGGTGCCGATTTGTCTGGGTGCCGAAATGTCTTGTTACCGATGTATAAATATTAGGTGTAGTCGTTGGTGTCCAAGTTTCTCATACTTATGTATGCATATATATATATATATAAATGTTAAGAACAATATGACTGTGGCCGAACAGTGTTCTCGAAAACCGTCGGTCCTGACCGCCAAAAATCGGCTAGGACCGACAATTGCATGTGTAGTGGCAGTCCTGATGACCAACAGCATTTTGGTGCATGGTTGTTCACTTTTGTTTTAACATCTTTTCGGTATTCAGATAGCTTTTGAACTGGTTGCTGATGTAAACAAACTTTAACTACGTAGCTCAAAATTACGGTAATACTTTTGAAAAGAACCAGTCGTCGGTTTCTTTGGTATTCAGATAGTTTTTGTACTGGTTACTTCTGTAATTGAACTTTTGTAGCATAGCTCAAAATTACGGTAATACTTTTGACAAATAACCAGTCGTAAAAGTCATCATGGCTTCGGCATGGCCCATTTCGTTCAGAGAGGTAGTCCGAGATTACTCTGACGTGCAACGGCTGTTTTGCCAGACAAGCTGGGGCGGTCCGACGGCCCCAGCTTGTCTGGCAAAACAGCCGTTGGACGTCAGAATAATCTCGGACTATCAGAGAAGGTGCTAAACGAAAGGACTTTGTATGATTTGAACAAAGACTTTTAGTTTTACAAATTACAGAGACTGAACATTTTTCTATATTACAAAATTTTTTTCTATATTACAAGACTTAGTCTTTTATTTTTATCATTTTAATGCACTTTTCACTGTAAATGATTGCAGTGGACACAGCTTTAAATTTATAAAGCCTCAATGTAATTCATCATTTCGTTAAAGGCATTTTTTCTAACGAATTATAAACGATTGGAACAGTTTACCCAAAATGTTGTGTCTGCAATTACCTTTGATAACTTTAAAATACAACTTGATCATCATGCATTGGGAAGATGTTATGTACCAGTTCTAGTGATAAATTATTTTTATTACAATTTTTTATTGTTTCTTAATATGAGTGGATTGGCATTGCCATTAGGGAGAAATTAAATACCAGCTCTTATGATGAATTTGGACTTCTTTAAATATTAACTATTTAAAATTTTAATTATTCGTCAACCAAAAGTGACCCATAAAATGCAGGATTGGTATGAGTTTAGCTTTTAAAACAAGTACGAATTTGGGTGGGCTAAAAAGGATTGAATTTCTTTACACGTGAGCCCTTAAAAGACTCTACAAGTAGTATAATGCATGAAACATAAAACAAAATGAAATCAAGCAGGTTATCAAACTGACAAAGTATAAAAGTTAGTGAACAATGCAAAGTTCAAACTTTCATTAAAAAAACCAAACATAGAAACTAGAAACTAGGATGGAGTTAATATAGTATTGAGCAATGACTTTCATGTAACTAATAGGTGTTTGATAAATTCAAGTAAAATTACAGGACCACCAGATTTTCTTAAGGACCACCAGATTTTTAGTCTTGGTGGTACCAATGACCACCAGGAAAAAAAAGATTTCGAGAACTCTGGCCGAAGCGTCTCGAAAGCGGCTGAACAGTCAAGCTCTTTAGCCATTGCCTGGCAAAGCCAGAATTGTCAGAAATATTATTATTATAGACGATCTGGATAATAAGTAACAGAACTGAATTTTCAACTATCTGAATAAAACCTTTCAAAAAATTCGGATTCGCTGTCGTTGTCATCGTCTTCTTCAACTGCTCTAGAAATTACTGGGAGCACTTCTCCAAAAAATGTTGCCATGCTTTGTAATGTTTTTATAGAGTGATTTTTTTTTCTTGTCAATATACACAGAAACTGGCTTATGAAAAACAAATTAATGATCCAGACTTTTTATTTTCATTTAAGTGTCAAGGTCATTAAAAGCTAATTTAAATACTTTGTTCTGACCTCCCAGCTACTAACTCCATAACTTTTATTTTGTTGCAAAACTTTACTTCTATCAATATATTAAATTTTAATCGAAAAAACACTTTTATCACTATCACATCTGTATCTAGAGTACGAAATTTAGGGAAGAAATGCATTGTAAATGTTATTGATTTCAACTCGAAAATTAACAGTACTTATTTTTTCGGATACGGATGACATCATTTCCGTCTTGTTGTAAACATTGAAAATCGATAATTCCGTCAGCTGTGAATGAAATAACAAAAACAAAAATGTTTAGTTCTATGACAAATTGGTTAGGAATGAGCCAAGAGAGAGAAGCTGAATCTGACGAAGAAAACAAAGAAAACCAAGGCGAGAATGAAAACAAAGAAAAGAACCCTGAGAAAGAAAAGTTGACATCAGACCCAGATAAAAAAGAACCAGAAAATACAGAAGAAGGAGATGGTGATATCGACATATCTTTGGATGCAGCTAAACATAAACTAGAGGATGTATCTTCTAAAGCATTGAATGCTGCCAAAGAATGGGGAAGTATGACAATTAATTTTTTTTTTTGTGATTTCTTCAATGGGCTATTCCAGAAATATTCTGTCCCCCTTATGGAAGACATAAGATGTATAAAAAAATCCATGGAAATATTTTTCACCATTACCAAAATTTTCTGGAATTCCAGATTTTAAACGCATTATAAAACTTAAATATACTGGAATTTTTTCATGAAGCTGTCAATTTGTCTGGAAATTTTAGTGTAAAGATTAGAAGCAATACCTATGGAAGACATCGATTTTATTTCTTTTGTCTGGAATTTATCTGTTTTTTTTCTAAATGTGCCAAAAAAACTGGAATTTTATACTTAGTAAGTAACATATACATGATATATGCAGCTGTAACCAAAAGAAGTGTGTTTAAAAGTTAAGCGCAAACAAATCCCTGACTAGAAGAACTGTTAGCCAATATGTTTACCAGTGTATATAAATTCTTGTCATTGCAGACAAATACACCACTATCCCAGGAGAATTTGGATCCAGCACATACATGTTTTTAACCTCGCTGCATATATTTTCTATATATAGTCAGAAGCCTGTAATTTAAGTGGTTGTCGCTTATTACTGTATTTCATATTTGTTTTTCATTTATTGTTTTGTATATCAATTTGGCCATTGGTTTTTCTCGTCTGTATTGTTTCACACTGTTAATGTTCAGGCCCATTCTAGCTTACTATGCTGTGTGAGCCTAGGCTGTACTTATAGGTTTCATATAACAAGTGAGAATTGAAATTATATCGCTTGATATCAACTGGAGTTATTTAATCTCAATATAATAATAAACTAGCCTGTGGCGAGTTTATTATTAGTAATTAAATTAAATAACAAGAGTTGATATCAAGCGATATCCAATTTTCTCAAGTTGTTAAACCTATTTCTCTTATGGTCAACACTCTCAAAGTGTAAAATTAAAAATATGTAGTTTTTCATTATTACATATTTTTAATGTTAATTAGGTGAAAATGTCTAAACAATGGGATTAAAAGCACAAACAGCAAGTTAATAGCTGGTAAGAATGAATATGGGAAAATTAATAGAGATAATTGATTTGACCACTATTGGATACATTTACAACTGTTGTTATTACCACATCAAAAGATTCTGACATCTGATTACACTTGTGATATAAATAGGCAAGTTGAAAACTTGACCATCTAAATTTCAGATTTGATCATATATAATGAAGCTTGAAGTAGTGACCATGGTGACCTTTTAGCAGCTCATCCCTTCCACTAAATAAATAGTAATTGAAATTGGATTTCCTGTTTGAAAATGCAAATTATTGCTAAATAGATATAAGATGTGGTATGAGTGCCAATGAGACAACTCTCCATCCAAGTCAAAATTTATAAAGCATATGAATGCAATAATTATTCCATAAATCTTCAAAGATGAATGCTTCGAAAAATACTGGTGTTTTAGATATGAAATGCTTTTGAAAGAATACTGAAAAATTCCAATATCTTCATAAAAACTCAAACCACCCAATTTTTAAAGAAAAAGAACAAAGTTGAAAATAGATGTAATGTATCATTCATTACATATTATCATTCTCAAGCAGAAAAACTTCAAAAAGTATTCAGGAAATACTGGCATCTTTTTAAAACAGATTCTACAATAGGTGCCAGATCCCATAAAAACCTATCAATAGGATTCAAAAGAAATAGAACATTGGTGAATTAGTGAAATGAGCTATAAAATTATTTGTATGAACGTACATCACAGTTCCTACAAAATATTTCACTGTGCAGAACTAATTAATGACCATCATCATGTAAACCACACAAGTAAACTGATATTCTTAGGACAAAATTCTTACCATGAAATACTTAATTCAATATTAAATTTTATTGAAATAGGTTGAAATAGTTAGAAAATCAAAAATCAAAATTCAAATTTAAAGTAACAAATCAAAAACTTTAATTATTATTATTATTATTATACAGTATTTATAACAGTGATTTATATAATACTAAAATTACCCTAAGCGCTTTACAACATATATCCATTCACATATATAAGTATTAACAATAAAATATGAAAGCCCATGTTATAAAATCCTAAAACAAACAGATTTTAAAAATATTGCATATAAAACTCTACTATGAAATTTACTGATAAACAATAAAATTAATATAAAATGGGCATGGTAAAATTGCCATAATAATAAATAAAAAGATATTACATTTTTTTAAAACTTTAAACAGTAATAAAAAGAAATAAATGAAAACAAAAACAAAAGGGTGGTCTCTGATGAAGGTTTCCTTTAATTATAAGTACAGTTCCAGAAAAACCAAAACATTGCTACATAGCACAGTATCCATGAAAGGCCATAGATATGATTTGCACCAAAATGTGTGGATATTGGATCAAATTCTATGAAATTATCCTAATCACAGAAAATGATACTTGGATGTTTAATTTGTACTCTTAATTTATCTTGTCAACTAAAAAATTGTGTCTTTTTGAATTAAAATGTTGCTTATTAGATTAGTGTTAGTTCTATAAAGCAGAGACCCCCCTAAATACACGTCTGAATATGACCCTGTTTATCTCTTCAATTTAAATTATTGCAAGATATGTTTTATCTTTATTTTATTTATATATAAAATTAATCAAAATTTGTTCAGGGTTCTATCTCTTTACAAGAAAGCTTCTGTCTAAGTTTTGTAAAATTCCACAAAGGTTTGACAAAAGTTTTAAAATCTTTCACTTACCTAAATGTTGACTGTGAAATAATATTTATTAGTAAATTATGGAAGAATGGGTGGAAAATTCAAAATTTTACTCTACATGTCCGGTATTTATGAAGTATGAAGAAACTAATCATCAGTAATATACAGGAGATAACCAAAAAAACAACTATTTTTTTCTTAATTGCAATGTTTTTGTCAAGAAGAAACCTCTGTCCTTGTTCTTGAAATTCTATATTTATTGATGTCTTAATACTTTAACCCAATACTATATTTATGAAAATCAATAGGGAGATTACATCAATAGCTATAAATAATTCACCAAAGTTTCATGAGAACTGCTGAAAGCATTTTTTAGTTATTGTCCGAAAACTGGAAAATCCCCCTTTTTTTATGAATAAAACCCTGTAACTCGGAAACGTAAAATCTAAAATTTATAAAAATCAAAAGGGAGCTCATGTCAATAGATATTAACAATTCACCAAAATTCCTTGCAAGTTGGTGAAAGCATTTTTGAGTTATTGTCCGAAAACTCGAAAATCCCCCTTTTTTTATGAATAAAACCCTGTATCTCGGAAACGTAAAATCTAAAATTTATAAAAATCGAAAGGGAGCTCTAAACAATTCACCAAAGTTCCATGCATATTGGTTAAAGCTTTTTTGAGTTAATGTCCGACATGTTGACGACGGACGGACGGACAGACGGACGGTCAACGGTATACCATAATACGTCCGGCAAACGGGCGTATAAAAACCACATTATTGATACCAGGCTTCAAATTGTGAACACCAGACCAGGGTTTTATCTACAAAAGACTCAACAGTGATGCTCGAATCCCAAAAGTTTAATAAAAGGCCTAATAAATTAAGAAGTTGAAGAGCATTGGGGACTCAAAATTCCAAAGAGATTTTGCCAAATACAGCTAAGGTAATCTATTCCTGGAATAAAAAATCCTTAGTTTTTTGAAAATTTCAAAGTTTTGTAAACAATATATGTTAGTGCAAAAAAAACTTAGTCCATTATATCAGTGAAATATTGAAAAAAGAATAATAATCTCTGGATGCTGTCTTTGTATAGAAGAAGCGTCTGTCAGTTAAGCAAAATTCCATGAATATTTAACAAAGCTATTGACTTAAAATAAAAAAGAAATTAACCCAAAACAAAGGAGTAGGCCCAGTAAGACCCCTTTTGGCCCCGAGATATAGCAGTTTTACAAAATTGTTCAATGTAAACTTTCAGCTATTTATTGAAAAGCTAAAAATACTGACGTAAGTATACTTTTAAAATACCTTTAAACAGACTTATTAAGAAGGGATATAGTTACATTACTGTTGTCAGGTCATTAAAGATTGCATATTTTGGCTTTAATATCAATTCACTTATAGGGTCTTTGCATCGGAATTAAACACATTTATTCTAAAACCAGTTGTTGGCATGACATTTTATGACGGTATAATACGAAACCCTAACAGGAGGGATTGTGCCTGTCAGTAATCTTCTAATCAGTTTAATTGAGGTCTGGATCTAGTAGTCTGTTGTTATTTATGTATTATTGTCATTTTGTTTATTTTCTTTTGTTTCCTATTCTGACAACGCACTCGGACTTCTCTTATGCTGAGTTTTACTGTACGTACTGTTGTGCGTTTGTTTTTTCTACATTGGCTAGAGGTATAGGGGAGGGTTGAGACCTCAAAAAAAATGTTTAACCCCGCCGCATTTTTGCGCCTGTCCCAAGTCAGGAGCCTCTGGCCTTTGTTAGTCTTGTATCATTTTTAATTTTAGTTTCCTGTGTATAATTTGGAGTTTAGTATGACGTCCATTATCACTGAACTAGTATACATATTTGTTTAGGGGCCAGCTGAAGGACGCCTTTGGGTGCGGGAGTTTCTCGCTGCATTGAAGACCCATTGGTGGCCTTCGGCTGTTGTCTGCTCTTTGGTCGGGTTGTTGTCTCTTTGACACATTCCCCATTTCCATTCTCAATTTTTTATATAAGTATGGGCTTTTTTTTACAATACAATGCACATGTATCAGGTACTAGCATCGTTAAATCATGCAAAATTACTGCAATCTTCACAATTTTACAATTTGAGCTTATTTTTAGACGGTTTCCGTCTAAAATGGAAGTGGCCGCATTTGTGTTCAGTCTCAATATTTAGATGTATGTTGTATTTGATGATAATACATAACATATATAAAGGTTGAGAATGAACACGAATGCGGCCACTTTCATTTTTGACAAAAAACATCTGAAAAGTGACATTTTATGGCATATTTGATAGATTTTTCATATATATAAGCTTGAATTTTGCCGTCTTTAATGACTTAATCAGTTGAAATCTTTCACATCAACTAATAGAATCGACTGAAGAAGACACTTATGTGTTTAAAAAGTGCCCAAAATCTTTCATCAGATGTACCTGAAATTTGAGGCCAAAATTGGCCCTTACCGTACCTACTCCTTTCAATGTTGATGACACTATAGAGAAGGATTGCTATGTCTAGCTTGGGAACTCTAGTTGCAGGCTTGACAAATAGTAAATTGTAAAACAGGATGACTTAAGAATGTCAGTTTTTGTGTAATGAATTTTATAAACTTTTAAATTTCAAAACTCATGTCAAATTTTAGACATCATTGTTAAGGAATACATTTTCAGATTATTCAGTTGGTAGGAGAACATTGCATTCAATATCATCTAAAGTTTCATTCCAGTACACAATAAAAATATTTTTGAAAATAGGTTAATTCTTCAAACATCAGTCATTTCTTATTATATTTATTTTTCTTATCTTAGTAAGTTATATGCTTTCATATGAAAACAAAACACTAAACACAAATACTCAATTTATAAAAGTTCACATTGCCTTGCATTAATTAAAAAAAAAGGGGGGGATCTTCTGTGTGTAAATTCAAAAGTCAGTAGACAGTTTTCCAGTGATTCTGGTAACAATCTATTTATGTGTAACAGTATTTTGCAATCCATAGTAGAGTCATAGTACACAGCTGGTCATTTCTGGTCAGTCTTCTACGATATTGTGGTAATTAGACAATTTCCTGCAGTGAAGACAAACAAGTGTGTTTGAATAAAGGATGTATCAATTAGCTGTTAATTGGTAAATGTTCTGGCTATTTAGCTTGAAGTAACCCAAAATCTGGCATTTGTTTATAATGATATTGGACAAATCCTAAATTTCATTCTAGGAGATATCATATTGCACAATTTATTGGTGTTAATTAATGGTGAAAATACAGATTAAATTCTAAATATATAATTAGGTTGAAATTATCATCTACTTGATTACATCATAAGTCTGAAACTAATCAGATGTCAGTACTTATTTTTGATGTGTTTAAAAAGGTCATTAAGGCATAAAATATTTGTAAAACCAAATTTTCTTTTTTTTATCTTCCCATGTGATATAATTTTCCACTGAGTGATGCTAATCATAGATGCTATTAATCCAATCATTTTGAAATTTGCACCTGATTAACATTCAACAATTTTGTATACATGAAACAATTCAAGATAAAAATCGTAGGTTGCTCATCTGTAAATAAAGACAATGCAATTTCCCATAGGAACCCCCTTTACAGCTAAAACTGTGCCACTTTCACTATGAAGTTTTGTAACAAAAATTATATCCTAGAATGGAAAGTTGTTGATATGCACAACTATTTTATTCAAAAGTCTAACTATGGGGATCTGCAGCATATTTTCAACATTTACCATGTTTACATGCCCAGAACTTCTAAGAGTTTGAACTTATACTAATAAAATTCTGTACTGCTCCCCTTTCCTTCATTTTGGGTCTTTCTCAGAATTCAAGTTGGCCGCTACCTATAAATATCTACCTATACTGGTAACATTCCCAAGTTATGTCTCTATGTCAGAGATAAAACATATAGATCATATCTGGGAACGAGTACATATACAAAAATATCTATGAATATGATATACAATGATCCCCAAAAGAGGATTTATTTATTTATTATAGTCTGTGAAACAGCTGTATTACAAAGTGCAACCTACAAAATGAAATTCAATAGTATCAATATCATTTATCCTGCTCTCTAAACTACTATCGCTGTATCAGACTTTGTACTCCTCCCAAAATGTATATATACATAGGAATTAATCAGAACTCTTGTGTTTTAAACCTGGAAATTATGGGTCACAAAATATTTCTGTTCTGGAAAATCTTAATGACTACCAGTAAAATTATATGGAAATTATTCGTCCCTTTGGAAAATACATGGAATTTCATGTGCACTAACAGACAAAAGTTTGGAATTTTTGGTCCAGACAGAAAATTTGTTTGGAACTTTAGAAAAAATCAAGAAAAAAAAATCTGGAATTCCAATGTCTTCCATAGGGGGACAGACTATTTCTGGAATAGCCCAATAGACATGATAGACCCCCTAAAGTTATATTTGCTTAAGAGCAACAAAAACACATCTATTGCCATGGCACGTTTATTTAGAAGAGACAGATTACATCACATGACATATGCATCATTATACAACATGTACAAAGGGACACAACTCTTACGACTTAACTACAAAACACATACGACATACATGTACATATACATAACAAGACCTGATCGCTATTTTGAAATCTGCGCCAGTTGACCTAAGAATCTACGCCTGTTGAACTATTGACATCATACAACAATCACTTTTCCATTGTGGCATCATATATTTTCTATTATGACGTCAAAATTTTACGGGAACCTTTGTGATGTCCAGTAATGGTGGAAAAAGAACGATAAGGTGTATCCTTAGAACAAAAATACAAAAATTTCACAACATTAACACCAATCTTGAGTTTTTTTCATGAAAAACCTTATCACTATTTTGGAATCTGCAACACTTGACCTGGTAATGCGCGACACTTAAACTATTGACGTCATCATGGTCATACAATAATCATCTTTTGCTTTGTGGCCACACACATTTTCTATACACCTTATTGCTATTTATTCCAATCTGGAAACGTTCTGAAATTACACAACTTTTTCTTCCTGGTTAACCTATCTGGAGCCCCGTTCAAACAATGTATTTTGCATAAAAGTCTTCAAAGTGTCCTTTGTTGAATATGCATATAGACCTAGGGGAGCGACACACATGACAGGCTCTTTAGAGCCTCTAATTTCATTAACTCTTACTATGATTACACTGGACATATTTATTGGCTGTCTTCTTTCTTTCTATGACTACATTGCATTGTTATTGCTTCAAAATTATAGTTACAACTGTGTGTTCAACAGTGATTCTTGAATTTTTTTTGTAGGTTACCTGTACAGTTTCAGTAAAGAAGCAGGCAAAACTGTGGCAGATAAAGCCAAACTTATTGGCAAGTCAGTTGAAGATAAGGTATGTATCGTACAATTTTGAAACACTCAGGAGCCTGTAATTCAGTGCACTTGGCTGTTGTTGATCATGTTGATTGCTGTTTATAGGGATGGCCACTTTCATCACACCATGGAATGAGTGGTAAGGTGGTAAGTATGATCCACTGGATATATATATATCAATGTATATATGTATATATATATATATATATATATATAAAAGACCAAAAAAGCGAAAAAGTGTATTTTAACAAAACGCATTTGACTAACAGGTCGAACAACAAATGTTCTTAAACCCTGCTGACTGCCATTGGCGATTGCCAAATAAACGGATCACAGTTGTAACAAAATGTATCTTAATTATTAATCTTATATCAAACAGAAAACAATAAACTTGCGGAAAAGATGGTTTACCGCAAACAAAAGGTGCAAAAAATTTTGTACACCGTATCCGGATTTCGACAATTAATGTCTCTTCAGTGATGTTAGGAATCGAAACGGTATTTGGAAGGCCATATAATTTACCTCAATTTAGGATAGACTCTTGAATTTTGAGGAGTCGAAATAGGATGAACGGATCATATAAACCGGAAGGCAAATATAATACAAGCCCATACGAAAAAATATAAACAAGTCTAAATTGAAAACAACGTTCAAACCTATGATTGCGTTGGATAAAAACCGCAATTTTTATACGTGTGCATGCAAAACAAATTTCTTGGTAGAGGGGTCACTCTTGTCAGACACACATGTACACCTTTCAAAAATTGAGGTTCAAGCATTTCCCTTATGATAACTTTTAGTTACAAAGTGTAAAGAATTTAAAAACAAGATTAAAAAAAAGTCCAACATTGTCAAATTTTCTTTGGAAGCCCTAGTCCTTAATGCATCAGACATTTCATTTGTCAAAATTATTTATCTCTATTCTCTTTGAAATAGCATTATTTTGACAGCTTTAATAGGTATACTTTTGAAAACAAATATATGATACAGTATGTATGTTTGCTTTTCAAAATATATGAAAAGTGAAGGTACTGGATGTCTCAACTGCACCTGCAATAAAAGGATTGAAGTGGCAATCATACCACATCTCCGTATTTTATATTCGAAGTTTGAAAATATAATCTTTTGATATATACAATGTACATCGTAAGCTTTAAACCAGGATCATGTGAAAAGATTTATAAATTCACATTATCCTGGTTTGAAGCTTAAAATTGAACTTACATGTTGTACATGTATATCAAAATGATACAATGTACATTGTACATGTTGTATATCAACATGATCAAAAGATAATTTTCAAACTTTGAGTGTAAAATAAGGAGATGTGGTATGATTGCCACTTCAGTCTCCTGACAGTGCAGTGTTGACAGGCTAGGGATGCAGTAGATGAACTACTTAGACCACTTCAGTCTCCTCACAGTGCAGTGTTGACAGGCTAGGGATGAACTACTTAGACGACTTCAGTCTCCTGACAGTGCAGTGTTGACAGGCTAGGGATGCAGTAGATGAACTACTTAGACCACTTCAGTCTCCTCACAGTGCAGTGTTGACAGGCTAGGGATGCAGTAGATGAACTACTTAGACCACTTCAGTCTCCTCACAGTGCAGTGTTGACAGGCTAGGGATGCAGTAGATGAACTACTTAGACCACTTCAATCTCCTCACAGTGCAGTGTTGACAGGCTAGGGATGCAGTAGATGAACTACTTAGACCACTTCAGTCTCCTCACAGTGCAGTGTTGACAGGCTAGGGATGTAGTAGATGAACTACTTAGACCACTTCAGTCTCCTCACAGTGCAGTGTTGACAGGCTAGGGATGTAGTAGATGAACTACTTAGACCACTTCAGTCTCCTGAAACTTAGTCATGAATTAAACAGATGTCAGATCTCCAACCATTAGACCACAAATGAATGAATTTAATATGTTTTATTCATTTTTAACACTTATACTTACAACCATCTTGACTATTAGCTATATATAGACCACAAAAGTAATTTTGAGAGAAATTTTTTAAAGAAGACTGCACTAAAACACATGATTCCTTAAATATAATATACACAAAGATAACTTATATTTCTTTTAGACTATAATGGGAGATTTTGCCAAGGAGCAAAACAAATTTGTGACAGAAAAGAAAGAGAAAGCCAAGAGATCAGAAGCAGCAGTGCCACCATGGGTTGGTTATAATGAAGAAGAGACCATGAAATCACAGATCCTGGCCTTGTCAACAGTATGTTTTCCCCTGTTTGTACATTCTTCTTTCAATGTTCTAGCCTCTCTAGCTGTAGTCTGAGGGCACAGGGACTTTGTCATTTAAGGGGCTTTCTTGTATATATGGTTATAAATTTAACGACAGAATTTTACATTCACAGATATGAGACAGAGAGCACCTCTGGACCTATTTAGTTGTAGAATTCATCAAAAAAGATATATATTTCAAGTATATTCCAGGCATATTGACAGTACTGTAAATTCAGAAACTAATGCATGCATTTATTATTGCACATTACTAATTACTGGTAAAATATGAGATCGAATTAATGTGATAGGAAAAATTTTGTGAACATGAAGGAAAATTTCTACTGAAATTATGGATGCAAGTTTGTATTATTGCAAACCTGATTCTGTTACATTTTTCGCATTTATAAGAACATGGCAATAATTTCTGAATTTATTGTATATTGACCATGGACACCAAGGGAGCAATCAAAAACCAAATGTCAAAGAAAAACAGACAAAACCACCATGACCAAAAGAACCAACAAAAATAACAGTCCATTAAACACTACAAAAAAAAGCATCAATTAAGCAATACAAATTTAACGCAAACAAAAACAGTGGGGGGACACTGATGCACAGGAAGAGTTATTACTGTTAAAATTGGTCAACGAAGCTTTTCCAATGATAAATTAAGGCATACATAATAGAAAATCAGCAAATATCTCTCGCCTAAACATAAGACATTTCCATGTATAATAAACAATTGGTTCATGTTAATTTCTCTTACCTCATAAAAGTCATGACAAACTGATGTTTACAGAGAATATTAGAGTTTTAAATTTTCAGGACAAAAGAAATTTTGTCAGAAATCCTCCTGCTGGTGTTCAGTTCCAGTTTGACTTTGAAGCATCATACCCTGTTGCCATGGCAACCCTTCAAGAAGATTCTAATTTACAGAAAATGAGATTTGATCTTGTACCAAAACAGTAAGTTCTGTAATTATTAACACTTTCAAAAACCATTTTGTCGAAATTAATTTTCTTTAAATACCTGATTCACAGGCTATCTTAGCTTAAATTTTAAACATGCCTTCTATCCAGGGCTAGGGCTTCCAAAGAAAATTTGACAATGCTGGACTTTTTTTTAATCTTGTTTTTAAATTCTTTACATTTTGTACATAACTAAAAATTATCATAAGGGATATGCTTGAACCTCAATTTTTGAAAGGTGTACATGTGTGTCTGACAAGAATGAACTGACCTTGGCCGTTTTTTATGCTTCAATGATTAATGTTAGGTTTTCTTCCTACCTCATGTGATAACTTTATTTCTAAGATGACCTTGGCCGTTTTTTATGCTTCAATGATTAATGTTAGGTTTTCTTCCTACCTCATGTGATAACTTTATTTCTAAGATGACCTTGACCGTTTTTATGCTTCAATGATTAATGTTAGGTTTTCTTCCTATATCATGTGATAACTTTATTTCTAAGATTACCTTGACCGTTTTTATGCTTCAATGATTAATGTTAGGTTTTTTATTTTTCGACATCATGTACTAACTTTATTTCTAAGATGACCTTGACCGTTTTATGCTTCAATGATTAATGTTAGGTTTTCTTCCTACATCATGTGATAACTTTATTTCTAAGATGACCTTGACCGTATTTATGCTTCAGTGATTTATGTTAGGTTTTCTTCCTACCTCATGTGATAACTTTATTTCTAAGAAGACCTTGACCGTTTTTATGCTTCAATGATTAATGTTAGGTTTTCTTCCTACATCATGTGATAACTTTATTTCTAAGATGACCTTGACCGTTTTTATGCTTCAGTGATTTATGTTAGGTTTTCTTCCTACATCGAGATAACTTTATTTCTAAGATGACCTTGACCGTTTTTATGCTTCAATGATTAATGTTAGGTTTTTTTCCTATATCATGTGATAACTTCATTTCTAAGACTTTCAATACATTTTCATTTGTATTAAATTAAGAAAACATTTATTTCTCCATGTACACTTTTGTGAGATAAGTTGTCATTCCAATATTTGGACAAGTGATGGCTTATTCCTAGATTTCCTTTTGTTGATTTTCAGACAAAATGGTGGGATACAGGTAATTAATTTATTGACTAAGTATATCATGTATATGATGCAAATTCTACAACTAACATGACTGTCTAAAATCAATTGTTTCAAAGTATGTTTAAAGGAAAAATTTAACTTTTTTCAGAGTGAAAGAAGATATTTTCTGGAGGAACTACTTTTACAGAGTTTCACTTATCAAACAATCTACACAACTGACATCTCTTGCACAAGAAACAGGTATTTATTTAAAAAAAAAATACCTACTGTAATAAAGGGATTTATTTTCACGTATTTCATGATCAAGATAAAATTGTGGAAAACCCATCACGGCATACATTTGATCAGAGTATAAGACAAGAAAAAACCATTAAAATAACAAAACCTCGCTATATAACAGATTTGGCCTTTTAAATGGCAAATTTAAAACTTCTAAAAAAAAAACGCTTTACAGTACATAATTCATGGAATCCTATTATTTATAGAAAATTCATGGCTTTGTTATTCTGAAAGTGTAAATTCAATTGTGGACCAAGCATTCAACAACCAATAAAACTTGACAGGAAAATTTCAAATTTGATATGAATGAAATGTAATTTTATGGTTTGCCTCATTTTGTCTGATCAACTCAATAGGAAATGCCCATGTATAGTAATACCTTCACAGAATGTTAATCCTGCTGCCAAACTTAGACTGACAGAATCTGACCCTGGGTGGCATTATGGAGGGTCAGAAGGACCTTTTTCTGGATGTCGGGATTGAACCTTTTTTTGGGGGCTGGAATTCATGATTGGGCCTTTATTTTTGCAGGAATTCATGATTTAGATCTATTGGGACTTTGCCAATTAATGATTAAGTTTTTGGGATCCGGGAAAGAATACTTTTATTTTTTCAGGAATTTTGGATGACACCCCTCCTACTGCCCCCTTTTTGTGGTATGAAAATGTGGTCACACATACCTGAAACAGATGATGTAAGCTTTGAAGAGCAAGACTTGCTCTATTATCTGCCAAAAAAATATAAAATTCACCATATTTTTACAATATGAAAAAGGAATTTTCTTTTATGTGTCTTAACTGTTTCTGTTGTCTTAAGGTAGTGTGTTCATCTTGAAGTAGGACGATCTAGGGTTCAATTTCTGTCTGTGTCAAACTAGAGACAATTTTTAGCTCACCTGGCCCAAAGTGCCAAGTGAACTTTTCTCATCACTTGGTCTGTCGTCCCTTAACTTTTACATGTTTTACAAAAATCTTCTCCTCTTAAACTACTAGATCAATTTAACCAAACTTGGCCACAATCATCATTGTGGTTCTAGTCTTAAAAATGTGCCCCATAACCAGTCAGAGATATAACTCTATAGGGTTATTACAGAAAATAACTTGCGTGTGTTATTACAGATACTTTCGTGTGTTGTCTACTCTTTGTTCCTTAAATTTTCTAAATCTGTATTAACATATGTTTGTTATTTGTAAAATTATTTCATTTATAGTGGCCTCTAGGGATCTCTTGAGACTTTGCAGAAACTAAATGCATAGCCTTGATAACTAATTTTTAATTAAATTAATATATTTTGATTAACCGTGGTAAATCAATGAGACAAGGCTATTAAGGGATAAACTTAGCTGTGATAACAAGGCTCAGTTATTCAGGGACCGCCAGCGTCGCCAATGTCGCAATTTGCGATTTTTATTTCATCTGGCGACAAAATACGGCTGCTGGCGATATTTCTGGCGCCAAAATTTTCCTAAGTCAAAATTTTCATTTCTTGACAATATCGATCTTCATTTAAATTGGAAAAATAAATTGTACGAAATTTTACCTGGCGACAAGTTTATGACTTTGTTTATGACCCAAGCTAATCAACGGTTACAACAGGTGTCATAATCTGTTGTTACAGGTAATCCATTTATCGGATGGGTCATTAATGATCATTAACATTAATTCATTCAAATAGAATTGGTCAGTCAGCGTTTGTCTTTTCATTTGAATAAATGTTCATACGACAACACAATTTGTAATGTTTACCGTAGTTTAATGAAGAAAACGTAATTGACAGGAAGTCGAAACCATAATCAACTTATACAAAGACAAAGTTTTTCTTGTTTTCCGTAAAAAAATAGCAAATTCAGACTTAATTTGTCTTTGCATGCCCTCAGTTAAGATACGAAAATAACAAAACCGGCCGCCATATTGTTGATCACATTTACTTCTTCTACGTACTATGTATAATCCTCCAAAGAAGGAGCACACCCGAATAAAGAAAGATAACTCAATTTTATTTTTTCCTACCATTGGGAGACCTACATTAGATATGTCTTCTGACTGAAGAATTCATATGTTTATGTATTTTGAGATATGGGTAGAGTTAAAGAGGGTCTTAGTAGCAGGATGGGTAATGTTTGAAGAGTGCCTTGGTCATCTTTTTCTGTACTCTTTATTTTTAATACAAATTTTCACTATTCTGTAAATCTAAACACCCATTATTATGTTTTCTTCATTCAATTACCAATTTTTTCTCTTTAATTTTTTTATTTAAAACAATTGTTCTATTCTGTAGCATATACAGACCATAACTAAGCTAATTATATTCTTGTACATATGAAATACTGACAAAGAAAATAAGAGTACACATGTTTTGTATGTATATAAACCCTATGCTATAACTTACTTAGTGTAACATCTTAAATGATGTAAAGTGCAGGCTGAGTGCATAAGAAATTTAGGAGCTGGCGATTTTGCTGGCTCCAACTTTTGGGAGCCAGAGCGGCCCTTGATTATTAAAGGAATTTAACTTATTATATAAGACAGTTGGGAATTACTGAGAAACTTATGAGAACCTCATTACATGCTCTGGTCATTATTTCTTACAATAAATTAAAATACATTGTAATTAAGCATGATGTATGTCTGAGCAAATGCTTTAAAGTGATATAGAGAAGCTGTGATAACACCCTTTAGTTATTACAGGCATATTTTTCTGTAATAACATATAGGTGTACTATGCAAAATTGGCAAACTATGAACTGTTATATCTTTCAATAGTTAAGTATACATATAGACAAAAGTAATATCAATAGAACTTTTAAACATTTAAACTAAACTAATGATGTATATTGTCCCTTTGAAACATATAACATACATAAGTTATCACAGTTCTTTGATTTTTAGTCCACAATAACAAATGTATGTTATTTTTCTGTAATAACCCTATAGAGTTATATCCCTGACTGATAACCCCGCCTGCCAACCAAGATGACCAACATGGCTAAAAATAGAACATAAGGGTAAAATGCAAGTTTTATCTATTATTTTGAAAACCATTATAAATAGAGAAAATCTGACAGAGCAGAAATGTTTAGAATGTTGAGCTCTACCAATTGTCCATATATATATATACATCAAAACTATCAGAAGACTTCATGTAGGAGTTTTTGCCTTTATTTTACCATTTATTTTCATGTTTGTCTATTAGCTTGAAAACTATAATAGATAGAGAGAAACTTTAAGGTGCAAAAATGATCAGCAAGACAAGTTCTACAAATCAGTCTAACATGGTCGAAAGTGTCAGTTGACTCCTTATTAGAGTTATTGCGCTTTGATGACGATGTTTACCAATTTTTGGGTTCTTGCCTTATATCTTTAAAAAATATGTAATAGATAGATAGAAACTTAAATAAGCAAAAATTATCAACAGAACAAGATCTACAATTAAGACAATATGGAGGAAATCTTCCAATGACTCTTTATTGGAGTTATTGCCCTTTAATGATGATTTTCATCATTTTTTGTGACGTTTCACCTTATATAACAAACATAAAAGATAAATAGACACTTTAAATCACAAAAATTA
The DNA here is from genome assembly GCA_017311375.1 of Mytilus coruscus. Classification (NCBI taxonomy): domain Eukaryota; kingdom Metazoa; phylum Mollusca; class Bivalvia; order Mytilida; family Mytilidae; genus Mytilus; species Mytilus coruscus. Next base: position 79,524,822 of record CM029603.1, on the reverse strand, counting down.
TCAGCAAGGCAAGATCTACTTACATGCTAAATTTTGTTGATATAGTAAGTAGACTGTCACTCTTTATAGGAGTGATTACTCTTAAATGAGGAATTTTTTTACCACTTTTGTGTTTTGAGAAAAAAACTAAAGAAGATAGAGAGAAACTTAACAGACTAAATGATCAGCAATACAAGATCAACAAAACGGAGATTTTTGTCATGTATTCTATTCTTGTCTACAATGTTGGAGAGTGTCCTTTGTTGAATATACATGTAGACCAAGGTGAGCAACACAGGCTCTTTAGCGCCTGTAGTTTTCACTTTTCTCTGCCAGGAAAATTATTTACAAGTAAGAGCAAAGTAAAAGCTTTTTTTTTAATTTACCAAATCTTAAAATATGTTGGGTATTTACAAGTTGTATTTGTCATTGATGCATAGTACATAAAAGGAAATGAGAGACCAAGTACACAAAAATCAAAAAGACATTTAGAGATCATCTAATAATGAAACAATAGTGTAAAGTTGTATCTTATACCCCTTATACCTGATTATCTTAAATTAATTAAGATTCAATCCAGTTTAACAAGTTTAAGTGCTATCACTACGAAATTTTTTCTTCATAAATATGCCTTCTTAAGAAGTCATTGTACGCTTTTATTTATTTCAAACTTTTTTAAGTGTTTAAAAATTATGAACAAAAATACTGAGAACACATATATAAAAATAAGGAGATGTGGTACATGCAGGGTTTCCCTGGGTCAATTATTTTTTCGCCACCTCTTTCGCCAAAACAATATATTTTTCGCCACTTTATTGTTTTTTCGCCAAGTAACATAAATATCTTTGCAATTGAAATTTTCCTTCTTTCACCCAAAAAAAAAAATAAAATAAAAGAGGTTGCCCCATTGTTGTCTATGATTATTCTCTTAAACTTATCTTTTAGTCTACATTGTAATGAATAAACACTGAAAGTTTACTTTTAAAAATAAAACTTTGTTAACTTAAACGGGGAAAATGCATTATATTCGAACAACTTTCCTAGAAGAGGGTCCACTTACTTTTGATAATAAAGAAGATACAAGTCCAGGAATATAACAAAATTCTTGGACATGTTAAGACCATATAATACCAGATAGATGTATAGTTCTTTGAGAAAAGTTTCTTCAAATAATATAAATATGTGCCCTTTTGTACTAAGAAGTGGTTTTTACAACAAAACAATATTTTTATTACTTGAAATTGGGCCCTCATTAAAGGTATAGTCATTTACATTGAAGGGTTATCCCTCATTTGAGTGGTTGTTCCCAAATATATTTCTTCATAACGACAGTTTTCTTTTCTGGACCATCGTAAATGAAAAGTTGAGACGTAAAACTATGCTTGAAACTCGTGCGTCGCCAAAATGACTTTAAAGTACCCTCTCAAATCAATTATCTATATCAAAGTCAAAGGATAATCGTTAATAAAAGAAGCAGAGGAGACGTCAAAGTTTGCCTCAAACATGTGCGTCGCATCCTTTATGTGACATGTGCAGACGCCATTTAACCATATCATTTTGTCAAACAATACAATCAACACCTTTATTAATTAGTCCTTTGTTGCCTACAGCTATAAAGTGCAATCAGCTGAATATTGATTTTCTGTCAAAATCTTAACGAGTTCAAGCTTAAGGTGAATTCGAGTATTGTCAGGTAAAGTCAGAGAAACCGAAACAAAATAAATTAAAAAATGTGGATGAAATTATTCGTTATATATATTTCTTTCGCCAAATTCTTTTCAAATGATGAATTTTAATCGCCACAATTATTATTTTTCGCAAAATGCGAAAATGGCGACCGCCAGCGGAAACCCTGGGTACATGTATGATTGCTTATGACAAATGTATGAGACATCTTTCTACCAGAGTCTAAATGGCATTGATGTAAACAACTTTAGGTGACAACAATGAGAAAACTCATACTGTTTAGTCAACTATAAAAGACCCAGACATGACCAAAGGTGAAACTTTAAGCATGTGAATATTTGAGAAGTAGTATTTTTTCCTTTCTTTAATATCGTAATTGTTACTATAATTTTTAAAACTGAAGAACACACATACATGTTTATTTTGCAGGTTCCTCCTTGGGAAGTAGATCAAACAGTACAGGGTCCTTTAAGTCTTCAGATGAAAACCAGGAAAAAGGTCAGATGAATTGTATATTTAGACAAATCTTATCATGAAGTGGTACACAGTTTCCAAACCAATACTTTAAACTTTTATTATTTTTTTTATTTTTCTGAATACAGACCAGTGTTCCCGCCTGCCCAAAATAGAAGGGTGGCCCGCCCTTGGTGTCCTTATCCCGCCCTTCTGCCTCCAAAGCAAAAAAATGCACCCCTCTGCCTTTTCAAAAAATAAAATTTCCAAATTACATGCCTATCGGCGTTTCTGGTAAATGTGTTACCTGATTGTGTAACACTCTAATTACTGACAATGGGATAAAGTTAATTACCTTGCTTTTGGCAGTTTTTATACGATGTTAAATTCCTGATTTTAACTATAACAATTGGAAAAAATTCATTTACAACATTAGATTCTGTGTTTGTGTCCTCAATACATGCTCTAGATACTGGATAGAGTGGTAAATTAGAACTGGTACTATCCCAGAAAACAGGGTTATTTTTACAGATTAAACTGGTAATAGATTTTTTTCCATAAATATTTGGTCTGACTGATTTTTATACGACCGCAAAAATTTTTTTGGGGTCGTATAATGGTATGACGTTATCGTCGTCGTCGTCGTCCGAAGACACATTGGTTTCCGGACAATAACTTTAGTTTAAGTGAATGGATCTCTATGAAATTTTTGAAGAAGGTTTAATACCACAAAAGGAAGGTTGGGATTGATTTTGGGGATGATCGTCCCAACCGTTTAGGAATTAGGGGCCCAAAAGGGGCCCAAAACAAGCATTTTTCTAGTTTCAGGATAATAACTTGTGTATTAGTATTTCGATTGCTCTGAAATTTCACCACAATGTTAAATATCACAAGTAAAAGGTTGGGATTTATTTTAAAGGTTATGGGGCCAACAGTTTAGGAATTAAGGGCCAAAAAGGGGCCAAAAACAAGCATTTTTCTAGTTTCCAGACAATTACTTGTGTGTAAGTGTATGGATCGCTCTGACATTGTACCACAAGGTTCCATATCACAAAGGGAAGGCTGTGATTGAGTTTGGGGTTAATTGCCCAAAACATGTAGGAATTACGGGCCAAAAAAGGGCTAAAAAAAAAACATTTTTCTAGTTTCCAGACAATAATTTGTGTTCAAGTGTATGGATCTCTCTGAAATTGTACTACAAGGTTCCATACTACAAAGGAAATGCTGGGGTTGAGTTTTGGGGTTATTGCTCCAAGGGGGTTTCAAAAGTTGGGGGATTTTTTTCCTATTTTTAGGGATTCATATTTTTTCAAAATTTTCAAATTTCGAATTTTGAAAGTTTCAAGAAGAAATCTTCAATTGCACAGTATTTCACAATAGATTTGTAAGATCTTTGACCACATTTATTTCGTGTCAGAAACCTGTATTATGTCAAAAATTTGATGACAATCCAAATTCAGACAGTATCAAGCTTGAATATTGTGTCCAAATTTGGCCAAACTGTTCAGGGTTCAACCTCTGCGGTCGTATCAGGCTGCTCTCAGCGAAGCATTTTATTATCACCTCTGTTAATGATCGTTTACGGCTAATTAGGGGATTTAAGATAATTGAACAAATACTAGATACATATTTTGTATATGTAAGAGAATGATAATCCCTTTCTTCATGATTAAGTACGAGCATTAGCGAGTACTTATCATGAAGTAAGGGATTATAATTCTCTTACAAACTTAGAATATTGTAAAGTGGGCAAGGCTCAAATGATCTCTTGATTGGTTGTATTCAAGAATTAGTTTTATTGTCAGTGCAATGTTTATAATTGATGCATGAATTCCTTTTTCGGCATGTCATTTATGGATTAGTTTTAGTGATGTAAGGACTTTCTTATCATTTGGGAAATATTTAAAATAAAGAGCTCTATAGAAATAGTACTGTGACACAACAGTACAAAGAATAGGTAGGAATTGTATATGTTTCCTGATTTTGAGTATGAATGTAAATCATGTAATATTTTAGTGAGGAATTATCCTTTTCATACGACCGCAAAAATTTTGTTTGCGTCGTATATTGGTATAATGTCATCGTCGTCGTCTGCAACCGAAGACAAATTTGGTTTCCGGACAATAACTTTAGTTCAAGTGAATGGATCTCTATGAAATTTTACCAGAAGGTTCAATACCACAAAAGGAAGGTTGGGATTGATTTTGGAGGTTATGGTACCAACAGTTTAGGAATTAGGGGACAATAACTTGTGTGTAAGTGTATGGATCTTTCTGAAATTGTACCACAAGGTTCCATATCACAAAAGAATGGCTGGGATTGAGTTTGGGGGTAATTGCCTGAATTAGGGGCCAAAAAAGTATTTTTCTAGTTTCCAGACAATAACTTGTGTTTATGTGTATGGATCTCTCTGAAATTGTAATGCAAGGTACCATACCACAAATGGAAGGCTGGGATTGAGTTCGGGGGTAATTGCCCCAAACGTTCAGGAATTGGGGGCCAAAAAGGGGTAAAAAACAAGAATTTTTCTAGTTTCCAGACAATAACTTGTGTTTAAGTGTATGGATATTTCTGAAATTGTACTGCAAGGTACCATACCACAAAGGGAAAGCTGGGATTGAGTTTGGGGGTAATTACCTAAAGAGGGGTAAACAAATATTAGGGGGGGATTTTTTTTCATAATCTTGGTTTTTTTTTTTCTTAAAATGGTCCATTTTTGCATTTATTATTTCTGATTTATATTTAAAAGCAAAAAATACTGATATGGCAGGAAATACACACCAAACATGACGTGTAAATTATTATATGAAGTATTGTGCAACAGCACACTATTGTGCAATAGCAGGAAATCTTCAATTGCATAGTATTGTGCAATAGCAAGAAATCTTCAATTGCATAGTATTGTGCAATAGCATATAATATTGCACAATAGCAAGAAATCTTCAATTGCACAGTATTGCAGAATAGCAAGAAATATCCAATTGCACAGTATCGCCCAATAGCACAATAGTGCCCAATAGCCAGAAATCTTCAATTGCATAGTATTGCGCAATAGCAAGAAATATCCAATTGCACAGTATTGTGCAATTGCAAGAAATCTTCAATTGAAAATTAATACAAATATTTCAACCCATTTCAAATTTTTAAGATTTTTCACCACATTTATTTTGTGTCAGAAACCTATATTATGTCAAAAATTTGATCACAATCCAAATTCAGATAGTATCAAGCTTGAATATTGTGTCCAAACTTGCACCAACTGTTCAGGGTTCGACCTCAGCGGTTGTATCAGGCTGCGCTCAGCGAAGCATTTTATTTATTAACAGTTTAAATCAATTAATACATTTGAGTTACAACTAAATTTTTGGTTCGGCTTTTTACATCAAATACTTTTTCATTATGTCAGGGAAATGTTCAAATAAAATGCCGTTAAAAGATTTTAATATGTTCCAAACTTAAATATAATTCCTGTTTATTTTATTTTATCGGAACATTGAAAATAACTATTCTTCCGAACCGCTGATCCATTTATTAAAGATTTTGAAAGCTTAAGATTTAGGTATTTTTTATTTTAAAGCTTTTTTTTTTTTTGCATTGCTTTGATATAGTTTTATTATTTTTTTAGTAATTTGAAGTTATTAATATTTTCATAATAACATTCATGGTACCAATTTTACTGCACCAATAAGCTTTAACTTATTTTGAGTTTTTTGTTTGTTTCACAGTTCAACTTTTAGTAACATGAGTAACTTTCAATCACTGAGTAATAAATCCTTTCAATCTGATAAATGTGCTTCGGGGCAGTTGTAACTCATTTATAGAAACTCTTTGTTTTGAACTGTAAATAGACCCAATATTAAGATAATCCCTTACTAAGAACATGATTTACATTCTTTCTTCACAATTAAGAGGCATCAAATCCTACAATTTCATTGATCGAGAGTACTTTGCTATATTCTAAATACAGAATGAAAATGTCCATATGTGATCCATTTGTAATGTTTATGTACAGCATGTACACCTGAAAAACTTTATTTAAGTAGGCATTAGACAAAAGTAAAATGTTAAAACATTTTAAAGGCATACAAAGTTTTGACTAAATTGGTAAAAAAATGTTTTGTTTCATAACTCTGAGTATCAAATTTAAAGAAATTCGTATTTTTAACATAAAAAAGATTGCACCTCTTCCTGTTTTACTTCTTGTATTTATAATCTTCCTTATATAGGAGCACTTAACAAATGCTTTTATTTTTAACAATTATGGAGAAAAAAGTAACTGTTAATACCTTCTGTATGCATCAGTATAATATTATCATCTCCTGTTTCACCTGTTATATTTATAAAACTCCTTACTTAGGAGCACTTTGGTGTACACTTAATAAATACTTTTTTGTAACAATTTAAATGGTTTAATGGTTTTAATGGTTTTATGTTATCACCTGCTACAGTCACTGCAGCCACTTGCAAACCCATTTCTCAATGGGCATGCATCCTAAGGAGATAACTTTATTAGCACTAACACATTAACAATATGAATGAGAATAAGAAACTTTCAATAACATATACTTTATGTTTTAACAAGTAATTTAAATACATGTAGATAATTTTATTGCATTAAAAATTCAATTTTGCATGTATACCTCCATTTTTCAAAACTACTATTTTATTTTTATAGACTGGTATCAGTTATAAAACATTGAAATTTCTGATGAATATTTTCCTTACCAAATGTACAAGTTTGTTTAGATTAAAATTAAAATGATATGCTTTGCTTCATGGTATGATAATTTGATAAAAATATTCTTACTGGAATACAATAATTTCTAAGTATGCTTGAAATACAACTAATATTCTCCAGCTGAGCCTAGCATTATTCAAGGTAATTTATATAGTGCCCTAACAATCAGGGTTATTGCGCTAAAGTGCCCTTTCAGACAACTAGCACCCTTCTGCCCTGAGATTCAAGCTGGAACACAGCAGACTTTATAATCTTACTTTTGTCTGACCGTCCCATGTTATATCATTTTTGTGATGGATCAATTGATTGATTAATTTTGTTGGTGTTTAATGCCACTTCCAGCATACTATAAGTTATATGGTTTGCTACTGACCCCCTACTGATACATAGAGGGTTAGTTAAATCCATAGGGGGTGAGGCCGAGGCCGAGTCCCTATGGATTTTATTAAGGGGGTCAGTAGTGAACCTCTGTGGACTCTTCCTGCTGCGCTTTGTAGAAAAATAAACAATGGGGTCAGTAGACGTGACGTCATGAACCCCTATGAAATTTACTAACCCCCGCGGATCCATAGGTAGTCACCACATGATGGGACTCTTCCTAATGTGCTGGAGCAGACAAATTAGCCGTATGCAGAAAAACTGGCAATCCTTGGGAATTAGGATTGTTATTGAATGCCAATAGAAGCAATTTGATGATGATGGATGGCTTCTTAATGTCCAGCGGCAAATTAATGTGCGTATTCAGGATGAGACCATGTTAATGTTAAATGAATATTAACCCTGCTTTGTACTAGACAAAACAGAATGAGCCGAATTTTTATGCCCCACCTACGATAGTAGAGGGTCATTATGTTTTTCGGTCTGTGCATCCATTCGTTTGTTTGTTCGTTCGTCTGATGGTTCGTCCTTCCGTTCATCCATCTGTCCCACTTCAGGTTAAAGTTTTTGGTCAAGGTAGTTTTTGATGAAGATGAAGTCCAATCAACTTGAAACTTAGTACACATGTTCCCTGTGATATGATCTTTCTAATTTTAATGCCAAATTAGAGTTATGACCCCAATATCATGGTCCACTGAACATAGAAAATGATAGTGCGAGTGGGGCATCCATGTACTATGGACACATTCTTGTTAATATGCTAGTTCACAAGGTAACAGTCTGCAGGAAGACATACATGTGTATCACCTTACCAGAACACATTTAAAGTCTTTGGTTTGACCTGACTGGGGTTTGAACCTGAGACCTCCTACACTCGAGGTGAACACGCTACCACATGACTACGGAGGCAGTTACAAGCAATTTGAGTAAAATAATCTGAATAAAGTTGTACTTGTCCCTTTCATAATGGTGTGGTCCAAATCAAGTTTGTGTGTACTTATTTTTGATTGCTCTTTCCCTAGATATTGAGTTTTTTTTTTTTTTTGGTATTCAGTTTTTTAATAGTATTCTGCAGATTGCTTGTGTAATGTGATGGATACAGGAAATATGACCGTTGGTTATCTTCTATGTTGTTGACATAAGTGCTAAATGACCGTTGTTGTTGACATAAGTGCATGCTAATCAACAATTTTATTCTCTTTTTTCATGACAGAATCAACACCTCCCCAGGCAATCCAACAGAAATCTAAAGTAGAAGATGACATTCCTTGCAGTCCTGCCGAGAACGAGTTTGTTAGTGATACATTCCAAGCTGATGCTCTCAATGATGAAGATTTAAAAAAGAAATGCAACAGCTCCATGTAGAAGATGACAAAAAGGGAGGTAATACACATCTGCCTTAGAATTAAAAAATAGATTAATTTACACTTGACAAAAAAAACCTTGAAATTTTATGACCTGGTCTGTGAAAAGGGAGCTACATTGTGTAAATCTATTATATCTGTTCCTCATCCAAAATTGCTGTTATCATAATAAGATTTTAATAATCAACTAAGGCCACAATTAAAATATTTCAGTTTGCCCAAACCCGACCCATGATGACTGGGTGTGGGTAGGTAGGTAGGCAAATTATTTTTTATCAGAATTTGCATGAAAATATTAAAACAATATATCTTTTTTTCCGTCAAACCTTTGTAGAGACAATCAAAAGCCATGAATTTTAAACCTCTATAAATTAGTCTACTATATACGATTTGTATCCTGAGATGTTTATAACCCTGACAATTGCTAAATGTGTGGAAGGGCTGGAGGAATAATGAAGTGATTTTCAACAGTTACATCAAAACGATGTTTGTGTAAAAAATATCAGCTGATTATGTAATGATTAAATTTGTTTGCAGTTTTAAATCCTATATCTATTAAAATAGATTAAATGTCCTAAAATATTTATATGAATTATTATCTACCATCCATAGTTTGTGTCTTGTTTTGTTTTGAAAACAAATTTATATTTTACACTATCACACAGGTAAACTAATTTGGCTATAAATAGATCAAAGCATGTTCTGTAGAATCTCCAAACTAAAATCGTATTTGTTATAATTTTATTTCTTTAAATAATCAAGTTTAAATTTTTGAAAATAATCATTATTGATAAAATATAATTGCATAAAAGTAACGTTTTCTGAACACTATTTATTTTTAGGTCATGGTTCTAGAAGCTTCCTCGCAAATTTGTATTAAATCCAATACAGCGTCCATAACATGCGTTTACTTTTGCCCATGTGAAAAATATTTCTGACAAAAGTCAGATTTCTTTTGTCAAAAGGGATTTATATTTATATTGCAATAAATTATTCAGAAGGAGTTACATTCAGTTAACATTATATTTCTGATTATGTGAGCAATTATAGTAGTTTTATCAAATTCTCCCAAACAGCAACGTACTGATCTTGAGACTTGTAGATTTGACCTATTTGAATAAAAGGGCATCTAATTCTTATGATAAAGGAAGATTATAATTAAAGACAACAATTTATCAAGAAATAGTTGCTTTTTATTCATTAAAAACAAAATCTTCTTGCAAGATTGTAAATTCGCAACTTCCGGATCTATTTCCTGTCAGAATAACATTGAAAATATTCGATTGCACATGGTTTTGAACAAATCTACCTGAATAATCTTATCCGATTTGCTGATATATTCTTTATCCGATATTCGATTACGATGAAATTAACATTGAGCATATAGGTAAGGGTTTGGTAGTACAGACGACGACAGCGTAAAAACTGTGCCATTTCACATGTTTTACTTCTTTACGTTCGCTAAATCAGAAGATAAAACAGAGAACATCGAATATCGATTAACTGCGTCTCTTACATGCTTTCTTTTAATCTTATTCACATTTACTTTCAAACGCAAAGACGACAAACATTAAGTTGTTTACGATGACGGAGCGACACGAAAAATATCCGAAAAAAAAATTCTTCAAAAACGCCAAAAAGAATTTGAGTCGGCGGTTTTTTTGGGTTGGTCGCGTTTGGGCAAACATACAATCTTTTATTTTGGCCTAATTTTAATACATGATTATATTCTGAAAAGAATATTATTAGGTTTTGCTTAGGAGTGCTCATAGTGATGATGAAGCTTCTAATATAAAAAGAATGAGATTTGGTATGATTGCCAATGAGACAACAATACACCAGAATTCAAATGAAATGTATATAAGCAAATATATACTGATTTCTATGAATTTGATGAGATGTTTGTATAGAAGCAGAAATTTTTAAAATTACACATCAATTGAAAATTTTACCAGCAATGTAATAGAATATAACTTGATTTCAAAATTTGAGGACTTCACATTTTTGTAGATTCTTATATTTATTTATTTTTTAGCTACATTGTGATTGCATTCATTATCTGCAGAAATAATGTTTTTGTCAGTTAAAAAAATTTATGATTGAAAAAAGTAGTGCCTCATTAGATAAACTCATCATAGATACCAGGCTTAAAATTTGTACACTAGACACACATTTTGTCTACAAAAGACTCATCAGTGACACTTGAATCAAAAAAGTTATTGCGAACCAAATGAAAATCAATAATATATTTTCAATCTGTTCAACGTAAACACTGATTCAAACATTGAAAGTTGTTTTCTGACAAAATTTTCAACATTGTTCCTTTTGAAATTTTTTTTGTGTATTTGACAAATGAAAACAGGAAAATGACAATGTTTAAATTAAGGCCTTCTTTAATGTATTATATAACTAAATTAAAAAAATACAAATTTCATTAGGAACAATGCTAAAAAATTTGTCAGAAATCAACTTTTTATGATTAAATCAGTGTTTATATTGAACAGATTGAAAATATATTATTGATATAGAATAAATACAACATCACATGCAGTTTTTTGAGTTGATACATGTATTTTCATCTATTTAGAAGATACATTTTTTCTCAGGTAAATTAACCAATGATTGATGGATTGACTACACAGAGAACAATAGCTATTGTATTTATTCAATGGGACAGTAGAACTGACAAAAGTTTATTTACCTTGACCAAGAGGAGATGACTCTATTGAAAACTTTCATTTGGTTCCCAATAAAACCCACAAAAATAAAGTATGCAGTTGAAGAGCATTCAGAACTCAAAATTCTGAGATATTTTAACAAACACATTAGAACCAGTTCTATGGTAAAAAAACAAAAAAGTACATACAATATAAGTAAGTTCAACATCAGTTCTGCTGTTGAGTGAATCATTTTGTTAGCTTAACATTTTGAAGATAGCACTGTGATTTGCTGTCATATAACAGTCAGGATAGATACTTATACAAGTTTCTTTTTTAATTCTAGAAGATGTAAGTCATGTTTACATGTATAAGTAATTTTGTCTGATTCAAATGTTGTCGAGAGAAATTAAAGAAAAGAAGAAAACATGACTTTGTTACCTATATAAGTAAAACAATCTGAATGACTAAGGTAGATAACTCTACATAAATTGTTTACCTGAATCAGTAAATAGAAACGACTCATATAAGTATAAACCTCTGACTGTATCATATGTATCTAATATATGTAGCAGTGGCGGATCCAGGGGCGGGTGTTCGGGCTTGGAACCCCCCTTTTTTTGACGATCAATGCTTTTGAATGGGAACATATGGTTGGAACCCCTCTTTTAAAAATGGCTGGATCTGCCCCTGTGTAGAAATATTCAAATTGAGTACCAACAGTTACTGTGAAAAGCAACTTCAAAATTAATTAGTTTGCCTTCTTTGTAACTTGAAAATAAGAAGATGTGCCCATGATTTCTAATAAGACAACTATTCAACAGAGGTAAATGAAGTGGATGTAAGCAATTATAGGACACTGTAAGGCCTTCAACAATGATAAAAAACCAATACCGTATGGTCAGCTATAAAAGGCCCTGACAAGGAAAAAAATGAAACAATTTAAAAAAAAAAATAATGGCCTTATTTATAACAAAACAGTTTACGAAAACAAATATGACAGACGTGGACCAATGACAATAACTGAACTTCAGGCTCATTCTGTGTCAGAAAACTATTCTGTGTCAAATATTAAATCACAATCCAAATTCAGAGCTGTATCAAGCTTGAATATTGTGTCCATACTTGCCCCAACTGCTCATGGTTTGACCTCTGCGGTTGTATCAAGCAGTGCCCTGCAGAGCATTTTATTCACATTAATAAAAACAAAAAATAATTTCTCAATTTAAAGCAATACATTGCGTGATAAATTTCTTTTGTTTAGATGACAATGAATGGGAAAATGAACTACAGGCTGAATTGAAAGAATATGAAATGGTTGGCCAGGAAGGAGAAATCTTAGATGATGAACTAGAAAATGAAATCCTGCAAGAAATTGAAAATGAAACCAACAACATGTAAACCATAGACTAAATCTTGATTTCATATCGAGGAGCTTATTTTCATCACGTGGAAATTTGTATCTTCATAATGGGGCAATTCATGTCTATGCTCATTCATATGTTGTGATAAAGGAATTTGTGATGTGTTTAAAACAAAGACCAGAAAATGAATAGACAAATTGCACTGAACAATTATTTTCCTCTAAATCCAACATTTAATTCCAACTGATTGGTCATGGTTTTGGGCAAGAAATTTTTTAGATTATATATCTTCTAATTTCCAACATTTGGTTAGTGCCAATCATAAGAAATAACAAAAATTTAATTTGCAAATGGTCATCAAATAAATTTGGTGTCTTATATGGTAATTTTGTATCTCGCTCTAACATTGAAAATGTATACTTAATTTCATATTATTTCATCTCATGGTGGAGAAATTTAACTACTTTGAAAAGATATATATGTGTGTTAATGTATATGCTGTATATGTAAATCAGTAATGCTAGTAGCTTGTTTAATTAAGGTAATATATTTTGAACATATCATATCTTATTTTTATAATATGAAAAAAGCATTAAAAGGCTGTGGTTTTCTATAGATTCATGCATCTTAATTTATGAAGAATTTATAAACTGAAAAGCAATGAGATTTGTCTAAAAATTTGTATATTTTTTACTTATCTTCTAGAAATATGGGATAGGTAGTAAATGAAAGTTTTAGTTGGAAAATTGGAATATTGTAGGTTATTTTTTCTTGATTTTCCATGTTTTTATAATGTGTATAAGCAAGTTATACAATTGGGCTGGATATTTGTTGTAAATTGATAACAACTGGTAACTGAAACCTATTGGAGCTATTGTGTTTAAAGACATCTTTATGTCAATTTTCTCTTTATATTTTTTAAGAAAAAGTTAATTTAAAAATAATAAATCTTATTAATGTATGGTAGGGGCTATCTGTTGAGTTGTTTGTTATACTTGTCAGCCTCAATTTGACATTGACATTGTCACATGCTCGGTAATGCAATCTCCTATGTCAATCCAATTTTTATGTTCCTTTAAATTATTTAGATTTTTATGTATCAAAATTTATCCTTTCCAACTTGAAAACTTGAAAAGTTCAAAATTTATCTGTAAAATAGTTAAGGTTAGAGACTTGTGTTTGTTAATTAATAATGCCATGCTAAACATTTGTAGATGCGTTTGATGGGTAAGAAATCAATCGCATTTGGCAATGGATTTCCAGTAAATTCATCTAATTTATTGTTTCAGAATTTGGTAAGTTCCTATAAATTCATCTAATTTACTGTTTCAAAATTTGGTAAGTTCCTATAAATTCATCTAATTTACCGTTTCAAAATTTGGTAAGTTCCTATAAATTCATCTAATTTACTGTTTCAGAATTTGGTAAGTTCCTATAAATTCATCTAATTAACTGTTTCAGAATTTGGTAAGTTCATATAAATTCATCTAATTAACTGTTTCAGAATTTGGTAAGTTCATATAAATTCATCTAATTAACTGTTTCAGAATTTGCAAAGATTGTGTGTCATTTCATTCTTAGTACAGGAAAGTGAAAATAACTTTTATATCCATTGGTCGGACATCCATTATTTAGGACAGTGTAAACCAATCACAATGGTTCAGTCTATGCATTTGAAAATATTACCCAGAATGCATTACATTTTGATTTGATGTTGCCTTCCTATTACTCTGATTTTATTAGGTTTTTACTGATATTGACTTCAATTTTGCTGTCAGTTGTCTCTTGGGCTTTTTACAGTATGTCTTTCTGTAAGGTCCTTGCTCAACATTGACATAGTTGTTACTTTTCTTGTTTGTTGGTCTATGTGGGGAATATTCTCATTATTGGCAGTCAAACCACAACTTCTTATTTTTATATGTTGTAATTTATGGATAACTGCTAACAAGCATTTATTTTTATTTTGTTTAGTTGTCATTTATTTCCAAAAAATTTAATTGACTCCAAGTCCAGTAATTTCATTTGTCTATAAAGTCAACTTGTTAGAAAGCATCAAGAAATTGGCTGACAGGACAAATGTAATTTTAATGAGTATCTTAACCATTACCAGTGTTCTTGATTTTTTGATTTTAGTGATCATAGAAAAAAAATCATTATTTTGTACTGCCTTTATTTACTGTTCTGTTTTAGATAGTGCTGTTCTGTTTGGTATTTTGGTAGATGTGATATGAAACATTTAATGATTATGTAGAAACTTACGTTATGCAATTGTTTGTTGAATTTTGTTGTAGAGTTAGTTATTGATATTATATCTTGTTGAATTTTGTATAATCAGGTTTGATTTATTATTTTTATACACCTACAGTGCATCTTTTTGTGTATATTAGATATACAATGTCTTTTTTTTTTTTTGAGGGGGGGTCAAATCCAGAAAGACCCTATTGGCAAAACAATTTTGTGTTTTTTGTGCATTTTTCCTGATTTTTGACTGCTTATCCCTCTTTATTTTTTCAGAGGACTTGATCATTTCTCAAGTAGTAGCAAGAAATCTTACCTTTATTAAGCAACAGCTTCTTTTTTGGAGGGTTTCAGAGATAATGATAGCTATAGTGTATGTACTGTTTTGTCAATATCACTTACTGTTTGTGGTGTGTAGTTTATGAAATTTTTCATAAAGTTTTAAACTAACAATAAACAGAAAAATATTGAATGTGACTTGAACTCACTCCAAATCATATATATTGATCCATGTAATGGCTAAAAATAGTTTCTTATGACACTTAAAGACAGCTTTAAATATGCCAGTGTAAATGTTGTATACTTGACACATTAACATTCTTACCAATCATACCACATCTAATTAGTTTATTGTTTTAAAATCAAAGCTTTGTGCTTCTTTGGTACTATGATTATTAAGCCCATTCTTACTTTTCTCTTTTTCAAAATCATTTTTATATTTTTGGATGCAGATAGTTTCTTTGGCTCTATAATTTATTTGGCAAAAAAATAACAAAAATATAACATAAAAATGTATCAAAGGGTACATATGATGTCTCATAATGAAATAATGTCCAGTCTCATATATAAGAATGGTTTAATAATATACACAATATGTATATTGATATTATTTAAACACGAAATGTGAAAGCTCTGAAATATTCACAAACCTCCTTACTTATAATGAAGTTAAATGAATTTAATTATGTGTAAATATGTAAATAAAGGATACAACAAAGTATATGATTTGAGTTTTACAGCCCCTGCTATTAGATAGATTAGAATAAGAATAGAGAATCCTGCATCAACATCATTTTTGGACAAACTAGATTTACTTATTTAATGTAAACACCTTGTTATATTTCAGCTGAAGTAACAAATTGAAACCAGAAAAAAATGAGGAAAAATTGACAACACCACAGCTAAAAGAAAGAAGACCCCTAAAAAACCGTCTACAAAATCATTACACAGATTTTTATGGCCCCGCAACAAAGTTGTCGGGGCCATATAGTTTTACCCTTGTCTGTCATTCCGTCATTCTGTCATTCCGTCATTCTGTCATTCCGTCATTCCGCAACAAACCATTATACAGACTTTTTTTCTAAACGCCTTCAGAGATTGGGCTGATTTTTGGTATGTGAGTTAACCATGATGAGTTACAGATCAAGTTTAAGTTTCATTTCGCTCCGCTAATTTTTGCTGAAATTACGGGCTTTGGACTTTGATAAATTGTTGAAAATCACAGTTATACGGACTTTTTTTGTAAATGCCTTTAGATATTGGGCTGATTTTTTGTATGTGAGGTAACCATGATGAGTTACAGATCAAGTTTAAGTTGAGTTCCGCTCTGCTGATTTTTGCCGAAATTAAGGGTTTAAGACTTTGAAAATTGTTGAAAATCACAGTTATAAAGACTTTTTTTCTATATGCCTTCAGATTTTGCACTGATTTTTAATATGTGAGACTACCATGATGAGTTACAGATCAAGTTTATGTTTCGTTCCGCTATGCTGATTTTCATGTCGTTTCAACACATCTTGTTAGATCTGCAGTACATCCACTTCCTGTTTGCTGATAGTTTGAAATTTAATTACTCATTGATCAAGGAAATTTTTCATCAAACATAGTATTGGTCTTGAGAGCTTGATACTATCCATGCATGTTTGTGTCCACATGTGTTGTTGAAATTGCAGATTTTTCAACTTTTTGAGACGGGGCCATTTGTGTCGTTCCGACACATCTAGCTTTTTTTTTTTAAATTGAGCAACATAATTCCTCTTCAAGGAAATGTAATAAGTTTCTGTCCACCACTGGCACTGCCATCAAATTTAATATTGATTAAAGTTGACATTCTTGTAACTTGTCAAAGATTTGATTGACTTGATGTTTGTATAGATTAAATTGTTGCAGGTTTTGTTTGTTGCCAAAATGGTTAAGGTAACTCCCAAACCATTGATTTCAATATTTAGAGTGAATGAAAAAAATATGGTGTGGAATGAGCTTGCAGAATAGAGAATGATGGACCAAAACAAATAAATAACGAATAGTGAAAAATTGTCACAAATATAAAAGAATAGAGAATAATGTTGTGATAAAATAAAAAGACTAAAAAGATTTGGCGACCCCATCCAGACCCTGATATACTGTTTGCATTTATTTCATATACACATGTATATTTATAGACTGCTTGTATATATTCCGGCAGAGATATAAAATCATAACATAATATGTTGACAGTAGAAAGCTTGAAACCGAGAAATGCTTAATCTTCTGATATTTTAATAAAAGCATATATCGGTATATGCCAATGCGACAGCAAAGAGCCTCCCAAATTTTTTCAATTTTGACGATCAAGTACATGTATGATTAATATGAAAATAAGAAGATGTGATAGAATGATTGCAAATGAAAAAAATATCATCCATAGAATAAACATTGAAGATGTTATTAACTTCAGATCACTGTGCAACCTTCAATGATCAACAGAACCCGTAATTACCATTCTGGTAAGTTAATAAAAGGCCCCTGAATAGAAAAAAAAACCTGAAACAGTGCAAAGGACAAGTAACAGCCCGACTTTAAAATAACATTTAACCAAATTTTTTATAACTAGACTACAGACTACTTCTGGCTTTGGATATCATACAAAAAACGTTATTGTGCAAGACAACATGTTTGTGATAAAACTCAGATTTTAGGATTTTTTTTTGTTCAACTAACTCAGTCGTGCTGTTGGTTCGTATGATTGTTCTGAGACATAGCATTCAACATAATATAAAACAGATAACTCAGAGGGTGAGATGGAAGATTGTTGGCGAATACCACTGTATAGCTGTTGGTACCAGTAATATCTAAATTACCGAAATTGTCTCAAAATAATAAACAAGAATATGTGTCTAGGGACAACATGCCCCTCCTGCACTATCACATTTCCGTCTTCAGTTTGAGATGTTGATAATGATTATGGATTGGTGTTTAACATCCAGTGACAAATAGTATAATTATGCATATCAAAACGAGAATAAGTTAATGTGATATGAATGCATACACTTCTATTGAGTCGCAGGAAGATATGTCACATAATTCTGACTTCCGTGACCACCAGTCAAACCTCTCACCCCATAATGCTGCTTGTTTATCGAAATAAAAAAATAAATCCAATTTTCAAGTATTTGGTTTGATCCAGCCGGTTATCGAACCCGAGTCCTCCAGATATACACATGTTTGCAGCGTTGTCTCAAATATCACGGAAAGTAGCATTTCCAATACTAGTATGAAAACAACATTTTCACAGGGATATAAATGTCATAAATTGGTCAAAACTGTATTCAATTTTCACCACAAACATAACAGGGTGGTGTTTAACGACCTTAACTGACTGGCAAGCCATCGCACGGTCGGCTCGGTTCCCGAAGGCGTTTGGTGTGCTTTAAATAATTTGTTGTTGTCAAGCTGGATAAAGGCGGCCATTTTGGTTTTAGTTTTTCTTCACAACGGCTGATCTCAGGGCCAGGTAGGTTAGCTGTGCAGCCCGTTAACCACGATGATGAAGTACTGGTCGATGAGTCGTGGACGCAGTAATAACGATGACAGGAAGCATTATAAGGACCAAACTCGTGAGACAGTGAAATGGCGGTCCATTATCCAACACCACGGATACAGGCCCTCGGACGTCAGTCGGCATAACTCCCCCATCCATAACGGGTTTTGGAGTGTATGCTGACGCGGGCATTTACACCAACCAAAATGTAGACTGTACAGCGTTGAATTGGTTTTTGTCATGGAAAGTAGTATGTCGTTGTGTCATCCATCAGTAAACCAACATCGTAGATAACGGATAATGAGGAGCTGACCAAGCACGTCCGTTCAGCTGTAATGACAGAGACGTGACTGAATGATCACCACAAACATAAAAATTTAATTGTGGAAGTATGATTGTACATTCAGAATATTAATGAAATCAATATTTTTAATCGAGAATTTTGTGATAGTATTTTAGTTAGCTAACGAGTATAGGAATTGTTCTTTAAATCTTTCTTTTTGGTTTGTCTTGCCTGTGAGAAAAGTCGCAGAATGCTAGACAAAAAAGGCTTATCCGGCGGATTATGTTTATGAAGATTTATATTTCAGAAAGTGAAAGACCTGAAAACCTCATACCTGGCTTCCCTTATATTATGAAGTTTATGTCTGTCATGTGTCAATAATTGTTATTCGACCTCATTGCCATGGTTCGGTGACTACATAAAAACTTAATAGTTTATTTTTTATGTGAATTTCTCACGTACTAGGAGTAATATAATAACTTTATTTGGTATGTGGGATTCTTGCAAGGTCTACGTAAATGTCCATCATTCAGGGTTCATCTTACCTCGACCTCACTTTATCGATGAGTGACCAAGGTTAACATGGTTAAGGTTTCATGGTCAAGTCTGTTACTCATATTCTATAAGCAAATTGTCAACTATATATGATGTATGAAATTGTAAAATGTACATGTTGGACTGCATGGCAGGTTTCATTTTCATGGTTCATGGGTAAATGTTCAGTTTTGTGGATTGGTTTGTTTCTTCGATAAGCGAAAGATAAACTACCCTCTGGCCTTTGTTAGTCTTGTATGTTTTTTAATTTTAGTTCATTTGTATGTTTTGGAGTTTAGTGTGACGTCCATTTTCACTGAACTAGTACACAATTTTATTTAGGGGCCAGCTGAGGACCATCTCCGGGTGCGGAATTTTCTCGCTGCGTTGAAGACCCATTGGTGGCCTTCGGCTGTTGTCTGCTCTTTGGTCGGGTTGTTGTCTCTTTGACATGTTCCCCATTTCCATTCTCAATTGTATGTTTGGTGTATGGAATGATGTCTGTCTGACAGGTTTCATTTGATCTTGATCTCATGTTCATGGTTTATTGGTCAATATTAAGCTTTCGTGGTTAAGTCCATTTATCAGATACTGTACGCAATCGCAGACTATATTTGGTGTATGTTATGATTGTAAGGTATACATTTCGGTCATACAGGGTTCATCTGAACTTGACCTCATTTACATGGATTATTGATAATGTTAATGCATGCAAAAAGAATAGTAAAACCTTTATTTTAAAGATATTCAATCATTAGAAGTAAAACAGGCGAGAAATATTCGCGTGTAAACCATAGTTTAGTTTGAAGCTACTTTTAAATGTTTATGTTATTTTTCTGCATTGACATTATGTACAAAGAGGTAGAGCAAACGACCCTGTTTTTCCCCATCTGGACCCATCTTTATTGATATTCACATTATCACAGCTCCATTTGTGTACTCTGTCATGTTTGTAGTTCTAACAATATCATTAATTATAAACAGAAGATCAAGTTATCAATGCTTGAAGATAGCTCAAAACAGCAATTTTGACAATTTAATAGCATTTATAATTTTAAATATATAAGAACATTATTAATTAGAACCAAGATTCTGTCGGAAGTAAAGCTGTATATATTTTTTTCTGATATAAATTATTTCATTTTGGTTAATGGCTTCCACAAACATGTAACATTTGCAATTTTGCATCAAAATACCACCAACTGAAACATATATTCCGGAATTACATTTTGATTTTGTGAACATATTTATGTTAAACTGTTGAAAAATGTTTAAATAATTATATGAAATAGACTCTATACTATTATTTTTTTCAAGGATGTAACCATTTTTTTTTTAAATTTGACCCTGTGCGTGAAACCAATACAAAGTGAACAGATCATACCTACTTTTTTGGGGTACTTAATTTAATTAAGTCTAACTATCAAATCAAACTCTGAAGTACATGCCACTGATATTAGAATATGATTTCCAGTTAGCAAGTTTAGTAATTTGTGCATGCTTTTGTTAATTTCATGGAGCCCCTGAGATCACCTCGGTTATTTCTGGGATTCATGTTGCTCAGTCTTTAGTTTTATTTTGTGTATTGTAGACTGGTGTTTGTCTTTTTATCGTTATTGTTTTATTTTTTGCCTTGGCATTGAATATCCCTTTAGCATCTAAATCTTTCGCCTCTCTTCTACACGACTATTCTATGAAATTAGATTGTATATATTATTGTTATTGTTATTGTATTTCATTTATCTATTATACCGCTATCATAGACTTTTCTATCATGTTTTTTCGTGTAACCTTTGTTATCTAAGTGATCAAGTTTAGGCCATTTTTTACACATTTATTATTTATTATTTACAAATAGAATACATTTAAAGCGAAAAATCTTTAGTCTTGTTTAGTTATTTATTTGTGTTTCATACACGTATATTTAATACCATACGAATAAATCAATATTGTCTTATAGTGTTTTAGTATTTGTTAATACTTAAAAAAAGAAAAAAAACCTCCTATAAATGTATAATAAAAGAAGCCAGTTATTAATTTTCAAGTACAGTTAGATAGTTTTTGAAAACACTAAATAAGTGACTTTATGCACTGAAAATATTTTACGGCCACAAGCAGTGTCTAAATAGCTAATACCGAATTAACCGCGATAAATGTTTGAATTTGACTGGATGAACTGATGGCAAAATGTTTATTGCTGAGTGTTATATACAGTCAGGATTCTAATTAGCTACGATAACTCACACATATTTCTTTTTTGAAGTTGTGTATTTTTGAGATCCACTTGTAAAGTCTGTAATCAAAGTTTTTCAGTAAAATTTTAAGATTCATCATAACCTTTTACCAAATATGACCGTATTCATACCACAAATTTCACTCTGAGTACAGACAAACCTGTGCACATGGAAAAGTTTTCGAGCATCAGGGGCGGATCCAGCCATTGTTAAAGGGGGAAAAGGGGGGGGGGGTTTCCAACCATATATGTCCCCATTCAAAAGCATTGATCGTCAAAAAGGGGGTTCCAACCCCCGGACCCCCTGGATCCGCCACTGAGGATGACTGGACTAAGATATATAAAATTTAAATGTAATTTTCTGTTGCAGAATATATAAATCTTAACTGGATTTTGCTATTCATTTTTTTTTTCATTCCTGCAGAAGGTGATAAAATAAACAAAGTTGGGACAGAGGTTTGAAATGCTCCCCTAACACAATAAGTGTTGTGAGTTGCATTGATTTGAATGTACAATAGATGGACAATAGACATCTGCAAACAATAGATGATTTAAACTGTGTAACTGGGTGGACCGTATAAAATGCAACTCGTGTGTTTGTTTATTTGTTCGTTTCTGCAGATTGAAAAAATGCACATCAAAATCCAGGTAAGTTTTTAATTTTCTAGAACATAATTACATAACACTTTAATATATCTAGGTCCAGCCATGCCTTTAAATTTTCCTAGATGCATCGGCTTATCTGTACTAAGAGAAGATTTTATTGTGTAAACACAGCCATATTTTTCAATTACTTTTGAATAACCTTAAAGAAGTGTAAGTGCGCGGTGTGTCCGACTTCTTTTTTGCGTACATTTCATGAATAAAATAATTTGTACGACTAATCTTAATTGAAAAATTAATGAACGAATATAAATAATATAATAAGAAATACATCTCAAATTTTAATATCTGTAGTAGCATAAAACATTGTTTCGTTTGTTATTCAACCACACCTACTTTGTTGTTATGACCCATTAGAAAGGTATTTCACTAGACCTATATACTTTATTTCTTGGTACAGTGATTTATAAATGTTATAATATCAACACATAACCTAGATATATAAAAATAATGGGAAATGAATCGAGATGAGGAATCAAACATTTTTGCTTTATACGTTTTCAAGGAAAAGTAGTCGACTCAAACAATGTCAAACACGTCTAAACATAAATAGGTTTACCTGACTATTTCTTTTCGATAGATTATTGTCCATTTACAACATTTTTCCCCCTCAGAAAACTGTTGCCGGGGGCAGAGATGGAAATTAATGCTTTGAAAAGATCAATCTTTTATCTTTCTTTGGAAAATATTTTGGTGGAATTTATGTTTATGCACAAAAAATATCCACATGTATTTTCACCTATCATAAGCGACTGTTTTATTTAAATTTGGCTTTAATTTAAAAGTTTACAAATATATTTAAGCTTCATAATATAAGTAAACTTTATACACGTATATTAGACGCGATAAATCCTGAATTATGCACCAACATTAAACTCTTAAAGCTTATAGAAACAGATGTAAACAATTCAAAATTTCAAATATGACAATTTTTACCTTTTCTAATAAAAAGTCCCATTTTTTTTTTTTTTTTTTTTTAATTCAACTGTATATTAGCTTGTACAGGTTCAATTCAAACCAGTTCGTCCTTTGGAACTCTAAATACTCCTATAGTCTTGCTTTAGCTATTTGTTACATCAGCTATAGTTGTTTTAATGTGACGTAGACATTGTTGTATAGAAACCAATTCCATGTGCGGATACTACAGAAAAAATAAACAATATCATTTTCGCTGTCAGTAATGTTAAATTTATCAGGTTAGCAAAATAAGCAAATTGCTATTTTGAAAGACCATCATTAAAGAGTATATTTGAAAAGAGAGAAATAATAATGATAAACAAACAAAAAATATCGTCATCATAATTAATGAAGTTTGTTTTCATGAACGAATGATGTCTGCCAGAGATATTTGGTTCGCATGGTTGTTCTAAGACATAGCATTCAATAGTCATGGTAGTAGACCAACCAGATAAAGTCAATTTAATGTTCTGTTGAGGAAGATGAATAAAAGACAATCTTGCATAAGATGGAAATAGTATATTGCCTTCAAGTATAGAGTCATTAATGTTTTCAAAACCACATAAAAAGAAAATCAGCCTGTTAAAATAAAAGATATCCTCCTCTCTCCCTGAAAATCAAATTGTTGTCGCCTTATGTATGGGCGTTTAGCATGATATGCGTATCTCGAACTTAATTCAGCTGGTATGTTTGAAACCAATTTATCAGAAAGTCATATTAGCAAAACGTAAATTTAACTATAAAAAGGGGAGTTTCACTAGTTACTGGTCGCTTCGCCATTGTTTCATTAATTGTTCATACTTACTTTTTTGTTCAAGACTAATTTTGTTAATTGTCAAGTAACATAATAAAAATTAAAACTACTTACTAGATATATGATTAAATAAGATCTTGCTGCTTGCTTATCGTCCATCGGAAAATATTTTATTCATATTCAATACAGGGGCTATATGAGAATAGCGCTTTAAAATAAAAATCAACTTCTTAAAAAAAAATATCATTTATTAATGCCTTGTTCGTTTAATCGCATTCCCGTTATGCAGTAACAAAGTCTAACTCAGGAGCAAGAGTCACGGTCAGAAATCTAACAAAATTGGCACTATTAAGGTGATAACAGTATCGCATTAAAAAATTTGAGGTCATCAATTAGTGATTTGATTGTCCCAAATTGAGTTTACCGGTGACGATGATGCAGAGTTAGTGGACTGATGTATGTTACCATCACATCAAAATGTAATACTTGCAATTTCTTTAATCAACAACTGAATACCCCTCTTAATTAAGCTACACATCATCTGTACATGCTCGTGCAATTTCAGTTCATCAATAATGGAATTGCGGTGTTAATCAATCAATATTGACATCAGAGTCAGAAAGTCAAATGGATATTAGTTAACATAATAAAAATATGGGTAAACATGGCAACTGTATGTTAGGACACTGGTAATATCGATCTACAAATTATTGATGGCCAAATATGAAGAGGTTATTTAAGCCCACAAATGATAGGATCTAATTAAGTAAGGATCTGTATTTTGGAAAAATGGTCACAACAATAGATTAAGTATGAGACACACCGGAAAAGCGTTAGTACGTTAACAAGAAACCATGCACCCGCCTAACGAATATCCATTGCATCGCATCAAACACTGAAAACATTTTAGGGCATGTTGAATTGCCTAAAATCAACAAACGCCAATGGTTAAGGAAAATGTTATTTAATCAGGAATAGAAGATCGAATATAAAACAAATCTGTAAGTTTGCATACAAACTAAAATTTTGAGTAGTCCATGAATATCTTTTCAAGAATTTCTCGTCTTCACGGTATCCTATTTTATGAAATGAGGGGCTTGTTGGCCGAGTGGTCTTAGTAGTTCAAATATATTTATTAAATGTATTGGTCACATGAAGTAGTAACGGTCATTGTGTACTATAAACATGTGGTTGTGCTTACATCATGCACATGGTGTGTGTTTATGTTAAATATGATGGGATGGCATATACCCACAATACGGCTTTTACGGGTATATGCGCTCATGAGATTCGCGAGAAGCATGATTAAGTATTACTTAATGGGTTCGTTTGAGAAAATAAAGTTGTCAGGAATCTGATGTTCAGTAGTTGTCGTTTGTTGATGTGGTTCATAAGTGTTTCTCGTTTTTATATGGATTAGACCGTTGGTTTTCCCGTTTGAATGGTTTTACACTAGTAACTTTTGGGGCCTGGGGCCCTTTATAGCTTACTGTTCGGTGTGAGCCTAGGCTCCGTGTTGAAGACCGTACTTTGACCTATAATGGTTTACTTTTATAAATTTTGACTTCGATGGAGAGTTGTCTCATTGGCACTCATACCACATCTTCTTATATCTTATTATTCTAAGTTTGCCTCTAGTTAACGTAGCAGCAGATCGTTATTGTGGTATGTCTGACTCCCAAAACCTTCTAGATTCTGATCATGAATCTTTGCCTGGTCCTAGTGTTCATTTGTTGCCTGATGTTAATTCTGCACATCATACTGGTATGCTACTCTTCATAAAGACTTGGCCGTTGGTAATGAGAACTTTGCAACCAAGCCTAAGCAAGAAGGTCAGTCAAACTTAAAGGTGAGGCAACCAAATACAGTTTAATTCCAATTGTGACATTATGGCCGACCTTGTTAAGCTTCAGAAACGTATTCCCGATGATGATGCAGCTTGTTTTAAATTGGTATCTGGTGCTATCCTCAAAGTTAAGAAGCGCAATAAGCTCATCCGCATTGCAGACAAATCTCCTGCAGGCTGGACAACCGTCCGTGAATATGAGAGTGACGACCTTGCCTCCAATTCAGAAGACGAGAAACGCATCCGTTCTGCTGAGAGCCGTGCTATTAGGAGTATCAAGGAGAAGAAAAGACCTCATCTTTATAAAACCGTTACAGCTACTGTTTCTGTTCATACTGCTTCAATACCCAATCAACATAGTGTTCGACAAAACAACTACAAACAGCCGCCGTTTCGGACCAGCAGACGGAGGGTTCCTTCATCTCATGACATCTGTTACAAATACAACCAGCTTGGTCACTGGCGAACTCAGTGCCCCATTTTCTGTACAAAATCAGCTGTCCCAGGGACATCAAGGCAACAGTGTTAATGGTAAGTATTTTTATACTACTTTTTTAGATGAAAGTAATCTTTACGGACAGTTTGAACTGTTTCTGTTACATGCAAAATATTTTGATAATATTGATATTTCGTCTGTTGCAAAAGGGGTAAAATATAGTTTACACAAGCATATACAATTCTGGAAACATATAGGTGCAAATGATTTTGTTATTAATACTACTAGTATCAAACTTGGTTATGTTATTCCATTTTTGCAGACTCCTACATCTATGTCATTAAAGAATAACAAATCTGCAAATGTTCATTCTAAATTTGTAGATGAAGCAATTTCAGAATTACTGAATATTGGATGTGTTGCTGGAATTCATTTCAACCGTTTGTTGTCAATCCGCTAAGTGTTGCGGTTCAAAGTTCGGGCAAGAAACGTCTGATTTTAGATTTAAGTGCACTGAATGTTTTTATTAAAAAAGAAATGATTAAATTTGAAGACTGGAAAGTGGCTTTAAATTATTTCACAAAAGATTGCTATATATTTAAAAATGATCTTAAGTCTGGATATTTTCATTATGACGTTTGTACTAAACAACAAACATATTTAGGATTTTGCTGGAAAAATACATTTTACTGTTTCACAGTGTTAGCTTTTGGTCTATCGTCTGCGCCATATCTGTTCACAAAATCTTTACAATTAATCATAACATATTGGCGAGAAAATGGCGTAGATATTGTACTTTACTTACATGATGGACTTGGAATGGGTAAAAATAAACTAGAAGCTTCCGAATGTTCGTGAAAATCTCCTTGTTAGAATTAGACTTTTCAATTAACATGGATAAATCTATTTTTGAACCAGTACTATATTTAGAGTGGTTACGTTTAGTTTGGGATTCGTCTGATTTTTCAATTAGTATATAAGATAGACGGATTGATGATACACTTATGTCATTGGTTGATATTTTAGATAACTTTCCTAATTTCACAGCATAGAAATGAGTTCAGGTCACGGGAAAGGTAATTTCAATGTGTCCAGTCATGGGTAACATAACAAGTGTAATGACCCGTTATTTACACTGAGATTTGAAGTTAATATTGGAATGTCCCGATTGTGTATTTAATGAACTAAGATTTTGGCTGAATAACATTAAGCGGTTAAACAGGAAACATTTAGCAGGTTATTCTTTTCCTCACGTGCTTGTATATTCTGATGCTAGTAACGTAGCTGCTGGAGCTTATTCGATAGATATTGTCTCTAATATTTTTCATCCGGTGAGGACTTTACAAGAATCCTTAAAGAGAGAACTTCAAGCTATTTTGTTGGCACTGATGTCGTTTAAGAACCGTTTAAGAAATAAATGTGTCAAATCGCATACAGATAATTATAACTGTCCTTTCAATTTTTCAGAAAGGAAGTACCAAAGTACATTTACAAGAGATAGCTATTAATATTTTTAAGTTTTGTTCTGAATTGAATATTTATTTAGATGTTGTTTGGATCCCGAGATCTAAGAATACGAAAGCTGATGATATTTCTAAAATAATTGATATAGAAGACTGGGGAACAAACATTTTTTTTTTTGAATTAGTAGATGACATGTGGGGTCCGCATACTGTGGACAGGTTTGCGAGTAATTTGAATAAAAAAATATCAAGATTTGATTTTAAATTCTGGAGTCCAGATGTTGAAGCAGTTGATGCGTTCACGCAAAATTGGAAAAATGAGGTTAATTGGATTGTTGTAGTAACTGTCAAGTGACTGTTTACTATAAACACGTGTTTGTGTTTACATCATGCACATGATGTGTATGTATGTTAAATATGATTGGATTGCATATACCCACAATACAGCTTTTACGGGTATATGCGCTCATGAGATTCGTAAAAAGCATGATTAAGTATTACTTAAGGGGTTCGTTTGAGAAAATAAAGTTATTTGAAGTTTGCCTATAGTTAATGTTGCATCGGTTCGTTATTATGTTTACCCACCCACCCTTTTTGAGTTGATTATTGTTAATGTTGGTATATAAATATATTACATTATATATTATGTTTTTTCCCTCTTTTGTAGATAGATTTTGATTGTTTTACAGTATTCTATTATATAATTGGATTGGTAGTGTGCTTGCATGAATTTAAAGTGAAGGACTTTTGTTTGTGAAGAATTTTGAATGTAATTAATATTAAAGGCTGCTACAACTGTAGGCACACTTATCCTATTTATGTGTTGTTTTATTTATTAAATAATTCATATTCCTTTGAGCTGGCGAATCAGAATAAAACTACTGTATCACTATGACAAAGAAGATATGATTTAATTGCCAATGAGACAACTCTCCATAAGACACCAAATGACACAGAAATTTACAATTAAAAATGAACAAGACCCATACCGCATAGTCAGCTATAAAAGACCCCGAAATGACAAATGAAAAACAATTCAAACGAGAAACCTAACAGCCTAATGTATGTACAAAATAATGTATATAAAACAAATATGTTACGCAGCGATGAGGTTGTGAGTTCGAACCTTGTTCGTTGCAGGTGTGCTCGACTTCAATCTTAATTGACAACATGGACAATGATTGCAGATTTAATGCTGTAGGTGAATGGTTCTCTCCGGGTACTCCGGCTCCGCCAACAAAAACTGACCGCCACAAAATAACCAATAGTGCTGAACGTTGCATTTACATCAGTTTTCTCAATCAATCACTTAATCAATCTATTAATCAATCAATCAATCAATCAGTGTTATATGAATTGAACGAAATGTAGGAAATAGCTTTTAAGATGTTAGTATTCAATGGCTTTATATAGATATCTATAGCAATACAAACAAATCAACGGGGTGTGCGTGATTAATTTAAAGTACCCAATGGCCATGTAACAAAACATGTCGAGAAACGGAATCTAGCTTCAAAATGTAGATGTAATATGATAATTCTGTAGAATTTACATATCAATTGCCAGGCGATGATATTGCGTTTTTGGACACATTCATATTTATCAAAAACGTGGTCGATCAGACTTAAGCGAGCTTGCTTTTCGGAATTCAAACTTAACTTTCTTTGTGATAACTTAAGTGAAGAGGATACAAAAACGAAAAGATCACTGAACTTTTCGGATCGTACAATCCCCATGACATAAAAGATAAACCGACCAACACAAATAAAACTTTGTTTGTTGTCACTTGTCGATATACACATTCCGACAAAACAAGTCACATTCTGCATCACCCTCTGTTATTGCTTAGCATAGACCGACACATCTCAAAGATATGATAGTAATATCATAAAAAAAGCCCGAGAGACCTCGAAAATCGGGTGTTACAAACCATGCGTTAATAACAATTTTACATTCTGTAAAGCCACCAACGCTGAAAACACTTTCATTATCATTGTAACTAAGCAGCGATACAATAATTATGCAACTTTTTCCGAAAAACGGGTAATTTTTGCGGAAAATCTATTTTGCATATTTTGGCGGATAAATGAAAATTGCGAAAATAAATTCCTCGACAATTTATGCATACGTTCGGTACATACTATTATACTTTCTAATAGCTAAAGCGTTTTGTGAACTGTCTATTTCCTTTTCCGGTCGACAGGTCAATATTAAAATAATGGTATATGTTAGTTTTAAAAAAACTGTATATCCTTATTCATTAATGTCAAATTATAAAACATGTATAAGAGGTGTAAGTCACTCTTGATAACTTTATAAAATAATTACTACATCAAAGGTCCAGTCAATTTATAAACTAATCAACCTTAACATTCACAAGAAGTGTGTGCTCCTTTGACAAATATCTAAGTTACTGGTACTCTATTGATCACCTGTCTCAGAACATAATTGATATATAAGACGTCGTTATTCAGATAAAAAAAAAATCATTTAATCTTACCAATAGACACTTGTTTGAGACGATTTTGACAATTCAAAACATTTTTTTTTACATTGTTTTACCTCGGAATTGTTTTTTTATTATTCCTATGTTTTTCTTTTTGCTATGACGATGATTATTTCTTTTAATTTCTTGTCTTTATACAGATCTACTGTAAATATATGTTGTTATGTTTTCTTTCTGTTAAGTTTTACAACATTTTAACTGCAACTATTTCAGTATTCGCCAAAATAAGATCGTTAAAATGTTTTGTATACTTTGTTTCCCCTAAATTGCGAAATTTTACACCGATTAAAAAAAAAACAGCTATACGGTGACTGTTAATAGATATAAAAAGATGTGGTATGAGTGCCAGTGAGACAAATCTCCATCCGAGTCACAATTTGTAAAAGTAAAGCATTATAAGTCAAGGCCTTGGCTCACAGCGAACAGCAAGCTATAAATGGCCACAAAAATGACTAGTGTAAAACCATTACAACAGGAAAACCAACGGTCTAATCTATATAATAAAACGAGAAACACTTATGAACCACACTTATGAAAACCGAGTGAATCAGCGGAAGAGAGATAATTTGGATGCACGCGTTACGTACTCTTGAACCCGAAGAACTCATTGAGAGAAATGAAAAACAGTTTTTAATATCATAACCAAACTAAGGAATAAATCTTGAACTTCATACAATTTAAACAACTTACGATTAGATATGCTAGTACGAAATGTACAATAAGCTACAAAAATTTCTTATCAACATCCGATTTCATCTGGATGGCTGCACACATCTTATGAAACTGATTGCCTAGCGAAATATAGAGTGAAGCTTTAATATATAACAATAAGTGTTATTATATTCATTAATATGTCAAAGCTACAACCTTGGGCATTGATATAATTAAATTTTGTAACCGCATCAGTTTATTTTCAAACTGAACCACGCCTATATAGATTGAATGTTGATAGTTGCTATTTTTAGATCCTAGATATGTATCATAGGATCATGTGTACTAATGAGTATCTCTGTCTTTACATGTTAGGTGTGTGGTTTACAATTTGAACAATTGTCTGTAAGTTTGTCTCTCGAGAGATGATTGCAAAATTAAGTCTGTGTGTACAAATGAATTTGAGGTTGAAAATTTTCTTGCCATTGTTTATTTAATCTATATGAATTATGATTTGATCATACTTGTATCTTTACTACATTTATAAAGATAAGATATGTAAGTTGTCGGCATCTGTTTATGCAAGATCATATACAGATAAACTATAAATAGAATTTACATCTTTGTATACATTATCTATAGATCCATATGCCTGCTGCTGGGTGAAATCTTAGTCAACAAAGCTTCTGATTCAATCAAAAACTGTGTATGTTAAAAACAGTTGCTTATTAAAAGCTTTTTTTATGTGGATTTGATGTATCATGTAGTGATTAAATTAGCATATTTCTCTTCACATGCTTAGTGTATGGTCGTCGAAAGATGTAAAAAATGGTTGTAAGCTCTTGCATCGGGAGATAATTTAAAAATCGAATCTGTGTGAACACATGCATTTGCGGTTGGTAGTGTGACATTGTTTTGTTTGTCTGTTAGGTCTATATATATATATACCATTTGAGTTAAAAGATATCCCACATAGTTCTGAAAGTGTTAAGAGAGATATAATGCCAAGAACTCCATAAATAATGATGAGTCCACTAAACAGACAACGACAAAAACATTTTTATTTAAATGTGTTCCAGAACGTTTAGCAAAAAATGGTTGAGCACAAATTTAAAGACATGTTGGGTAGCAGAGCGGATTGAGTATTACTTATACCATTAACTATCTATTGTATTTCAATAACTGGAAGTCCAGATTTTGTGTTATTGTTATAACTACAAAAGTGAATTTTGTTTATGATTATGGTAGAAGAGTAATTGACTAATTATGTGGAAATTTTACGGACTTGACCAATCTAATAGATACCGATGGTAGAGTATATTACTGTCAACATGTTTAAAGGCTTTAATTGGGCTTGCTCATTTTCCATATGTCTTGAATATCTGCAGAAATAGTTTAAATTAAGAGGCATTATTTCTTACTGGCATTCTAAACTACACAGCGATCATGGATTACCATCCATATTTATAGATGTCAATACAATTATCTGTAAAATTAATAAAATAAGATATTAAATTGTGTTATCCCCCAAGATATATCAAATATGTAATATAGTGCCTGTTATTATACTCTTTCTATGCACACCAACTACGCACTTTTTTTAGTGGATATCTATCAACCAAGTCATCATCTCTTTGCTTTTGTCATCTTTGAAAAAGAATAATGTTATGTTTTATATATTAACTTCGAAAGATTATGTTTATAGATAGAAAGTCTAAACGAAAACAGTTAATTCTCGATGTTTCGAAATTCGTTAATTCGAAATTTCGGAATATCTTCATAAAAGCGGATCAATGTCATCACTGATGTAAGTTTTCAACTGTCGGTTTATTGACATGATATCTAGTTCAGCGGCCCATGGCGCTTTGAGAATGTTTGAAGGCATTCTTTCTCACGAAAATTCTAAATTAGACAGCTATCAGAGCTTATTATCAATATCTATAAACGCCAATACAGTTATGTGTAAAATTAATAAAATTAAGATACAATGTATTCAATTGCAAAATCCTCCCAGATATGTCAAATATGCAATGAAGGTCCTTTTATTATTCTCTTCATATGCACACCAACTACGGACTTTTTATAGACGTTGATATCTATGACCCAACTCATCATGTCTTTCCTTTCGTCATCCGAAAAAGAATAATTTTTATGTTTTATATATAAACTTTGAAATATTATGTTATTATATAGAAAGTTAAACAACATACAGTTAACTCTCGATGTCTGTAACTCGGTTAATTAAAAATTTCGGAATATCTCCAGAAAAAGAGGACCAATACCATCACTGATGTAAAATTTCAACTCTTGACTTACTGAAGTGATATCTAGTTCAGCTACCAGTGGAGCTTTTAATTTGTTTGAAATAAGAGGCATTTTTACTTCTGACATTCCACATTGCACATTCCACATTCTACATTATATACTGTTTGGAGGAGTGATCTTTCAACATTGATGTCTTTAAATTGGCTTTCTCATTTTTCCATATGTCTTGAATATCTTCAGAAAAAGCGGATCAATATCATCATTGATTTAAGTTTTCAACTACAGACCAAACAGGGTATACCATCAAAATTTATAGACGTCAATACAATTACCTGCAAAATTAATAAAATTAGTGATACATTGTCATGTCAAAGATTATGAAAAGATATATAAAAGGTTTTATAAACAATTAAATTGAATTAATGAGCTTGGTTGTGGTTAAAGTGAAAGTCAAGGAACAAAAATAACTGCTCAATCGGCGTATAAAATCTTTGTTTTCTCTAGCGGGAAAATATCAATATAAACGAAAATGATAAAAAATCTCAATTTTTATATAGTCTGAGAAATTATTTACTTGTGTTGCATAAGATGTGTGTGTTTTTTTTTTTCAACATGCCTTTAAATCAGTGTCAAAAACTATTCTATCGGCCGAAAGCTATCTGAAAGTTTGGTACTGCTCAAAGAAATAACAAAAGACAGAAAACAACATAATTTTATTAAAATTATAAAAGACTATATATGTCTTGAAAATATTCAGATCAAAAGGATCCAATATCATTACTGATGTAATTTTTTAAGTGTCGGCGTATTGAAATGATATCTAGTTCAGCTACGAGTGGAGCTTTCAGATTGTTTGAAATAAGAGGCATAATTTGTTACTGAAATTCCAAACTACATAGCGTCCAGTTTGGACAAGTGATCTTTTAACATTGATGTCTTTAACAGGGCATGCTCATGTTTTCATAGTTCTTGAAAATCTTAACAAATAGCGAATGAATATGATCACTGTTATTAATTTTCAACTGTCGGTTTATTGAAATGATATTTAGTTCAGCTACGAGTGGAACTTTTAGATTGTTTGACATAAGAAGCATTCTTTCTTACTGATATTTAAGACTAAATGTAACATTTAATTACATAATCATATGCAAAATAAATGAAATTACTTTGTATTCATAATCAACTGTTTTATCCTCATTGGTATATATCGAATATGTCGTGCAGGTTCTTCAATCATACTGTTAATAAGCTGACTAAATTAGACTTTTAATGAATATATATTATAAAACAAATCAACTTTCTGCTTTCATCACCTGTGGTAAAAGGAATACATTGTTAAGTTTTATGTATACAAATGAATTTTGAAATAGTATGTAGTTTGATATAAAGTTTAAACCACACATGTATTGTTTTGACATTTTCACAGTTTCAAAATGTGTATCTTCCTTGTTTGGCTTCAAGATTTTGAATTATATTCAAAATTTCCTGATCGTATTCTTTTTTTTCCAATATGTCTTGCGTATCTTCAGAAAAGAGGATCAATATCATCATTGGTGTAAGTTTTCACCCCCAGTTTTGGTGGGGTTCATGTTGCTAAGTCTTTGTCTTATGTACTATTATTTGTCTGTTTGTCTTTTTATTTTTAGCCATGGCGTTGTCAGTTTATTTTCAATCTATGAGTTTGACTGTCCCTCTGGTACCTTTCGTCCCTCTTTTTCAACTGTCAGTGATATCTAGTTCAGCTACCAGTGAAGCTTTTGGGTTATTTGACATAAGTGGCATTCTTTCTTACTGAAATATAAAAGTACATGTAACATTATTAGTTATGTTTTATATATAAAATAAATTTTGAAATGTAATGTAAATGTAATTTGATATACAGTTTAAACCACACATGTATTGTTTTGACATTCTTCACACTTTCGAAATGTATATCTCCTTATTTTGGCTTCAAGATTTTGAAGTATATTCAAATTTTCCTGATCGTATTATTTCTTTGGTGTGTCCAACTTGAACGGTTGATCTTGTAACATTGATGTCTTTAAATGGGCTTGTTCATTTTTCCATATGTGTTGAATATCCTCAGAAAAGTGGATCAATCATCACTGATGAAAGTTTTCAAATGTCGATATATTGAAGTGATATCTAGTTCAGCTACCAGTGGAGCTTTTAGATTGTTTGAAATAAGTGGCATTCTTTCTTACTGACATTCCAAACTACTTACATTGCGTCCAGTTTGGACGAGTGATCTTGTAACATTGATGTCTTTAAATGGGATTGCTCATTTTTCCATATGTCTTGAATATCTTCAGAAAAAGAGGATCAATATCATCACTGATGTAAGTTTTCAACTGTCGGTTTATTGAAGTGATATCTAGTTCAGCTACCAGTGGAGCTTTTAGATTGTTTGAAATAAGTGGCATTCTTTCTTACTGACATTCCAAACTACATGAAAATTTTATTTACATAATCATATATTAAATAAATAAAATTAATTATTCATTTTTTCAACTGTTTTATCCTTCTTGTTATATATCGAATATATCGTGAAGGCTCTTCAATTATTCTGTACACATGCAGACTTATTACAGACATTAAATAGAGATGAATATGTTTTATATATAAACATTAATTTTGATATATAATATAATTTGGTAGGAAAATTAAACAACATATGTATTGTTTTGACATTTTTCACACTTCCCTTGTTTAGCTTCTAGATTTTGAATTATATTCGACATGTGCTGAGCATATTTTTTCTTTGTTTTGTTCAGTTTTGAGGAGTGATCATGTAACATTGATATTTTTAAATGTGTTTGCTTATTTTTCCATATGTCTTGAATATCTTCAGAAAAACCAGATCGATATCAATACCGATGTTAGTTTTCAACTTTCGGTTTAATAATGTGATATTTAGGTCAGCAGCTCATGGAGCTTTGAGAATGTTTAAAATAAGAGTCATTCTTTCTTACTGACATTCTACACTACACAGTGATCAAGTTTAAACATCAATATTTATAGATGTCAATACAATTATCTGTAAAATTTATTAAATGAAGATATTTAATTGTGTTATCCCCCCAGATATATCGAATATGCAATGAAGGTCCTGTTATTATGCTCTGCATATGCACACCAACTACGGACCTGTTATAGACATGGATATCTATGAAGCAACTCATCATCTCTTTGCTTTCGTCATTCTTGAAAATAAGAATAGTTTTTGTGTTATATATATTAACTTTGAAATATTATGTTATTAGATTGAGAGCTAAACAACATATAGTAAACTCTCGATGTCTCGAACTCCGTTAAGCTGAATTTTCGCAATATCTTCAGAAAAAACGGATCAATATTATCACTAATGAAAGTTTTCAAATGTCGGTTTATTGGAGTGATATCTAGTTCAGCTACGAGTGGAGCTTTTAGATTGTTTGAAATAAGAGGCATTCTTTCTTACTGACATTCCATACTACATGTAACATTGATTTACATAATTATATAGAAAATAAATGAAATTAATTTTTCCTTCATATTCAACTGGTTTATCCTCCCTGATGTATATCGAATATGTCGTGCAGGTTATACTGTACATATGCAGACTTACTACAGCGTCTTAATAGAGATGAATATCTATAAACCAACTAATCAACTGTCTGTTTTCATCACCAGTTGTAAAAGGAATATTTTTTACGTTTTATATATAAAAATAAAGTTAGAATATTAATTTAATAATATTAATTAATTTGATATAAATTTAAAACCACGTATGTATTGTTTTGGCAGTTTTGACACTTTCGAAATGTGTATCTCTCCTTGCTTGGCTTCAAGTTTTGAACTATATTCGAAATTTCCTGATCGTATTCTTTCTTTGTTTTGTCCAGTTTGGATGAGTAATCGTGTAACATTGATATCTTTAAATGGGCTGATTAATTTTTCCATATGTCTTGAATATCTCAAGATAAAGAGGATCAATATCATCTGATGTTAGTTTTCAATTGTGGTTTACTGAAGTGATAAGTTCAGCGACCAGTAGAACATTTAGGATGTTTGAAATAAGTGTCATTTTATCTAACTGACATGCCAATCTACAATGCGTTAACAGTTATGACGATTGATCTTGTAACATTGATATCTTTATATATAAAAATAAATTTAGAAATATTATGTAATTTGATAGAAAGTCTAAACAACGTATGTATTGTTTTAGCATTTTTCACACTTTCGAAATGAGTGATATTTGATATCTTAAATGGGCCTGCTCATTTTTCCACAATTCTTGAATATCTTCAGAAAAAGCGGATCAATATCATCACTAAGGTTAGTTTTCAATTGTCGGTTTATTGAAGTGATATCTAGATCAGCTCCCAGTGGAGCTTTTAAATTGTTTAAAATAAGTGGAATTCTTTCTTAGTGACATTCCAAACTACATTGCGTCCTGTTTGGACGAGTGATCTTTTAACATTGATATCTTAACTGGTTGGGCTCATTTTTCCAGAATTCTTGAATATCCATATGTTTTGAATATATGCAGAAAAAAGGATCAATATCATCACTGATGTTAGTTTTCAACTGTCGGTTTATCGGAGTGACATCTAGTTCAGCGACCAGTGGAGCTTTTTAGATTGTTTGAAATAAGAGGCATTCTTTCTCACGAAAATCCTAACTATACAGCGATCACGGTTTACCATCATTATTTATAGACGTCAAAACAATTATCTGTAAAATCAGACCTGGGGTCAATTACATGCCAAAATAATTAATTACATTTCATTTACATTGATTTTTAAATGTAATTAATTACATCACAATTTCATTGATTTTCAAATGTAATTAATTACATTACAATTACATTGCAAATGTAATAAATTACATTTCAATTACTTTCATATCCAAAGACATGTAAGAGCTATATCATTTAGAATAAAAACATGAAAATGACAACAGGCTAGAATAGAATCAACTTATATATACATATATACCCGTATGTTCACTTTTTAAGAATGAAAACATTTGAACAAGATTTTGAAAAATAAAAAGTTTTCAAATTTCTAACGTCATTGTTACAATTAATCACCATTAGATTTTCAATGTTCATGATGTTGGTTATTTGATTGCATTTCTTATTTTATAGGAAAACAATTTATAAAGATCCAGATTAATATATTTCTTATTCTTAAGAATCTTTTCTTAAAATTTAAAGTTTCTACTAAAATGTTAATTTTATGTTATACAGGTTTTCCTGTGTACCTCATGTGAAATATGAAGTAAATTTAAAGCTTTCATTTATTACAGATGAGTATTGGTAGCATTTTCAAGACTTGTTTTATAACAAGTGAAAATTGTCAAGTATATTGGACTCCATTCTTGTATGTTTCATCTGTTGTATTTAACATTTTGTAGAAAGTGTTTAAATAATATCCATCTATACATATTTTAACATGTAAATATGATGATTTAAAAAGCATTGCCTTTGGCATTTTAATCAAGGGACAAATTTGTACTTAATAATTAGTTAAGTGAAAGGAATAACCTGAGGCTAAGATTATTGTTAATTGTTAGAACAACATATTAACAAATTATATGTAAATATATTGGTATTGTTTTTCATTCTTCGATTTTTAATGTAAACATGTGCAAAATTTAATAGTGAAATAAATACAAATAAAGATTATTATACATGCTATAATCATGATAATGATTAATAAAATATATTGAGGAATGTTATATTTTTTTTCATCATGATAAATCTTTAAAAAGTATTAAGATAAATAAAAGTACCAAGTGCATACTAAATGAAGGAAAAACAATTTACAAGTTACATCAGAAAACCCAAATTACTTTTAAATTTCCATGCAATTATTTACACGTAATTCAAAGTAATTGAATAGTAATTCATAATTACATGGCAAAATGCAATATAATTCATTACTTTCAATTACATGTAATTGAAAATATGCTCAATTGCACATTACATTGAATAACTTTCAAAATTGTAATTAATTACAGCTAATTACAATTACATTTTTAATTACCCCAGGTCTGTGTAAAATAAATACAATTTAGATCTTTTAATTGTGTTATCCTCTCAGATATATCGAATATGCAATGAAGGTCCTGTTTCTATACTCTTCACATGCACACCAACTACGGACCTTTTATAGACGTGGATATCTATGAACCAACGCATCATCTCTTTGCTTTCGTTCTTTGTGAAAATAAGTATAATTTTATGTTTTATATATTAACTTTTAAATATTATGTAATTAGATAGTTAACTCTCGATTTCTCGAACTCCGTTAAGTGGAAATTTCGGAATATTTTCAGAAAAAGCAATCAATATCATCACTGATGTAAGTTTTCAACTGTCGGTTTATTGACGTGATATCTAGTTCAGCTACCAGTGGAGCTTTTAGATTGTTTGAAATAAATGGCATTCTTTCTTACTGACATTCCAAACTACATATAACATTGATTTACATAATCATATATAAAATAAATGAAATTAAAGTTTCCTCCATATTCACCTGTTTTTCCTCCTTGATATATATCGAATATGTCGTGCAGGCTCTTCAGTTAAACTGTACATATGCAGACCAACTGCAGACTCTTAATAGAGATGTATATCTATAAAACAACAAATCAACTTTCTGCTTTCATCACCAGGGCAAAAGGAATAATTTGTTATGTTTTATATATAAAATTAATTTTGATATATTATGTAATTTGTAAAAAATTGTTTGAAATAAGTGGCATTCTTTCTTAGTGACATTTCAAACTACATTGCGTCCAGTTTGGACGAGTAATCTAGTAACATTGATGTCTCTAAATGGGCTTGCTCATTTTCCATATGTCTTGAACATCTTCAGAAAAGAATATCAATATCATTACTGATGTAAGTTTTCAACTGTCGGTTTATTGAAGCGATATCTAGTGCAGCTACCAGTGGAACTTTTACATTGTTTGAAACAAGTGGCATTCTTTCTTACTGGCATTCCGAACTGCATGTACCCATGATTTACATAATCATAGTCGAAATAAATGAAATAATCTATTCCTTCATATTCAACTGCTTGATATCTACCTAATATGATGTGCAGGTTCTTCAATTATACTGTCCATATGCAAACAAACTACAGACTTTTAATAGAGATCAATATCTATAAACCAACAAATCAGCTTTCTGCTTACATCACCAGTGGTGAAGAAATAAATTGCTATGTTTTATAAAGAAAAATGAATTTAGAAATATTATGTAATTTGAGAGAAAACCAAACCACGTATGAGCTGTTTGCACACTTTCGAAACATGTATCATCCCTTGTTTGGCTTCACGATTTTGAATTATATCAAGATGTCCTTGTCGTATTCTTCCTTTGTTTTCTCCCGTTTGGACGAATGATCTCTTAACATTGATGTCTATAAGTGGGCTTGCTCATTTGTCCATATGTTTTGAATATCTTCAGAAAAAGAGGATCAATTTTCTCACCGATGTAAGTTTTAACTGTCGGTTTATTAAAGTGATATCTAGTTCAGTTACCAGTGGAGCTTTCAGATTGTTTGAAATGAGTGGCATTCTTTCTTACTAACATTCAAAACTACATGTTACATTTATTGACAATATCATATATAAAATAAATGAAATACATTTTCCTTCATATTCAACTTTTTATCCTCCTTGATGTATATTGAATATATCGTGCAGGTTCTTCAATTGAACTGTACATATGCAGACAAACTACAGACACTAAATAGAGATGAATATCTATAAAACGACAAATAAATTTTCTGCTTTAGATTACCATTGGTAAAAGGAAAATTTGTAATGTTATATCTATTAGAATAAATTTTAAAATATTATTTAATTCGATAGAAAGTTTAAACAACAACTGTATTGTTTCCACATTTTTCACACCTTCGAAATGTATATCTCCCCTTATTTGGCTTCAAGATTTTGAATTATATTCAATATT
The DNA here is from genome assembly GCA_017311375.1 of Mytilus coruscus. Lineage (NCBI taxonomy): Eukaryota > Metazoa > Mollusca > Bivalvia > Mytilida > Mytilidae > Mytilus > Mytilus coruscus. Next base: position 79,483,603 of record CM029603.1, on the reverse strand, counting down.
TCCTTAATATATTCTTCATTTGTTATGTCTAGTTTGGACGAGTGATCTTTTAACATTGATGTCTCTAAATGGGCTTGCTCATTTTTCCATATGTCTTGAATATCTTCAGAAATAGCGGATCGATATCATCACCAACGTAAGTTTTCAACTGTCGGTTTATTGAAGTGATATCTAGTTCAGCTACCAGTGGAGCTTTTAGATTGTTTGAAATAAGAGGCATTCTTTCTTACTGACATTCCAAACTACACAGCGAACAGGTTCTACCATTAATATTTATAGAGGTCAATAAAATTACCTGTAAAATTAATAAAATTAAAATATTCAGTTGTGTTATTTCCCAGATATATCGAATAAGTCGTGAAGGTCTTCATATGCACACAAACTACGGACTTTTTATAGACGTGAATATCTATGAACCAACAAACTCACTTTCTGCTTTCGTCATCTGTGGTAATAAAAATAATTTTTATGTTTTATATATAAACTTTGAAATATTATGTAATTAGATAGAAAGTCAACATATGTATTATTTTGGGAGTTTTGATACTTTCGAAATCTGTCATGATGTGAGTAATTTTTAGTGAAAACAGAAGCTGTAGATATAACGATAACTGGAATTTGAACATGAACGTAAACAGTAAATCCCCTTCTATGAATGCCGGTTAGAATAATACATTTTTAGTAATTTAAAATTGAAAAAGAAAAAACAGAAAAAAAAAAACACACCTCTCATCAAAGATGATAGGCTTATACTTTGTTACGCCAGACGCACGTCTTTTCTACATTAGACTCACCAGTGTTGCTCAAAAAAATTAAAGGCCAGAAAACTATTTTATTCTACTCAACTACTGGTGCGGTTATATTCACCTCAGTGTGATTTACACATTTACATTCCTTCAAAAATAGACACAAACAATACATACACAAACGATTTTAAAGCAACCTCACCTTTCAGAGCTTTTGTCAAATGTGTCTTCCACTCTACTTATTCCTTTCTTTGAGTGCGAATAAATAGTAACATTTGTGAATTTCTCTTGGATACTTGTGATAAATTAGCAAATTGAGATTTCATATCACTTGCAAGATGCTATATTTTGTTATTGTAAGCGTTTTGTGGTGTGTGAGGCTTTGATAAATATTCTGATAACATTGCTAATGACAAGCATTTTGTCTTTGTTTAATCTTACTGAACAAACCTATCAAATCCGCATTCAGATTTGATTCATTTTTACTAACAATTCTGTCACTTTTAAATACTTCAATATTTCAAACTGTATCTCCCCTTGTTTGCCTTCAAAATTTGAAATTTGCTTGGCATGTTCGTCCTTTGTTAGATATAGTTTGGACAAGTAATCTTGTAACATCAATGTCTTTGAAATGTCTTGCTGGTTGTTCTCCATGTTCCGAATATCCTCAGACAAAGTGGATTCAATATTATCTTTGATGTAAGTTTTCAACTGTTGGTTTATGGAAGCTATATCAAGTTCAGCTACCAGTAAGGCTTTGAGATTGTTTGAAATCCGTGGCATTCTTACTTGCCGGCATTTTGATTGGAATCGTGAACATGGTTTATCATACACATAAACAGGCGGCAATAAAATCATATGTTAAATTAATTGAATTAATTTTTCCTTCATATTCAACTGTTTTATCCTCATTGATATATATCGAATATGTTGTGCAGGTTCTTCTATTATACTGTTCGTATGCAGACTAACTACAGACTTTTAATAGAGATGAATATTTATAAACCAACAAATTAGCTTTCTGCTTTCATCACCAGTGGTAAAAGGAATAATTTGTTATGTTTTATATATAAAAAAAAAAATTGAAATATTATGTCATTAGATAGAAAGTCTATGTAAAGTATGTATTGTTTTGGCAGTTTTGATACTTTCGAAATGTGTCGTTAAACAGACGGTTTAGATATAACAATAACTGCAAATTCAACATTAATACAAACAGTTAATTTCCTTCTATTAATGCAGGCTAGCATATATATTATATATATTTATAATCAAAACAAATAACAATAAAAACAAAAACTCTTAAATAATACCAGGCTTCCAATTTGTTTCGCCGAACACACGTTTTTTCTACATAAGTCTCATTGGGTCTCTAGTAAAAATAGAAGGCCAGGAAAGACCCTTTCTTTGACTTAACGGTCCGCTGGATCAATAATTATCTAACTTTCTATCACTGACTAATCTTAATTTTGTTAACTATTTCATGCTTCTTAACTAATGAAACGGTCATATTCACCTATGTCTGATTTACATGTTTTTATAAACAGACAAAACAACGAAACTTTTCAAAGCTTTCGTCGAATTTTTCGTTCACTCTTTTTATTCCTTTCTTTTAGTTTGCAAATACAAATGTAAGTAGTAATTTTTGTGATTTTCTCTTGGATTTCTTGTGTGTTAACTGAGGAAACTCAGAGTTCATGTCACTAGCACGATCATTTTATTTTGATTATTGTTTGTGTTTAGTGGTTTGTGAGGTTTTGATACATATTCTATTAACATTGCTAATTTGAAGCGTGTTTCGTCTTTGTTTAAATCTACTCAACAAACTTATCATTTCTGCATTTAAATTTCATTCAGTTTTACTTAATTTATTTTCAATTTTAGATACTTCAAACTGTATCTCCCCTTGTTTGGCTTTGAGATAGTGAATTATAATCGAAGTTTTTACTTATCATATTCGTCCTTTATGTGTCCAGTTTGTACGAGTTATCTTCTATCACTGATGTCTTTAAATTGTCTTTCTCATTTCAATCATGTCTTGAATATCCCCAGAAAAAGAGGATTTGTTATCATCACTGATGTAAGTATTCAACTGTTTGTTCTTTGCAGTGATTTCAAGTTCAGCTACCAGTGGGGCTTTTATATCATTTGAAATAAGTGGCATTCTTTCTTGTTGAGATTTCAATGTTAGATTCTGTTATAAAACAGTTCTTCTGACGAATTGGAACTACAATGCCAACATCTGTATACAAACAAATGAGCCTTCTTTTTTCACTACCAGTCGTACAATGAACTGCCAGAATAACTTTTATAATTGATATATAAACACAAATTTTGTAATGTCTAGTTTGGACGAGTGATCTTGAAGTATTGATGTCTTTAAATTGTCTTGCTCGTTTATCACCATAACCTAAATATCTCCATAAAAGGAGTATTCAATATCATCACTGAAATAAGTGTTCAACTGTTCATTGAAGATAAATCAAGATAAGCTAACGGTTTGGCTTTTATATTGTTTGAAATAAGTGGCATTCTTACTTGCTGACATTCTGAGAACTAGACTGTCTTGCTCGTTTTTCGCCATGTCCTGTATATCCTCAGACAAAGTGGATTCAATATCATCTCTGATGTTAGTTTTTAACCGTTAGTTCATTGAAGAGATATCAAATTCAGCTACTAATGTTGTTTTAGATTGTTCGAAATATGTGGCATTCGTCCATGCACTCATTGAACGGTTTTTTATTCTACCGTATTATATCGATTATTTTGTGGCTTCCGAACTGGACTGCGCACAGTAAGTGATAGAACCTGTTAAAATACTGTTGTGTTGAAAAATCAGAACAACAACGCAATTGCATCTCCACTTGTTTGGCTTCAATACTTTGATTTCTTTTCGAAGATTTGGTTGTAATAATCTTCTTTTGTTGTGTATAGTTTTGGACAAGTAGTTTTGTAACATTGATGTCTTTTTCATTGTTTTTATTGACTTGATCCGTTTTGACCATGTCTTTAATATCTTCAGATAAAGTGGACTCGATATCATCATTGATTTCAGTATTTTTCTTAAATATGAACATGGACAGTAAATCACTTTTTATGAATGCAGATTAACATATATGTTGTCATTTCTTTTAATTGAATGATATACGTAAATAGAGATAAATACTGTGCATCTATGACAGAGCATCTTAACAACAAATAAAATCAAACGTAAACATTTTTCCTCTCAATTGTCCAAAAGCTTAAGAAGCAAAGAATGGATGTTAAGAAAAGACAAAAGTAAAATGTGTTCATACTGTTACAAAGCTATTTGTTTGCAATTACTATAACGGGTTTATGGAAAATGAGATGCACGCCACTCCCAGAGATTATAACAGATTTGCAGAAAGCAGTTTTTTGTAATACTCGAAAACCGTTTTAATTCTCTCTAGATGGATTTTATTGTTTTTGTGGGTTTGACAGTTTAAATGTAGACACAGTAAATAAACTCATCATAGATACCAGGATTTTTTATTGTGTACGCCAAACGCGCGTTTCGTTTTCAAAATACTCATAAATAACGCTTCAATAAAAAAAAAATAAAAAAATCTAAATGAAATAAATTCTTTTTCTAAAGGCGCGTGCAAAACACCTCACAGATAATAAATACATGTCTTTAAGGGTACAAATGATGTCTTATACTAAATTAATGTGCAGTCTTATTTGTCTTTCATTCTAATTCCTTTCTTTTAGTTTGTATATATGTAGTTCCTTTTTTTAATTCTTGTAGGATATCTCAACTCAGGTAACTATCAAGAACCTTTATTTTTTTTTTGTAAACGTTTTGTGAAGCTTTCATACATATTCTGATAATATTGCTAACTTCAAACTTTCATGTTTTTCTCGCCTACTCAACAAACCGATCATTTCCGTATTTAGATATGATTTACTAAATAAATACTTTAAATTTTGTAAACTTTAGAGACTTCAAACTGTATTTCCCTTGTTTGGCCTCAGGATTTTAAAATTTTATTTGCAATTTGCTTGTTATATTCTTTTGTTGCGTTCAGTTTTGACGATTTTTCCTGTAACATTGATGTCTTTAAATTGTCTTGCTAATTTTTCAGCAGCATGTCTTTAATATCCTCAGAAAAGGTTGATCCAATATCATCACTGATGAAATTTTTAAATTGCTGATTTATTGAAGTTATATCAAGTTCAGCTACCAGTGGGGCTTTCGGATTGTTTGAAATCAGTAGCATTCTTTCTTGCTAAAATTTAGAACTGGACTCCGAACAGGGCTTAACATCAACATGAACAGTCGTCAAAAATATATTTATAAAATAAATACTGTTGTATTTATTCCACAACATTATATCGATAACTTTGTAAAATTCTTTCGTGCTTGCATTCTGAACGTGACTGCGAACAGTTGGTGCTAGGTTCTGTTATAATACTGTTGTACTGAAGAATTGAAATAAGTTATATTAGTTAGCCAGTCTAAACATATGTGTATTTGTTGTGGCAGAGTTGACATTTAAAAAGTGATGTTGTATGTGGGTAATTTGATTTGAACGGAATTCGAAGGTGTATATATAACGATAAATGAAATTTCAACATGAACATGAACAGTTAGTCTCCTTTATGAATGCTGATTACATATACGTTGACCATTTCTTTCAGTTGAATGGATGGAGATGATTACTATGCACCAAGAACAAGGCCCCTCATCCACATAAAACGAAATGAAAAGATGTTTTCTTCTCACTTGTCCGAAAATCAGAAAGCAAAGAATGAGTGTTAAGAAAGAATGGAAAATAAATATTCAAAATTTTACAAGGTAACTTGATTGTTTGAACAGTAACGGGTTTTGGAATTTTAGATTCACGCAACATAGATTATTGTAGGTTTCGTAGAAAGTAGTTTCTTGTGATAATAAAAGACAATTTGTATTCTCTACATGGATTTTGTTGTTTATATTTGAGAAAGAAAATATGCCAGTTTGAATCACAACACAATGCTGAGCAATCATACCACATCTCTTTATTTTTATATTGTTGCTAACAATTGAAGCTTTTTCCTGCAATTGAATTATTTTATGACATTATTGCTTACTTTACATTTCCTTAATCAAAACCTTTTCAAAATATATTTTTGCTTTTTAATTTATTTGGCAAAACACTCAACATATAATATCAACATTTATTAAAGGGTACACATGATGTCTTATACTAAACTAATGTCCAGTCAAATTTGTCTTCCATTCTAATTCCTTTCTTTGACTTTGCAAAAAAGTAGTTACTTTTGTTAATTTTTCAAGGATATTTTTGGTTAATTGACACATTGAGATTTCAGGTCACTAGCAAGATTGTTTATTTTGGTTTATTATAAGGGCTTGTGGTTTTGTGAAGTTTGTATTAATATTCTGATAACATTACTAATTTCAAACCGATTTTGTTCAAATCAACTCAGCAAACATGATTTATTTTCAATTTAATTTTGTAAACTTGTATATGCCATTTTAAATGAAGGGACTCGACACATTAACATGCTTAGCAATCCTTTCTCTTTATTGTCATACTGTTTAACTAAAATAAGGGTTTGTGCTCCGTTGGAATTATTCTATAACGCAACTGATTAGTATACCATTCCTTAATCAATATGATTTTTTATTTATGTTTGGCTCATTGATTTGTATGGCAAAACCCCAACAAATAATATGAACATATATAGACGGGTTCGATAACCCATCATAGATATCAGGCTGGAAGTTTTGAAATCTAGATACCCATGTCGTCCTTAAAGACAAATGATGTCTCATACAAAAATAGTGTGCAATATAATTTGTCTTCCAATCTAATTACTTTCTTGCAGGTTACAAATAAGTAATAGCTTTCGTTTATTCTTTAAGGATATCAAGCTTTCCTGTCTATGTCAAACCTACTGAACAGATCTATTACTTCCGTTTTAAAAGATTCACTTATACTAATTTTTTTATAAACTTAAGATACTTCGTGCTGTATGTTCCCTTGTTTGGCTTCCAGATCTTGTATTTTATTGTTATTTTTGTTGTCATATTCTTCCTTTCTTTTGCCCAGTTTTGACGGGTGATCTTGTAGCATAAATGACTATAAATTGACTTCCTTATTTTTAACCATGTCTAAAATATTCTTAGACAAATTGATCCAATATTATCATAGATGTATTTTTTCAACTGTTGGTTCATTGAATAGATATCTAAATCAGCTACCGGTGGTGCTTCCAGGTTGTTTAAAATAAGTGGCCTTCTTTTTTACTGACATTCTGAACTGGACAACGCGATGGGCTTACCACCAACATGAACAGTCATATTTATAAAATAAATGCTATCGTTTATTGGAAGTTTGTTTTATATTACCTTATCATATCAAACATGTCAATACAGTACTGTTCTTCTGCAAAATTGAAATATTCTCATGGACATTTATATCTGTATGGTCATCTTTCGTAATCAGTTGTTGAAACATATTTCCAAAATAACATTTATGTTTGTTATATAAAAAAGAACATTAAAATTGTATGTTTCAGTCGATATAATTATTTCTGAAGGAATTTTGGGCACTTTTGAAATTTCTTGTGATGTTAGTAATTTGATTAGAACAGAAGGCATATCGATAAGTGCAATTTCATAACCATAATAAATCATAGATTCCTTTATATGAAATTGCAGGTAAACATATAATTACAAATATATATTTATTTATACAGACGGCATACGTAGGACACACATTGAAGAAAATGAGTTAACAAAACTAACCGCTGCAGAGGTTTATGACTTGGACTAAGTAAGCATATCACATGATAACGCTTTCCTCAAACTGCTCAAGACATGACGTCTTTAAACTAAATGAGGTTGTGTTGGATTCATTTTAACTCTGGGAAAATATGGTTTATTAATAAGTTGATATCGTTTTTGAACAGCTAGTGTTGCTCTGTTTTTATTGTACTATTCTGTGTTTTGTGTATTATTGTTTGTCTTTCCGTCGTTTTTCGGTTTTTGTCATGGCATTGTCAGTTTGTTTTCGACCTTTGAGTTTGAATATCCCCAAGATATCTTTCGCCTCTCTTTTTCAATATCATTAAGTACTCTTCAGTCGGTATTTTATGTTTTCCTGGGGTTTTTTTTATAATTTTTTTGTTGTTCTTCTTCATGTCGATTTGATCCTTTCCAACTGATGTTAATTGTTGGTTTTATGTTAATCGGTTGCACTGTGTCAGGCTTGGAAAGGATTGAGCCCTCAGAAGTATGTCTAACTCATCAAATTCTTTATGCATGTCCGAAGTCAGGACCCTGTTGTTCAGTGGTATATGTTGGTTTCTGTCTGCCAAATTTGTTATTGTTTTTTTTTTTAAATCAGCATAAACCAGACGGTAGGTTTTCTCTTCTAAATTGATTCATACTATACGATACATATTTTCCTTTAGTAGTATGCCGTCCGAGTACCCATAACTGATAACACAATCGTCTTTTGGTCTCTTGTGGATATATCTTTTTATCGTCAATCATGCCATATCGCCATATTTCTATATGTTACTGAACACCGGCGTTATTTGATATCTGTATCGTTATTTTTTGGCTGGACTTATCATATTTTTAAATCTGATGATATTTTCCTTCATATTTTATCATGTGTTTTTTAGACAACTTATAACACATTACTAGTTTAATAGTTATCAGAATATGATTATTATAGAATTAAATGTTATATCTTTCTAAACGTGTGATTGTGTCTTGCTTTCAATACGTCTTTTAAAAAAAAACAGCATTCAATTCTTATATTTACAGATCATCGAAATGAAATATACGTATGTTATAATAAACAATTTAATCTAGTTGAAAGAAAAACTTTTAACACAAGACTTCGGGCGAAATTGCCCAGTGAGAAGAAATAAGTATCATCTGATGTGAAAAAGCTGAAATTTTCAAAATAAAGATGTTGAATTAAAACTTGATAAATAATAAAACATTTATAAAATTTGAATGAATACAGATCCAAATTAATGTACACATTTATTAGGATAATATTTTCGGTTCCATATTTCATGCATTTCTATTTATCTCTCATATTTACAATATAGTTAATGTCAGCATTTTTACATTTTGATAAAAGTTTGCGATGTTTTAAAACAAAGTGCATTAACAATGTGTAGATATAGTGTTGTTTAATAAGATAGGCGGAGCTATTAATTATTGGGATGCTTTATAAAAGAGAGGTGAAAGATACAGAATGGGTTGCATTCATTATAGATTTGAATGCTGTTTTAAAAATTAAAACGACGAAATGAAGGCTTGTAATGGGATGGTCTGTCTAGTGAGATGGAGGGAGAATTCGTTCAAGCGAAAGGAATGATAATACGTCATATAGCTGAAATTGGCATATTGAGATATCAATTTCAAAGTAGATATTGAACAAAACCTTTATCAAATTTCAATCATTATTACATTGATTGCAATAAAATACCGTAATTTCCCAGTGAAATAAAAGCCGATAATTTCACTTGTGAAATAAATCTGGTAATTTCCTGCCTCGTACGTCATACAACAATTGGTGTTGTTAAGACCTTGTCGATGACGTTGCATAAAAAATGGGAATGCTTAAAAAAAAAACAGTTCCATGTATTTTATATTTTATTTCAATTTAAAACTCCATGTTCAATGTAATAAAAAGAAAAACTTATTAAAGAATTCAGATATCGACCGAACAACACAAATAATTAACTCATGCACTACATTCATGAATTATTAATATGTTGTTCGGACACTCGCTGAAAATCTTTCTACATTTTAATTCTTCAATTAGTTATTCTATAAATATCATACATGAATGTCATAGGATAATGATATGTTTTTAAATATTTATATTCATCATCCATATATTCAAGACATATTGTCAACTACTTTTTCAGATTGATAAACTTTGCAAAGCCACTATATTTGCTTTCATACGGCAAGATTTGTTTTCATACGCATCTGATGAATAAAACTTTAAAAACAAAACTTTGACAGTAATTGGTTAATGTGTTGACGGCAGCATTGTTCATGTTAAAGCAATTACAATACGTCATATAGACGAAATTGGCTTACGAAGATGTCGATTTCAAAGTAGATAGTTCGTAAAATATAACTTATTTCAATGATTATTGCACATATACATCTTAGAATAAACAATTATTGGTGTAGACTTGATTGTCCGTTTTCAAGACGTTTTCAAGACATATGTTGTCAAATTTTAACAAATGAATGAACTTTTCGCTCATTTTTAAAGCATAATCGTTTATACGGAGTGCACAAACACGGAGCAGATAAGATAGTGTTGATTAATAAGGTAGCGTAGCTAATATTCTATAATCTAGGGTTGCACTCATACGACATAATGTAATGGTCAATTTCTTTCATCTTGTCTATTTAGCATTAAATCTTTTAAATACAACTACCAGGCTATAAAGTTTCTGCAAGTTAAGTGTTGTTGCTTATAAAGAAGCTTTTCAACCAGGAGTTTCAAATGGTAAAATTGACATTATCCCTTTCAAAATTTTACGGACGCCATCACAAGCTGGTTGATCGTTATGGAATATCTCTTTTAAAGATGACGATGGATATGTTCCAATTGCCGTAACCAATCCCGTCCTCATTTGCTCGAATGTGATCTACAGAATTAGACTTATCACCGGGTACATACATGAGCAACACGACGGGTGCCACATGTAAAGCAGGATCTGATTTACCTTCCGGAACACATGAGATCAACTCAAGTTTGTTGGTGGTGTTCGTCATATAATAATAAGATGTGGTATGACAGCCAATGAGACAACTCGCTACAAAAGACCAAATGACACATATGAAATATTTCGAAAAACCTAGATAAAAATCTATAAATGACAAAATTGGTTAATACATTCATACTGATGTGTTGTATAGGGCCAGTGTTTTGAATTCTGCACGTCATTACTCGCTTTAGCCACCTACCCGTTTTAATCTTACGCTCGTTAAGTATTTTTTTTGTTATGTGACAAATGTTTGAATGACTAACTAGGATTAAAAACATCAATACTTAACTCGGATGAATTAAAATCACAGTTATCAGATGATTCTGAAACTACTTGTGGCATATGCTGTTTCTTTTAATACTAGAGCTACCAGTCTCTTTAAACTGTTTAGTCATCATATATTTAGCTTTGGTAACATGGTCGTCCGAGTCCGAATCTGTTGCATGTAAATACATCTTTATACTTTTGTTATTTCAATAAATTTGAACGTTTGCATTAATGTGAATAAAACTCCGAATCAGTACCTGAACTATCTTACGAAAATTCACTTAAATCAAATAAAAGTATCACAATACACTTTTTAGATATGTAAGACAATTGTTGTTCGACTAACGCGGATATAATTTTCTTTTTTCTACTTTTTCTAAATTAATCTCATCTTATCCTATAATGCTTTTTGAGAACCTGGAGTATTTATATTTAGAAGGACCCTCTTTTTATCATGCTGACAAGTATAGTTGATCGGAGACAAAGGAGCCAATTCCTAATCTGTCAGGGACCAAACCTTCCGAACGATAAAAGTGGAAATCGTCAATATCAAACTTGACCTCCATTTTGTCATCTTTAGAAGCATAATAAAATTTGAAAAGCATTGGTTGAACGGTTCAAAAGTAAGTGCAGCGCAATCAGGAAACATAACTCTTCAGCGATAAAAATGATAATCGTCATCATCGAACTTGATCTCCATTTTGACAACAAACAACATATTACAATTTGAAAATCATTAATTTTGACATTTCGGAAATATTCCTTCACGCATCAGATTTGCAGTATCTATATTTGTTTTCATGTGCTTACAGATACAATTAGTTTAGTTTCTTCCGTTTTATGTAAGGCTATGGTGGCCCCATTGGGCAAAGGGCTGACATATAGTAATCAAGCTATATTCCACACACCATGAAGTCCAATCGAACGTGTCACTTTGGTTTAAACTTGTTCAGTTGTTTCAGGAAGATCTTTAAAACTTATACAGACGACAAACAATGAACACAATATGATGGCACATTTGCTTTGCTTTTGCAAGATGAGGTAATAAAACAAGTTTTTAATTGTTAATAAGCTATTTGTAATATCTCTATACTGTAATAAATACATTGTTGATTGTATTGATTTGACCACAAAACACAAGTATCAAAATACATTTCATATCCTTGGCACATCTTAATAGTTTTGAGCCTAACTTAAAGTGATGAAAAGATGGATAAACATATCAAATAATTCTAACTCCCCATCTTGTTACTGGCAAATGTCATGTAATCATAATTATAAATATGAGGAACATTTTACTCATTTTTGCAGCCAATAATGAACTACCAGTAATCATTTGAATTGATTGATAATGTTGATGTTGACAGTTTTAATTTTTTAAAAAGCACATCAAAAGCAAAAAAAAAAAAAACTTATTAATAGTATTACAGTAATATTTATTGTAGGGATGACAGAGAAAATCAGTATAATTGAGATGAGTTAAACAACAACAAAATGTGAGATTAGTATGTATCAGAATAAATAACAAAAGTAGAATGACAAAATACCGAACTCCAAGGAAAATTCAAATCGGAAAGTCCTTTATCAAATGGCAAAATCAAAAGCTCAAACACATCAAACGAATGGAAAACAACTGTCATATACCAGACTTGGAGAACAAGTTCCTTAAGTTGCTTTAAGTTACACAAAGTTATTTTACTTTTAAACACGAATCGAATAAATATAGTCTTCTAACAAGAAAAAGATCTCCATACAAAGTTTTTTCATTCTGGAGAAGCTTAGAAACTGAGAAAATTAATTAATATTATTCATTTTGAATCATGCTAATGATTATATGTACATAGATTCAAAACAGCCTACGTATGCTACTCCTTCTTTCCAATGTACATACTTCCACAATCAAAATAGTATCCTGCAACAACAAAATTAAACGATGAGAAAATGAAGAACAAAGGAAATTTGCAGCAATAAACGTTGTGCAATGAAAATTAAATGATAACATTAGATTAATTTAAATTAACCTACAAAAGATAGAAGGATCTATGCTAAGCAAAACAATAATACTGCATCAAAATCAATTTTAAGATGTTCCATAAATCTATGTAGAAAACAAACCCGAATAGATATATACTCTTGTTCACTAATTAAAACTTACCTATTCCATCAATAAACTATTTATAAATCTGTATTCAAAGCAGTTACTTATAATTTTTTAAGCTGCGCGTATGCCAAAACCTGTAAAAATATATTTAAACATTACACTTCTAGCACAATTAAAGCACTACTGTGCTGAAAAGCAGTTTTGGTCTATAAGAATGAACAAGTTTTACAGAACGTTGTGTTGTGCCTTTAACTCCTGTTGTAAGTGTAAAACGCTATTCACTACCAAAAATACTTACGGTCCATTCATCAGTTAAATACAGTGAAATAATAATTTTTTTAAATTAATGCTCAGAGTGATATCTTTTGGTTTTGGAAAAGCTTATGTCAAAGCAAAGTGAAATTCAATGAAGTGTATTTGTCAGTTACACCACAAACTAAACCTTAATGTTGTCGACACCGACGCAATGTCGACGGACTTGCAGAATCAATACGTCGTGAACTGTCTCGTTCAAAAGATAAAACAAGGAACAAATGTTTTAGTGTTGTTTTTTTTTTTTTATTTCATTTACCGTTTGAAGGGTTGTATTATACATCTTTCACGTGTGATGTTTAAGTTCTACTAACTTCTTTCGTGTAATTGATAGCAGCAACAAGCCTCCAAAGACTGAATGCAAATACACATATTATTATCGAGTAGATCAAAACAAAACTATAGATCAGGATCAATTTTATCGAGAAGAAAACTGGCAATATTCATTCTGCAGGTCCTCGACCAAAAGCTTAACTATCGCGTACCTTATTACATAAGAGATTTTTATGAGCATAAAGCACAAAGTAATAGACCTGCAACACTAAGACAAATAGTGCCAAACGTGCCTGAGTAATTGTTAAAATAAAATAACGTGAGTTACATTATCAATTAAAAAATACGTTTAAGTATCAGATGAATGCAGGGTTGGCAAATCATTACCCGCCCTGGAAAACACAGATTGAAAACCGGATTTTCCCGGTCTGGGCAATACTCCCAGAAATGGGTAATACTAGGCAATATGTTAGTATGTGTTTACCTCTTTCATTCTTTTCCTTTTCATTCAGTAACATCCTCACGTTTACTTTTATTTGATCTATTTCTCTTCTGTAGGCATTGTTTTTTCTATCATTTCTTTACGATGTGTATTAATTTGCTCTCTTATCGATTCCAATTCTACTTTCACTTTCTTCATTTCATTTTTGTGTTGAATTTCTGCATTAACAAACTCGTCTTTAAATGTGATCAGGTTTCCTTTCGTTTGATCTATTTCTTTTCTGCATGTATCTATGGCATTGTCCTTTTTGTCATTTCGTTACGTTGTGCATTAATTTGATTTCTTGTTGATTCCAATTCATCTTGAACTTTCTTCATTTCTTTTTCATCGATTCCAATTCTTCTTTCGCTTTCTTTATTTCATAATCATTATTGTGTTGAATATTTGCGTTAACATTGTTAACTAATTGTTGTTCTGCAAGGTATACATATATATATATATAAAGTACAGACAGTGCCAACACAACTAGATAATTATCAATTTCTTTTACGTTTCAACGCAAAAGTATTTCATTATTAGCAAACTTCACGGGTGACTGACATGTTTAAATATTTTTGCACATAGAAGTTTAAAAGTCCGTGAGGGTCTGAATGAGGATATTCAGATCTGTATAATTTACCAAGTAAGCAATTTTTCTTTTTCTTATTTTCCCAATTTTCTTTATGTTTAAGATTTAAGCATCCCATTAATCTCTATTTTATTGGTCCGTTTTTTCTCAATTATTCTCTATTCTGTTAACCAAACCACACTTTTCCGTTGTGTGTACACAACGGTACGGATAATTCACCTGAAGTATGCGAAAAGATAAGTCGTTCTGTAAACATTAAATTTCAAAAGGACGAGAAATGGGTTTTAATTCAGCTTTATAAGTCTGTCATGATGTAAAACAAATCGTTAATTTGATTTTTTTTTTTTTTTTTTTTTGTTATAATTTATATTTATTTTTTTGTGAGAACAATAAAAAATGCCATCTAATCTGAATTGAACAACAGTCAACCGGAGACAAGTTGGGAAATTAACTGTAAATTGCATATATACGAAGTCAGCACTAAAAGAAAAAATTGTTACACAATTGCATGTATTATGAACTTTTTCCATTGGTTATGTAAAACTGTGAGACGAAAAATTAAAACCTTCCATGTGTACAGATACTGCAAACTCAAATGATTTGCTGAATAAAATTAAAAATATTCGATACAAAAAATCAGATTTCATGGAATTTTTAATTGAGGTGAGGATAAGACATAGTACGATGTCTACCTCTTTCGTAGATAAGGCCAAATTGGTGTTCTAAATTTGTAAGAGAAAAACAAAACACGAATCATTTGTCTAATGAATCAACAACTAAATTGAGTGGTTTACAATGTCATTAGATACTTACTTTAATCGCTGATTTAGGAAATGTAGCACATGGACGAACTAACATAATTATAAAGAACGATACATAGCTGGATCATCAAGATTTGCAACTAAACATTTTTCTAAAGTGCTGACTACTATTCTTTCTACAGTAAAAGATGGCCTTCAAAAATATTGTGATGAGATATATTCAACCAGTGGTGTCAATCATATGTGGATTCTTCAAAATTTTAACGATCTATTGTTAAATCTCAGATCACAATCTTTGAAATTTAGCTGCAACATTAAAACTTTTGATTTTTCTACGCGTTACATAACTATTCCCCATGCTCAATTGAAAAATCGACTTCACCATCTCATTAAACAGAGCTATTTTCCATAGAAATAGGAATCGTATATATATATATTTGTTTTGTGTTATAATAATTCTTATTTTGTAAAGAACCACACTGATTCTATCAGAAAATATACTGAAAGTAATATTATCAAAATGCTTGACTTTTGATCGACAATATATTTGTTGAGCTTAGAGGTTTGATATTTCAACAGACAGTCGGTGTTCCAATGAGTACTAACTGTGCACCCCTATTGGCCGAATTTTTTGTACTCGTATGAAGCAGAATACATTCATAACGTTCTAAGAGACAAAAAGAAAAAGCACCTTGCGAAATTCTTTAATTTTACTTTCAGATATATTGATGATGTCCTATCACTGAATAACCTATATTTCAGTCAGTACTACATCTCATATATCCCATTGAACTCAAAATTAAGGATGCTACTGATACAAGAAGGACTGCTGCATCCCTTGATCTTCCTCAATATTGACAAAGATTGACGACTCCACACTAAAATCTATGACAAACAGGACGATTTCAACTTTCCAATTATCAATTTCCCATATTTCAGCAGTAACATACCCTCTGCCCCATCACATGGTGTTTACATATCTCAATTGATACGTTATGCTCGTGCATGTTCACACTATACGAACTTCATATACAGGAGTTACGCAGAATTTGATACAACAGAGTTATGAGGAGGAAAGATTAAAATGACACTCCGTTAATTTTATGGACACCACCACCAATTGGTTGATCTATACGATGTGTCTGTGTCTCAACTAAATAACGACATTTTACCACGTCTTAGATTGTGGTTTTCCGTCGTCGTCTGGTCTGCTAAGTACCGAATGTTACCTACTCCCGAATATGACTGTTTTGCCAAGTGTGAATTCGTATTGCTATTAGACGTGTCTCGGTATTTATACATCCAACATTCATGTATTTAATTATGATGTTTCATTCGTAAGTCTGGTTCGATATTGTGTTATGTCTTATCGTTTGTGGTTTGAATTGTATTTTCATTTTCTTTGCTTATGTAAAAGTTAAGATAACTAATCAGCTAGTTCATTTATATGATTTTTAGTTTAAAGCAACTATATGCACAGGATTTATTTGTTTTACACGGAACATACAAATAATTACACCATTACTAACACAATTCTATATTAATATTCTTGTTACATTATAAAATACATTACAAACTTAGTCCCAATTTTATATTCTATTTTCAAACATTTACCTGTGACGTCAGTTTTGTGGTGTTGATACATTCGTGTGACAGTTAATATTCTATATTCACATAATGTTGTCATTTCAGCGGTATTTTTAACATTGCCATATCAGGGGCTTTGGCTAGCCATAACACCAGGTTCAACCCACCAATTGTTCTTAACATATCCGGTACTAAGTCAGGACTATGGCAGTTGTTATCAAATAGTCTGTTTCTATGAATGCTGACGTTTGTTTTTAGCAGTTCAGTGTTTTGTTGTTCCGTTGTTTTCCTCTTATAGTTGATTTGTTTCCCTCGGTTTTGGTTTGTGAGCCGGATTTGTTTTCGCCTAATCGATTTATGCCTATTGAACAGCGGTATACTACTGTTACCTTCATTCATGATAGATTTTTCTTATATTGGACATATTCCGAAAAGCCAAATAATTAAAACGTTTACAAACATCATAACTTTGGACTAAATCAGGAGGTCATACCACGTAAGGTGAACTCTGATGCCGGAGTTGCAATCCTTCGTTTTATAATTGTATTATTTATTGATTACACATTACACTTCACTTGAAGGTCGAAATCTTTTAGTATCGAAACCGAAGACTACCTAGACTAAACGAGATACATGACCTGAACACCGAACAATTTTAATTGTTTTCTTAACGTTCACTGTAAATATCTTATGCATATTGTTGACAAAATCAAATTGTACTATTAACCTATTAATTATGTTGTCAAAGATGATGCTCCTTAAAATACAAAAGTTATGATTTAAGTAATGTGGATTCATTTATTTTTGTGGGTATCAATTTTCGTGGATTGAGGAAAGCTTGCATTTTCGTGGGTATTTGATTTTGTGGTTTTGCCAATCTCTGCTTACAAATCCTATAGAAAATGTGTAATTCGTTGAACATTTGAATTCGTGGTTCAACTGTTCCCACGAAAACCACAAAATTGGTATCCAATGAATAATAATGAATCCACAGTAATATATAGCTGTATTGCATTCTCGACTGTGATTGTTTACCTTTTATTTCATTTGTTGTGTGCTTGTAACGCTTATTTGGTTTCTTTCAGTAACACCATCAAGTCTTCTTTATTTTTATTTTTTGTCTTTTCTTTCATATCTTTACTTTGCACATGAATTTCCTCATTCATCGATTCTAATTCTACTTTCACTTGTTTTACTTCAGTTCTCGTCGATTCAAAATCTACGTAAACCATGTTTACCTTTAAGTTCATGTCTCGTAGATTCCAATTCTACTTTCACTTTCTACATATATTCTTTACTTTGGACGATTCTTTGTTCTACATTGTTTACATATACTGCACCAAGCAAAACAAATGCAGACAATAGCAAAACAACTAGATAATTCTCCATTACTGTTGTATTTTAAAAATAACATTTCTTTAATATTAACCTTCACGGGTGA
Source organism: Mytilus coruscus (assembly GCA_017311375.1). Classification (NCBI taxonomy): domain Eukaryota; kingdom Metazoa; phylum Mollusca; class Bivalvia; order Mytilida; family Mytilidae; genus Mytilus; species Mytilus coruscus. The sequence goes on along the minus strand of CM029603.1, from coordinate 79,465,259 downwards.
CTGACATGTTTAAATATTGATCAATATTGTTTGCACATAGAAGTTTAAATTCTGTGAGGGTCTAACTGGGGGTCTTCATTTCTGTGTTCTTTAATAGACCATTTTATATTACCGACTTTTTGACTCGGATTACATAATTTTTCGACACGTTACCTTCTCTATGGTAGGACATTCTGGTACTTGGTCAAATAAGAGCAACCAAAAGACGTAAAATCAAACATATGATCGATGCAATTTGGTGGGAAGTTAACTGTTTTTGATGATTTTGACGTGTATAGAAAACTTAAAACAATTAAGTTTCCACAAATTGTACCGATTGTAAGCTTGCTTTTACTTCTTTAAGTTGCTCTTACATGACCCAGTACCAGGATGTCCTACTACAGAAAAAGTAATCTGTCAAAAAAAAAAAAAATAAACTCCGGAGTCAAAAGTCGGTTATATGAAAATAGTTTATTTTTCAAAGTCATTTCTATCTTTTCTTCCTAATTATTCTCTATTTTAATTACTAAACAGCCCATTATTCTCTATTCTTTTGGGGGTCTATTTTCTCTATAATTATAATCTTTATTTTTATTCATTTGTTTCTACTTATCCACATCTTTTCCTCGCTGTGTGCACAATGATATGGATAATATACATAATTATAATACGTTATGTGAATATCAGATTTCAGAATGACGAGAACGTTTTTTTTTTTTAAATTCAGCTTTAAAATTTTTTATGTCATGATATAAAAATCACTAATTTATAACACTAATGTATTTTAGAAAATGTAGACAAATAACTTAACGAAAGCTACATGTATAAACTGTGCAATTAGTTCTCTGAGACAGTGTATTGTACTTATTCTGGAGAAAATAATATGTATTCAAAATTGTTTATAAAAAAAAAAAAAAAAAAAAAAAACCAATAAGGAGATTTGGTATGATTGCAAATGAGACAACTATCCACCAAAGTTCAAATGAAGTGAATGTAAGCAATTATATAATACCGTACATAAAAATATGAAACAATTCAAATTATAACAAAGGAATTTACGAAAAAAATTGACAAATATGAACCTACGACAGCCACTGACCTACAGCGTCCTGACATGGGACAGGCACATACATAATGTAGAGGATAATCAAATATCCCTAACAATAAAAAAAAAGACACAAAGTACAAATCTGAGAGTACTCACAGTTACTGACAGCTAGTTCAAAGCCAATAGCAACCAATAAAAACCATGTATCTAAGACTAAGATATCAATCAGTACACATCCAGTATCCAATGGATTTAATTAAAGACGTGATAAACAGTCAGAGAAAACAAAGCTTTGTACAATGCCAAAATATGGGTATAGACAGATTGTAGTGCATTGAATGTGCGTATGTGTAGTACAACAATATTTAGTATGGTTTTAACATTTTCTTTAAAATACAAAAAAAATATCAACTCTGAAAATTATTTATCAAGATTTTACCAACCTGACTTATAGCAAACAACGGTCAATCAAGGAGATAAATTAAGTTAATTAATTTCAATGTGGTAGTATACAAAGCCGATACTGTGAGAAATAATTGATTACACCATTCCATGTCTTATGAATATGGAAATTATTCTTTGTTTTATAACACTGTGAGAATAAATTCACATCTTTCTTTTGTATAGAAACTGCAAAGAGGGTTTGCAGTTCAACATAAAACGTATTCGATATTTTTTACAATTTCATTTATTTTCGCACTGTCCGAATTAAATTCAACTTCAAATTAAAGTTCGAGTTTGAGTTTGAGTTTCAATTCGAGTAAAAGTTTTGAGTTACAAGTTATAATTCGATTTCGAGTTAAATTTCGAGTTATGCTTTGGATCTGGGTAAGAATTCGAGTCAAAGTTCAAGTAAGATAAATAAGAAGAGTCCGAGTTGCTTTTCAATTTAAATGTCGTGTTAAATTTCGAGTTCGAGTAACATTTCGACTTAGAAGTTAAACTTCAAGCTTAATCCATTTTTCCATTATTATTTGCATACAAATATCCTAATACAATTTCACTTCAAATCTTAGAAAAATCGATTGTATTATCATTTTGTCAAAATAATTATTTTTCCTCAATAATTCTTATATGATTAGCACATGAGGGAATACATTGATATGATTGGTTGAGAAGACTTCCGGTAGTTGTTCTTGACGTTGTTTATTTTCGATAGACGACGTTGACCGAACTTCTTTTCGTAACCAATGTAAACAAGATGGCGGCGATAATGACACAATCCGGATCGACGTTAACAAAATTTATCTTCATTTCGCGTTAATCGTTAAATTAAATAATAACACAAAACATTCGTTTGAATGATGATAAGAGTTTTGTAGTTTATTTCTAATTTGATTGCAAATTTCATGGAGTACATACTTTTGCGTTAACCAACAAATATATTCATGCACCAGGCCTATTCAATGACACAAATATACAATTTACGTGTGATAGAGGTTATAAAGTGTGGAAAAATAAATTCCTTATCTCCAATTTTAAAGATTGTAGGATTAAACGCCTTTTAAAGGAATTTATTGGTGTATAAACTGTACAAGTCACTCACAAACATATCATAAAAGTCCTTTGGACTTTTATTTGTTTGTGAGTGAATTTGTCGAGTTTATACACCAATAAATTCCTTTAAAAAGGCGTTTAATCCTATATTTACACTGCGTACCAAGTTAACAAAATCATGTAATACGAAAATACAAAAGGCCACACAAAACCATGTGCAAATTTTGAAAGAAAACACGTTTTAGAATCAATAATGGACGAATGATCACGAAAGTGTTTTTCTTGATTTACCTTCATCACGAACACTCAAACCCAAATATTCGAAAGACAAGGATGTATAAGACTAGAACACATATAAAGCTATATGACCAAAAGGACCTAACATAGCCAATTCATAGGTCACCTTTGCTTGAGAGAGTTAGAACCCTAGTTTCTGAATAATTCATTAATTCATCAACGGAGAGTTTACGAGATAATGCTGTCCTTCAAACTTGAAAAAAAATGATAGTCAAAATATTATAGCTTAGCACGCAGCTCTCAGGAATATTAGTAAAAATGAATGGGTCTGTGCCAGAATAATATATCTCACTAGAACTGGTTATGCCTTTAAGTTTAACTTTCGAATAAGAAAATGTGAAAATATTACTAAACTTTTTGCTTACATACTTTGATATATTGTTAGAAATATACATATGACATTGATTTTTATCCAACAAACTATTTCTTTCTAAATGGAACACTCATACATAAAGATGGTAATATACGAAGATGATGTTATAAAATCGTGTTGACAAATATTTCGGCTTAACAAATAGCCTTCGTCAGTGTCAATAAATTTAACAATACTAATTGTTTGTTTACAATAGCTCAATAATACAGGTAATTTTTGTCTATTGAGTTAATCCCAAATTTTGAACATCATAATACAAAACATAAATCGATACTCAATAGACGTGACTGTGTATATGTACATCCCAAAATGAGTGAAAAATAAAACTGCTAGTATTTCTTATTGATGCCGTTTGGATGATGTACATTTAGTTCCTTTATCCAAAAGCTTTCCCAAACCTGCCGCTGGGCATCACTCCAGTGAATGTTCTGTTCAATCACTAGAATTTTCATGCGGTTAAAGTCATCAAGTTTATGACCCGACTGTCTGAAATGCTGACTAACTGGGAGAAGTGGCTTTTAGAGATATCACTCCTTTGGCCATTGAGGCGTTTGTGGAAAGGCTGCTTTGACTCACCAACATATTGGAGGCCACAAACCGAACATTCAAGAATGTAAATAACATTAATACTTTTGCAGTTCACATTGCAAAATATCCTATAGTTATTTTCGGTTGCCTTACTGTGAAAAGTTGATGAATGATGCATCTGTAGGCAGCATTTGCAGCGTTTTCATCACTCGAACGACATTCTTCAGAAGTACTTCTCGGATCAGACAATACATATACATATATGTATATATATATATGGCTTTCTAAATACCGTTTCGATTCCTAACATCACTGAAGAGACATTAATTGTCGAAATCCGGGTATGGTGTACAAAACCTTTGCACCTTTTGTTTGCGGTATACCATCTTTCCGCAAGTTAATTGTTTTCTGTTTAGAATTAAATTTATAATTAAGATCCGTTTATTACATCGGTGATCCGTTTATTTCGCAATCGCCATTGGCAGTCAGCAGGGTTTTAGAACATTTGTTGTTCGACCTGTTAGTCAAATGCGTTTTGTTAAAATATACTTTTCACTTTTTGGTCTTTTGGAAAATGTTGTTTGTGCTGTATTTAGACCCTCTAACAAGACATTTGTTTTGCATGCACACGTATAAAATTGCGCTTTTATCCAACGCAATCATAGGTTTGAACGTTGTTTTCAATTTAGAGATGTTTATATATATATATATATATATATATATATATATATATATATATATATATATAATTACTCTAAATATCAGCACAACAATGTTAAATCTGCAAATTTGCGGAAGCAAATTTTGTTCTTCCTCGCCGGGATTCGAACTCATGCTATTACCATTACTTCATAAAGTTATATAGATATTTTTTCTGAGACAAGTGCCTGTGATTGCAGACGGTAATATTCAGACTAAAAATTATAATCAACTAGACTAGTAGTAGTCTTATCCATATGTTACTTTTGCTTTCCTATATGCGGATATCCATGTGGCTCTTCGAGTGCATATATTTATATCTTAGTTGGTTTGATATGTGCGTGTTTGCAGTGATATCTTGGAACTCACTTAGCTAGTTAAATGTTTCTTTTTGTTTTTCTGTATATTTTGTTTTGGGGCATTACACAAAATCATGTCTTCTAGTATTGATCAAAAACGGTGCTCTACGAAATCTTCTATAAAGTACATCAACTAATATAAAGAATAGGCCGAAATGATTTCTTATCAGCAGGTTTAATACTTAACGTTGGACATAATTGTCAGCATCATTTAATGCAGTATATCTTTTTTTTTCTATTATACCTTTTATGTTTTAGAGTAAAGTACCTTTTCTGAACTGATTTTGGTGTATTTTCTTTGATGTACATTTTATCTACAAATCGAAATTTGAAAAGTGGGAGGGTTGAGACAAAAATTAGCCACGACACATGTTGGTGCGCCTTTCCCAAACTAGGAACCTATTCGGCACTGGTCGAATGTCATACCTGACGGTTTTTATTTTGGAGGACTTGGTGTTGATGACAGATCTTTAATTGGTTTTCATAAACTTATTCACAATTTTAATAGACGTTGGACAATTTAGAGCTTGACATATTGTGTAGACAGAATCAGACTTCAAAAATGAGATCTATTTTTAAAACCCTTATTTTAAACATAAATCTTTGTGGTTTTTTTATTGTCGGGTTGCTGTTTCACTGACGCATACCCTTTTGTAGATAGAAAGATAGTTCTCATTAAAATATGCAAGAGCAAAGTTTATAGAGAAGTTAAAATGAAAATAAACATACATAAAAATAAACATGGATAAAAATTATGAGATGAGATGACATATAAAAATATACTTACACCCACAAATAAAGTAAATAAACATTTTTAAAGAAATAGTTTAAGTGTAAAAACATGTTAAAGTTATTCCACTACTAAACTGTTTATTCTACTTACTAGTACACTTGGTACAATCAAAACCTAGTAATAAATTGTTTAAATAAGACCTTTGAAATAGCGGAATAAATTACTTTTGGAGCGTAAAAATTCGTTGGGAGTACTTGATAAATTGCATGCTCATATTGGTGATTTCGAATTAGTTCAAAGTTTTGATTTTCTACCCTCATAATCTCATTAAGAAACATTCACACACCTAATTAAATGAGCATTTAAAAAGTTAGAATGCGAATCTATATGTTCAAAATCTTTTATGTCATTTTTAGTAACAACAATCAAAAGAACTATGTCAATTGGACCTGCTTTGATACGATAACTGCACTTGAATTTTAACTAGATAACATTTTGTTCTCGATGGAGATTCCGCATATCGTCAAGTTATCGGACTTTCAATGGGACTAACTGTGCACCACTTATTGCGAACCTGTTTCTGTATTGTTATGAGTTTCCATCTATGACTAAATTCAGCAAAGACCCATCGGAACAACATCTGATACAAAATTCAATAACACTTATACATATAGATATTTGGATGATATATTGGCTCTCAATAATGACGACTTCAGTATGTACACTTAAGAGATTTATCCTGCTGAACTGACTTTAAATAAAGCTAATACTAACGATAAACATTGCCCTTTCCTGGATGTTGATATCTATATCTTTCACGGAAGCTTAATAATAAAATGTATGACAAAAGAGATGATTTTCATTTCCTATTGTTAGTTATCCATTTTAGATAGGGCGTTCCTTGTCACCATATTATGGTGTTTATATATCTCAACTTGTTCGAATCGCTTGTGTGTGTATCAACGTATTTGATTTTAACGAAAGAAATCTCTGTATTACTGAAAACTATTACATCAGGGTTTTCGATATCACAAACTAGTCAAAACATTTACTAAATTTTATCATCGGTACAAGGACGTCATTCATAAATATAAATCAACATGCAGACGTCTTTTAAGTACGGGTATTTCACATCCACTCTTTATGGCAATATTCTATAAAAACACAAAATGTCGTCATTCACCTCAAAAGCTAACCAAACTTTTAAACATACTTATTCAGAGGGGATATAGCAACAATACTGTTGTCAGGTCATTGAAGATGGCATATTTTGGAATTAATATTGATTCACTCATAGGGTCTTTGTATCGGAAATAAACACATTTATTCTAAAACCAGTTGTTTGCATGATACGGGGTATGTTCTTCTCATATATTTTATGATCGTATGATACTAAACCTCTAAAAGGAAGGATTGGGCTTGATTTTCATATGTTGAAGAAATAATCTTTCTTTCAGTTTAATTCAGGCCTGGAGCTGGCATGTCAGTAACTGCTACAAGTCTCTTGTTAAATTATATATCACTAGGATTTTGCTTAGTCTCTTCTGTTGCCTTTTATGACATCGGACTCAGACTTCTTTTAAACTGACTTTTACTTTGCGTATTGCTGTGTTTGTTTATTCTACATTGGCTAGAGGTATAGGGAGGTTGAAATCTCACAAAACATGTTTAACCCCGCCGCATTTTTGCACCTGTTCCAAGTCGGGAGCCTCTGCTCTGGCCTTTGTTAGTCTTGTATGTTTTTTTTTAATGTTAGTTCATTTATGTTTCAGAGTTTAGTGTGACATCCATTTTCACTGAACTAATACACATTTTTGTTTAGGGGCCCGCTGAAGCCTGCCTCCGGGTGCCGGATTTCATCGTTGTGTTGAAGACCAATTGGTCGGGTTGTATTCTCTTTGATACATTACATTTATGATAAAGTAGAAGAAGGCACTTAACTGTCTATACTTCGAATAAAATTGCAAAGCTGTCTGAGTGTCTTTATTTTGTTTTTGTTTGACTAAAGAGCGTGTTAAATTGTAAAGTATCTAATTTATGTCTGAATACTATAGTGCATGTGTTATAAACCTTATCCTTTCATCTTCTACAGTCAGACAAACACATATAAAGTGATATTTGTCTCTGATATCTCCATTATTGCATAAAGAACACTTTCTTTCACTTTAGTCAATATTATACCATTTCTCCTATTCTATAAGCAGTGCATGATTCGACGTTCGGAATTTACAAAGTGTATAAATGATATCTTGGTCATTGATGATATTTCGACTTAGGACATCGTAACTTTTAGGACTATCCTAAGACCATCCTAAGACACCTATGTATACATCCTAACCTAAGGACCATATGTAGAACATATCTTATCTTAGGAGACTTTCGTAAACCTGACTTAGGACTAAGACGTGTCCTAAGGCCATCCTAAGACGCGTTCTAGTCCTAAGAAGCTTCGTTGACACGGCCCCAGATCTATAAGGGTTTATTCCAAACTAGTCTTATTCGTTAATTTTCTCAAATGCCAAAATGACCGATAATCATGAATTATCTCTGGACAGTTTGGTTTCTTGTTATTGTACATTAACTGCTAATTCATTAGTCTCGACAAAGATGGAAAAATAAGGATGAGTTGTAAGGTTAATACCACGTCAGCTTGGAAATGACATTCTTTGTTACAGTACACTGTCTCATGATTGCATCGTCCGTTTTAAATTACTAGTTAATTAAAAATCCAGAAAATGCTGTATATCCTGACCCTTGAATGTTCTGAGCACCTATTCCTGCCTTGTGACGTACAAAAACTGAATCTCCCTGCTTACAAGAAATCACTACGTTAATTGTTGCTGACACGTAAGTGGAAGTTCCATGATTTCGGCCAATCACTTGATGATTCTGCATAATCTCGGCATGTAGATTTCCGGAATACGAGAACATTGTGAATGAAAAATGATAAAGTCCGTTCTTTGGAACTGTAAAAACTCCAGTTATCTTATTATAATTATTTGTAACATCAGTTATAATCTTGTCGAACTCTATTCTTTGAGTCTGACCTAAGGTAGTAGGGGACGACAGAGTTGCATAAAACCCAGGTCTTTGTGTGTGAAGTTCTGAAAAATATGAAGGTTAAATATCGCTGTTAATGATGATCTATTTATCATGTTGTCAGAATTAGTTAATAATGCATTAGTCATTTTAAAGGAATGCTACCATTGAGTATGTCTGAAAATAAAAATTAAAAACCTAAACAAACAAAATATCAATATCATAATTCATAAATTAAGGACGTTTTTAAAGGGCAACTGTAACAGTTTTAAATTATGGGTATGTTTGTTTTTGGGAAAAGATTTTCAACATGTTCAATAACTAACTAACTTTGGGCTGGAAAAGAAATATAGTGTATACGGACTTCTCAATGGAATCTACATTTATGATTGTGTGAACTTACATGTATCCTTCAAGTTACAGTAAATAAAAAAATTAAAACAAAACTATTTGCTTTCGTTTGTATTTAAGAATGTTCGCTCCTCTTGGTTTTTTTTTTTAAATTCCAGATATTCGGAATTCTGTGGTTTTATCCGTGTAGTGCCCGTTTACCCCTATGTTTCTTTCCATTATTTAGTTTTAAATGCCATCTTTGAAATTATCATAAAATCCTTGTTTTTTTCATAGTTTTTGAAAGAATAAAAGTGCTAATCTTAATTTTATATAAAATCTAGAGAGAATCATTTCCCGCTAAATTTTCAATGGCTTATATCTCGAAAAACACAAGGACCTTTCATTTCGTAAAACATGACGAAGATCACGTAAAACACTTGACAGTTCATGTTTCGGAAAGGCCAAATAAATAAAACGTTTAGACACATCAAACCGTTAGATCAAAATAGGAGGTCACAACCAATGAGGTTATTTATTGATTAAAACATTACGCTTGAAGGGTAAACAGGTTAGTACAGAAGCAATGGACTACCTGTTTAAAAAAAGATACACAAAGGATAACTTAATAATGGAACCAACTCCACACGAAGATAACTTCATTATGGAACCATCTCCACGCGAAGGATAACTTAATAATGGAACCATCTCCACACGAAGGATAACTTAATAATGGAACCATCTCCACACGAAGGATAACTTAATAATGGAACCATCTCCACACGAAGGATAACTTAATAATGGAACCATCTCCACACGAAGGATAACTTAATAATGGAACCATCTCCACTTAAGTACTGGTTACTGGTCGCTCTTTCGTTGATTAGGTAAATGTTCTCTTCATATCATTATAAAATTGTGATAAGTTAATGAATATGAATGTTTTCTTAACATCAATCGGAAAATATATTGTGCATTTTGGGGACAAAAATAGATTTTACAGTAACACATAAGATATGTTGTGAAAATGGATGCCCAGTACAAAAATGTATGAATAAGAAAGGTGTGATTTAGATTATTTTACTAGTCGGCGGGGGCCGTTTTCATAGGACATTTGCTCTTTTGTGGACATTTGCGCTTCATTTAATAGAATATTTCGCTTTAAGGAAAGGACATTTACACAGATTAGTATCATGATATAGCTACAATGTGCTCTCGACTGTTTATTTACCTTTTTTAATCTGGTTTAGTTCTTTAGGTAACGCAATTACGTCTGCTCGAATTTGGTTTATTTCTTTCTTGCGTGCATTGTCTTTTCTATCATTTCATTACGAAGTATATTAATTTGCTCTTTCGTCGTATCTAATTCTACTTTCACTTGTTTATGTTCATTTCCGTCGATTCCAATTCTTCTTTCACTTGTTTTAGTTCATTTCCGTCGATTCCAATTCTATTTTCACTTGTTTAAGTTCATTTATGGTCGATTCCAATTCTACTTGCGCTTGTTAAAGTTCCTTTTTCGTCGATTCCAATTCTACTATCACTTGTTTAACTTCCTTTTGTCGATTCCAATTCTACTTTCACTTGTTCAGCTTTCTTTTCGTCGATTCCAATTCTACTATCACTTGTTTAACTTCCTTTTAGTCGATTCCAATTCTAATTCTACTTTCGCTTGTTTTACTTCCTTTTTCGTCGATTCCAATTCTATTTTCACTTGTGTAAGTTCCTCTTTCGTCGATTCGTATTCTAGTTTCACTTGTGAAAGTGCCTTGTCGGTCGATTCCAATTCTTCTTTCATTTTTTTTTTATTTCATTTCCGTGTTGAAGTAAATCGTTTTTTATTTGGACTATGTTTTTATTTACAGTGTGTACATGTAAAGCACCAAGCAAAACAAATACAGACAGTATCAAAACAACTAAATAATTCTCCATTACTGTTATGTTTCAAAACATACAATGTCCTTATTAGTAACCTTCACGGGTGACTGACATGTTTAAATATTGTTTGAACAAAGAAGTTTAAAGTCCATGAGGGTCTGGCTGGTGGGGTCTTCAGTTCTTTATTCTTTAAATGTTAGCAATTTTTCTTTTCTTTATTTTTCCCCATTATTCTCTTTTTTTTTTTTATGTTTGAGCATCCAATCATTCTGTATTTTATTTTTTTGTCCTATTTTTCTATATTCTGTAATTTTAATCCATTATTCTTTATTCTGTAAACCACATCCACACTTTTTCGTGGTATGGATAATATACCTGAGTTTTGGGAAAGATGAGCCTATTCAGTTTCACCAGTACTTTCAGAGTTTTTCTGAAGGTATTTCATGAGTTTGGGAACGAAACCTGAATAAAAACATTTAGGATCACCGACTTTGTAATGTCAATCTCAGTTTCGTGTTTTCCCAAAAATAAACAATATTTGGTTGTTATTTAGATATTCAAATAAATTAAAATATTGAACCTACAAGCATAATTATTTATTTCACGTTAAACAAACGATAAGTATCTATCAGTAAAAGATTCTAGAATTTAAGATTTTGGTGTGTTTATCCAAAAATATAATTTATTTCATGCCTGCAAAAATGATACGCAGGAGTGAAAACATTTCAAGTATTAAACAATATATACCCGTGATTGCTTCATGAAAATTTAAAGAAGGTTTGTACTTTGTGTACTCTTTCAAATAAAGCCAAAAAGTATATGTCACCGACCTTTCAAAAAGTTATTAGCAGTTTTCATGTAGTTTTAAGAAAAGAGTATTTCTTCAGAACACTGAATTGGACGTCATAGAACAAGTTTCCGCAAATATCGCTAATCAAACATTTGAAACCTACATTCAAAGTTCCAAGTATAACAACAATACATCTTCTTTATTGTCCTCTTATACAAGAGATTTAATTTATGTATCAGTATTTGTCAAATACCAGTCTATTGCCGTACAGAATCAGTCGTCAGAAACACAGTCCGTTGGAATGCGAATTTGTTAAAATCACCATCTATTCCACTTTGAAAAGAAAAGTTTATTTCCTCCCTTTTTCTATAAATTTATTGGACATAAAAAGGGAAAAAGATGACACCAACTAGCTTCTATGTTAGATATTAGACAAGGTGTTGTTGTTTTGTTTTTGATCGTCACTTTCAGAAGTTTGCCGCAGCACACTTTTAAGTCTACGGTATACCATAATACGTCCCGAATATTCATTTCATTTATTGTTAATAAAGTAATTACGTAGTTATTATAGTAGCATCTATCATGTCTGTTATTTACAACCTAATGTGAAAAGATTACCAACATTTTTGGTTACATTGTTTGATTATGTATCAGTGTTGTCAAATTGTACAGTTTTGTCTAACCGGTTACTAGGAAAATCTTTCGACCAATTAACCGATTAATCGGTTGTTAAGTTGTGTTTAAAGCCTTGTCAACAGTACTCTACAAATACACAGGGCCATCCCTGATGAAGTTTTACTTTTAATAACTCAATACATGTACCACCATATCTACTCGGGTGTTTATAATAACTTCAGGCTGAGAAGATAAAATCATCTTTATCACGTCGAATTGACAAATTCTGAATCTTTCGATTGTTTCTTTTCTCTGGTGGAGTGTTTCAATTTGAAATGGTTACGCGTGTTACTCGTACCACCCAGTATACAATTTATCTGTCAGATTAATTACCATGACGATCATTTCAAAATGAAACAACTATATCATTAATGATTTTAATGCACGTTTATATTAAATATATTAAAACTGAAAAAAAGCTCCGGTTAACCGGTTATCGTTTTGGTATTCGATATTTGGTCCTTCTGACCGTTAACCGTAACCACTGATACGAGCATAATTATATTATTAGAAATATACATATTATGACATTTATTTAACTGACTATTTTCTTTCTATTAAAACACTAATAGTTACTGATGTCCTGTTTTAAACCTTTACATTGGAATTGAAAACGTACATATATATATACAAGTCTAAATTGAAAACAACGTTCAAACCTATGATTGCGTTGGGGTGGATAAAACCGCAATTTTATACGTGTGCATGCAAAACAAATTTTTGTTAGAGGGTCTAAATAAAGCACAAACAACATTTTCCAAAAGACCAAAAAGTGAAAAAGTATATTTTAACAAAACGCATTTGACTAACAGGTCGAACAACAAGTGTTCTTAAACCCTACTGACTGCCATTGGTGATTGCCAAATAAACGGATCACAAGGTGTAATAAATGGATCTTAACTATGAATTTAATACCAAACAGAAAACAATAAACTTGCGGCAAAGATGGAATACCGCAAACAAAGGTGCAAAGATTTTTGTACACCATATCCGGATTTCGACAATTAATGTCTCTTTAGTGATGTTAGGAATCGAAACGGTTATTGGAAGGCCACATAATTTACCTCAATTTAGGATAGACTCTTGAATTTTGAGGAGTCAAAATAGGATGAACAAATCATATAAACCCGAAGGCAAATATAATACAAGCCCAAACAAAACAATATAAACAAGTCTAAATTGAAAACAACGTTCAAACCTATGATTGCGTTGGATAAAACCGCAATTTTATACGTGTGCATGCAAAACAAATTTCTTGTTAGAGGGTCTAAATACAGCACAAACAACATTTTCCAAAAGACCAAAAATGAAAAAGTATATTATAACAAAACGCATTTGACTAACGATATGTAGATATTTTTTTCTGAGAAAAGTGCCTGTGATTACAAACGGTAAAATTGATACTAAAATTTTGATCAACTAGACAAGTACAGTTAACTCTCGTTGTCTCGTACTCGGTTGACTCGAAATTTCGGATGAGTCGAAGTTTTCTCGTGGTTCCGAACTTTGTTCCATATACATATATGTATTTCGATTCCTGATGAGTCGAAATTGGATGAGTCGAAATTGGATGAGTCGAAATTTTGGTTGACTCGAACTAAATTTATGGTCCCAAGGTTAACAAAACCATTCAAAATTCATTATTTATCTCGAACCAAAACACATATGTCAAAACATAACCTCGGGGATTTCAATCCATTTGAAGAGTTAATCTGACAATACACTTGTAATTAAATTTCTAGTCACTGACCACTGTATTGATTTATGACATGCTTTTTCCACGAGTGTTTACCTAAGATTCTTTGATCACCATGATAAATAATTAGTGATACATTGTTATAGTTTATGAAAAATATTTAAAACAATTAATCGTAATCATACACTAATGTTAAAATACACCTGTGACGTAAATCTTTTGTTCAAACTCTCCATTATTTTCAGGAATGGAGAGTTATTTTCTATTGTTCGTCTTCATTCATCCGGACGTTTTGCCCTTAGGATATTTCCATGGGCACTTTCTTAAAAGTGTTCACCCATGGAATAATTCTAAAGGACGTAACGCGATATCGAATGATGATGAAATCTTACTAAAACGACTGATACTGGATTTTTTAAATTGGGATCATAATAATACAATGAACACTAAATATCTCATTATTAACAAACAGCTCTTATTTGCGAGTCGTAATTCCGTCGTGTAAAATATAGTATCGTATTCACTAAAATTCAACAATATAATCCACAATTTGTTTTCCGATGCAAATCTTGGCTGAATTTTTGTCACGGATAGTATCCAAGTGGGTAAAAACGAATATTTTCCATTGAGTCCCATTCCTCTTCTGTGCATCTACAAAATATCAAATGTGTTAACTGTGTCTGAGTTAGTGAATTCTATTGTAATATTGAACACAATAACATTATTCAATAATGAAAGTAAAGAGAAAAATATATTTCACATATATAAAGATTTGTTTTAATTTTACCGTTTAAGATATCATTTCCTTGAAATATTTTGATTTTGTACAGCAAAATCGTTTGTTGCATTATATATATATATATATATAAATTAAAACACAAAATTACTCGGATAGTTTCTACAATAATATTGTGGTTTAATAGAATAAATAGTCCAAGAAACTGAAATGGTCAAAATGGCGTATTCGGTATTTTACTTGATTGTTCGTTGTTATAATTTAAATATAGTACTAATGAATACAATTTGAGGGGGTATGTATAACATTTGAATAAGGCTTGTGTCAAATATTGGGCGGGGTTTTTATTCAATTTTCAACAGAAACGCGAAACATAATCTAATTCATTCACTGTTGTTATATGTCCAGTGGCAAATATAACAGTTATATCGGCAGTGCAAATAAACGGCGTTAATCTTGAAATAATTGTTTAAATGAAATTAAAGGTAGTTGTCCATGCGGATTTTTTTCTAAACCTTTTTGCTTCCTTTCTGATAATAGGAAGAATGAAAATACTTTCAGTTTGCTTGTATTGCTATTTAAAAAATGCATAAAAGTTTTGTTCGTTTTAATTAGCAAAGGAAAGACGAAATGTTGGGTTGTGCATGAAATACTGTTTTCTTGTTTCATTTTATTTCACCGAATAAAATGGTTTGAAATATAGAATCACATTTTACTTTCGATATGACTTTAAATCGAGCACACCGTTATTAGTTGAATAACCTATACTAGAGTGTTACATACCTGGAAATTCATTCTAGTTGTACCATTTCACTTTTCACAGACGATTCTACATCCAATATTTATCAAACGAAAACACACATAATCCATTAACATATATGCATAAATACTAGTTTTTTTTACTCTCCCGAAATACCACTTAAAGACACAAATAAATATCCTTTCAATCCAACTACAAGAAAGACGTGCGTATCCAATGACTTTAAACATAAATCTGAATGGACTTTATTCAAGATCTTTTATAGTAATTATTCTACTGTTCATAAATAATTCGTTAAGTGAGTAGATGGTCAGCTTGATCTTAAATTTTGCCTGCGGATTCTTGGGTACAACACGGGAAATTGAAAAGAAAACCATTACAAAATTAAATAAAATTCTTTAAAATGTTATAATCTGAAGATTCGTTTTAATATTTAAGGTGTTTTTAGTTTGCGAAAGTCCAAATAACTGTCCTTACGGGCCTCCGCTCCATTATTTCCCAGGAATGGACAGTTATTTGGACTTTCTATAACAGCTTGGCTGTGTATAAAGTGGGATTAACCCAAAACTACTCAATCGGCGTCTTTATTTTTTTTTTTTTTGTATTTTCTCTTGCAGAAAAATATTTTAATGGAAGAAAATTAAAAGAAATCTAAATTTTCTAAAATTTCTTGTATACAAGAATGAACAATTTTGTCAACTTTAAATAACGCTAAGATCGATTGAAATGACTCTCTCGGCTAAAAGCCACAGGAACAAATTGTAACTGTACAAAGATATAAATAAGAGACATAAAGGTTATTATATTAATAAAAGACCATAACATACAAACACATCGATCTGAGACGAGTACATCGATCCCTTCCCATCCGGATTTATTTTAGCCTAACCAAGCTAAGCAAGAGTTATGTCCCTTGGACTGTCAAACTTCCGGTTTTCGTTTGAGTCGAACTACGGGTATCTCGAAATATTTCTCTGGTCCGGCTGACTTCGAGATAACGAGAGTCGACTGTAGTTGTCTTCTCCTCATGTTATGTTTCCTAACTAATAGTTTTTTTTTTTTTCCTTTTTAAAACTGGATAAATATGACAAATGTTTGATTGGTTTTCTTTAACTAATTCACAACTTTTATAAACGTTGGGACAATTCAAAGATTGACATATTGTGTAGACATATATCTATTGTTTAAGACCCTTATTTTACGCCAAAATGTCTCTTGGTTATGTTGTTGGGTTACTGTTTCATTGACGCACACACTTTTTTTAATTCATACTGCAAAATAAAAAAATAGCCTTTGGTATTAATCTATAAGTTTTAATAGTTTTTTTATTAAAATACCTGTTAAAGGTTACCTAATGATACTTTTTAAGAAAGTTTCAGTTACTGTTCGTAATCAATAGTTATATATATAGCTAGACGCATTGATTCTATGACGGTTATTGTAAGATACAAAGTTCGTTCACAAATGACATGGTTTGCCTGGGGATTTCATGGCGTTTCATGTAAGTTTTTACGAATAAAATAACGAAGTAAATTCAACCACGTTTAACCAACTTAATCATACTTCCGTCTCCTCAAAAAGTGAAAGTCTATAAGACATATAAACCAATTATACCAATTACACCAAAAGATTAGATCTACCAATGATTCGAACGCCTTCAAAGATGTTTGTGAAACCAAATAAGCATTCCCGATAAACCCAATGTCAACCGTGAATCTGAACCGCAATAATTATTCTTTTCTTCATATATTTCAGTTTCATGAATCTCTATAATACCAATATTTACGACAACACAGAAGATTTTTCGTTCTTCAATGTTAATTTCCTTCTTTGGAACAGGGTTTGCATTCTTTATCCCAACTTACTAAAATCTTTTCTAAATTTTTTATTAGGTACAAAGATTTGGTTTTGAAGTTTAACTCTCACTGCAAATATCTTATCACAGACGGAAAATCACAGCATACTTTTAAGTCAGTGTTGTTTAATTAAAGAGCTCGAGAAAAGGTTATCTGTGCGCTTTTAATTACGGAAAAATTCGACAAGCGACTTTGTATTGGCCTATAGCCTGACTATACATATAGGAAGATGTGGTTTGAGTGCCAATGAGACAACTCTCCATCCAAATAACAATTTATAAAAGTAAACCATTATAGGTCAATGTACGGCCTTCAACACGGAGCCTTGGCTCACACCGAACAACAGGCTATAAAGGGCCCCAAAATTACTAGTGTAAAACCATTCAAACGGGAAAACCAACGGTCTAGTCTATATAAAAACGAGAAACGAGAAACACGTATAAATTACATAAACAAACGACAACTACTGTACATCAGATTCTGACTTAGGACAGGTGCAAACATTTGCAGCGGGATTAAACGTTTTAATGGTACCAAACCTTCTCCCTTTTTCTGAAACAATAGTATAACATCACAACAAAGAAAACACACAATAAAATATCAATTTGAAGGCTTAACTCAATCAAAAACGTAAATTAACACACTATGACCGAATAAATTCGATCTGTGATACCTGAAAGTAAATACATAGTTAATAAAATATTAGGGACAAACATTGAAGGCCAAAAGCAAACAAACAAGTCCAAACAAAGCCATGGCAAGACACCACCGCGAAATATTAAACCCTTAGAAAATAATCACTTTTGAAAAACCGGTTTTCATAATATAATATACAGGTAAATGAAAAATAACTTTGTCATTTTAGGTATACTACTTCTGTCTATATAAAATCTTCAAATAATTATACATATATTTTATCATCGACAAGGTCGTGTTTTTTTTTCAAACTGCTTATGACGTCTTTATACTAAATCCGTAGGAAGTCTACTGATTGATATTTAAGATTGGTTTATGGTTTATATGAAATTCTGTTTTGAACTAGCTGTCAATAACTGCGAGTACTTAGTATGTTCTATCGTTTTCAAAATGTTATTTGTTCTGTTGCTAGGTACCGCCATATTTTTTATTATATTGTGAACCTAAATTTTTGCAGTGTTTTTCTCTCATCTCACTTGTTTTGGGTACAGAACACATAAATATTAACAGCGATCAAATATGCTAGATAGACTTATTGGTTGAAATGCCTTTGACATTCTATAAGACTTAAAGTTTTTTATTATCAATTCCTTTATCATTTCTATCATACCATGTGGTTTTCTAGATGGAATTTTAGATTTATTCCAAGAGTGCTTCATTAAATAGTAAAATTGAATAATGCATACTTTATCATATGAAAAGTAATATGCAGATCCCTCACTTATCCCTGAAATCTGGGAAGCCATATAAGGTTTTTACTTCTCCCTGTGTAATAGGTTCCTAAAAGTGTGGTGACCACTAATAAGACCAACTATAAAATGAACGATAGACCCCCCTTTCCAAATAAGCTATATATGACAACTTGTAAGGCATAAAATAAGCAAGAAATAAGGAAACATTTGTGCGCAAGAAACAATTTGACAACGCAACACACCATCTATGATTTAATGTCCTTTCTCTCCCACCTTTGATTTTCATTCTGTGGTGAACCCTGAATGTAGATAATAAATACATTATCAGTTTGGCAGATTGCAGTTTTAACATGTTTAATTGAGCTGAAGAAATACTAGTGAGCGGATTGTCAGCAAGAACCGAATTCCAGAGCTCAAAGAAAAAAAAATAGATAAGAAAAGAAAAGAAAGTAAAGTTGAGATACTGACACGTTAGTATGATACACAACGTTTATAAATCCTTACTTATTTTCAATACATTTGACCATTCTTTTTAACCCATAGCAGCTTCATGCTTCAGCATAAGACTGTAGATGTTTTCACAAACCGTTACGATTGTAAAACAAGATTTGGTTAACTGGTCCGATCATGAGAAATGATTCTCTGATTAGTGAGAGTGTAAGAGCAAAATACATTTTGTTAAGTTGTGTCCTTCTCAAGAATGAGCCTCCTCATGTGATTACTTGGCCGTTTTATAGTCATTATTTGATTACTAGATCAAATATTTCATGATTATTTATTACATGTATTTGATAATGTAGGACTGTATTTTTGATTATATTATTATCTTGTTCATGTTGTTTAAAAGATAATTAATGATTATGTGATTATACTGGCAAAAATTTTGTGATTATGTGATTACTTGGACCCCTAAATGAGGGGCCTCAAGAATCTGTTGCATCTATTTGTAAAGCCGTATTCATGATATTGTCATTTCTAGATTTTTATTTACTATTGTTGTTTTGGTGATGTCTTATTGAAATTTTTCTGAGATAACAATAACATGATGAAAACCAAGAAAGAGATCAGAGTGATTTTCAATGCAACAAGCAAAATCAATACAACAAGCACAGTAAGTCAAGCACTTAATATGTGTTTTAACTTTTTCAGCAACCTGTTTATTGACAAATACGATAAACACATTTTGTTCATACTTTAAAGAAAATTGTGATGCGGATATATAATAAATAGATTCTTCCTCAAGCATGAATCGATTACTGTTTTTATGTTTTATTTTCATCGTTTTTCCTAAAAGATTAAACGACGAGAAGGAAAACCAAGAAAGGTTTATGACTTCCGGTCTATTTTTCATTTCTCCATTTAAAATAAAATGAATATCAACAAATGAAATAAAACTGATCTATTGCTTACATCTCTAATGGACTGTTGTCTCATTGGAAATCATACCATGTTTTCTTACTTTTACAATGTTGACCTACGTATTTCTCTTATAAACTTCTATGCATCGAGTTAATTATAATCATACAAATGACAAATGAACACAGATGTTACAGAGTGTTATATCAAATATATTAAAACTGCAAAAAACTCCGGTTACAGAGGCTGTCGTTTGTTACTGTATATCAAATTGTTTTTTCGTTTATTGTTTGAACATTAGTCAAGCCGTTGATTTTCTCATTTGAATTGCTTTACCTTTAATTTAGTCGGAGCCTTTAATTGCTTGCTAAGAGGTATAGGTTTTGTTAATTTTGAAGGCTGTACGGCGACCTAACATTTACGTCATTTGTTTTCGGGTGGATAGTTGTCTCATTGGAAATCACACCGCATCTACTTATTATATATTACTATGTCCTTCTTATGTCCTTTTGTATTACGAATAAAACTACTTTTGTATATTGTAATATTGCTATTGAAATGCATTGATATATTACCCTCGTGATCTCTTTATACATGCGTGTTCTATAATTATGATAACTTTAATGATAATATCTTGAATTTACTTTCGACGACTTATTTCTCGAGCAATGTATTTTCGCGAGTAGAAGATCAATGTTAATATGTGAAACTCACATTTACTCGTATAGAAACAAAACAACAACATAAGGAAATGGCGACAATATATTGCCTCAAACTAGGATAGAATAGGATGAACGCGAAAACAAAAGTATCAGCGAAAATATTGTTTTAACAGTATTACAGTAGTTGTACATATTGTCTTTTATTTTGATCTTTACTCTTCCATCGTACACGACAGGTATCACATAACTGAACAATTTCGAACATGAACTTAACCATGACACTACTTAACCAAACCACCGAATTTTCAGTAATCTTAAATTGTGTGTAAATGTAGCCTTTTTTCGGAATAATCGACGGCAGGTTTATATCAAAACGAAATATGTGATGTAACAGACAGTAAACAAATCACATTTCTTTATGCATAAGAAATAAATAACAACTTTTACATTTTGACATACGCAAGCATTATTCTTAGTCAAATTGTAACTATAGGATACGCTTTTAATGTACTAACATATTAGCCATAAACGAAGATACTTACCAGCTTGAGTTTATATACAGAAGTTCCTTTAGCAAAATATCTGAATCTTTATATTGTGTCATTGTTTGTCATAAAAGCACTTAACACAATCATGTCCAACTTAACCAAACTATGACAAAATCACTGTACTAAACGCTCATCGATATGAAGTCGTTACTACCCGTGATTATTGCATATAGAACACTTTCTTTCTCTTCTGCCAATACTATACCGTCTCCTCGTTTCTATTAGCAGTGCACGATTCGAGGTTCGGAATTTACAAAGTGTATAAATGATATCTATTAATATATCTAATATCTATTGGAATGATTTTCAAATTCCGAATTTTCCATTGAAAAGTCTATGCGTAATGCATTAAGAAGTGTTCTATTATTTTGTATTTACATTGTATCATAGGTCAAATTTATTTGTTCAGTGTATGTTCAATGGTGTTAATATGTCCTTTGATTGAGTTAAGCTATTTCAGTTGATATTTTATAGTGTGTCTTTCTATGTTGTGATGTTACACTATTGTTTCAGAAAAAGGGTGAAGGTTTGGTACCATTAAAACGTTTAAACCCGCTGCATTTGTTTGCACCTGTCCTAAGTCAGGAATCTTATGTTCAGTAGTTGTCGTTTGTTGATGTGGTTCATAAGTGTTTCTCGTTTCTCGTTTTTATATAGATTAGACCGTTGGTTTTCTCGTTTGAATGGTTTTACACTAGTAATTTTGGGGCCCTTTATAGCTTTCTGTTTGGTTTGAGCCAAAGCTCCGTGTTGAAGACCGTACTTTGACCTATAATGGTTTACTTTTATAAGTTTTGACTTGGATGGAGAGTTGTCTCATTGGCACTCATACCACATCTTCTTATATCTAGATAGCCGAATTTCATTTTTTTTTTTAATTAAACAATTAATCGAAGTTTAATCCTTTTTGATAACTATTTTGTAAAGTCGGTATTTTGCACATAAAATAGGTTTGGGGATCCAGCATTGCTTAATTTGGTTTTAATGTAATTTATATGTACAATATCATCGTTATTTGTATACTACCGAAGATATGCAAATTGATATATAAAATGGATGATAACTTGTTTTCATCTACAAGCAATCTGCACCAATATGTTCTCATTATACCATTAACGCTTATTTTCAATGAATATCGTCCGGTTTCCCCATAGACTATCATACATGTGGTAGAACAAAGAATATACAATAAATTCTAAATTTTTTCTATGGACCATCTTCGCTAGCCAAGGGTTACGATCCAGTCCCCTTCTCTCCACCCTTGGCTGATTAAGCCAACATTTGTGATTACAATGCTGCGCCATCTACCGGAAGATAAAAGTCACGCCCATTCCAACATCATCATTCTTGACCAATGGTAGCACTTGAACTCTCTTCTGTGTAGAGGGGCAAAAATGCTTGTGGCTAGTGTTCACAAATTTCGTGAAGCAGGACCTGAAAAAATATATGTTAACATCTCAACATTTGCGCGAGATACATACCCAGGCACTTCAATAAGTTAATTAAGAACTTTAAAATTGTCACCAAATATCGTTCTACGTTTTTTGGGTAAAGACTTGTTGCACAATTAGCACGTGGCAATTGTTTATTTACATTTTTTACATTTACACGTGATCATCTTAAAGGTGCCTTTTGATTGGAAGCAGCCAGCTACAACTGCGACCAATAGAAATTAATACCTTGTGTCTCCGAAATTCTATCGTAATCCGCCAAAGGTGGAGAGGAGAGGACTGGATCGTAATCCTTGGCTAGCGAAGATGCTATAAACAGACTATTGACCTTTTATAAAGATTAAACGAAGTCTCGTATATACATCACAAATTATTGAAAATACAATGTGTACACAAATAATACTGTAAGAATGGTGTTAAGATATTTGTTTACAAATAATACTTGGAATTCCGTTGGTACACCCTCTTATGTCTGGTCATTTCTGGTTTCACTCGACCTTTGACTCGATCTCGATTTATAATTCGAACATAAATTATATCTCAAACTTTAACCCAAACTCTAAAGGTAAAATTCAGTAGGCAGATATGTCGCCGTAACTGGAAACAATATTCGGACTGCTGGTAGACCAGTCTTTGCTTTTACTCCTTAATTTCGCGTGCATAGAGAGGAAGCAGCAAAACCATATTTCACGTATATTTCAGAATTTATGCTGAAAAATTAGGAGATAATACGGATATAAATTGTCTGTAATGTGTGTGTGTATGTGTCATAGACCACGTCATGACAACGCTAACACCATAACTCATTCAACAGAAGTAACAGAAGGTGCGAAAGTACATTATGAGGGTGAGATTAAGTAGAAGTCTCATTCTGTCAAACGTTCTAATGTCAGAAGATTTAAAAGTTAAACAGAAAGGACGAACGTATGCCCGGACACCCTTGGCCAGTATTCCCAGGTGTACCAAAATGGTCATTACAGGATATAATTACTGGAAACAAAATGGTCATTACAGGATATAATTACTGGAAACCACTCACGAGGTTCCTGACTCTGGAACAGGCACACTCTAGATTTTTAGTAATTGTAATGACTTTTTATATATTTAAAACTAAAAATAAAAGTATACGAATACAGGTGGTGTGGAGTATATGGCACAGAGACAGCAACTAAACAACATAAAATTCTTTGTGCTTTACAGTAAGTTTAAGTTGCCAGTAGTCTTATAAATGAACAAAATTCAACAAAGAGTTGCATTCAACACTTATGTTTTTTTAAATGACAAACAATTAAGATATGACAAAAGAGATTAACTAACGAGGTGATTATTTTTTGAAAAGGCACGTGAACATGTGGCTTCATAAGTGTCCACAGGTAAAAACGGATAAACATGGAAGTGCATTATTTCATTTCTCCTACAATCATTTCCTTGGTATTCTTTCCCATTTTGAAAATTGAAATTTCCCAGTCTCGACTATCAAATTTTCATTCTCATGTTTGTACTGTCATCTGACAGTAGATTAACATTACTATATAACTCAAAATCGTCTAGTGAACAGATCTATAACGATTTATTCCAAAATAGTCTTATTTGTTAATTTTCTCAAACGCCAAGAGACCGATAATTACGAATTATCTCTTAATAGTTTGGTCTCTTGTCATTGTAAGTTTGCTAATTCTTTAATCTAGACAATAATGAAAAACATAAGAGAGTAAATTCATATCACCTTGGAAATGATGCTGTTCGTTGCAGTACACTGTCTCATGCTTGCATCTTCCGTTTTACTAGTTGATTAAGAATCCAGAAAATGCTGAATATCCTCCCCCATGGATTTTTTCAGCACCTTGTACTGGCATGTGACGCACAAAAACTGAATCTCCCTCCATACAAGAAATCACTACGTTAATTGTTCCTGACACACCGATTGAATATCCATAATTTCGGCCAACCTCTCGATGATTCTGCATAATCTGGGTATGTAGTTTGTCTTCTGTAGAGAGCATTGTCAGCGAAAAATGATAAAGTCCGTTCTTTGGAACTATAAAAACTCCAGTAATATTATAATCATTTGTAACATCAGTTATAATCTGGTCGAACTCTATTCTTTGAGTCTGACTTAAGGTAGTATGGGAAGACAGAGTTACATAAAACCCAGGTCTTTGTGTGTGAAGTTCTGAAAATATTAAGGTTTAATTACGCTGCCAATAATGATCTTTAAGTTGTCAAAATAGATAATAATGCAATAGTCAATTTAAAAGAATGCTACCATTTAATATGTATGAAAATAAAAATAAACAAAAACTTAATAAACAAAATTTTAATATTTTAAATTGAAAACGGATTTTTAAGAAGTAATTGTAACGAATCAATTTTATAGATGACGCGCATGCTCGTGTTGTAAGAATAGCATTCAATAAGTGAGTTTTGGGCTGAAAAAGAGGTTAAGTGCTTGTGGACTTCTCATATGAATTGTTTTTGTAAACTTAGATAAAAACAACAAAATAAAAACGTGAAACTATTTGATTTATTTTTGTATTCAAGTTGTAATTGTTTAACCAAATAGGTAGAAATGATTCTGTGTTAGGTACATTTGATTAAAATTACTTGTGCAAGGGAAAAATCATAAGTCATTTGGAACAAGTTAAAATTGTGAGTAACAAAATGCCTGTAACAAGTTAGTAATATGTCGAGCAATCAAGGTATCATCAATTGTTGTAATATTTATCGTTCGAAGGATTTGTTTTTCTAAATTTGTCAGCCTATATGGAAACTGGTCAACTGAGAATCTAGGTCCCTAAAATATCGAAGCTAATTGTATAAACTCTCTCTCTCTCTCCAAACAGAACAAAGTGTTTGTTCATGATATATGTGCATCTTTTTATAGTATATTATGCTTGCTTGTGTATGGTCTTTTCATGGTTTTGTATTGTTAAATTGATTTTACTGTATATTGAGGTTCATTGTAAAATTTGCGTATGATACTGACATACATGACACTTCACATTGTAAAACATGACAACGTTCACTTAAAACCCTTGAGAGTACATGATTTTGAAAGGCCAAATGAATAAAACATTTTGACACATCTAAAATTTGGACCAAAACAGATCATAACAATATTTATTGATTAAAGCATTACGCATGTCAGCACAGAAGCAGTGGACTACCTGTAAGTCTTAAAAAGATGCACAAGGGATAATTTGTAAACGAACAATCCCTACCGTAGCATTGGTAACTGGCCACTTCATCTTTTTTTCAGTGATCGTCCTTTTTCTACTATTGCAAACTGTGATTAGTTGATGAATATTAATGTTTTCGTAACGTGAAGTGGCAAATATTTTATGCATATTAGGCACAAAAATAAATTTTACAATAACCCATAAAATATGTTGTGAAAACGGATGCCTCTTAAGTATTAAAAATGTATGTTTAGATTATATACTTGTATCATGGTAAAACTGCAATGTTCTCTCGACTGTGTTTATTTACCTTTTTTAATCTTATTTAGTTCTTCACGTACCGCACCTACGTCTACTCTAATTTGATTTATTTCTTTCCTGCATGTATTATCTATTTCTATCATTTCTTTACGAAGTATATTAATTTGCTCTGTCGTCGTATCTAATTCTACTTTCACTTGTGTAAGTTCCTTTCTCGTCGATTCCAATTCTACGTCCGCTTGTTTAACTTCCTTTTTCGTCGATTCTAATTCTACTTGCGCTTCTTTAAGTTCCATTCTCGTCGATTCCAATTCTACTTTCACTTGTTTAACTTCCTTTTTCGTCGATTCCAATTCTACTTGCGCTTGTGTAAGTTCCTTTCTCGTCGACTCTAGTTCTACTTTCACTTGTGTATGTGCCTTGTTGGTCGACTCCAATTCTTCTTTCACTTCCTTTATTTCTTTTTCATGTTTAAGTAAATCGTCTTTTATTTGGACTATTCTTTGCTCAACAGTGTTTACATAAAATGCACCAATCAAAACAAATAGACATTAGCAAAACAACTAAATAATTCGGCCATTACTGTTATGTTTCAAAACGTAATATTTCCTTATTAGTAACATTCACAGGTGACTGACATGTTTAAATATTGTTTGAACAAAGAAGTTAAAAGTCCATGAGGGTATGGCTGGTCTTCAATTCTGAATTCTTTAAATGTTAGTCATATTTACTCTTTTCTTTATTTTTACCCAATTATTCTCCAGTTTTTTTTTTTTTTTTTTTTTTTTTTTTTTTTATGTGTAAGCACCCTATTAGTCTCTATTCTTTATTTTTGTTGCCCCATTTTGCTTTATTCTTTAATTTCGAATCCATTATTCTTTATTATATAAACCACATCCACACCATTTCGTGGTATGGATAATATACCTGAAGCATGTGAAAAGATAAGCCTATTCAGTTCCGCGAGTGATTTTTTCTTTAAATTTTATGTGAAGGTATTTCATGATTTTAGGAACAAAAATGATTAAAAAAAAATCGAGGGTCACCGACTACGTTATGTCATTATAGCAACTTCAGTTTCGTGTTTTCCCCAAAATAAACAATATTTGGTTGTTTTTAAAAAAAATTAAATAATCTAATAATATCGAACCTACAAGCATAATTCTTTTATCACGTTGAACAGACGATTTGTATCTATCAACTAAAAATTTAAGATTTTTGGTGTTCTGATCCTTAAAAATACGATTTATCTCATGCCTGCAAAAAATGATACGCAGGACTGATGTATGCTACCATCACATCAAAAATGTAATTCTTGCAATTTTTTAGTCAACAACTGTTATCCTTATTCTAAAGTTACTGAATAAAAGTCCCTCTTAATTCAGCCACACATCATCTGTGCATGTTCGTGCAATTATAATCCATCAATCATTGAATTGGTGCACTGAAATTGTGGTGTTAATCATTCAATATAAAGTTTAATGGATACTAGTTCACATAGGAAATATATGAGTAAAAATGACAAGACAACTTTATGTTATGATACTGGTAATATCGATCTAAAATTATTGATGGCTATCGTAGCACTTGTGAACGTTTGATAAGAGAAAATACCTTTGTTTGTATAACAAACTTGATTGAACCCTTCTGTGAGGTCAGCCTTTTCTTTTATCGTGGTTTTTTTTCTAGAATAAAAACTTCGTTGATCCTTCATTGAAATGAAGTCTTTATTCAATTGTTTCCTGTTCAAATTCCTGTGTTTTCCTGCATATTTTCATATTCGAAAAATTTAGAATGTGTAAATTGAGAAGTGGATTTTCATGATTTTCCTTAAAGTACCATGAAATTTTGCTTGAACATTTGTTCGATAAGTTTAATTTTTTCACCAAAGCAAAATTATATTTTTGGGAAATTATTTAATTTTCTTTCAATAAAGGAACACATTTTGGAATCATACTATTTAATTTTTTATTAATTGTCAACTTCTATTAAGATCATCCACGTGACTGTAAAGAACTTATTATTGAGTAGTATGAAAAATGAAGTGTTTGTTTAAGCCTATAAATGATAGGATCTAATTAAGTAAGGAACTGTATTTTGGATAAGTCGGCACAACAATAGATTAAGTACATGTATGGTAAGCGTTAGTACGTTAAACAGAAACCATGCATCTGCCTAACACATATATATTGCATCTCATCAAACACTGAAAACACGTTAAGGCATGTTGAATTGCCTAAAATCAACAAACGCCAATGGTTATGCAAGATATTAACTTATTTAATCAAAGAACGGAAGATCGAATATAAAAAAAAAATCTGTTAGTTTGCATACAAACCAAAGTTTTGAGTAGTTCATGAATATGTTTTCAGGCTTTCTTGTCTTACATGTAACGGTATCCTGTTTTATGAATTAGGGTTGGCCGAGTTTTCTAAGTAGTCCAACTACTGTATCAATATAAAAATAAGAAGATGTGGTATGATTGCTAATATGACAACTCTACTCCAGAGATCGAATGACACAGCAATTTACAACTATACCTCATCGTACGCCCTTCAACAATGAGCAAGGTCCATACCGCATAGTCAGCTATAAAATGCCCCGAAATGACAAACGTAAAACAATACAAACTTGAGTTCGAACCTTGTTCGTGGTAGGTGTGCTCGACTTCAATCTAAGGATGGTCAGATTAAATGCCGAAGGTGAATGGTTCTCTCCGGACACTCCGGCTCCATCAACAAAAACTGACCGCCACGAAATAGCCAATAGTTCTGAAAGTGGTATTCAAAACCAATCAATCAATCTTTCAATCAATTAATCAATGTATTATGCATTGAACGGAATATACGATATAGATTTTTGAAAAGTAAGTACTCAATGGCTTTATCTACATGTATATATATATTTATTTTTTGACAACGGCACGTGCGCCCTTAGTTTCTAGCGATAATTTTTTATATCATTTTAATGTGCTGAGAAAGGAAATTATCAGTAAGATTAAAGGAAAAATTCTGAGACGCTTTTGAAGCTTGACGGTTGCATTGTTTTACCTCAGAATTGTTTTTTTATTATTCGTATGTATTTCTTTTTGCTATTACGATAATTATTTTCTTTAATTTCTTGTCTTTATACAGATCTACTGCAAATATATGCTATAATGTTTTCTTTCTGTTAAGTTTTACAACATTTTAACTGCAACTATTTCAGTATCCGCCAAAATAAGATCGTTTATATTTTTCGTATACTTTGTTGCCCCATAATTCGCTAAATTTTACACCTATTTCAACCAAAACCAGCTATACGGTAACCGTTAAACATGTAAAACAGAAAATAGTATGTGTTCTTTCTTATGGAAATTGCAAGCTGTACTATGTTCGCAAACAGAAAATAAAAACAAAATTCAACTAATAAAAGTATATAATCATTGCCAGGTCATTTGATAATAAAGGAAGACCAAGACGTTCTGTTTAAAACACTACCTTTAAAATAATAATGGCTAATCAAAATTAGAACACAGAAACAAAGTTGATAAGCGGAAGAGATAAGTTGGATGCACGCGTTATGTACTTTTGAACCTGAAGAACTCATTGCGAGAAATGAAAAACAGTTTTTAATATCATAAACAAAACTAAGGAATAAATCTTGAACTTCATACAATTTAAACAACACACGATTAGATATGCTAGTTCGAAATATACAATAAGCTACAAAATTTTCTTATCAACATCCGATTTCACCTGGATGGCTGCACGCATCTTATGAAACAGATTGTCAAGCGAAATATAGGTGGAAGCTTTAATATATAACAATTAGTATATATATTCATTGATATGTGAAAGCTACATTCTGGGGCTTATATAATTAAATTTTGTAACCGCATCAGCTTATTTTCAAACTGATTCACGCCTATATAGATTGAATGTTGATTGTTGCTATTTTTAGATCCTAGAGATGTATGATGGGATCTTGTGTACTAATGAGTATCTCTGTCTTTACATGTTACGTGAACAATTGTCTGTTAGTTCGTCACTTGAGAGATGAATGAAAAATTAAGTCTGTTTGTACAGATGAATTTGAGGGTGAAAATTTCCTTGACATTGATTGGTTATTCTATATGAATTGTGATTTGATCAACCTTGTATCTTTACTACATTTATAACATGTATAAAAATCAGTTTGTAAGTTGTCGGCATCTGTTTTTGCATGATCGTATACAGATAAACTATAAATAGAATTTACATCTTTGTATACATTATCTTTAGATCCATATGCCTGCTGCTGGTTGAAATCATAGTTATTAAAGCTCCTGATTCAATCAAATACTGTGTATGTTAAACAATATTGCTCATTAAAAGCTTTCTGTATGTGTACTTGATTTAATGTAGTGGTTAAATTAGCATCTTTCGCTTTACATGCTTAGTGTATGGTCGTCGAAAGATGTAAAAAATATTTGTAAGCTCTTGTATTGGGAGATGACTTGAAAATCGAATGAACACATGCATTTGCAGTTGGCAGTGTGATATTTTTTTGTTTGTCTATTATGTCTATATATATATATATATATACACCATTTGAGTTAAAAGATATCCCACATAGTTCTGAAAGTGTTAAGAGAGATATAATGCCAAGAACTCCATAAATAATGATAAGTCCACTAAACAGACAACAACAAAAACATTTTTTTTAAAATGTGTTCCAGAACGTTTAGTAAAAAATCGTTGAGCACAAATTTAAAGACATATTGGTTGGCAGAGCGGATTGAGTATTACTTATATTATTAACTATCTATTGTATTTCAATAACTGGAAGTCCAGATTTTGTGTTATTGTTATTACTACAAACGTGAATTTTGTATGTGATTATGGTAGAGGAGTAATTGACTAATTATTTAGAAATTTTGCGGACTTTACCAATCTAATAAATACGGATGGTAGAGTATATTACTAGCAATATGTTTAAGGAAGTTCGCTACTCAGTTTAAAAAAAATAACCTTTTCATAACACTAGTATAAATTGATAGGGGATTATTAAAGGAACCAAAAGAGCAACAAAAATATAGGTCAATGAGCTTTTTTCGAGATATTAGCCATTGAAATTTTGGCGGGAAAATGTTCTCTCTTGATTTTCATAGCCTTATCATTGAAAAGTTCAAGTTCTCAACATCCTTAAAGGCTTTAATTTGGCTTGGTCATTTTCCATATGTCTTGAATATCTGCAGAAATAGTTTAGATTAAGGCATTCTTTCTTACTGACATTCTACACTACACAGCGTTCATGGTTTACCATCCATATTTATAGATGTCAATACAATTATCTGTAAAATTTATTAAATGAAGATATTCAGTTGTGTTATCCCCAAGATATATCGAATATGCAATGAAATTCCTGTTATTATACTCTTTCTGTGCACACCAACTATGCACCTTTTATAGACATGGATATCTATGAACCAACACATCTTCTCTATGATTTCGTCATCTTTGAAAAAGAATAATGTTATGTTTTATATATTAACTTTGCAATATTATGTTTATAGATAGAAAGTTTAAACAACAGCTAACTCTCGGAGTTTTGAATTCAGTTAATTCGACTTTCGTTATATCTTCAGAAAAAGCGGATCAATATCATCATTGACTTAAATTTTCAACTGTCGGTTTATTGTAGTGATATTTAGTTCAGCTACCAGTGGAGCTTATAGATTGTTCGGAATAAAAGGTATTCTTTCTTAATGACTTTCTAACTGAACAGCGATCGCGGTTTACCATCAATATTTATAGACGTCAAAACAATTATCTGATAAATTAATAAAAGTTAGATATGCATTGTGTTATCCTCCAAGACATATCGAATATGCAATAAGGGGCCTGATATTATATTCTAAACTGCACAACAACTACGGACCTTTCATAGAAGTGGATAGATATGAACCTTATCTCTTCGTCATACGTGAAAATATGAATATTTTTTATGTTTTATATATACACTTTGAAATATTATGTTACTAGATAGAAAGCTAAACAACAGTTAACTCTCGATGTCTGTAACACAGTTAATTAAGAATTTCAGAATATCTCCAGAAAAGAGGATCAATATCATCACTGATGTAAAATTTCAACTGTTGGTTTACTGAAGTGATATATAGTTCAGCTACCAGTGGAGCTTTTAATTTGTTTGAATTAAGAGGCATTTTACTTCTGACATTCCACATTCCACATTCTACATTACGTCCTGTTTGGACGAGTGATCTTTTAACATTGATGTCTTTAAATGGGCTTGCTCATTTTTCCATATGTCTTGAATATCTTCAGAAAAAGCGGATCGATATCATCATTGATGCAAGTTTTCAACTGTCGGTTAATTGAAGGAATATCTAACTCAGCCACCAGTGGAACTTAAAGATTGTTTGAAACAAGTGGCATTCTAACTTTCTGACATCCCAAACTACATGTAACATTGATTTACATTATCATATGTTAAATAAATTAAATTAATTTATCCTTCATATTCAACTTTTATATTCTTCCTGATGTATATCGAATATGTCTTGCAGGTTCTTCAATTAAACTGTACATATGCTGACTAACTACAGACTCTGAACAGAGATGAATATCTATAAACCAACAAATCAACTTTCAGCTTTCATCACCGCTTGTAAAAGGAATAATTTGTTATGTTTTATATATATTTATATCTTCAGAAAAAGCGGATCAATATCATCATTGACTTAAATTTTCAACTGTCGGTTTATTGTAGTGATATTTAGTTCAGCTACCAGTGGAGCTTATAGATTGTTCGGAATAAAGGTATTCTTTCTTAATGACTTTCTAACTGAACAGCGATCGCGGTTTACCATCAATATTTATAGACGTCAAAACAATTATCTGATAAATTAATAAAAGTTAGATATGCATTGTGTTATCCTCCAAGACATATCGAATATGCAATAAGGGGCCTGATATTATATTCTAAACTGCACAACAACTACGGACCTTTCATAGAAGTGGATAGATATGAACCTTATCTCTTCGTCATACGTGAAAATATGAATATTTTTATGTTTTATATATACACTTTGAAATATTATGTTACTAGATAGAAAGCTAAACAACAGTTAACTCTCGATGTCTGTAACACAGTTAATTAAGAATTTCAGAATATCTCCAGAAAAGAGGATCAATATCATCACTGATGTAAAATTTCAACTGTTGGTTTACTGAAGTGATATCTAGTTCAGCTACCTGTGGAGCTTTTATTTTGTTTGAAATAAGTGGCATTTTTGCTGACTTACATTCCACATTCACACTCTACATAACGTCCTGTTTGGACGAGTGATCTTTTAACAATGAATGTCTTTAAATGAGCTTTCTCATTTTTCCATATGTCTTGTATATCTTCAGAAAAAGCGGATCAATATCATCATTGATGCAAGTTTTCAACTGTCGGTTAATTGAAGGAATATCTAACTCAGCCACCAGTGGAACTTAAAGATTGTTTGAAACAAGTGGCATTCTAACTTTCTGACATCCCAAACTACATGTAACATTGATTTACATTATCATATGTTAAATAAATGAAATTAATTTATCCTTCATATTCAACTTTATATTCTTCCTGATGTATATCGAATATGTCTTGCAGGTTCTTCAATTAAACTGTACATATGCTGACTAACTACAGACTCTGAACAGAGATGAATATCTATAAACCAACAAATCAACTTTCAGCTTTCATCACCGCTTGTAAAAGGAATAATTTGTTATGTTTTATATATATATATAGGACTCGGAGGTGCGATTGGGACGCTGAAGTGCGATGGTCACGTTGAGGTGATATGGTCTATGTTGATGTGTGATGGTCCTTTCGCTGATGTGCGATGGTCTATTAGACGCGTAATGCTAGTTTTATATCAACAGATGTCCAATTATTATAAGACCTTGATTTGTTTTTAAATTAGTACATAAATACCAAAATTTAATATTTTCTCCAGCTGCAGTCTTGTTCTCATTCACATCAGCTATATACATTTTTCGTTTGTTTTGTTTCGTTCTGACTAACCAAAAGTATTCGCAAAGGAAAATAGCTTTTGTATAAACATGTAGATAAATTTCTAAACGATTGTATAAACGACTGATTATTTACAACGTTACAGTGACGACTGGAATTGCTATGACTTTTATCATGACTGTTTTAGCTCTCGATGTTTACATAGAAAGCTAACGAAAAGCTACTGTTAACAAACAAATAGGTGTATTCATCGACATGTAAACATTTAAAATATGATTTATGTAATCCATCGCACTTCAGCGTAGCTATCAACAAGATAGCGTCACAATGCCACCATCGCACTGCGGCGTGATCAAAACGCACTTCAGCGTCAAACCATCGCACATCAGAGTGACCATCGCGGTTCGAGTACAATTGCGGTTCACAGTCCTACATATATGAATAAATTTAGAAATATTATATAATTTGATATGAAGTTTAAACTACACATGTATTCTTTTGACATTTTGACACTTTCGAAACGTATATTCCCCTTGTTTAGCATCAAGATTTTGAATTATATTCAAAATTGCTGATCGTATTCTTTCTTTGATGTGTCCAGTTTGGACTAATGATCTTGTAACATTGATTTTAAATGGATTTGCTAATTTTTTACGTATATCTTGAATATCTTCAGAAGAAGAGAATCTATATCGTCATTAATGTAAAATTTCAAATGTCGGTTAATTGAAGTGATGTATAGTTCAGCTATCAGTGGAGCTTTTGAATTGTTTGAAATAAGAGGCATTCTTTCTAACTGACATTCTAAACTACAGAGCGATCAGTGTATACCATCAATATTTATAGCCGTTCTGTTATTATAATCCTCATGTGCACACCAACTACGGACCGTTTAAAGACGTGAATAGCTGAACACACAATCAACTTTCACTTTTCGTCATCCGTGAAAATAAGAATGATTTTTATGTTTTATATATTAACTTTAAAATATTGTGTTATTGGAAAGAAAGTCTTTACAACATACAGTTAACTTTTGTTATCTTGAAATCGGTAAATTCTAAATTTGGGAAGAGTTGAAATTTTTCCGTGCTCCTGAGCTTTGTTCCATACAAATATATGTATTTCGACTCTTGATGAGTCGAAATTAGATGAGTTCAAATTTCGGTTGTGTCGAACCAAAGTTACGGTCCCAAGGATGACAAAAGCATATATACTGCATTCGTTCTGTCAAAATGATACACATATGTCAAAACATGACACCAGGGATTGAAATGGATTTAATGAGCTCAAACTGAAAGTCTGTTAACAACTCAAAACTGCTCAATTGGAGTATTTAATTTTTTTTTTTTTCTAACGGAGAAAGATCAATATTAACGAAAATGAAAAGAAATCTAATTTTTCTATAATGTAAGAAATTATTTACTTCTGTTGCATATGATTTGTGTTTTTTTTTTTTTTTTTTTTTTCAACATGCATTTGAATCAATGTCAAAATGATTCTATCGACCGAAAGCTACCTGAAAATTTGGTACTGCACAAAGAAATAACAAAAGACAGAAAAACAACATAATTTTATCATTACTGATGTAATTTTTAATAATCGGTTTATTGAAATGATATCTAGTTCAGCTACGAGTGGAGCTTTCAGATTGTTTGAAAAAAGAGGCATAACTTCTTACTGACATTTCATACTACATTACGTCCAGATTGGACGAGTGATCGTTAACATTTATGTTTTTAAAAGGGCTTGGTGATTTTTCCATAATTCTTGAATATCATTAGAAATAGTTGATCAACATTATCACTGTTATCAACTTTCAACTGTAGGTTAATTGAAGTGATATCTAGTTTAGCTACGATTGGAACTTTGATTG
Source organism: Mytilus coruscus (assembly GCA_017311375.1). Classification (NCBI taxonomy): domain Eukaryota; kingdom Metazoa; phylum Mollusca; class Bivalvia; order Mytilida; family Mytilidae; genus Mytilus; species Mytilus coruscus. The sequence goes on along the minus strand of CM029603.1, from coordinate 79,429,264 downwards.
TTTGACATAAGAAACATTCTTTCTTATTGTTGTTTTAGACTAAATGTAACATTAATTTACATAATCATATTTAAAATAAATGAAATTACTTTTTATTCATAATCTTACTATTTTATCCTCCATGATGTTTATCGAATATGTCGTGCAGGTTCTGCAATAATACTGTCCATAAGCAGAGTAACTACAGACTTTGAATGAATATTTATCAGCCAAAAACCAACTTTCTGCTTTCATCACCTGTGGTAAAGGAATACATTGTTAAGTTTTATGTATACAAATGAATTTTGAAATATCATGTAATTTGATATAAAGTTTAAACAATGTATGTATTGTTTTGAATTTTTTTCACATTTTCAAGATATGTATCTCCCTTGTGTGGCTTCAAGCTTGAATTTTGAATTAAATTCAAAATTTCCTGATCGTATTTTTTCTTTGTTGTGTCTAGTTTTGACGAGTGATCTTGTAATAATGATGTCTTTTAAAGGGCTTGATAATTTTCTATATGTCTTGAATATCCTTAGAAAAAGAGGATCAAATGTCATCACTAATGTAAGTTTTCAACTGTCGGTTTATTGGAGGGATATCTAGTTCAGCTACCAGTGTAGCTTTGAGATTGTTTGAAATAAGAGGCATTCTTTCTTATTGACATTCCATACTACATGAAACATTGATTTACATAATTATATAGAAAATAAATGAAATTATTTTTCCTTCATATTCAACTGTTTTATCCTCCTGATGTATATCGAATATGTCGTGCATGTTATACTGTACATATGCAGACTTACTACAGATTCTTAATAGAGATGAATATCTATAAACCAACTAATCAACTTTCTGCTTTCATCACCAGTTGTATATTTTTTACGTTTTATATATAAAAATAAAGTTAGAAATATTATGTAATTTGATATAAATTTTAAACCACGTATGTATTATTTTGGCAGTTTTGACACTTTCAAAATGTGTATCTCTCCTTGCTTGGCTTCAAGATTTTGAACTATATTCGAAATTTCCTGAACGTATTCTTTCTTTGTTTTGTCCAGTTTGGACGAGTGATCGTGTAACATTGATATCTTTAAATTGTGCTGATTAATTTTTCCATATGTCTTGAATATCTTCAGATAAAGAGGATCAATATCATCACTGATGTTAGTTTTCAATTGTGATTTACTTAAGTGATATCTAGTTCAGCAACCAGTAGAACATTTAGGATGTTTGAAATAAGTGCCATTTTATCTTACTGACATTCCAATCTAGATTGCGTCCAGTTATGACGATTGATCTTGTAACATTGATATCTTTAAATGGCCATGGCTTGGTCATTTTCCATTTGTCTTGAATATCTTTAAAAAGCGGATCAATATTATCACTGATGTAAGTTTTCAACTTTAATAGAGATGAATATAAAAAAAACCAACAAATCAGTTCATTGTTTTTATCAGCAGTGGTAAAGGAATAATTTCTTATGTTTTATATATAAAATAAATTTAGAAATATTATGTAATTTGATAGAAAGTCTAAACAACGTATGTATTGTTTTAACATTTTCACACTTTCGAAATGAGTATTTCCCTTGTTTGGCCTCAACATTTTGATAATATTCGAGATCTACTTACCGTATTCCTCCTTTGTTTTGTCCAGTTTGGACGAGTAATCTTTAACATTGATATCTTAAATGGGCCTGCTCATTTTTCCACAATTCTTAAATATCTTCAGAAAAAGCGGATCAATATCATCACTAATGTTAGTTTTCAATTGTCGGTTTATTGAAGTGTTATCTAGTTCAGCTCCCAGTGGAGCTTTTAAATTATTTAAAATAAGTGGAATTCTTTCTTAGTGACATTCCAAACTACATTGCGTCCTGTTTGGACGAGTGATCTTTAACATTGATATATTAACAGGTTGTGCTCATTTTTCCAGAATTCTTGAATATCCATATGTTTTGAATATATGCAGAAAAAGGATCAATATCATCACTAATGTTAGTTTTCAACTGTCGGTTTATTGGGTGACATCTAGTTCAGCATCCAGTGGAGCTTTTAGATTGTTTGAAATAAGAGGCATTCTTTCTCATGAAAATCCTAACTACACAGCGATCACGGTTTACCATCACTATTTATAGACGTCAATACAATTATCTGTAAAATCAGACCTGGGGTCAATTAATTAATTACATTTCAATTACATTGATTTTTAAATGTAATTAATTACATCACAATTACATTGATTTTCAACTGTAATTAATTACATTTCAATTACTATCATATCCATAGACATGTAAGAGCTATATCACTTAGAATACAATCATGAAAATGACAACAGGCCAGAATAGAATGAACTTATATATACATATATACCCGTATGTTCACTTTTAACAATGAAAACATTTGAATAAGATTTTTTTTAAATAAAAGTTTTCAAATTTCTAACGTCATTGTTACAATTAATCACAATTAGATTTTCATTGTTGGTTATTTGATTGCATTTCTTATTTTTATAGGAAAACAATTTATAAAGATCCAGATTAATATATTTCTTATTCTTAAGAATCTTTTCTTAAAATTTAAAGTTTCTACTAAAATTTGATTTTATGTTATAAAGGTTTTCTTGTGTACCTCATGTGAAATATGAAGTAAATTTCAAGCTTTCATTTATTACAGATGAGTATTGGTAGCATTTTCAAGACTTGTTTTATAACAAGTGAAAATTATCAAGTATATTGGATTCCATTCTTGTATGTTTCGACTGTTGTATTTAATATTTGGTAGAAAGTATTTAAATAATATCCATCTCTACAGATTTTAACATGTAAATATGATGGTTTAAAAAGCATTGCCTTTGGCATTTTAATCAAAAGACAAATTTGTACTTAATAATTAGTTAAGTGAAAGGAATAACCTGAGGCTAAGATTATTGTTAATTGTAAGAACAACATATTAACAAATTATAAGTAAATATATTGGTATTGTTTTTCATTCTTCGATTTTTAATGTAAACATGTGCAAAATTTAATAGTGAAATAAATACAAATAAAGATTATTGCTATAATCATGATAATGATTAATAAAATATCTTGAGGAATGTTATATTTTTTTCATCATGATAACTTTTAAAAAGTATTAAGATAAATAAAAGTACCAAGTGCATACTAAATGAAGGAAACACAATTTACAAGTTGCATCAGAAAATCTAAATCTTTTAAATTTCCATGCAATTATGTACATGTAATTCAAAGTAATTGAAAAGTAATTCATAATTACATGGAAAAATGCAATGTAATTCATTACTTTCAATTACATGTAATTGAAAATATCCTCAATTACACATTACCATGATTACATTGAATAACTTTAAAATTGTAATTAGTTACAGCTAATTACAATTACATTTTAATTACCCCAGGTCTGTGTAAAATAAATAAAATTTAGATTTTTAATTGTGGTATCCTCTCAGATATATCGAATATGCAGTGAAGGTCCTGTTTCTATACTCTTCACATGCACACCAACTACAGACCTTTTATAGACGTGGATATCTATGAACCAACGCATCATCTCTTTGCTTTCGTTCTACTTGAAAATAAGAATAATTTTTCTGTTTTATATATTAACTTTAAAATATTATGCAATGAGAAAGTCTGAACAACAGTTAACTCTCGATTTCTCGAACTCCGTTAAGTGGAAAATTTCGGAATATCTTCAGAAAAAGCGATCAATATCATCACTGATGTACGTTTTCAACTGTCAGTTTATTGACGTGATATCTAGTTCAGCTACCGGTGGAGCTTTTAAATTGTTTGAAATAAGTGGCATTCTTTCTTACAGACCTTCAAAACTACATATAACATTGATTTACATAGTCATATATAAAATTAATCAAATTAAATTTTCCTCCATGTTCACCTGTTTTTCCTCCCTGATGTATACCGAATATGTCATGCAGGTTCTTCAACTATACTGTACGCATGCAGATTAACTACAGACTCTTAATTGAGATGGATATCTATAAACCAACAAATCAACTTTCTGCTTTCATCACCAGTGGCAAAAGGAATAATTTGTTATCTTTTATATATAAAATGAATTTTGATATATTATATAATTTGTAAAAGATTGTTTGAAATAAGTGGCATTCTTTCTTAGTGACATTTCAAACTGCATTGCGTCCAGTTTGGACGAGTAATCTAGTAACATTGATGTCTCTAAATGAGCTTGCTCATTTTCCATATGTCTTGAACATCTTCAGAAAAGAGGATCAATATCATTACTGATGTAAGTTTTCAACTGTCGGTTTATTGAAATGATATCTAGTCCAGCTACCAGTAGAGCTTTTACATTGTTTGAAACAAGTGGCATTCTTTCTTACTGGCATTCCAAACTGCATGTACCCATGCTTTACATAATCATAGTCGAAATAAATGAAATAATTTTTCCTTCATATTTTTATGCTCCTTGATGTCTACCTAATATGATGTGCAGGTTCTTCAATTATACTGTCCATATGCAAACAAACTACAGACTTTTAATAGAGATCAATATCAATAAACCAACAAATCAGCTTTCTGCTTTCATCACCAGTGGTGAAGAAAGAAATTGTTATATTTTATAAATAAAAATGAATTAAGAAATATTATATAATTTGATAGAAAACCAAACCACGTATGAGCTGTTTGTACACTTTCGAAACGTGTATCATCCCTTGTTTGTCTTCAGGATTTTAAATTATATACGACATGTCCTTATCGTATTCTTTCTTTGTTTTCTCCCGTTTGGACGAATGATCTTTTAACATTGATGTCTATAAGTGGGCTTGCTCATTTGTCCATATGTTTTGAATATCTTCAGAAAAGAGGATCAATTTCATCACCGATGTAAGTTTTCAACTGTCGGTTTATTGAAGTGATATCTAGTTCAGTTACCATGAGTGGCATTCTTTCTTACTAACATTCAGAACTACATGTCGAGGCAAATAGGAAATTGCATAATATAGGATATATAAATATTGGCATTTGCATGTCCGTCTGCCAGTAAAATTGGTTGTGATTTAGTTAAGAAAGAGAACATAAAAACCAGGCTAAATTTTTAATAAATATACATAAGAATAAGGGAATACTTGTATCACAATTATACACAAATTAAGAAAGATTTTTGTATCAGAAAATTATATAAATTTAACGTGAAAATGGATATGGTATAGAAAATTGAAAGACTACGCTTTCGGTAATTTTGATTTACGGGAAGTGACAAAGTAGGGAAGAGCAACAAAAAAATTCATACAATTGTGAAACTATCGAGTTAAGTAGACACAATGATCTTTCGGCTTTAAAATGATTTACTTTGAAGAAGAAAAACAATGAGTTTTGAGATGTAAAAAATCGTTTGTTGAATTTCAGTATATGATGAAGTTTCTTTAATAAAAAAAATATGGGGATTTTAAATTTCAATCTAGTGAGATAATTATTTAAGATGCTTGGGTAGAAAATTATTATAGACTACATAATTATAATAATAAAAAATCTTCATCTTATACATTTATTTCAATATGGTAGCTTGTATAGATCTAACCAATCTTTCACAATGCTCAAACGAGCGCTTACTTTTAAAGTGTTTTTTATTCGGCTACATTAACGGGGTTCATTTTTTAATTTTCTGGGGTATAACTTCAATCTACAATTTTTTGAATAAAATATATATATACGTGTATTCTCCTCCTTATTGTTATGCCATGATATGTGCATAACACTCAACATTACTTTGCAGTAAGAACAAAGGGTGGTAAATCTAAATACATGCATCTTCCTTCATTTACAACAGCTTATTCCTCAAATCTTTCATAAGAAATAGAAAAAAAATGTTTTGCCATATTTCGCAAATGTTTGCGTTAGTTCGCAAAGGTTCGAATTATACGCAAATGTTTGCGTTATTTCGCAAAGGTTTGCATTATAACGTAAACATAGGGAGACATGTAAGAAAACAAATGTGTGGGGCTTTTACGCTTCCGTAAAATAGCGACAAAAACGAAGCAAAATCATAAATAGCATTGCCTGTTTCTCAATTTTATTTATGGGTAAAACAAAACCTTTTTAACAATCATCGTTAAAGGCCATACGGTGATAGTTAGTTGTTACCGTCAACGTCTTCTGGCCTGCAGTGGATTGTTGTCTCATTGGCAATCTTACAGCATCTTCGTTTTTTTTTTTTTTTTTATATGAATATTTTTACAAAACGGTACCAACATTTAATAAATATCTACCCAGTATATCATACTTCTTCCAGTTTGTTTTCATTAGAAGTACGAGATTGTTAGTGTCGTCCGTATCATACCTTTTATTTTTATTATTTATTATGACATTTTCTATTGAATATCAATACCTTGTTGTGCATTCAGAATTTTGTACATATTGTGCCGAATGTAGGTTTTATTATGATTACTTAGTAATGCGTCTACCATACGCCACTTGATCGGTATAAACATTGTTTTACCTATTAGTTTAATGTTATTTCTATTTCTTTCGAATGTAAAATGGATAAAAGAAAAACAAATGATGAAACCCATTTGAATAACGTATACAGGATGTACGATAATATATTAAAATGTCTATAGAAGTTGGCTCTGTAAACATGTAGTTGCATATACACAACGATACCGTTAAATGAAAATGGATATCCTGCATTTGATTTTCAATTACATATGGTCAAATCGCAGAAAGACCACCCCTAGATTATTGACAACTACAATTCTGCATTGACAATAATATCTTGGTGTACATTAGACACACACCCATTCGGGGTAACGCCCTCGAGGTGTTTGTAATACAAATAAGTACTAATTAACGTCTACAGAAACGGAGATAATGCATGTAACACATTGGTAGAAGATGTCATTAGGAATTATGTAAAATTAATCCATAATAGTTAAATATTCGATTAGGTTGAAATTAAAATTACGAAAGAACAAGACAAATGTCAAATGATAAGTTAAACAGTCACAATAGTCAGAAAATAAAATAACAGTTTTACACTTTTATGATGAATACGAACAATAAAATATTGATTAAAACTACATTTTCTCTTGATTCAAATACGATAAAATCCATATATCATGTGTTTATATTCTACATTATGAGTAAACAGGACACCTGTTAAACTTAAACAATACAGAACCCCAAAATACTTTTAAAAAAGGCATTGAAGATATGTCATTCATGTATACTTATCTTAATTCAATTTTTAAAATTACCTTGAAAAATAAAATGGAATCACACATTTTGAGTAGGACCAAAACAGTCTTCAATCAAATGATTCTGATAAAAATGAAGTTGTCCAAAAAGAAACTGTCCTGGGAAATGTCAGAAAACATACCATATAGCTTTAATTTATTGACAAATACCAGATTTTGCATTATGTTTTTTTTTTTTTTTTTAATCAAACTTGGACTTTGTCTACAATCAAAAGTATGCAAGAATTAAGAAGCATACAAAAGCAGCGTATTTGTTAACAAATTATAATCTTCTGAAAGTACGACATTCTACACAGTCTGTATTATAATCTAATCAGATTTAGGAGACACACTCCTGTAGGAAATCATTCTGTATGATAAGTTAATTCTACCAGCTTGCAGTTATAGCATAAAACTTGATTATATAATTAGAAACAGATTTCTCACTTTTTCTGCGATGTTTATTTAAAGGGACATTAGTTATTATTTTTATCGTTATGAAAGTGTTTGCTATTCAAAACACAAAATTATTTGCTTAATTAAAGATATGGAGGATATTATGCAATAATTGAAAAAAAACTAAACACAGTATATCATCGATATAAAGTATATGATATATCATTTAAATAATATATTCATTGTGTACATGTATCGTTAATGATCAAGATCGTTGGCAAATATCTAGACGTTTTATACATATTGTGAAAATTGATCTAAAAAAAACAAATGTTAAATTCTTTACATGAATTTATTTTTAACTTGAAACATTTTCCCAAAGTCTTTCAATGTTTGACTACTCTGTTTTCAAGCACGTCAGTCTATTCACTTTCGTTTAAACTTTTAATATATTAAAAGATTATAATGTCCCTATGTGAATATTATAAATTAACTAAGCGTGACCAGGGGCCTTGTTTGTCGAAGCTGTCCTAGTATCTGTCCTAAGACCTATCTAAGAAATAAATTAAGTTAAATTTAGTACCGACTTACTGTATATCGAAGCTATCTTAGCTTAACCGCTTTCCGTGTTACAGAAAAGAAAACTATTATTTAAAACAAAATTTTTTGAATGCATCGAATTTCACCTGTAGTAAAATATTCTAAGATTAAAATTTGGAAATTATAGTTGAATATATGTGTACTAATTTGTGCACCTTTTGTTTGCGGTATACCATCATTTCCGCACGTTTATTGTTTTCTGTTTGGTATTAAATTAATAATTAAGATCCATTTTGTTACATCTGGTGTTCCGTTTATTTGGCAATTGCCAATGGCAGTCAGCAGGGTTTAAGAACATCCGTTGTTCGACCTGCTAGTCAAATGCGTTTTGTTAAAATATACTTTTCACTTTTTGGTCTTTTGGAAAATGTTGTTTGTGCTGTATTTAGACCCTCTACCAAGAAATTTGTTTTGCATGCACACGTATAAAATTGCGGTTTTTATCCAACGCAATCATAGGTTTGAACGTTGTTTTCAATTTAGACTTGTTTATATTTTTTCGTTTGGGCTTGTATTATATTTGCCTTCGGGTTTATATGATCCGTTCATCCTATTTCGACTCTTCAAAATTCGAGTCTATCCTAAATTGAGGTAAATTATATGGCCTTCCAAATACCGTTTCGATCCCTAACATCACTGAAGAGACATTAATTGTCGAAATCCGGATATGGTGTACTAATGTTTGCACCTTTTGTTTGCGGTATACCATCTTTTCCGCAAGTTAATTGTTTTCTGTTTGGTATTAAATTAATAATTAAGATCTATTTTGTTACATCTGGTGATCCGTTTATTTGGCAAATCAACAATGGCAGTCAGCAGGGTTTAAGAACATCCGTTGTTCGACCTGCTTGTCAAATTCGTTTTGTTAAAATATACTTTTCACTTTTGGGTCTTTTGGAAAATGTTGTTTGTGCTGTATTTAGACCCTCTACCAAAAATTAGTTTTGCATGCACACGTATAAAAATTGCGGTTTTATCCAACGCAATCATAGGTTTGAACGTTGTTTTCAATTTAGACTTGTATATATATATATAATTATATAAGTCTTAAAATTACACCCAACAGTGTTAGAATTAGATTGTTTATGCTGACAAATTTTTGTCCATCAACGGGATTCGAACTCACACTTTTGATACACTACAGCACCAATCGCTTAGCCTCATGTCCAGCGCCCTAGACCACACGACCATATCCGCTATATTAAAATATAACTTCAATAGTCGTAATATTACCTTTTCACGGAAGGCGAATCTAAAGGTAGACATATTGATAAGACATATGTTTTAAGCGTGTGAAGATGTTATATTATTATTTTATACACAATGTATTTTTATTTGTCAGCAGTCTAACTCAACAATTTTATATATAGTATATAAGTCTGAAAATTACACCCAACAGTGTTAGAATTATATTTTATGCTGACAAATTTTAGTCCCTCAGCAGGATTCGAACTTACACCATTGAAACACTACAGCACAAACCTCTTAGCCTCATGTCCAGCGCTATTATATATATATATAAACTACTGTTTTGTGATACCTTTTGGATAAGAGCAAGTGAAATTAGGTTAAACTATGACAGAATATTTCTTATGTTAAAATTAATATTGGCGTATTTACAGGGCACACCCCATTCCTAGTCCAGGTCACCAACAAAATTCTAACAAAATGTTTTACTTCTAGATCTCTGTTTATCTAGAGCTGAAATTTATCACAGCTTGTTTTTACTTCTTATAACTGGCCGTTAATTAATCCCAGCTTCAACATGAGTGATTTGTGACAACTTATCGATGGGTGTGTAAATATTGACTCCTGTGTTAAATGTTTCTTTTCAAACGAATATGTATTAATTATTAAACAATTGTTTAGTGCCAAGAATGATGGTATCGATATATGGGATATGACATCATAACAAAATTCTCACATTACCATTTCTTGTAATTATATTTTTCTTTCGAAACTGTCTTTTTGTGGTTTAATCCAACACCACACTTTTCTTCACACAAGATTTGTTTTGAAACTGAATGTCGTATTTTCTTTTCCCTCTTCTTTTCTGTTTCAATTACCATGTACATGTATGAGGCTATGCATGGGTCAGCATTTATGAGGATATGAAAGGGGTTTACAGAAAAGAGAATAATGGGACCAAAAAATATAAATTACAGGTGATGAAATATAAAGATAAGATTGATGGGTTGTTGGTTGCTTAACGTCCGGTAGCAAAAATTTCATGCATGTTTAGGACTAATATAAAAGATTCCAATTGGCAGAGGAATAAAGAATAGAGCGAAGTGGTAAAAAAATTAAAGAAATAGAACTATAGAAACGATGATCTGACACCCTAACCATTACCACACACACTCGAATATGTACATGTCTAAATAAAAACAAATATTTAATTTTGGTTTCATATAATGGTCCCCCCAAAGACATGATCACAGCAAGGTTCTGGGTCCGCTCTCGGTTAAAATACACCAAACGAAAGTTTAAAAGCGGGATCTATTCCCTAAGCGCTTGAGTTACGGCTAGCCGGAAAAATAGAATAAAATCTCTAATCTTCCGGCCATCCGGAAAAATAGCAAAAAAAGTCTATTCTTCCGGCCATCCGGACCGATATGACCAAGAATAGTGAATATGCATGCGTATGGTTAAGTGGTTATTGTAGCATCCAATGGAGAATGTAGTGGCAAATAATGTCCTCTAATGCAAACACAGATAATTGGAACTATTCATGTGTTGCACATTTCCCGCGCGCAACTTACTGATTATAAACTCAAGATAAAACGTTTTGAAAAAAGTAATAATGAAAACAAAAATATATTTCCTGCAAGGTTAGGAGTTGGTCCACTGATTTATGGCTTCAATGAACATGTATGATTCCTATGTATGATGGTTTTTTAACACAAAGAAATAAGAGAAAGGGGTAGGCACATTAAAATTGTCCCCAACGCAAGGCTGTGTTTATGATAATAAAAATACTTTTTATTGAGAAATTACATAAAACATAATGAAATAAAAAAAGCTAGTTTTGTCCTTAGGTCAACTCCATTTCATTACATGCATCGACTAATCTTTTGAAAGAAAAGAAGTCTTTCTGAAACCGGAATTCAAATGGTTTCCACATTTCAATTATTAGTGTACCATTTGGCAAGGTGCGAAATATGTTGCTAATGATGATTGAAATTGTATGCTTCAAAAAAGGCAGCACACGGCCTTCAACAATGAGAAAACCCATACCATATAGTTGGCTATAAAGGCCCCGACATGAAGAATATAAAACAATTCAATAAGGAAAACTAACGGCCTTATTTATAACATACAAATTTATGAAGGAAAACAAATATCACAGACATGAACCAACGACAACCACTGAACTACAGGATCCGAAACTTGGGACATACATATATAGAATATGGCGGGGTTAAACATGTTTGTGGGCGCTCAACCCTACGCTAACATTGGACAGTACTTTTGGAAATGCTACAATGGATGCCAATTATATATGATTTTGTATACAGAAAAGCAATTGTAGTTCTTAAACTACTTCACCAAATGATTCCAGGATATCCCAGTGTATTTAGATATGTGCACCAGGTTTGTTCTAGAACAACCATACATATGCTTATTGACCAGACACAATTATTTCGAAGTGCATTTCTTTTAAACAAAAACGCAAATTAAAAAAATTGCACCTGCTCTATTGGACAACAGATTTTACAGTGTGTACAAATCATATCAAAATTATAGATTAATCTATCGGCTCTAATTCAACAGATGGATAATTTTATGTTAAGGGGGTCTGTAATTCAGTTTGACAGCTTCAGACATACTCAATTTTGACCTTTTCAAACTGGACAAAATAACTACTTCACCTAAAAATTCATACCCCATTTTTTTTGTTACATGTAATTTCACCCCATGCATAAAATATAAAGAAATACATTTGGAAGGTATGAAAAAATCTGCAAGTTATACACTGTCCACACTAGGGACTTAAAAACTCAAACTGAATATACTATAAACTTCTTTGTTGATTTATGGATCAAAAGTCTGCAAATCTTAAATAATGTAACACAACTGAATCTTTAAAGAAAAACATATATTGAAGAATACTTTGTTTAAAAATTAGTTAAATTCTAATAACAGTAAAGTACTTTAATATTGTATAAGGTTTTTAGTGTTACGCTTATGTCATTTTGTTTTTACTTAGAACATCGTTACTTTTAGAAAAGTCCTAAGACCATCCTAAGACTCCCATGTATATATATCCTAACTTAAAGACCAAATTTAGGACATATCTTATTTTAGGAGACCTTCGCTAACCTGAATTAGGACTAAAACGTGTCCTAATATCATCTTAAGACATGTAATAGTCCTAGGACAGCTTCGTTGACACGGCCCCATATCTGGAAAAATCATAATTATGAATATTTATTAATAAAAAAAATGCTTTTAACGTTAATTTTAGCACTATATGTTCTGGATTTTAACGATTCATTCAAATTAATTATTTATTACATATATCGGACATTTCAAACAGGCATATATAGTTAAACTTCATTGATCTTGTAAAACGGTCAATAAATATTTTCCAACGATATTTCAAAAGTTTGTGTATTCTATAAGCATATACGTGATAAACCCTTTGAAGAACAAATGCATCAGTCGGAATATTTTGTTTGTTATCATAACGTAAGTTTTTGTTGTGATACATCTTGACTCCATTACGTTGTAATAAAGTAGAAATTCAATACATCTTCTCAAGCACATTAAGACTGTCTATTATTTTGTGTGTTCTAAACTCTAACAGTCCAAATTTACTCTTATCATATTTTATTATATTATATATATATGCTGAAGGGATAACAAATATTCGTCACTGGACGTTAATTTAATCACAATCACTGATATAGGTATGCAGACTGATGTTTCGGGTAATTATGAACCTTGAGATATGATCTGCATAATCCAGTTGAACCTCTTCGGACATTGTTTAAACAATCATTTTAAGGTGCTTTCACCCGATTATTATACTCGAAGAATGCTAATCAATGACAAAATCTGATCATAGGTACATGTATAAAAATGAAAGATGTTCAAAGCCAATAACAACTAATAAATAATGAATGTAAGACTAAAATATCAATCAGCACATCTAACATCCAATGGATTTAGCGTAAAGACATATGCCTATGCCAGACCGAAATACCTCTTCCTAATACTATTGGCGTTATTTTTCTCTTTGTTTGTCTGTGAGATTGTCACAAATAGACGTTTTTACAAGATTGATAATACAATGGTCGGTGTAACGCTAATGGCTAACCTTTTAACACTGGACATTATCTTACGCTAACATTGTAATGACGAAAGTAACAGAATCAAGAAAAAACTGTTAAAAGAACAAAGATACTTTTAAAATGTCAAGTGCCAAACAAATAAACAACAGTAAAATAGCAACCACACGACAAAAATGACGAAAAGACTTTACGAAATTAATGAGTGTCTTCATTATGCTAGTGTTTATAATTGAAAAATATAGAATGTACCGTGCTTTTAAATATAAATCACCACCAGAGTCTTGATTATGTTTGAATAAATTCAGCAAAGTTGTTATAAGTTAGACCTTTAGATTTCTCAATTGAATTGTTTCATATTTTTCGTGTCGTGTCTTTATTAGCCGCCGACTGTTCAGTATGGGTTTTTCCCATTGTTGTAGGCCGTACGGGTGCCTATACTTGCTTAATTCCACTTCATTTGAACTTTGGTTGACAGTTGTCTCATTGGCAATCATACCACATCTCCTTATTTTCATATATACTTACAATACTTTCACGAATGTGTAATACAGTTCGGACTTAAGCAATTTACTCTGTAATAACGCTTTAATTACACATTATGTAAAAATAAAACTATGCTGAAATAAAATGGCATACCGAAGAAAGTTTGCAGTTAATGAAATTTAGTCTGAAGTTTCCATACGTTTTGGTCATTGACCTTTTTAATGTAATTAAATTACTAACAGTAACAATCATAACGCTTAGATTCATTACGTAACAACAACTTTGCCATGATTTTTCTGTTTTAAGTTTTTTTTGCTATCGTTTGTACACAGTGTTTAGTCCGTCAGGTCCTAACGTTTTTGTTTTTAATTCGAAAGTCTTTTTAGTTTTTCGATAAATTGCTGTGTCATATACTCTTTCTTTTGCAGTGACTTTTGGATTTTTCATTTATTCAGGACATGATGTAGCAAAGTGTGTTCGAATCAAATCATGTTTTTCATCCGAATGTCCATTATTTCAAAAACTGTCCACTATACATCATTTTTATTTTGAAATATTCTTAACATTCTTAACTAGCAAATCAACTAGTTCCACTTGCAGTTCGGTTCTTTCAAATCGCACTATAGTTTCGTAACTGGCAACTCGACTTTCTATAAATAAGAAATGTAGAATTCTATCAGTTCGTTAATGACTTTCTTTAAATTCGTTGCCTAACAATGTAAAATTGTGGTTGTAATTTTTGAAGAAACTCTCAAAAAAAGAAGCAAAAAACAAACGAACAAATTTAACAAATCAAATACAAGAAAAATGAAGTACATAGGAAAAAGAAAAGCAAAAAGCAAATACTATCACATTCTAATAAAAGGAGAATACAAGTTTGTAAAGAAGGTGAAATACTAAAGATTTTGTATCTGAAATTTTAGATAGAAATAAATAACCCATGTGGAAAGACGAGTAAATGAAATGGGGGCTAAGGATGCTCCGCTGGAATAAGACGCTTTTTCGTGATATTGGCGCAGAGTTCAGGGGCAATATATAACAACGTTAATATTTACATGACATTGATATATGTATTAACAACTGGTAACCAGTATAAAGATACATGTCAAAAATCGTTAATTGATCAGATATTTGTGATATTTCATTATCTACTTAGCCCATCCAATTATATACTTGTATTATATATCGATATGGCATTCCATCTGCCTTTTGTCAAAATTATAAAAATTCAGTATGCTTTTCAAGGTTAGAAAAATACGATACGGCTGGGATATCTTATGTCTTGCTCCCCTTCAAGAATACATTGCCATCCTATGTGCAACCCTATCAAACAGTTGAATTTATAAATCATGATTAATATTCTTGTTTTCATCGAAAATTCATTTTTCAACAAGTAGAAAGAAATTAACGTAGAACTTTGATGTCAATTTGTTTTGTTCAACAATCATAATTATCTCTCAACTTTTGAATATAAATAGATTGACCATGATTAGTTGTTTAAATTATTATGTACTCCCCTAATTTTAAAGGAAATTCAATAATAAACAAAAAATATTGTATATGTTATATACTTCTTACGATTCACTAATCGAAAGCGGTTGCATAATTTACAATGAAAAAACCCACTTGTATTAAGTTATAGATTACTTATAGTGTGGGAATATTGAAGTTAACAGTTTATCGCGATAAATCAGACACCTTTCACATGTCAACACTTTGTAAATGGGGTTTTCCTACCACAAAGATCTCAATGTAGAATTTCTAGCGAAATCTGAAGTGTTAACCAGTTGAACAACTTGTAGAATACTGAGATAGAATAAATAAATGAAGTTTGATTAACCGTCCAAGATGGATTTGGTTGTACTTGTACTCTTATATTAAATGTATTATTACTATCACTTTTGTTAGTGGATCACCATTGAAATTAATGTTGTTCATTCTAGTAACTTTAACTGAGTAAAACAATCGTTCGAGGTGGAAAAAACACACATGTATACGAAACTGATCTTCAATATGAATAAAAGGAAATGTGAGGTTTATGTCATCGAAACAGCAACCAAACGACAAAAAACAGCTAAGAGACCATACTGTCTTCAGCAATTGACATAAGTCCTCTATCTATAAAGTTGAGAATAAATATTAAACGGAAACAATCAAAACTTTATAGTAGACCAAAAGAGGTTCCGAAATTGAGACATAAACAATATTTGTGGCGAGGTTAAACTAAATTTTGGTATACTAGTATCTAAAGCTAGGTTCACACTGCCGATCAGATCGACTCGATGATCCCGATTGGCCAAATTCCCACGACAAAGCGCAACCAAATTCTTGATCGGGCCTGTTTACGACTTCTACCCGACCGCTATTCGACGGTACACGACTTTAACTGGACCTTTCACGAGTCCTTAATGACTCCATCACGACTCCAACCCGACCACTAATTAAATGCATACTCGATTATTCCGAACAATTCACGACATCTACAAGATCTTTACTCGACTAGCCTGCCCAAATCAACTATACTCGATCTCAGCCCGATCTCAACCAGACAGGATCGACTTGATCGTACAGGAGTCGTAGTGATAGTTGGGAATTGATCGGGTATGTACAATTTCAATACAAAAACGTGTGAATTTTTATACCTCGCCGCAGCGAAGGAACATAAAGTGTTACCTTGTCCGTCCGTCCTTACGTACGCCTCAACAATTATTTTCTGTTCTCTATCTTTAGTTTGCCTCAACAAAATATTATGAAACTTATACACAATGCTTATCTAAACCCAGATCATGTTCTACTTTGGGTTTCGTCACTTTTTACAGTTCTTGAGTAATTGCCCTTTATAAAGTTTATAACGTTGTATGCAAGCGGGGGCATTATCACGGAAGGTCCGAGTAAAATCATACATTTGACATATCTACATGGAAATTAAGCAGTTGCGTTTATGAGCAAGGTGGTTAGGACTTCCAGGAAGACAGGTTAATAGCTTGAAGAGAGCGTAGAAGACGAACAAGAAGGCGTAGACAGCAACGGGTGCCCAGAAATCTAGATAAGGCAGCGGCTGATTTACCCTGTGACCACTGCATGAGCAAGCATGAACGACTGTTGCAAGAGCTCAACAGAGACGACCACAATGGCTTTAAATTCTTCCTTAGAGATATGTAGACCACCCCTAACATTCTTGTCAAACGAGTCAGACAAGTCTCCCGATAGCTTAATATGTCTTGATCGGGCGTGATCGAGTTGATCTGATCGGCAGTGTGAACATAGCTTAAGTGTCTATCAGTAGATTAAAACGCATACAATAAAAGAACAGACAATACATGCAGAAAAATAACTTAGCTATACTTTATAAAATTACAATCCTGTATGTTGTTATTGCAAATTTATAGCAGAGTGCTGTCAACAAACAAGCTAAAAATGGAGTTTCAGTTCAAGTTTAAGTTGAGTTGAAGTCTGAATTCGAGTTGGGTTCAACTTCAAGTTTAATTTTTACTTCGAGTTCGAGCAAGAGTTCGAATAACAGTTCTAGTGAGAAATCGAGTAACTGTAGACGAAATAGAGTTCAAGTGAAAAATCCTGTCCGACACAATCGAGAAAAAAAGGTTTATTGAAACATGACAAAAATGAATACTAGTATATAGAATGGTGAAATTGGATAACCAACTGATAAATTGGCACAATTACAAATAGAAAGAAAGAATAATAATGATCAGAAAAGTAATGATTCTAGAGGAAACGGGATAATTACCTTTACTGTTGGTCACTAAATAAACCTAACTTACACATGTTATAGAAAAGATCTGAAAATGTATTTTAGTCCACTCATACATTTGTTTGTGTTTCTTTTAATGCTTTTAGTCTCTATCGCATGTACATGAGGGTACAGCACAGAACATGCGGTATGTGGTTAAATAGAGATAAAAAAAATCATTTATCTAAATGTTATAATTTGTGTTTGTATGTGTGTGGTGGGCTACATGTCTTTATTTCTCTATATTTTTGTGTTGTCCATATTCAGTCTTCTGAATATATATATATATATATATATATATATATACAAGTCTAAATTGAAAACAACGTTCAAACCTATGATTGCGTTGGATAAAAATCGCAATTTTATGCGTGTGCATGCAAAACAAATTTCTTGGTAGAGGGGTCTAAATACAGCACAAACAACATTTTCCAAAAGACCAAATGAGTGAAAAAGTATATTTTAACAAAACGCATTTGACTAGCAGGTCGAACAACTGATGTTCTTAAACCCTGCTGACTGCCATTGGCGATTGCCAAATAAACGGATCACAAGATGTAACAAAATAGATCTTATCATTAATTTATTACCAAACAGAAAACAATAAACTTGCGGAAAAGATGGTATACGGCAAACATGAGGTGCAAAATTTGTACACCATATCCGGATTTCGACAATTAATGTCTCTTCAGTGATGTTAGGAATCGAAACGGTATTTGGAAGGCCATATAATTTACCTCAATTTAGGATAGACTCTTGAATTTTGAAAGAGTCAAAATAGGATGAACGGATCATATAAACCGAAAGGCAAATATAATACAAGCCCAAACGAAAAACATAAACAAGTCTAAATTGAAAACAACGTTCAAACCTATGATTGCGTTGGATAAAATCGCAATTTTATGCGTGTGCATGCAAAACAAATTTCTTGGTAGAGGGTCTAAATACAGCACAAACAACATTTTCCAAAAGACCAAATGAGTGAAAAGTATCTTTTAACAAAACGCATTTGACTAGCAGGTCGAACAACTGATGTTTTAAACCCTGCTGACTGCCATTGGCGATTGCCAAATAAACGGATCACAAGATGTAACAAAATAGATCTTATCATTAATTTATTACCAAACAGAAAACAATAAACTTGCGGAAAAGATGGTATACCGCAAACATGAGCTGCAAAATTTGTACATCATATCCGGATTTCGACAATTAATGTCTCTTCAGTGATGTTAGGAATCGAAACGGTATTTGGAAGGCCATATAATTTACCTCAATTTAGGATAGACTCTTGAATTTTGAAAGAGTCAAAATAGGATGAACGGATCATATAAACCCGAAGGCAAATATAATACAAGCCCAAACGAAAAAATATAAACAAGTCTAAATTGAAAACAACGTTCAAACCTATGATTGCGTTGGATAAAAATCGCAATTTTTATACGTGTGCATGCAAAACAAATTTCTTGGTAGAGGGGTCTAAATACAGCACAAACAACATTTTCCAAAAGACCAAATGAGTGAAAAGTATATTTTAACAAAACGCATTTGACTAGCAGGTCGAACAACTGATGTTCTTAAACCCTGCTGACTGCCATTGGCGATTGCCAAATAAACGGATCACAAGATGTAACAAAATAGATCTTATCATTAATTTATTACCAAACAGAAAACAATAAACTTGCGGAAAAGATGGTATACCGCAAACATGAGGTGCAAACATTAGTACACCATATCCGGATTTCGACAATTAATGTCTCTTCAGTGATGTTAGGAATCGAAACGGTATTTGGAAGGCCATATAATTTACCTCAATTTAGGATAGACTCTTGAATTTTGAAAGAGTCAAAATAGGATGAACGGATCATATAAACCCGAAGGCAAATATAATACAAGCCCAAACGAAAAAATATAAACAAGTCTAAATTGAAAACAACGTTCAAACCTATGATTGCGTTGGATAAAAATCGCAATTTTTATACGTGTGCATGCAAAACAAATTTCTTGGTAGAGGGGTCTAAATACAGCACAAACAACATTTTCCAAAAGACCAAATGAGTGAAAAAGTATATTTTAACAAAACGCATTTGACTAGCAGGTCGAACAACTGATGTTCTTAAACCCTGCTGACTGCCATTGGCGATTGCCAAATAAACGGATCACAAGATGTAACAAAATAGATCTTATCATTAATTTATTACCAAACAGAAAACAATAAACTTGCGGAAAAGATGGTATACGGCAAACATGAGGTGCAAAAATTTGTACACCATATCCGGATTTCGACAATTAATGTCTCTTCAGTGATGTTAGGAATCGAAACGGTATTTGGAAGGCCATATAATTTACCTCAATTTAGGATAGACTCTTGAATTTTGAAAGAGTCAAAATAGGATGAACGGATCATATAAACCCGAAGGCAAATATATTACAAGCCCAAACGAAAAATATAAACAAGTCTAAATTGAAAACAACGTTCAAACCTATGATTGCGTTGGATAAAACCGCAATTTTATACGTGTACATGCAAAACAAATTTCTTGGTAGAGGGTCTAAATACAGCACAAACAACATTTTATATATATAAGCACACCTGTATTCTCTTTTCTTTTGAAATATTTAGCTCTACCCTTTATTTTTGTTCGCCCTTTATCCACTATTTGTTTGCCCTATATTCTCTTTTTTGCCCATCATTCTGAATTCTGTTAACCCCATCAAGGCTCTTTTCTTTGTAGTCACATACAAATATATTTTATAGACTTGAACAAATGTAATGAAAAAAAATGCACTTATCAATTTGTTTGGTCGTAACAAAAATGAAACAACGAAACTAGATTTAGAAAAAAAAACCAAAATGAATGATATGAAAGATTTTGAAAGAGCTTCCATGAATATCAAAATTAGAAATATGCTACAATTTCATTACAATTTCATATATAAACGCCTATAGGTTTGTAGAAGTGAATGACTTGAAATGACTATTTCCCAATTGTATAGAGCTTGACATGTATATATAGTATAGACTATGTCTCTCATTGAAAACCGTTTACTTAAGATGGTTTTTGGCTTGTGTGTTGTTGTTTTTTTTTTTGCCTTTTGATTATTGGGCTGTTTATTATTACATATAATTCATCTTCTTCAAATCTTATTTCAGTCATACTCTGCAATCTACAGATTTTAGACACCAAAGATCACTTTTGCAACTCTGTGATTGATTGATAGATTGTTGATGATTAACGCCACATTCTCACTATTGGCTATTTATATTGGTGCCGGTGTCCCGGAGAGAACAACCGACCTTCGGCAAG
The DNA here is from genome assembly GCA_017311375.1 of Mytilus coruscus. Lineage (NCBI taxonomy): Eukaryota > Metazoa > Mollusca > Bivalvia > Mytilida > Mytilidae > Mytilus > Mytilus coruscus. Next base: position 79,408,211 of record CM029603.1, on the reverse strand, counting down.
ACAACTGACAATTCTAGTCAATTAAGATAAGAGTCAAACGCAAATGCCTCATGGGGGTTTGAAATCTCAAATGGTCGGTTATTTTTTTTTTTTTTTTTTTTTGAGTCAGAAAGCGAACATTTGTATTAAGTTTTCGACGCTATCAATCAAATTATTTTTTTCAAAATTTAACACTTTAAGGTATGGAGAAAACCTGGATTCAGAATATTTTTTCGTCATCTGATTGACCAGACAGAATGTTTTTTCTAAAGAAATAAACCATACCCCCTCCTTCTCCCTTTTGAACCTTTTGAAGTTAAATTGTCGTTCCCCAACTAATTTTGCATGTTAATATTTTACATAACAATATCCGGTCAATAGTTTTAATCAATTTTGTGTACCTTACCTCGGGGATTTTGGGGAGGGGACTTCAATACTTAATTGAAGTGATAGGACGTGCCGCTGGAGTAGGTCACATTTTCCGGCTTGAAAATAGATGTATATAGGTGGGGAAAACTATAAGAAATATATGATAGGGTCAATAACGTTTTCATTGCTTGTTATATGAAAAGCCCTGTAACTTTCTTGGTGTTATGGCTGGGTTTTTATCCATAAAATTCACATCTTTTGACAAAGATATACATTTTTTTTTAAATTAATTCATATGAAAAGAACCTCAGCGGCATCCCCTATCAATTGAGCATTGAAGTCCCCCCCTCAAAAAAAAAAAAAAATCCCCGAAGTAAGGTACACATAAATTGATTAAAAACAATTGACCGGATATTGTTACATGACGTTTTTGTATGTAAATATAAACATGCAAAAATTAGTTAAGTCATCTGATATTCTCATCTTCCTAGATCATCACATTAAATTATAATATCAGATCTATATAAATGGCATTAATTACATCTGTCTTTTGTAAAAACTATTCATAATTACACGGTATTTATTCTCAAATTTTAATGTTTGACATAAAAGGTATATATTATAGCTATAGACAACCGTTACTCTTTTCAACCCCTCCCCTAAAAAAGAATTGCTTCCCTACTCATTACTTCTTCAAGCGAACCCCAATTCCCACTAATTTTAAAAGTAATTAGATAAATGAATATTTTTTAAACGTTGATTATACAAGTATCCTTTTCGAGTCTTTTGTCCGCCATAAATTCATCTTTTAAATGCAATTTATCTTTTTTATATCCAGAGAGAGAGAGAGATTGTATAAATCAAATGCGGCTGAACATATATATCATTTGTGTTTTTTCAATACTATACCGATTAACTGTAACACATGTACTTTTAGTCTGGGAATATAGAAGTCAGCAGTTTATCTTGATTACATCAAATTAATTATGTCAAAACTGTTGTAACTGCATGAATGGGGTTTTCTAACCACAAAGATATCAAATGCCAAGCCTATCCTTGATGTAAAAATTCTGGCGGGATCTTAACTATTATTCAGTAGAACAACTTGAATAACAAACTAATGATTTGTTTATATTAACTAATTGGTTAAAAGTAGATATTTTTGTAATGCTTTCGTACAAATTCATTCATGTGATTTATTATTATCATAGCTGCTGTGCACATATTATCTTTTCTTTAAAATTATTCTTGTGTTTTCCTCTAATTGCTAAATCATACTTTTCAATTTGGACACTTACAGAAAGGGGACGACCATTTGATATTCTTTTGGTGGGTGAGGGATGGACAGTAAGACTGATCATTTATTTTCATCTATTACTACGAATGTTTTATTTTTATTTATTTTTTTACATTAGTTTCAAACATTCTGTGCTGCAGAAAACATTTTCAGTCCATCTTGTGCAAAGTTCTTTATTTTCAGCTCATACCAAGCCAGGTTTATCATTTTCCTAATCCTCCTATACCCCAGAAAATCAAATGGTCGTCTCTTTTATTAAGTAAATATTATGAAAACAAAATGTCATCAAGGACAGACTTTAAATATGAATAAAAGAAAATGGCGTATGCATTAACAAGACAGTAACTCAATGACAAAAAAAAATTACAAAGGAGCAGATTGCAGATTAACTATACAGTTAATAGGTGTAGGAAACTGCAATGGTTTGTTTTCATTTTTACTTGATTACAATAGCAATAGTACTATCAATTTTGTTCTTACTACAAAAGGACAAAAATCGTCCTGAATATGCATGAAATATTTGCCACTGGACGTTAAGCAACCAACAATCATTCATACATTGAGGAACATACATGTGTGTCTCCCTTGTGAACTGGACGTTGTCTCCTTTCCTTTTTTTTTTTTTTTTTTGAGGGGGTCTATCATTTCTTTAAAAATGGACACAAATATTTCTCCTGCAACTTAAATTTTTCGTCAAGTTAATACAAAAATGGGCACATATATTTCTAATTCCCAATTGACCGAATGAATTTAAGAAACCTTAAGACATCTATCGACATGAGTTGGACGCAAAACAACTGTCAATTAATGTTCTTAAAATCTTTGTTTTTTGTCCGTAAGTGAACAAAAAGTAGGACGATTTTGGCAATTTATAGCCTGTTGACCAAATGAAAACGTCATCGGAATGAAAATGTAAATGACTTGGTTAGTTAACCTCATTTATTAAACATAACATGTATGCGTTATGTTCATGAAAACTTCTAACGTGCTTGAAACAAAGCTAGTTTATATAAGTTATATAAAAATAAGGAGATTTAGTATTATTGCTAATGAGACAACTGAAGTGCATGTATGCAATTATAGTCAACACCACGGCCATCAACATTGAGGAAAACCCATACTGTATAGTGGCTTATAGAATATAATTCATTTTAAACTAAAGGCATGAAAAGAGTACTGTCACAACACGACTGTCACTGGTTGAGGGAGGATTAAGCGTTCGAAATATGATTAACCCTGTTATGTTCTTTATTATGCCTGTCCCAAACTAGCAGTGGTCGTTAATTACTTTTTGGATATTTTTGACATATATTTGATCGTTGGTTTGCTCTTTTGAAAAGTATATTTCACATTATGTCGAACCGGTGTCTTTTAACAGTAAACTATACTGTACTGGTATTGCTCATAGTTCGAGACCGTACGATGACATATATACAAATGTATGTTTGGCGCTTTCAAACAGTATGCTACATGTACATTTATAAAAACAAGAAAATAGGTTTAATGAGTTTGTTAACTAGTGGGACATAATTGTTCAATGAAAGGGTATTAATGTTTTTATATCGAGAACGTGTCAATGTTTTGCACGTTTATGTACATATACATTTTCGAGATGCATTTAATGTTTCAATCGGACTTAAGTCCGTGTTTAAAATTGCCTAGTGTCTTTAATTTCCAATTCGTGTTAATATTTCCTGAATAGCAATCGATTTTGTTTACACTATTTTCTGAACTTAGTCTTCTTCTGGTATCAAAACCTTTGCTTGAGATGGACGTCCGTTTAACTGTGCGGGATGTATAAATACGCAGCCACGTTAGATCGGAACTTCGACGTTAAATCGGATGCTTCATGTACTATGGTGTCACGCTCTTTGCATGCGTAAGAACCCTTGAGGGGTTGGTTGACATGCTGGTGAGCTGTTGCTAGATAAAATGTCTATCCTTATCAATACTCTAGTGCGTCAGTGGCAGTCTCCAATTCTTAACATTCACACAGATCAGCCCTTTCAACATATTCAGGATATCGTATCCTGTACATGCATGACATATTTGACACTGGACGTAAAACCATCAACTATCAATCCTAGTATTGCTGCAGCGAACAGATCAAGTAAAAAAAATAATGAAGGTTGGTACCTAACGATATCATTAGCACATACAAATTGTTTATTAATCACATAGTCATCTGTTCTCGCATCTTTCTATATATCCATAGCGGTATCTCTGGTAAAAAGCATTTGAATTCGTGTATTCTTTTGAAGGGTTTCTATTGAATTATGACAGGTTCTGAATTATGACAGATATAGATGACTATTTCAAAATTGAATAAATTTCCTGAAAGTGTAAAGTTTAAAAGCAAATTTGTCCTTTTGACATTTGAACATTTTTTTATTGCCAGAGAACAGAAGTCGAATGGGGAAATACAAAAAGCACAGCGTTCAGATATTTTTGTATCGGACTTTTGCTTTTACTATCAATTCTGAACCACGATAATACAACGGAAATACTTCGGAACATCTCGTAATTGGTCAAAGTAACAAATTGAATTGAGGGGGAGTGGGGGACAGTTAGCAAAAGCAAAGTGTTTCAAAATAGGATATACCTTCACCATCTGATAAGATTAAACATATTTTTTTTATATTTTAGACATGTATCTGTAATTATAATGACAGAAGTAAACTCAATAGATATAAGAAGATGTGGTATGAGTGCCAATGCGACAACTCTCCATCCAAGTCACAATTTGTAAAAGTAAACCATTATAAGTCAAAGTACCGTAACGGTCTTCAACACGGAGCCTTGGCCCACACCGAACAGCATGCTATAAAGGGCATAAAAATAACTAGACTAAGTGTAAAACCATTCAAACGGGAAAAATCAACGGTCTAATCTATATATAAAAAAACGAGAAACACTTATGAACCACAACAACAAACGACAACAACTGAACATTGACCGCAGGTTCCTGACTTAGGACAGGTGCAAACAAATGCAGCGGGTTTAAACGTTTAAATAGGTACCAGCCTTCACCCTTACCTGAAACAAGCCTGTTTAATATGTACCGGAACATATTAATATTTGGACCATCTGCGTATATACTCATATGGTCCGACGATACGTGTATGGTCCGGGTAATTAACACGATCAACGTTAAAAAGGTGTACAACATAAATTAAGAGTTTCTCAAAAATTTAATTTCGACATAAGTTACATGATTAATTTAATAAAGTGAATATTACTTGGAATAAATATTATAGTGAAATAATTTTTTTAAGTGGCCATTATCAATTTTCCATAAGAATCGCAATCTGTCGACTTTGGAAAATTACAGTTCATTTAGAAAAATGAAAGTTCATTCAAGAAATATCTAAATGAACTGTAAAACAATAAGAAAATTGCTTAACTCACATGCACTTTGGTCTTTGAACACTATAGATTTCTTCTTTTTTTAATATTGTTTGGTGTTTAAATTTGTTTTTAATAAACGTTTAAATAGGTACCAGCCTTCACCCTTACCTGAAACAAGCCTGTTTAATATGTACCGGAACATATTAATATTTGGACCATCTGCGTATATACTCATATGGTCCGACGATACGTGTATGGTCCGGGTAATTAACACGATCAACGTTAAAAAGGTGTACAACATAAATTAAGAGTTTCTCAAAAATTTAATTTCGACATAAGTTACATGATTAATTTAATAAAGTGAATATTACTTGGAATAAATATTATAGTGAAATAATTTTTAAGTGGCCATTATCAATTTTCCATAAGAATCGCAATCTGTCGACTTTGGAAAATTACAGTTCATTTAGAAAAAATAAAGTTCATTCAAGAAATATCTAAATGAACTGTAAAACAATAAGAAAATTGCTTAACTCATATGCACTTTGGTCTTTGAACACTATAGATTTCTTCTTTTTTTAATATTGTTTGGTGTTTAAATTTGTTTTTAATAAATTATTATATTATTAATATATTTCTAAATGTTTTTAGTTAATTTGATCATGTATTTCTTGATCCTATATATACGATCTTACAATGACAGTAAGATCATATTTATAGGAGCAAGAATACATCAGTTTCAAGAAAATAAGCAGAAATAGCAATTTAAAAACTAAGAAAACAGAAAAAAAACATGCCCCTTCTGCATGTGATGTCATTTACGGGCGAATATCGGCAGTATAAAGGCGATTTGACTCTTAGTGACTAAGCAAATAAAAGATAACAGATACAACAATAGTCAGACAATATGTCAAGACAATAATTTGTGCTGTTTTCAGTTCATAGAATGAAATGTGTGTTCCAGCAAAGGAAGATAGAATTATTCTAAAACACCTACATGGTCTAAATACTCATATGGTCCAGTCCGTTAATAACCAAACAAGTGTAATATTCATTCTGGTCCGACCATACGCGTATGAGACAGCGAATCGTAAAGATAAAGGATAGTTAAATTAAAATGATTTTCATATTTTGATTTCACACCTTGACATCTTTCAAATAAATAAACACAAACAATACATAAAAAAAAGTTTTGAAACCACCTTACCATTCAAAGCTTTAGTCAAATGTGTCTTCCATTCTCCTTATCAATTTTTTGAGTTTGCAAACAAGTAGTTACTTTTATGAATTTCTCTTGGGTTCTTGTGATAACTTAGCAAATATATATTTCATGTTACTTGCAAGATTATTAAGTCGCCAAAACGGAGTTTTGGAGACTTATTGTTTTGTCCTGTTTCTTCTTATTAAGTCGCCAAAACGGAGTTTTGGAGACTTTATATTTTGTCCCGTTTCTTATTATTATTATTATTATTATTATTATTATTATTATTATTCTTAACCCTAATTTGTCCGACCATTTTCTTCAAAGCCTTAAATGATGGAAACTTTATATTTGGTATGATGTTGGGGTAGTATCCCTAGGGTGCATTCGCTATTTTTATTTCAAATGGGGTCAACTTGGCACTTTTGGGGCCGGAACATGGGTGGGGTCATTTTCAACTATTGATTCGCTACTGGTAGAACCTTAAAGTTTTGTGTAATACAAGAGACCGATGTCCAGGTGTCCATTCCACATTTTTATTTCAGCCTGGGGTCATCTTGGCATTATTTTAGGGGTCAATTTTCGTGGAACATTCTAGAACAATAGTCATGTGATAAGTCATGTGATAGTGTTGAATTATTCCTATGTACTTTTATGTTATATAATGATAGATTATTACAGGTAGCACCATATGTAGCTTTAATTCGACTTTGGAATTTTTAAAATGGCCGCCGTTACCATGGAAACTGCAAAATGTGAAAATTTTAAAATGCTTCAAATTTAATGAAATTTTACAGAGATGTTAACGAGTGTATGTAGATTTGGAATTTGACTTTGAATTTCCAAAATGGCCGCCGTTGCCATGGAAACTGCAAAATGTCAAAAATTCAAAATGCTTCAAACTTAATGAAACTTTACACAAATGTTGACTGTCTTATGTAGATGTGGCATTTGACTTTGGAATTTCAAAATGGCCACCGTAACCATGGAAACACGAATGCCTAGATTTGAAAATTGGTCCAATTTGTATGAAACTTGTGTTATGTGACCTGTCATGTGTAGATGTGTATCGGACTATGAAATTTGAAAATGGCTGCCGTTACCATGGAAACAGCAGAACAATGGTTGGGGCCGTTTGGCGACTTTTGTGTTAGCATCCTAACACAGGATTACTTGTTATTATTATTCTTATTCTTCTTTTCTAAACCCTTAAACTGTCCTACCATTTTCTTGGAAGCTATAGAGGATGGAAACTTTATATTTTTTCTGGGTATGGGTCTGCATCATGGGGTTGCAGAACCCAATGTTCATGATACCAGGGTGTCATCTTGGCATAATTAGGGGGCTCAAAGATGGGTGGGGTCAAATTTATTTTACATTTCTTAAATTTGCTACTGTATGTAGAGTAGATGGAATTATAATTACTTTTATGAAAATTAAGAGACACATGTCTGCTTCAACATGGAACTTTTTATTTCAGTAGGGGTCTCCTTGGCATAATTTTAGGGGTGAATTTTCATGGAATATTCCAGAACATCAATGTTAAATTTATTCTAGAGACATTAAATGGTATATGATGGTATCTAATTAAGGAGAGAACAATTTGCAGCAGCAGTTTGACTTTGGAATTGATAAAATGGCCGCCGTTGCCATGGAAACAGCAAAAATATGAAAAACTTCAAAATGCTTCAAATTTAATGAAACTTAAAATAAATGTTGCCTAGCTTATGTAGACTTGACTTTTGAGTTTGGAATTTCTAAAATGGCCGCCGTTAACATGAAAACGGCCAAAATATGAAAAACTTCAAAATGTATTAAATTTAATGAAACTTAAAACAAATGTTGCCTAGCATATAATGAAACAATTGATGTCGCAGAACAATGATTTTGGGTCCGTTTTGGCGACTTTTGTGTTAGCATCCTAACACAGGTTTACTAGTTTATTTTGCTATTGTAAGCGCTTTGTGTAATGTAAGGCTATGATAAATTTTCTGATAACAGTATCATATCAAGCATATTTGTCTCTATATAAAACTACTCAACAAACCCTATAATTTCCGTAACTGAATTTGATTCACTTTTAATTAAATTATTTAAGCATGTTAAATGTTTAGATACTTCAAACTGTGTATCCGGGTGCGAAATTTTCTCGCTGTGTTGAAGACCCATTGGTAGCCTTTGTCTGTTTTCTGCTCTTTGGTCGGGCTGTTGTCTCTTTGACATATTCCCCATTTCCATTCTCAATTTTATTTCTTTTCAATTGTCTAAAATTTGATAAACAAAGCATGGGTGTTAAGAAAGAAAAGTAAAATACATTCACACTATTAAAAACGAATTTGATCTATATTTTATATACTGTATTATATAGGAATATTTAGATTCATTCAACTCCCAGACATTATTTTAGTTTTGAGAGAAAGCAATTTTTATGATACTCAAAGACAGTTGATTTTATCTCTGCATAAACGGAAAGTCCTTTTAATATCAAATATAAAATCAAAAGCTCAAACACAAACAACTGTCATATTGCTGACTTTGTACAGGCATTTCCTTATGCAGAAAATGGTGGATTAACCTGGCTTTATTGCTAGTTAAACCTCTCACTTGTATGTTAGTCGCATAAAATTCCATAATATTAACAGCAATGTGTGAACAAAATAAACAGACATAATACGTACAAGTCTCACGTCCGGTTTGAATGGGAACGTTAAATCCGATATCTAGTGTAAAAGAGTGTCACGCTATATATTGTTATTTTGTTTTCGTCCTCAATATAGATGATGTTTTGCCACTGGACGTTAAGCAAACAACTATCAATCAATCAATCATTTTAAATACAACTGTAAAAAGTAAACTAACAAAAATACCAAACTTCGAGGAAATTCTACACGGAAAGTCCTGAAGCAAATGGCAAATTCAAAAGCTCAAACACATCAAACGAATGGAGAACAACTGTCATATTCCTGACTTGGTACAGGCATGTTCTTATGTGGAAAACGGTGAATTAAACCTGGCCTTATTGCTAGCTAAACCTCTCACTTGTATGTCAGTCGCATAAAATTCCATTTACATATTAACAACAATGTGTGAACAAATAAAAACAGACATAATACGTATAAATGTCACGTCCGGTCTGAATGGGAACGTTAAATCCGATATTTCACGTAAAAGAGTGTACGCTATATATTGTTATTTTGTTTTCGTCCTCAATTTGCATGAATGTTTGCCACTGGACGTTAAGCAAACAACTATCAATCAATCAATCATTTTAAATACAGCTGTAAAAAGCAATATAATTCGGTCGTATTGACTGAAATGAACTGACTAATATACGTATGGCATAGTTTTTCGTGGATTTTCAGAATCCATAGACAGCGTATTGTATGAAATGATTTTTTTAATCGTGACAAACAGGGTAAGAGTAAAAAAGTCATTTATCATCCTATTGAATCCTGATACTGTTTACAGTGAAAATTATCTTTTCGCATACGAACTGTATCTTATGTATACCGTTGTGTACACACCATAATCCTTTAATAAACAGAAATTATAAAAGGTGTGGATTGGTTTTAACCGAATAAAGAATATGACCGTTAAATAAAGAATAAAAACAATGCGTGGATCAAACAATACAAATACAGAATAATGCGGGAATATAAAGAATGGAAAAAGTGGTAGACAAGAAAAGAATTTTGAAAATTTCTGAAAATAAAAATAGAGAAAAATTGATTCAAAATTAAGGAATATATAAGACCCTCCAGACCCCAAGGTATTTAAACGAATGTATGTGTGTGTGTAAACAATAAGTATGTGTGTAATGGAGAATCATTTAACTATTTTGCTACTTTCTGGATTAGTTTTGTTGAGTGCATTCTATGGATACAATGTTGAACAAAGAATTGTTCAAATTAAAAAAGAATTTTTATAATGCAGAAATTCATCACAAGAATGAAATGAAGAAAGTCAATGAAGAATTGAAATCGATTAGTAACCAAGTTAATGCACATATTAACGAAATGATTCAAAAAGAAAATGCATGCAAGGAGGAAATAGATCAAACGAACGAAAATGTTTCGAAGTTACACAACGAAACTATAAAGCTACTCACAGAAACTAACAACAGTTACGTTAACACATTAAAGGACATTCAAAAGGGTAACAAACGTAGTCTACATTACAATACAGGAATTCTCAGTTTTAAATGGTCTTCAACTTCGTATTTGATTTGGACTCCGTGCTGTTTTGATTCAAGTGCCATTGTTACGTTATATGTTTAGACGAACGCATTAATGGCGAATCAAGTTGTTAGTCTGGTACCTTAATCAGATTTTGCATAACTTATAATGTGCATTTAAAGAGCATCAACTTTTACAACATATTTTAAGTTAATTGTAAAATTGATTTTTTGTCCCAAACATGCATAAAAAATTTGCCAATGGATACTAAGAATTTTTATATAAATCAACTTATCACAGCTTGTAATTGTGGAATGTGAATACGTACTGAGCAACAATGAAGTGACCAGTAACCAGTGTTTCGTTTGGGATTGTTCTCTTACCGAATTATCCCTCATGTGTCTCTTTACAACTAACAGGTTCAAGACAAGTATTGTTTGGTGTTGACACGTTTAATCTATCAAGAAAAGATTGTTAATCAACAAGTACAATCTATTCAACAATTTCCTGCACAAATGATAAAATGCGAGGGTTTATTCCCTGAATGCCAACATCCTTTGATCTACCGACAATTTACCTGTAAAATTATGTTGGCGTTCGAGGAATAGGTGTAAGTAGTTATCACAACAAAAGTGCATGCTTATCAAAACAATCATACTAATTAAACAGATAGGTAAATTACAGGTAGCTAAATCTAGTTCATGTTTGTCAAGATGTAAAAATCATTTTTTGCTGTTACTGCTTGAACAAATATGGATTCTCTTAAAATGAAACTTTGAAAAGTGTTGCATCACAAAGTCCACATGTGCATATTGTCAGAAATTCCAGTTTTCACAAATTCTACAGTAGACTCTTTGGACTTTGATGGTTTTTTTTCAATATTTCTATAGTTGTGTGTGATGTAATATCCTCCCATATTACTTGGTGGAATTTCTTGAAACTTTGTATCTCGTGTTTGATTACTATGTTTTATTTAGTTCAGTTGTTCAGGATATTTTTCTTGGTTATAATATTACACCCTTTTTTATTGTAAGTGATTCATAATATATTTTTTAGGTGTTTGTTATGTTCGCAACTCAACGGACTTCTTCTTGCCCTATTTTATGGATTTTCTTGAAACTTTGTAGAGTTGTGGAAGATATTTTCATACTTTTTTCATAGCATAAAAAGAAAAAAAATCAATTTTTAATAATATATTATTTATTTGTACACAGAGCACACAGAAAACAATACATATAACATAAGCAAACATTAAGCAGATTGACAAAAAGCACTACATATGTGATCTGATAAACAAACAAAAATTTAATAAAAAGTAATAAAATTGTTTAAATTTTCTTCATTTTTTAAAAATTCATAATAATTTAACCCCATAATCTACTATTTTTCTTCTCAAAAGTGATAAAATGTTGCAATTTTATCAAGTTCACTAATTATTTTAACAGTTTAATGCTTATAAAACATTTAGATAGTTATAAAAACACCTATTGTTATTATATAAACATCTATTGAAATATTTTTGTTGGCGTTCAAGGAATATGTAACATATAAAATGTTGGCATTCGAGAAAGACACCAATGCGAGTTGGACTTTATGCAGTATATTTTGATAATTGTTTATCATTGAGAGCATATTTTCTTGGTGGATAAAACAAGTCTTTAACCAAAGATTAACTAAAATTTCCCTTTACATGATTTGGATTCAACGTATGACATATTTCCAAAATAATCTCTTGATAAAACAAAAGTCTATTGATCATTTCCGAAAACAAATATCAGCATTTCTATAATTTGCCTAAGATAATTGAATTATTCTAGAAATTCAATATATTTTCCTATTTGTCATTATCTTTCAGAAAACAAAGAACACAATGGCATATCGTTCTCTGCGAGACTTGGAACCTCTATTAAAGATATTGATCCTTGAAATACCGTTATATTTGATCAAGTGATTTCTAACGATGGTACAAGTAACTCTTATAACGCCGCTACTGATATTTTTACGGCCCCAATAGCAGGAACATCCTATTTCACCTCTAAAATATTTACAAGTAGGGGATCAATATTTGAAATGTCACTAAAAACAAATGAACAGGATCAAATGTGGATTTATACGTATGCTGCAACTACAACTGGTAATACTGCAACAAACAACATTATTGTGAAACTAAAAAGAAGATAAAGTAAGACTCGTCAAGCATGGTGTCTTTGGAGCGCGTCCGTTCTACATTCATGTCCGTTGGAGCACATTCTCTGGTTTCTTACTTTGGGCAATTAACGAAATACAGAAGTCTATATATTTCTGAAGCATTTTTGAAGACAAAAGTATTCAATTGAATTATGACGTATTATCTTAAAATAATATACTTGATAAATTTAAACAACTGCTCATGAAATTGTCCTTAATATAAATTGGTGATTGTCATATCTTAAATAATGAAGTATGGCGTAGACTGATAAACATTCGATCATATTAAAAACAAATATATCTCTTTATCATATGCGAAGCATTCATGTCACTTGATATTCAACTCATTTTTTAGTACTTTTATCATGGCACTGTGGAGCGCAAGATCGAATTGGTAATGATGAAAATACAGCGGAGGTGCTTAAATCATTCTTAACTAGGGAACTCGAAATTGGTATATCAGAAATGCAGTACAACAATGTGCATAAGTTGAACGTTAGGCAAGAGTCATTCTCTGTAAGCATCAAAGAATTTCAAAGAAAATGAGAAATGCGTACTCCAGGATTACCTTTATTTTCATATCATGGATTGGTCATGGTACACTGACAACAAAAATAATAGTCATTCCAAAAGTTGAAGTGTTGGTTGCCATGAAAACAAGTAACTTTGAAAACGTCATAACTGCTCGTGGAAAAGTCATTTTTTTCCTGTTTTTACCAGTTTTATTTTAATAGCATGGGAACATATATGTTACTCAGATCGACGTCCGGTCTCTAATCGACGTCCATTCCTCAAATCGACGTTCAAATCTGACGTCAAATCAGTGTCCAATATTTGCACCCTCTAATCGACGTCCAGTGTGCCGTTATAAATCACAAAACGATAGTCTGCTTCATCTCAATGTCTATAAATTTCATTGATTCATTTGATCTTTGTTTATTTTATCTGCAACGTTTTGTCATTTCGTGAAGTAGCTTACAGAAGCTATAGCTGTTTTCTTATATTGTACGACAATAAGACAACAAACTAAAGACAAAGATAATCGAAAGACATCTAGAGAGCAGTAGGTTGTCGAAATGCGCATCTGGTGCAGAAAAAAAATGGTTCCGTTTATGATATTAATACCACTGGGTCGATGACTCTGCTGGTGAACTGATAGTTCCCAAGGTTATCACCAGCCCAGTAGGCAGTACCTCGGTACTGGCATGAAATACGGATTTTGTGTTACTTAAATTTTGGTATTATTTGAAATTTTGTCCCTCACACAAAGCTCTGATTCCTTGCCCGGCTTTGGCTATACTTTTGTCCTTTTTGTTTTATAGCTCTTCGTCTTTTTAATAAGCTTTGGATTTTCAAATATTTTGGCCTGGAGCATCAGTTAAACGACATTGATTGTCGAAATGCGCATTTAGTGCATAAAAAAAATAAGTGCACAAACAATAGAAAGAATAAAAACGTACGGCCAATTGTTGAAAACTTTTTTAAGTATCATGATTTGGTCTTATATTTTGAACAACTTTTTGAATTAAAGGTTCAACTTACACCTTATAATAAAGATGTGATTTCACTGCGACAAGTCCATAAAACGGACGTCGATTAGAGCGGACAACAACTTGACGTCGATTCAAAACATCAAAAAAGACGTCGATTAGACGAACATAAAATTGACCGTCGATTTGGAATGTTTTTTTTTTTTTTATTGTGACGTCAGATTTGGACGTCGATTTGAAGAACGGACGTCGATTAGAGACTGGACGTCAAACTGAGTCTTAGATATATCCACAGTTTTTTTTTTTTTTTTGCTATTAAACTACTATATAATAGTGTTTCAAAATATATTTGAAAGTTTGGAGAATTCTTTCATTTAAAATAAAAATTTTGAATTTAAAATTGGAAGTTTTTCCAAAAATCATAATTGCAAAATTCTCAAAATAACCCATTTTATGGCTCCAAAATTTTTTGTTCCAGATTTTGTGGCACAAACGAATATCACCATTAAGAAATATTGCATCTGATGCATTCTTGACAAAAAAATCTCAGAGGGTATAGTTTTTTTTTTAAATTTTGATTTTTAAATTAAAAAAAAAAAAAAAAAATCAAACATATATGTTATTGATGCACTTATTTCATATTAAATGATCAGTTGTGTTTAAGCAATAATAAGAAAATAAACTACACACGTTCTGCTACCTTACATACATGTAGTCAATGGTAATTAAATAAAAATATCATGTTTAAATACGAAAAATGATAAAAAAAAATGATTTTCTCCTTCAAGTAATCTTGGTCAATTGACTTTTTACATATTTTCCAAGATTAGACAACTCAGTTATATACATTTTGCATGCAAGTTGTTGGAAACTGGTTACATTATAGTGAATGACTGAATTTCAAGGTTTTAAATAGCTATCTTTTCTTTTTACATCGGTGTCGAAATTGTTTTCGTAACCATATTAACCATTGCTATCAAAACTTATGTTTCGATAACTTGACTTGATGGAAGTTTACAAAAAATAAAATTGTAAATCAAAACTTTCAAAGCAGTATATTATATAAGTATACATAAAAGGTTTGGTACTAATGAATAATTTGGTTTAGAATTTGGCTATCTGTTAACTGTTGCATTATTATTTTCAGTGTAGGGGTAATCTTCTAATTGCGCTATTGACCACTGATCTCTGTTGAATAATGCATACATTTGTCGATTCAAATACTATACTACATGTAGACTTAAATCCAAGATTAAGAGTTAGTAGTTTTAATTTAAAGAAATATTTCAAGTTCTACAAACGTTAATGCAGCAATGATTATAACAAGATAGCAAGTTTATCAGGCAATGAAATTAATATCGATAATATTGGTTTCATTCTTAAACTATTTGATGTGAAACAATAAAACAGCTTTGATATGACTGTATTACTATTTTGTAGTTTTAGGTGGAAAAACTAACAGAGGCAACATTCTATAAATCAAATTATTTTATTGGGGTGGAGGAGGGATTTTCTGTTATAATATCATAAATGCCTAAAAGTTTGTTGATTATTATTTGTTGAAATGGTATAAACTCATCCATATCAAACATTCTACTGCTATCTGTATCAGGCTTTGTGGAAAATATTAAGAACTTTCATACACTTTTATGGTCTTCTTGGAACCTACACAATATTCTATTGCTAAATTTTGGAATAAGAAATTCTTTTTTTTAGTGAATCTCACATTTTTGCCTACCTCCCTTCAATTCCTGGTCTATCATCCATCGGTAATATGTAGATAAAACAAATGGTACACTAGTTGAGGCAATTGCTATTTGTGTTCTTAATTATATCAACATAAAGGTTGACTGCTTCAATTTTGCTTTTTCTCAAGCTGAAGTTGACAGTTATTCATAGTTCTGTGCTTGCATTCCTCATTCAATGCTTTTAGAAAAAAGTCAAACAGAAACATCTTTACTCAAGATTTGATGGTCGGTCTAGTGACACTGTCATCATATTATGAATGTTCACCACATGGTCTTTCAAAGAAGGAACATGCACACTAAAATCAGTAGGGTTGTGGATTACGTTTTCTGAAAAAATAAACATGTTTTAATACAAGATATCATTCCACTGTATGTAATAATTGATAACGAAATCAACATTAATTTGGTTGCCACATTCACATGTGACATTGAACAAAACTTTATATTACCCTCTGAAGATCGAGACTATCTCGTGAGACGTTACAAGCGGTTAATATACATAACGTTTTGACTACTTTGAACATAGCGATATTAAATTACTTTTGTGATCAAACAACGAAAAAGACGTAAAAACAATCGGGAGATATACTTGTGATCCTAGAATGAATAATTAACTTTTGATCAATGTTTATGTCATGGTTATTTATTCAAGCAAGCAGATAAAACGTTGTTCCTGTATATGAATTGATTCTTTATGCTCAGAAAGTAAAAAAAATAAACAATGGAAAAAAACATTTATTTTCATTGCCTGAGGGAGATATAAAGATTTGTTCACCCTAAAAAAAGTCCCCCGGGCATTGGCCTCCAGGAAAAACCAACTTTATCAGGTGAACAAATCTACATATCTCCCTCGGCAAGGGAAACAAATGTATAATATTCAATGTTGATTCTGATTGGTTGACATCTGATATTCTGGGCACCTAATTGCATCCAAAAAAACTAAATGCCTTGAAATATCATAATAGTACTGAAAGTGGCATAAACAACAATCAATCAATGATTCAATCAATGTTAAGTTAGGCCAAATAAAAATATATGTGTTGTTCCAGTTACCCTACCTACCCTACTTTTTAGTCTTAATAATAGCCTACACTAAAGATTGTTTTTGGTCATTTTTCATTAAGCACTGTTAAAGTCAGAATGTTGCTCCAATGGACTCAATGTAAAATAAAATATAGAAATAAAAAAAACCTACTTACCTTCCCTAACTTTTTAGGTGTAACCGGAACCACACATACTATTTTATTTGACCTTAGTTCATTTTATACTGCTTTGATAAACTGATCTTTCAAATCTTTCAAAATAATTAACATAACGGTGTGCCAATTATACATGTAATCTTCAGTTTATTATCAGTAACATTGTCATTCTTTTCGTATCCGTAACAGGTATTAGGGAATGAATTGTATTGAATCTTTGAAAAAATGTCATACAATTTGAAAATGAAATATGAAAATAATTCACAGCAGATATTTTATGTGCATCTTCATATAGCTACTATTTATTATACATATTCAAATTGCTTATCATCAAAATCATACAAGAGTGCACACACACTGAAATGTCTCGCCTCTGTTTTACTTATTACTGAATTCATGTTGAAATAAAATTGAGAATGGAAATTGGGAATGTGTCAAAGAGACAACAACCCGACCAAAGAGCAGACAACAGCCGAAGCCCACCAATGGGTCTACAGCGAGAAAAACCCGCACCCGGAGGATAGTTCAGCTGGCCCCTAAACAAAATTGTGTACTAGTTCAGTGATAATGGACGTCATACTAAACTCCGAAATATATATATGAACTATTAACAAAGGAATACTGGCAGTTACTGACATGCCAGCTCCAGACCTCAATTGAACTGATTGAAAGATTATGTCTTCATCATATGAAAGTCTGTAAAAAGAAGGTTCTACTACTTGTAGCACCTCCTTTTAACATTGAGTAATGAACCATGAAAATGAGGTCAAGGTCACTTGAACCCTGCCAGACAGACATGTTCATCTTCTAACCGTTCCATACACCAAATATAGTTGACTTAATTGTATCTGTATTTCAAAAATTCCAATAGGGAACATATATTACATTATTGTAGTAATAAACCATTTTTTAAGAAGTTTGGCCATTGGCCTTCTTCGGTTTCTTTATTTTTTTTCCTTACTACATGGTAGACATTTTGCCTTTCACAATCATTAAGATGTTATAGATATAATCAATATTATATATATAATAGTGTAATTATGAACAATATATAATTCCTATTATATCTATAACATCTTAATGATTGTGAAAGGAAAAGGAAAGAAACCGAAGAAGGCCAATGGCCGAAATGTCTTAAATAATGGTTTATTACAACAATTGATTGTATCTGCTAAACTGGCAAAGTTACAAAAAAAATTCATTGACCAAATGAAACATGAAACTGATGTCAAAGTCATATGAACCCTGCCAGACATACAGGCATTTACACCTCCCAATTGTTCCATACACTGAATATAATTGATCTATTGTTATAATACATGTATCTGTGAAAAAACAAAAACTAAAAAAACTAAACAATTGTCCAATAAACAAGGAAAATGAGTTCGAAGTCAGATTAAACCTGCCAGATGAACATGTACACCTGACAATTATTCCATACACTAAATATAGTGACCCTATTGATAATAGTACGTGTACATGTATTTGAGAAATATACCAAACCCCAAAAACTAAACATTGCCCAATGAATCTTAAAATTGATGTCAAAGACAGATGAAACCTGTCAGTCGGACATGTACCCCTTACAACCATGTTATACAGTAAATATAGTTGACCTATAGCTTACAAGTATCTGGGATACGTACTTGACCACATAACTTTAAACTTGATCACTGATCCATGGAATAAGGTCGAGGTCAGGTGACGGACATGTAGATGTTGCAAGAAACCCATATACTAAACACAGATATCCTATTCCTCATAATATGTGAGTATTTCACTTAACAAAAAACTTGTAATTTTATTCAAGGACCCATCGAACCAAGGATTTGTATACTATACAAATCCTTGATTGAATTATGAAAATGATGTCCAAAGACAATGGACATATGACAGACGGAAACTTCGTCACTTAAGGTATGAAGCATCCTGTTGTTCTGCCTTCTGAAACAAAAGGTTTATGGCATCCCTGCCGCCGTTAAACTGTAATACCTATGCCTTGCATACTGCCGACTTTCTGTCACAGGAGTGACAAAAATAGGGTTAATCCTATAAGATAAGAAACAAAACAACAATATTATATATACCTGCCGATGCATGTCTACATATATGAGGCCTTTCATCCATTTCTTTACTTTGGACTCTTCATGATACACAAGAAGCTGGAAAAAAAATTGTTACCATGCATGCAGTAAAACGTGAACATGTACATTGTACATGTTGTAGTTTCAACAATATTTCTGTAAACTATTGATTGATATAATTTAGTAATGTTAATCTATAACATTGTCATGATTGACAATTAACAAATAATTTCAAATCATTTTATGAATTTAACTGATATGTGTCCTAAGGAAGCATACATGTAGAAAAAGTTTCTTTTACTAATTTTTATGACATCATGTTGAGTGTAACATTCAAAGACCCTGTCCATTAAGTACTGTAAATTAAGAAATTATTGCGATGTTTTATGATTGTGAAAAATGCGACAGGGTTATAATCGCAATAATTTAAACTCGCATTTTGAAATTTTTTATATGAATTAAACAGGATTTTTTTCAATTCCGCAAAAATTAAAATCGCATTTTAGTCTAAAATGACAAAATCGGAATAATAAATGTACGCAATAATTCCTGAATCTACAGTATTAGTGTCCTAATAAGTTAATAACATCATAAGTCACAAGATATTTATTTTCAGTATGAGAATTTAATAGTTATATGTTATTCAGTTAAGACATGTTTTACATTTGTACATTGATTTGAATTAAGATACTCAAGAAACCACAGCAAATTATGTCTATATGTCATCATGAACAGTTAATTGTATAGCTTGATAAAGTCAACAACAGAATTGTTGTGCTACTTTCTATCTAGAGTGAAATAAACACTGATATTTCGCATGTGAAATTACTTTGAATATCACTGCGCTTTAGTCATTATGAATGTAATTCAATTACATTTGAAACTTTGAATAGCGTGACATGTACTGTAACATATATACATGTCATGTCTTCTTTGACTGTCCATGACGTTGAAATACTAAATCCCTGGGATGTGTTTTAGTTGATTTTAGTCTCTGATGCATGATTTTTATTATTAATTGTTTTGGCTTTTAACTAGCTGTCAGTAACTGCGAGTACTCTCAAATCGTACTTTCTTGTTTATTTGACCTGTTGATACTAATTGTAATGCTTTTTTGTTATTTAATGTTATTCAGGATTATATCTGGTCTATATACCAGCTTTGATAAGTGTTTGGTACTAATATAAATTTCCACTTCGTA
Organism: Mytilus coruscus; assembly: GCA_017311375.1. NCBI lineage: Eukaryota > Metazoa > Mollusca > Bivalvia > Mytilida > Mytilidae > Mytilus > Mytilus coruscus. The sequence goes on along the minus strand of CM029603.1, from coordinate 79,387,933 downwards.
CTATGAACATCAAAATTATTTATTTTGTTAAAATATTTCCTTTCTCTATTGTAACTGTATACGTATACCTAACAACAAAATTATTTTATTTACCTGTGTTTAAAGTTATTGTAAATGGCTGATATTTTGTTCGAGCATATTGTTTTCCTTAAATTGTTTAACATTTCATACCGATATAACATGTCACTTTTATTATTCTTCCTTAGTTTATTTATTTTTAATTTGCATTGTATCATAGGTCAAATTTATTTGTTCAGTGTATGTTCAATGGTGTTACTATGTCCTTTGATTGAGTTAAGCTATTTCAGTTGATATTTTATAGTGTGTCTTTCTATGTTGTGATGTTACACTATTGTTTCAGAAAAAGGGTGAAGGTTTGGTACCATTAAAACGTTTAAACCCGCTGCATTTGTTTGCACCTGTCCTAAGTCAGGAATCTGATGTTCAGTAGTTGTCGTTTGTTGATGTGGTTCATAAGTGTTTCTCGTTTCTCGTTTTTATATAGATTAGACCGTTGGTTTTCTCGTTTGAATGGTTTTACACTAGTAATTTTTGAGGCCCTTTATAGCTTACTGTTCGGTGTGAGCCTAGGCTCCGTGTTGAATACCGTACTCATCAACTGTCAAGATGAAGAACAGGAATAAAAGCCCTGTTCATTGATAATTTTCTATGTTTTCTATGTATTGTGTGCGATTTTGTCCCATGTACATTTACTCCATATCCTTTCATTTTCTTTTGACCTATAATGGTTTACATTTATAAATTTTGACTTGGGTGGAGAGTTGTCTCATTGGCACTCATACCACATCTTCTTATATCTATAAATATTTCAATTTACATGTGAATATCTGTCCTCGTCTTGAGGAGTTTACTTCCTCGTCCCCACCCCACATCAATAATTTCCGGAAAAAATATTTTTACTTACCGAGTTCCAACAGTTAAAATGATTCCATATTGTTTTCGTGTCACAAATATGTCTCTTCCTGAAAGGCGTTTAGAACATTTTCTTTTTCAACCAGGTTCACAGCAGGTACGGCTCGACCCGAACCCTTCTTTTAATGGTCTACATTTGGGTGTATACCAATTGCCCTGGATACCATAAACAGAGCCCTCCTTTTTATTTCTTTTGCTATTGTTGGGAATATGTTAAACATTACGGAAAATTCAGACATTTCCAAAATGTTTGGTAAAATATCAACTTTAGTTAAAATTATCAGAATATCCGATTGATGAAATTATTTCAATTTCACAAGTCCAGTAGAGCACTGGGAATGTTTTCAACAGTCTTGTTTATGGTTAAACATTATGTTGTGTTTATAGTACTTTGGAATACAGTTTTGCATTGTCCTATGTGGAATTGTTTTCTGTGGACATACATATAACATTTGTGTCTTCTTGTCTGAAGAATAATTCAGGGGAAGCTACTCCTGCTACACAGAGGTAACTGAAAGGGGCTTTTAATTGAGATTAAGGAATTCAGCTGTTGATATATTTAATTTGAGAACATTTAATTGTTCTGAGAGCAGGATTAAGTATTTCCAGACACATAAAGCATTTATGTTAATTGCAATATTCTATTTGTAACAATATTAAAAACAGTAATTTCGAAAAACATGGTTTCGAAAAATTGAATTCTGCAAAATTTTCAAACATACCCCTCCCAATTTTTTGTATTTTGATTTATCAATAGTTAAACTGAATATGTTGGCCATATCGGGAAAATCTGGGTTGAAAATTGTCAAAGCGTTCAAAACAGGGTAAAATGGGTTTCCCAATACATAAGGAATTTGACACTTTTTCGGCTAGGTTCTTGACATAACTGCTAAATATATTTTTCTAAATGTATTTTTTAAATATGTTATAACCATACTTAGTCATAATAACGAACACAATTTTCTTTTTTATTCTCTAAAAGGCCATATACATCCAATTGTAATTACACATCTTTAGCCTTGTTTACTTTCAGAAATTGAGCAAAAAGTGCTAAGGCAGTTACCATAGCAACCGCAAAATTTTATTTAAAACTTGATGTATCTTTAAGTATATCTCAATTGTTGGAACATTTTTACAAATTTTGAACCAATTCTGTGACATATCTTTTCATCTGATTTTGATGCTTACAGAGAATGACTCTTAATTTTCATTCCATTAGCAATACCCGATGGAAATAGCAGAAAGGCGAAAGGAATTGTCCCAACGGAAGAGATTATTTAAAGCTCAGGGTCATCACCTTCGTCCAATTGACGATCAACTGTATCAATTATAAACTGTGATTTGGTAAACCATCATCATTAAAGAGGACCCGATTTTTGAAGCTGAGGTTGAGATGCATAGCTGCCGTAGTTGCCGATTATCCCAATGATGATTATATTTTATTGAAGACTTCGGAATAGACACATACATGTTAATGTTATGAATGGAGCTCTCATTTTATAAACGGTACTGAATTTATTCCTGAACTGTACTGTGACAGAATTACCAGTTGATAGCGATTTGAATAAATTCAATTCATGACAAGATGAATAGTAAAATAGCTTTGGTACCTGATGTTTCCATGCGATTAAAATGCTTAGAAATGAAATATCATGATAATGGTATCTTGATCATGATGAGGGCTAGGGATAAATAGCTTGCAATAACAGAAGGTTTTGGGCAGTGACATATAGAATTATGTGTCGATAGAATTATAAAAAAACAATGTGACAAAAATGTAAAATCAGTCATCTTAACAATATCTATTTAAAAAAAAACATTTAAAATAAGGAGGCGCAATATAACAAGAGGGTATTAAAAACGGTTAAGTTGAAGAAAAACGAAAAGACGAACAAGTCCACAAAACACTACATCGAAAACTTACGAATGACCACCACGAACCCCTCCAATGCCTTGGTCATGTCACAACCAAGAGAAGAGATCGGAATTGTGGTGACCATGTTTGGAACAACGTCCGAGGTCATTTGTAACACAGATATTTCATAATGGACAACCAACTGACGTAAAGCATTAGAGATAATACCCTCAAATTTAACACTTGAAACCGTTTGTTCAATAGCTTCATTGTAATTAGCAACCCTCTTTTTTTTTTTTAACAGCGGTATACTACTGTTGTCTTTATTTATTCAATACACTAATGATAGGCAACGCAAGCTCTGGAATATCGTATCAACTCGGAGATGTATATTTCATTTGCAGGCGCTGCTGGAATGTTGCTACAGGGGAAATTATAATCAACTTGTCTGTCGTTAAGTTTAACTCTCAACCGACCCTCAATGTATGTTTTAGAAATCGGTCAAGATATTATGCAGACTTAACTTTATCTGTGGTATCCGCTATTTCATGGTCGTGGGTTATATGCGTTTAACATAGTCAATATTTTTTTAAAGTTATTTGTGAGAGGAAATCATTTTTATAGCGGAACGTAAAGTTACAGTATAATGCTTGCTTTCTTTCTTTCTTGGCGGTCTCTCTTATAATTAAAGAAAGAATCAATATGTAATTAAAATGGATTGTTCTGTCGTTTTAATTTTTACAGAATTCGGTCAAAAAGTAAAAACGACGTCGCAAAACGATACTTAAGAAAACACCGTGAGTAATGTCAAGGCAATCTGTACACAATTGAGGTTGCTCCTTATGAAAGTAAACTAAAATCTTCTACAAGTAGGGCAAATACCCATAAGCATTGGAAACATACATTCCAAATGCATACTAGTAACTAATCTGGTCTTAGAATCACGTTCTTTTGTATAAGTGTTGTTATTGGCTTTGAACTAGCTTTCAGTAGCTGCGAGAATTAACAGATTTGTGTTTCTCAAGTGTTTCTGTAGTTGCTTTTGTGATGAGCAAAGCCCTTTTCAAATTACTTTTTTATTTGTTTTCTTATGTTCGGATTTTATACCACTGTCCGGGAGGGTTAGACGCCGTAAATGTGTTTATCCCTGATGCATTCAGTATGTGTGTGTGTTCCAAGTCAGAAGCCTGTAATACAGTAGTTGTAGTTTGTTGGTTGATATTATACCTGCTTTTTGTTTCCTGACTTAGGACAGGTGCAAACAAATGCAGTCGATTTAAACGTTTAAACAGGCATCAGCCTTCACACTAATCTGAAATAGTTGTGTAACTTTACAACATAGAAAGACACGCTATAAAATATCAATTGAAACGGCTTAGCTCAATCAAAAAGACATATTAACAAAAACAATTAAAGATACACTGACGAAGAAATGTGATCTATGCCACAATATTAATACAATATTAATTAAAAACGGGAAATGTAAAACAATGTCAAAAAGATAACCATAACCTTCATTTCCTACTTTATGTTCATTTAACAGTCAATGCCCTATGTTATAGAAATTATAATTGTCCCCCGTGTAACGCGTTGCGGGGACAAGGAAATATCGGGCGTCCGTCCGTCCGTCTGTCCTTTCGTCCGTCCGTCCGTCCGTCTGTCCGTCCGTCTGTCCGTCCGTCCGGTCTTGTTAGCGCTCTCACGGGTACAACTCTTGCAAGATTTCTATAAAACTTATACTATAAGTTAATATCAGCAGTATCTCGGGCAAGTTCTTAATTGGTGGACGATCGACTTATTTTAAAAGAGTTATGTGCCATGAAAATATTACATTTTTAGATAATGGCCTTGTTAGCGCTCTCACGGGTACAATTCTTGTGAGATTTTTATAAAACTTATAACAATAACTATAGGTTAATATCAGCAATATCTCGGACAAGTTCTATAATGATGGACGATCGACTTTTTAAAAGAGTTATGCCTCTAAGAAATAATAAATAAGTGCAACGCGGGGGACATTGTAACTCTGTTCTTTTATTCAAGAATTAAAATATTAAAAAATATTCAACTCGTGCACGAACAGCACTGAAAATAAATTCATTCGCAGTCGCATTTGTTGTTCGGTCACGCGTTGATTTTTTACCTATATTCAAATTCTTGGATTAGTTATTATATACATATTTATATGCAACGAGAATTAACTGTAGTTGCACAATTTGAATATCATGCATTTGTACGTTAATTCAATTATATCTCAATCAAAAAGCGTCAGATGTGAATTGACGCTGATATATTGCATTACATTTTAAAAATTTTGCTAACATCTAGATATTCAATATTGTGAAAATGTTAATTTTATTTTCAAGAATAGGTAAAGAACCAGTAATTCTGGAAACGTAGAACATATTTGTTTTTTTAAGTTCCTTCGCCTTTGTCAATAAGGTATATATTTGGAAAGTTTTGGTATCAAATGAAAGCTTATGGACTAAAGATAACAGTAAAATCCTTGTACAAATGTTACTTTTAATGATAAAAAATGGACGAAATTGTGATAGGAGGACACATTTAACCTGTTGCTCAGATCAGAAGTACCAGTTTTGTAGTACCAAACTTCCGGGCACCAATTTACTTTAATATGCTATTTAATGTTTGCTAAGTTTTCTGCACAAGTTAGGACGACAAATTGTGCTGAAATGAAATGGATGTCACTTTATTTTAACTCAAGAGAAAGTAGCTATGAATGTTTGACGTTGCAGTGTTTATCATAGAAAACAATAGGGCTATGCATTTGTATTGTTATTCCTGTTTGCTTTGCACCACGATGCAAAGCTATATGTTTTATGTTTAGAAGATATACACGCCATCCTGAAATAATCATTTAAAAAGAGTAAGTTTTGCACCATCTTACGGTTTTCGTTTATCATAACTCGTTCGCTATGCCCGTGTCTGTTGTGACGTGTTGGATTTCAATCTAAATATAACTGTTAGATTATTAAGTAGATATAAGAAGATGTGGTATGAGTGCCAATGAGACAACTCTCCATCCAAGTCAAAATTTATAAATGTAAACCATTATAGGTCAAAGTACGGTCTTCAACACGGAGCCTAGGCTCACACCGAACAGTGAGCTATAAAGGGCCCCAAAAATTACTAGTGTAAAACCATTCAAACGGGAAAACCAACGGTCTAATCTATATAAAACGAGAAACGAGAAACACTTATGAACCACATCAACAAACGACAACTACTGAACATCAGATTCCTGACTTAGGACAGGTGCAAACAAATGCAGCGGGTTTAAACGTTTTAATGGTACCAAACCTTCACCTTTTTCTGAAACAAAAGTGTAACATCACAACATAGAAAACACACTATAAAATATCAACTGAAATAGCTTAACTCAATCAAAGGACATATTAACACCATTGAACATACACTGAACAAATAAATTTGACCTATGATACAATGTAAATTCAAAATAAATAAACTAAGGGAAGAATAATAAAAGTAACATATTATATCGGTATGAAATGTTAAACAATTTAAGAAAAACAATATGCTCGAACAAAAATATCAGCCATTTGCAATAACTTTAAACACAGGTAAATAAGATAATTTTGTTGTTAGGTAAGACATGGATTTCGTTACCATAAAATTCTTAAAACCTTTAATAAATTCTTCTATAGATATAAAGATTTGGTTTTGAAGTTCGGTTGTATATGTAAAAAAACTTATTTCAAAGGGGATAGCACATCCTAATTTTCACGGCGATGTTGATTCCCGAGCTCGGAATATTAGAAACGATCCGGATAAACTTATCGATCCTTTGACTTTATTCATAAAGGTTATCAGGTCAACACTGTAATTAGTTCTTCAAATATTGTTTTATTGGTATTATGGTTTTAGATTGATTTTGTTATCAGTAAATTAATATAATATTAAACATTTTTATATACATATGCACATTCATGGCTCTACAATATGTCGATACCTGTATCTTGGGAATGCACAAGGTAATGCTTTTCTCTGACTGTTTATGACGTCTTTACACTATTAATATAAAATCCGTTGGATGTTTGATGTGTACTGATGGCTATTTTAGTCTTTAACGCATGATTTTGTTAATTAGTTGTCAGTAACTGCGAGTACTCTCAGATCTGTACTTAGTGTTTGTTTGTTGTGGGGTTGTATAAGTACCCTGCCACATCCACTCTGTGTTTTGTAATTTAGATTTCTATTTGTATCCATCTGATGAGTTAAGATATTTTTATTGTTTGTTCTTATGTTGTAGTGTTACATAACTGTTCCAGGTTAGACGAGGGTTGGCGCCTTCAAACGAGATTATCCCGCCCTATTCTGTATGTGCCTGTCCCAAATCAGGAGCCTGTTATTCATTTGTTTTCGTTTGCTTCTGTGTTACATATTTATTTTCGTTCATTATTTTGTACATAAATTGGGCCGTTAGTTTACTCGTTTGGATTATTTTACATTTGTCATATCAGGGCTTTTTATAGCTGACTATGCGATATGGACTTTTCACATTGTTGAAGACCGTACGGGGACCTATTGTCGTTATTTTCTGTGTCATTTGGTTTCTCGTGGACAGTTGTATCATTTGGCAATCATACCACATGTTCTAATTTTTGTAACTAAGTTTTCTTCATAAATTTCTTCAACACTTTGACTCAAAATATCTTTTTATGTTCTTATTTCTCCTGCATCTATATTGTTCCTAAACGATTCTTCGTCATTACTTTACGCGACCTACTGCAAAACAGTGTTCTGGCAAGGTGTGTTATCTCCTGTTGTGTTCAAAGAAATTTAAGTCCTAATTTTTGTACAATTGAATCCGAGTTACTGACAAATATGTTATTCTTTGTATATTGAACGCATTGAATAACACCATGTAGACAAAGGCATTTGTCTCCAAAGTTGTCTTTATAAGGGTTTATAGGTAAATATGACCGTAGATTAACATTAAGGATGTTCGCTACTCTGTTTCAAAATAACAAGCTTTTTAAAAGACTGTTCTAAAATGATAGTATATAAATAAAGTAAAAGCCCCAAAAAAAAAAAAATTAAAAATTAAAATTGAAGGGTCCGTACGCTTGTTTATGAGATATAAGCCATTGAAAATTTGGCGGGAAATAGTTCTCTCTAGAGATTTTTCAAACATTTAACATTAGCATCTATTTTCTTTGAAAACAATGAAAAAATAACAAGGATTTATAGGATTTTCAAATACAGCATTTTTAACTATATGTAACAAAATTATGAAAAGAAAAGTAGGGGATGGCGAGGATTTTTTTTTTATAAAGACAGTACATGGATAAAAACCATAGGATTCTGAATATCTGACAAAAGAGTTTGCAGAAGATAGCAAAATAAACAAAATTTCATTTGATACGGTCCACTCAGTTACACAGTTTAAATCACCTATTATTTGCAGATGTCTACTGTCCATCTTTTCTCCATTTAAATCAATACTACTCACAACATGTATTATATGTGGGAACTTCTCAAACCTCTTTCCCAACTTAGTTTGTTTTTGGCACCTTCTGCAGGAATGAAAAAAAATGAATAGCAAAATCTAGAAAAGTTTACAATTTTCTGAAACATAAAATGCATTTAAGAATTGAATGCTTCTTTTTGTAAAATTCATTGGGGTGTAAAAGGTTGACCGAAGAACCGGAAGCGCTTTCCAGCAGGCATTTCAACGTTGATCTATAACGTTGCAAAGACGTTGAATTAACTGTTGGTTTTGAAATTTAGAACAACGTTGAATATCTAACGTTGAAAAAACGTAAAATTTTCAACATTGTATCGACGTTGATTGTTGGTTGAATATAGTTTGAAACTTAACATTGAAACAACATTGTTTCAAGTTGAAATGAGCAAATTCATTGCTTCTTGTTGGTTCATCTGTCATATTTGTTTGTGCTGATAAATATAGGCGGTTGGTTTTTCTTGTTTGAATTGTTTAAAAAAAATTGTGTCCGGGTCTTCTATCGCGGACAATACTTTGTGGTGTTTGCTTATTGTTGAAGGCCGTTTAGTGATCTCCACATCAATGGACTCTGGTAGATATTTGTCTCATTGGCATTCATACCACATCTCCTGATATCTATAATACTTAGTAACCACAAAAAAATATTGAAGCCGCATGACTCAACAGAGGACATCAGCAAGATTTGATATTTAACAAAAAACCAGTACAACAGATGTTAAGTTATGACAAAAGCTCATATAGCCAATATGTGATCTGGTAAATGAATACAAATAATCTCCTAATTCATTTTAATATCTTCGTGAAAATGAATTGTAGTCTCTAAACTCCTCTAACCATTTTTGGTGCATATTCCTTCTTTAATTCATCTTCTGTTATGTTTGTGTTTTCCTAAAAAAAAAAAAACAACCACAAATAATATTGTGTAAACATAAGTTAACAATTACGTAGAGCGTCAAAGGCAGGGAGTACAATGTTATATAAAGCCGGGTTTTTTTTTAATTAATTTACTGGTTTACATAAACGCGGATCCGTTTTTACGATTTTTTGCCACTGTACATGTAGCAATGCCACCTATCTCGAGCACCAGGATCTTTTTTACAAATGCCACCTATTCCGAGCACAAAGATCTATTGTCACAATGCCACCCATCTCGAGCACCAGGATCTATTGTAACAATGCCGCCTATTACGAGCACTAGGATTTATTGTAACAATGCCACACATCTCGAGCACCAGGATCTATTGTAACAATGCCACCCATTTTGAGCACCATGATCTATTGTAACAATTCCACCCATTTCGAGCACCAGGATCTATTAATAAAATGCCACCTATCTCTAGCAACAGGATCTTTTGTACAAATGCCACATATTACGAGCACCAGGATCTATTAATAATATGTCACCCATCTCGAGCACCAGGTTCTATTGTAACAATGACACCCGTCTTATTGATTGCAGTTTATGTTTTAAATTTGATATGCATAAAAAATATCTATACAAATCAAATCAAATGTCTTTATTCCTAATTAAAGGGCCCATATAAAGCATATAAATCAACACAAATCACAAAGTTCATACATTATCCACACCAACAACACACGCACACTGACATGACACATGCAATCTAACATACATACTGATTATTGATAATTAAAAATTTTTAAATTTTAAAAAATGCGTACCTCGACATCTTTTACCTCTATCCTCAAATCTTTCCTTTTCATTTTTCTCATGATCCCTAATACCTGTACAAAAAATAAGAATAACATCGATCATCATCGCCATTCGATTGAAGAATAAAATGAAATCATTAAAAATTTCAGAGCATAGTTTACAATAATTATAATAGTGTGATTATGTATGACGGATTAAAATTTTTGATAGAAAAGGGGGAGTTGATAATCTCACTTCGCAAAAGTTCCTTTTCAGTAACAAATCAGCAGTAAATAACTTAACTAAACTGTATGTTAGCTGAATATGCTGTTCCCAGATTAAAGTACATATTTATATAGAGGTGTAGTCATATTGGAACGTACAACAAAAAAGACGATGGACAAACTGAAGTCAGTAATGATATCTCTACAACATGCAATATGGCGAGATTTTCAAAACATTTCACGTTTGTGCATTATATAATCTTCCAATGTTAACATCACTCAAGTATTAAAAGACAATTAACACAGCAACGGATAATAATTAAAAGGAACACTTATTTTTCTTAAATATTGTTCAGGAAAATTTTACAATCTCCTGTGATTGTATCACACTTGATGATCGCTGTCGCGTTTGAAAAAGGCGGTCACACGCATGCGGACATACATTTGTCAGCATCATGTCAAGTGATAATTCTAGCAATAGATTATTGGGAGTGCTAATCCTCGTGTATCAGCTGTGTAGATGACGCCGTTTCACATGCTGTGATTTATCTATGTTTCAAATATTTCCGGATAATAGCATATTAGTTAGTAGTATATTTCGATGAATGATAATTTATATTTTTACGATTTTGATAAACGTCCCGGTTAGACGTCGTTTTGAGCTGATATTTCTTTTAAATATTCCTGATTTTACTAGATATTGTACAAAATAAATTAAAAGGCGACATTGATTACAATTTTCGATAGCAAAATCCTTATTTATGAACTTTTGTTGAATGCAACAACAAACGATGTACAACCATAATTATGCCTCTTTAACATCGATGGCTGATATTTTCTTAACCTATGCATACAATCTGTTTTCTCGACGAACCTTCATCGTCGACATGTCAACCAACATTAACCGTTGAAACAACATATTTACTTCAACATTAAAAATTCAACTAAAATTCAACGTTGAAAAACAACTAACTTTCTGCAACATAACTTCGACGTTGCTATTACAACGTTGAAACAACGTTGAAGCAACGTCAGGGAAAAATATCAACCACATTTCAACGTTGAAATGACTTAGTGTGCCGGGTGGGTTCATTCTAAAAATGTCTGCACGGTCAACGCTTTTACAACCCTATGAAATTATTCAATATTATAATAGATATTACATTTTTTCGCTATGATCATGAAAAAATGATTACTATCAAGTATCACTTTTATTTACCTGTGCACTTTACCGTGGAAATGTGTTTCATCATGAATGTTACAATCATTTTGAAATGAATGTTAATTCCAGAATGACGCGAGATTGCTATTTGCCAATCAAAATAACGTATTATAATGAAACATACATCTAATGTAATTATTTAAAATGTAATCAACTAGTTCCTGCCATGCCTTAAAACTTTTCCAGGTGCACAGGTTTGTCTGTACTCAGAGTAAAATATGTGGTGTAAATACGGCCATATTAGTCAAAACGTTATGATGAACCTTAAATTAGTAGATGATACTGACATACATGACACTTCATTTCGCAAGACATGACGAAGATCACGTAAAACGCTGACAGTACCGAAAAGGCCAAATAAATAAAAATTTGAGACACATCAAACCGTTAGAACAAAATAGGAGGTCACAACCAATGAGGTTATTTATTGATTAAAACATTGCGCTTGAAGGGTAAAACAGGTTAGCACAGAAGCAGTGGAGTACCTGTTATAACCCCTGTAAGTCTTAAACAAGGATAACTTAATAATGGAACCATCTCCACACGAAGGATAACTTAATAATGGAACCGTCTCCACACGAAGGATAACTTAATAATGGAACCATCTCCACACGAAGGATAACTTAATAATGGAATCATCTCCAATGAAGCACTGGTTACTGGTCGCTCTATCGTTGATTAGGTAATCGTTCTCTTTTGCCATTATACATTCTGATAAGTTTATGAATATGAATGTTTTCTTTACACCAATCGGCAAATATAGTGTTCATTTTGGAGACTACAATAGATTTTACAATAACTCATAAAATATGTTGTTAAAATGGATGCCCCTACGTATAAAAAGGTATTATTTAGATAATCTTTACTAGTCGGCGCGGGACATTTGCGCTTTTTCATAGGACATTTGCGCTTTTTATGGACGTTTGCGCTTCAATTATAGAACATTTGCGCTTTAAAAAATATCATTTGCCCATACTAGTATCATGATATAGCTGCAATATACTCAGGACTGTGTTTATTTACCTGTTTTAATCTTATTTTGTTCTTCACGTAACGCATTTACGTCTGCTCTAATTTGATTTATTTCTTTCTTGTGGGCATTGTCTTTTTCTATCATTTCTTTACGAAGTATATTAATTTGCTCTTTGTCGTATCCAATTCTACTTTCACTTGCTTAAGTTCATTTCTTGTCGTATCTAGTTCTACTTTCACTTGTTTAAGTTCATTTCTCGTCGTATCTAATTCTACTTTCACTTGTTTAAGTTCATTTCTCGTCGATTCCAGTTCTACTTTCACTTGTGTAAGTTCATTTCTCGTCGATTCCAATTCTACTTTCACTTGTGTAAGTTCATTTCTTGTCGATTCCAATTCTACTTTCACTTGTTTAAGTTCATTTTTAGTCGATTCCAATTTTACTTGCGCTTGTTTAAGTTCCTTGCTCGTCGATTCCAATTTTACTTGCGCTTGTTTAAGTTCCTTGCTCGTCGATTCCAATTCTACTTTCACTTGTGTAAGTTCGTTTGTCGTCGATTTCAATTCTACTTTCACTTGCGCAAGTGTCTTGTTGTTCGATTCCAATTCTTCCTTTACTTTCTTTATTTCATTTCCGTTTTGAAGTAACTCGTCTTTTATTTGGACTTTATTTTGTTCCACTTTATGTACATATAATGCACCAAGCAAAACAATTACAGACAGTAGCAAAACAACTACATGATTCCCCATTGCTGTTATGTTTCAAAACATAAAATGTCCTGATTAGTTACCTTCACGGGTGACTGATATATTTAAATATTGCTTGAACAAAAGAGTTTAAAGTCCACGAGGGTCTGGCTTGTGGGATCTTCAGTTCTTTGTTCTTTAAATGTTAGCAATTTTTCTCTTTTCTTTATCATATCCCATTGTTCTTCATTTTTTATGTTTAAACATCCCATTATTCTCTATCCTTTATTTTTATTGTCTTATTTTTCTATATTCTTTAATTTTTAATCCATTATTCTTTATTCTGTAAACTGCATCCACACCTTTTCGTGGTATGGATAATATATCTGAAGTATGCAGTGATTTTTCTTTAAATTTTGTGTGAAGGTATTTCACATGTGTCATGATTTTGGGAACAAAACATGAATAAAAATATTTGGGGTCACCGACTTCGTAATGGCACTATAACAACCTCAGTTTCGTGTTTTGCCAAAAATAAACAGTATTTGGTTGTTATCTAAAAATTCAAATAATCTAATAATATCGAACCTACAAGTATAACTCTTTTTCACGCTAAACAATAAGTATCTGTCAATTTAAGATTCTACAATTTAAGATTTTTGGTGTTTTGATCCTTAAAAATATGATTTATCTCATGCCTGCAAAAAATGATACACAGGAGTGAAAACATGTCCAGTATTAAACAATAGTTATCAGTGATTTCTTCATGAAAATTTGAGAAGGTAAGTGCATTGTGTACTCATTCAAATAAATTCTAAAAAATATATGTCACCGACCTTTTAAAAAAGTTATTAGCAGTTCTCATGGTTTTCTTCTCATTTGTTTTTAAGAAAAGAGTTGTCTTTCTTCAAGAACACTGAGTTGGACGTCAGTGTACAAGTTTTCCGCAAATATTGTTAGTTGGACGTTTGAAATCAACATTCAAAGTTTCGAGTATAACATTAATATACATCTACTTTGTTATCCTGTATCAAGATTTGTCATATATCTCTGTTGTCGTACAATATCCGGCGTTAGAAACACTCTCGGTTGAAATGTGAAATTGTTCAAAATCACATTCTTCTACGCTTTAAAAAGAAAAGTTTATGTCCTCCCTTTCTTTGACAAATTTATTGAACATAAAAAGGGGGGAAAAGATGACACCGACTAGCTTCTAGACTATATACATTAGATTCATTTTTTGCTCGTCACTTCAAAACCATCAAACTTTTTAGTCTACTCATTGCCAATGTAGCGCTAACAGACGGAAGGACGGACTACGGTATACCAGAATGCGTCCTGACTAAGATGGGAGAATGAAAATATTATTCACTAGCTATTTGTGGCGTTCAATCCCAATTTTCTTGACAAAACGTAATTTGACGCGATCGACATATTGGAATCCATGAAATACGTGAAATGGGTCGTTATAATCTGCCGCTTTTTGCCGAACTGGAAACAATGAAGTTGCGTTAGCTAATGCGCACAAAAAATAGGCTGTTTGATCTTTTATACAAAGTCACAACAAATGAAAACATCGTTACACCATTACATGTATTAAGAATCATTTTTATTGTTAATTTAAAACTGTCAGTATAAATTCACTACCCTTCAATTTGTATAGATACTGCATATTGTCCATGTCCACAATTTGCTGTATGAAATTGAAAGCAACGTGTTATTTGATTTTTTTTTTTATTTCTGACCACTCGAGTTCGAATTAAAGTTCAAGTTACAATTCGAATACAAATTTGAGTTATAATTCGAGTTTGAGTGGAAATTCGAGTGGAAAGTCGAATTAGAATTTCGAGTTTTGCTTCAAATCTAAGACGAAATCGAGTCAAAGATCAAGTTAGTGTCAGAGTTGCTATATTAATTTCTATTTGGTGATAAACTTCGAGTTTGAGTATCATTCCGACTTAGAGTTCGATTTAAACTTTGAGCTGAATCCATGTCTTCGTTATTATTTGCATACAAATATCTTCATAAAATTTAACTTCAAATCTTAGGAAATTCTATTAGATCATCAATTCTGTCAATTTTTTTTTTTATTATTCATCAATAATACTGCGCAATAACGTAACAAAACCATGCTGTACGAAAGTACGAACATACGAAAGGAGAAACATAACTCTATGGAATTTTTAAAAGAAAAACACGTTAAAGAATCCATAATTGTAAAATTGAAACATTTCATGCTAAATTTGAAATTAAAGTGTTTGTGTATCAAATTAAAAAAATATACTAGTATTAATTGTTTGTTTTTTTTTTTTTTTTTTCTTGTAAAAGGTTCAGATTATTTCAGAAAAAGTAGAATCTTTAAGATGGACGACCGTATTTGATCGTGAAAGATCAGGCAACACAATATAATGATCGTAATGATACTAAATAGACATAAGTTAATGTTTTTCTATTGATATACGTTTAACTGTTTTAAGTACATTGTATGTGATTAGTCAATAAGACTCTATATTTCGTTTTTGATATAATAAATTTAAACCACCACGTAGTTTTCTACAAAATCACTGAATATAAAATATACCAATAGAACTATTCAATAAGGAAAAATTAACCTCGATTATTATAGACCTTTGGCAATGATAAATGATAATCCATAGGCCACCAGGGGCATATATAGCTGAAAAATAATTAACTTTATTTCTAACGCTAAATACATCAATTGGTGAGCGAAGAAGGAGGTAGTCTGCTAGGAGTATCCTCCGAAAATACATTTATTTTGCATGTGAGTTATCACGACCCGGGTCATCTGCCTGACTATCAATATATAGAACTTTGTTTTCTTACAAACAGCGCTATAACTCTAAGTATCCACCTTTTAATAGACCGATAAACTGAGCCGGATTTATAAAATTTGGTGGTAGTACTAGGGTACGTGTCTCGATTCTAATAGGTCATGGGTTCAATCCAAGACTTGGTCTGTAAGTTTACCGATAATATTCAGTACACATCGTAACAGTTTTTACTGAGTCCTGAAATATTGGCAGGACCGGTAATACAGGACATACTTACAGTATCGTCACATCCGGTGGCGTGTCGGTCTATTACAAAGCCGGGTTTTTATTCAACATCTTCTCGTCCTAAATATGCATTTAATTTGTCGCTAGACGTTTAACAACAATCAATCATAATCATCGACACATCCGGTCTCTCTCAATTTGGAGATAATGCTATTCCTTCAAACTGTTTTGAATCAAAAATGATAGTCACATTCTTCACGCTTAACACGCTACTCTCAGAAATAAAAGTAAGAACTGACTGACTCTGTTTTATAATTATATGTTTCGCTGGTTTTGCCTTTAAAGCTCGAACAAGAACGAACAAGCTTGTTATGTCGGTCAAGTACGATTTAGGCATGTTTTCGTCTCCGCTATATAGTCACTCAAACTACAAATGTAATATTTGACACTGCCGTTTCTGTTATTTATAACTTAACGTGAAAAGATTTTATTTGTAACCTAACGTGTAAAGATTACCAACCTTTTTTGCTTACATAATTACGTTGTTTAGTTTAAACAAATTTGGAACACTCTTAAATGCATTACGCATAGACTTTTTAAGGAAAATTTGGAATTTGAAAATTATTTCAATATCATCAATGACCTAGATATTATTTATACACTTTGTAAATTCATGACTTCGAATCATACAATGCTAATAGAAAAGGGGTATGGTATAATATTGACAGAAGTGAAAGAACGTGTATATGCAATAATAGAGATATCGGAGACGATTATTATTTTATCTTTGTTTGCCTGACTGTAGAAGATGAAAGCATAATGTTTATACCACATGCACTAGTACTTAGACATAAACATGATAAATTACATGCTTTACAATTTCTAACAATATACATCAACGTAATTATGTAAGCAAAAAAGGTTGGTAATCTTTACACGTTAAAACTGTTACGATGTGTACTGAATATTATCGGTAAACTTACAGACCAAGTCTTGGATTGAACCCATGACCTATTAGAATCGAGGCACGTACGTTAGTAATACCACCAAATTTTATAAATCCGGCTCAGTTTATCGGTCTATTAATAGGTGGATACTTAGAGTTATAGCGCTGTTTGTAAGAAAACAAAGTTCGATATAATTGATAGTCAGGCAGATGACCTGGTCGTGATAACTCATAGCAAACAAAATGTTTTTCGGAGGATACTCCTAGCAGACTACCTCCTTCTGCGCTCACCAATTGATATATTTAGCGTTAGAAATAAAGTTAATTATTTTTCAGCTATATATATGCCCTGGTGGCCTATGGATTATCATTTATAATTGCCAAAGGTCTATAATAATTGAGGTTAATTTTTCCATATTGAATAGTTCTATTGGTATATTTTATATTCAGTGATTTTGTAGAAAATTACGTGGTGGTTTAAATTTATTATATCAAAAAACGAAATATAGAATCTTATTGACTAATCACATGCAATGTACTTAAAACAGTTAAACGTATATCAGAGTACACAAAACACAAAAGACTGAGCAACACGAACCCCAACAAAAACTGGGGGCAATCTCATGTGCTCCGGAAAGGGAAAACAGATCCTTAATTAATTTCGATTTGTTGTTGAATCCCTTGTGCAGTTGGGTAAATCGAATGTTCCCTAGTTTTGCCGTTTAAACTAAGATTCCGATTTTGTCTATTTTGTAAATATTTGTTTTAGAAAATTGTCTGAAAAATCTCAAAAAGAAGAGGTATTATAGTAAACAATCAAACGACATGTACTTTTTGTAAAACAAATTTAAAAAAAAAACACACATTCAAGTTACCACCCGGAGATCATTTGTTACAGTGGGGAAACGGAGGAAATTAGACAAAGGGACAACACAACGAATATACGATACAATTCTGCAATTTTTCTATATACAGTTGGTTGACCCTTTATCTTGATAAATTGCATATCGCAAATTATTGAAAAGACAACGTGTATACAAATAATACTATATGAATGGCGTTTAGATATTCGTTTACAAATAATAATTGGAATTCTATTGGAGTTTCGAATTAGAATCATAATTCGACCTTTGACTTGAACTTGGATCATAACTCGACCTTTAACTCAAACTTAAGTCTGTAAGGTAAAAGTCAGCAAGAAGACATGTCGCCGTATATGGACACATTATTCTGACTGCGAGTACACCAGTCATTGCTTTTACTCCTTAATTCCGCGTGCATAGAGGAGAAGCAGCAAACCAATATTTCACGTCTATTTCATTATATGCTGAAAATTAGGAGATAGTACGGATATAATTATGTACTTTAGTGGGTGTATATTTCATAGACCACGTCGTGACAAAGCTAACACCATACCTCATTTGAAAGAAGTAACAAAACAGAGGTACATTAAGTGGGTAAGATTAAGTAGACGTTTCATTCTGTCAAACGTTTCAATATCAGAAGATTTAAAAGTTAGACAGAAAGGATGAACACGTGCATGGACACCTTGGCTATTATTCCCACATGTACCACCCGCGAATAAAGGTGGGGGTTTACTAAATGGTCAGTTACAGGATATTATCATTAGAACCCGCTCACAAGGTTCCTGACCTCGGGAAAGGGACAATTTAGATTTCGAGTAAATTGAATGACTTTTTCATGTTTATATATCTTTAAATACAGGTGGTGTGGAGAATATGTCACCTAGACAGCAACTAACCCACAAAAACAAATCTCCCAAACATCCATATCTCAGCATACGTGTTTCATCCATAGACATGTATAATTACAGTATCTTCAAATTGCCAGTAGTCTTATGAATGAATTTAACAAACAACAAAGATTTGAAACTAACACTAATTATGTTTTTAAATGACAAATAATTAAGACATGACAAAGCAGAGTTACTAACGAGGTACTTTGCTTTGAAAAGGCACGTGAACATGTGGCTTTATAAGTTTCCACAGATAAAAAAGGATAAACATGGATGTGCATTATATCATTTCTCCTAGAATCATTTGCTTGCTATTCTTTCCCATTTCAACAATTGAAATTTCTCAGTCTCGACTTTCAAATTTTCATTTTCATTTTGGTACCGTAATTTAACCGTGGATTAACAGTAAGTCAACATCGTCCAGTGAACAGATCTATAAAGGTTTATTCCAACCTAGTATTATTCGTTTATTTTCTCAAATGCAAAAAGACCGATAATCATGAATTATCTCTGGAAAGTTTGGTCTCATGTTATTGTACATTAACTGCTTATTTCTTTAATATCGACAAACATCGAAAAAAAAAGAATGAGTTGTAAGGGTAATACCACGTCAGCTTGGAAATGACACTCTTTGTTAAAGTACATATTCTCATGATTCGTCCGCTTTAAATTACTAGTTAATTAAAATCAATCAAGAAAATGCTGTACATCCTGACTCATGGATGTTTTCAGCACCTTCTCCTGCCGTTTGACGTACAAAAATTGAATCTCCCTGCTTACAAGAAATCACTACGTTAATTGCTGCTGACACGTAGGCGGAATGTCCGTAATTCAGGCCAATCACTTGATGATTCTGCATAATCTCGGCATGTAAATCACCGGATGTTGAGAACATTGTGAATGAAAAATGATAAAGTCCGTCCTTTGGAACTGTAAAAACTCCGGTAATCTGATTATAATTATTTGTTACATCAGTTATAATCTTGTCAAATTCTATTCTTTGAGATTGACCTAAGGTAGTATGGGACGACAGAGTTGCATAAAACCCAGGTCTTTTTGTGTGGAGTTCTGAAAAACATGAAGGTTAAATTTCGCTGATCTATAAATTTTCAAAATAGTTGATAATGCAATAGTCATTTTAAAAGTATGTCTGAAAATAAAAATGAAAAACCTAAACAAACAAAATATCAATATCTTTATTCATATGGATATCTTTACCTCTGCTGGAGGACTATCAGTCCCCGAGGATATCATCAGCTCAGTAGTCAGTACTTCGGTACTGACATGGTTTATAACAAACCTTTCTAAAATTGTCCGTTAATAAATTTTGAAATTATTAGAAACTAAGGTTTCAACTCCCTCTGGCAAAGTTGACCTTAAATGGATTTGGCTATTTTTTAGGTCCTTTCTGATAATATAGCTCTTCAACTGTTTAGGTTTTTATACATCCTTGGCTTTCAAATATTCGGCTTTGAGCGTTCCTGATGAAGGTAAATCCAGACAAGCGCTTCGGACGCATGAAATTTATAACGTCATGTTTTCATTTTTTAAAGCACTGGGTCGATACCTCTGCTTGTTGACTATCAGTCCTCGAGGGTGTCATCAGCTCAGTAGTACTGACATGATTTATAACAAACCTTTCTAAAATTGTCCGCTAATAAATTTTATAATTATTAGAAACTAAGGTTTCAACTTCCTCAGGCAAAGTTGACCTCAGATGGATTTGGCTATTATTTGTAGGTTCTTTTTTATAATATAGCTCTTCAAATGTTTAGGTTTTTATACATTCTTGGCTTTCAAATATTCGGCTTTGAGCGTTCCTGATGAAGGTTAATCCAGAATAGCGCTTCGGACGCATGAAATTTATATCGTGTTGTTTTAATTTACATCTGCTGGGGGATTATCAGTCGCCGAGGGTATCATCAGCTCAGTAGTCAGTACTTCGGTACTGACATGATTTATAACAAACCTTTCTAAAATTGTTCGTTAATAAATTTTGAAATTATTAGAAACTAAGGTTTCAACTCCCTCAGGCAAAGTTGACATTAGATGGATTTGGCAATTTTTAGGTCCTTTTTGATAATATAGCTCTTCAGCTGTTTAGGTTTTTATACATCCTTGGCTTTCAAATATTCGGCTTTGAGCGTTCCTGATGAAGGTAAATCCAGAAAAGAGCTTCGGACGATGAAATTTATAACGTGTTGTTTTCATTTTATAACGAGTAATTGTAACGGATCAATTTCTATAAATGATGAGCATGATTGTGTTGTAAGAAATAGCATTTAATAACTGAATTTTTGGACTGAAAAAGAAGTATGATGTACATGTATGTGGACTTCTCATATGAATTGTTTTCGAAAACTGAATTGTTTACAGTAAACAACAAAATAAAAACATGAAACTATATGATTTATGGGTGTATTCAAGTTGTTTTTTTTTAACAAATATAAAGAAATAATTCGGTGCTAGGTACACTAAATGACAGTTATATTGGCAAGGGAAACATTAAAGGGTTAGATTGTAAATCATTCGGAGCTACTTAAAATTGTGTGTAACGAAATGCCTGTAACAAGTCTTAAATATGCCAAGAATTGGTCGGATTATCATTGGCCCAATGTTTATCGCATAATTTTTATTGTTTAAATTGACCAGTCTATCTGGAAACTGATTAATTGAGAATCCAGATCTCGAGAATATCGAAACTGATTTTGTAAACTCTCTCTCTCTCTCTCTCTCTCTCTCTCTCTCTCTCTCTCATGATATATTTTTTTTCTGATCTGTGGTCTTTTCGTGGTTTATTTTTTTAGGTATTTGTTTGTCATATAGCTCTTCAACTGTTTCGGTTCTTATACCCTATCGACTTTCAAAAATTCGGCTTTGAGCGTTCCTGATGAAGGTAAATACAGAAAAGCGCTTCAGACGCATGAAATTATTTAACGTGTTGTTTTCATCTTTTTACTCAAAAGATTAATACAAATCAGAAAAAAAACATCTATCAAAACACACAGAACTGACGATGCAGGGTATGTATACATCCCTTACAACAAAAAAAGACACAAAGTACAGATCTGAGAGTACTTGCAGTAGTTACTGACAACTAGTTCAAAGCCAATAAAAACTAATAAAAAAAAGTCATGTATCTAAGACCAAGATATCAATCAGTACACATCCAGTAAAATGGATTTAGGGTAAAGACATCATTAACAATCAGAAAAAAATATAGCCTTGTGCAATGCCAAAATATAGGTATAGACAGATTGTAGTACCATGAATGTGCATATTAGTACAACAATATTTAGTATGATTTCAATTTTCCTTAAAGAAAAATTAAAAAAACTCTGAAAATTTTTTATCAAGTTATACAGATTGTTTTTTTTTTTTTTTTTTTTTTTTATTATTTGGCGAAGAGTCCAAATTTGCAACCTGACTTGAAGCAAACAACGATCAATTATGGAGATAAATTAAGCTAATTAATTTTAAGGTGGCAGTATACAAAGCCTAAACTGAAAGAAATAATTGATTACAGCATTACATGTATTATGAATATTTAGATTATTTTTTATTTTTGTAAAACTGTGATAATAAATTCACATCATTCTTTCCTTTTGTATAGAAACTGCATAAGTTCGAGTAAAAGTTTTTCGAGTTACAAGTTATAATTCGAGTTCGAGTTTAATTTTGAGTTATTCTTTGGATCTGAGTAAGAATTCGAGTCAAGTTTCAAATAACAGTCCGAGTTTCTTTTCAATTTCCATGTCGTGTTAAACTTCGAGTTAGAGTAACATTTCGACTTAGAGTTCGAGTTAAACTTCGAGCTTAATCCATTTTTCCATAATTATTTACATACAACTGTCTTAATACAATTTCATTTCAGATCTTAGAAAAATCGGTTGTATTATCATTTCTGTCAAAATAATTATTCCTCAATAATGCTACGTACCAAGGTAACAAAATCATGTAGTACGAAAACACAAAAGACGACATAAAAACCTATGCAAATTTTGAAAGAAAACACGTTTTAGAATCAATAATGGACAAATGATCACGAAATGCTTTTCTGGATTTTTTTCATCAGAAACGCTCATTCCCAAACATTTGAAAGACGAGGATGTACAAGACCAAAACACATATAAAGCTATATGACCAATAATGACCTAACATAGCCAGTTCATAGGTCATCTTTGCCTGCGAGAGTAAGAACCCAAATTTCTTAATTCATCAACAAAGAATTCACGAGATAATGCTGTCCCTCAAACTTGAAAACAATATCATCAAATTATTAGCGCTTAGCATGCAGCACTAGGGAATAATATTAGAAAATTAATGGGTCTGTGTCAAAATATTATTTCTCATCGGAACTGGTTATGCCTTGAAATTTCGAACGAGAAACATTAGAAAAGATTACCAACTATTTTTGCTTACATACTTTGATATATATTGATAGAAATACGAATGACATTTATCCAACTAACTATTTCTTTCTGAAAAAAAACTCGTCACACTAAGCCACGATCGCACTACGATCTCTGAAAAAAATGCAAATTTTGACGATCGTAGTGCAATCGTATAGATCGCAGTAAGGTCGTTGTACGGTTGTGGTGAGGTCTTCATGATCGTGATGAGCGTGGACCATTTTTAAACATGTTCAAAACCATCGTGGTGCGGTCGTGGCGAAATCAGGTCGTAGTAGAAGCGTAGTGAGAGCGCAGTAAGGTCGTGGTAAGATCGCAAAGGTCGCTGTACCATCTTAGCGAGAGCGTAGCGAAAGCACGATTCTAGTCGGAGAGACTGCACTACGATCTCACAGCGACGTTACTACGACCTCACTACGACCATCAGGTTCTCACCGCAACCCAACCACGCTTCTACTACGACTATACCACGTTTATACCACACTGTTCAAGACCATAGTAAGATTTAAGCACGCTCATGCCATCCTCATCACACTCTTCTTACGACCTGACTACATTCATACTACGACCATTTCGAGTTCTAGTCATGCTCATTGTTATTGCCACATAAAAATATATAAAACCCCCGTCACACTAGGCCACGATTGCACAACGATCTCTGAAAAAAATGCAAATTTTGAAGATCGTAGTGCGATCGTGTAGATCGCAGTAAGGTCGTAGTACGGTCGTGGTGAGGTCTTCATGATCGTGATGAGCGTGGACCAACTTAAACATGTTCAAAACCATCGTGGTGCGGTCGTGGCGAAATCAGGTCGTAGTAAAAGCGTAGTGAGAGCGCAGTAAGGTCGTGGTAAGATCGCAAAGGTCGCTGTACCATCGTAGCGAGAGCGTAGCGAAAGCGCGATTCTAGTCGGAGAGACTGCGCTACGATCTCACAGCGACGTTACTACGACCTCACTACGACTATCACGTTCTCACCGCGACCCAACCACGCTTCTACTACGACTATACCACGTTTATACCACGCTGTTCAAGACCATAGTACGACTCAAGCCCGCTCATGCCGTCCTCATCACGCTCTTCTTACGACCTGACTACGTTCATACTACGACCATTTCGAGTTCTAGTCATGCTCATTGTCATTGTCACATAAAAATATATAAAGGCTCTCCAGGTTTTGTTTGAAACATCAGTTTCAATTGAACTATGGAAACACAAGACAATGTACATGTAGTAATGCTTCTACAATCATTAACACAGATACAAAATCTAAACGACCAGGCCATGATATCATATTGTTATTGAGGGAGTTTTATTTGTTCTTAATGGAGCAACAATAGGTTGTGATTCAGGTTAGATTGGTCGTTCCGACACCTCTACTGGATCAGGATTCGTATCAGAGGCCCCTCTTCCTCTTCCTCTACCCCCTATCACAACGCCCACGAGTTCTGGTAGATTTTGGTGGCATGACTGTGTTGTTTCCGAGAAATCTACGTATTAATGAGAAATAGAAGGAATGGAACAGTATTTATATGGAACACGATGTTGACGTTATTGCTGAGAGCGTAGTAAGATCGCAGTATGAAAGTGGTATGATCGTAGTGTGATCGTGATAAGAGCGTGCTATAATCGCAGTAGAAGCGTGGTAAGATCGTGTTGCAATCGGATAAATCATGGTATGGTCGTAGTGAGAACGTGATGAGCGTAGTAAGATCGTGATAATCGTAGTGAGGTCGCAGAATAGGCATGGTGAGAACGTGGTATACTCGTAGCGGGATCGTTGTAAAAGCGTAATGAGGACGTAGTAGCATCGTGAAAACAACGAAATTTACATTTTCATGCCGCTCATACCGCGACCTCACCACGATCTGAATTTATTTAAGATCGCGGTGAGCGTGGTGCGATCGTGGTCTAGTGTGACGGGGGCTTAAATGAAATACTCATACATACTGATGTCCTGTGATAGACCTTAACTTGGGACTTGCACATTTAGGCACATGTCTCCAATAAAATACCTAGTATATACCTTTACTTGATAAAGTTATATACGTTTTTTGTCTACGACAAGCGCCTGTGCTTGCACACGGTAATATTCAGACTGATCAACTAGACAGTAATAGTCTTCTCCTTATGTTACTTTTCCTTTCCTATATGGAGATATCCAACTGGCTCTTCGAGTGTATGTAATAATATCAAAATTGGTTTGATATGCGCGTGTTTGCAGTGAAATTTGGGAATTCACTTAACTAATTAAATATTTCTTTTTTGTTTTTCTGTACTTTTTGTTTTGGGGCATTACACAAAATCATGTCTTCTTGTATTGATTAAAATGGTGCTCTACGAAATCTTCTTATGTTTTAGAGTAAAGAACTTTTCCTGAACTGATTTTAGTGTATTTTCTTTGATGTAAATTTTTGTTTCATCTAAATATCGAAATTTAAAAATTGATATTTTTTTTTAGCCACGACAAATGTTGATGTGCCTTTCCCAAATAAAGGCAACAGTAGTATACCGCTGTTCAAAAGTCATAAATCGATTGAGAGAAAACAAATCCGGGTTACAAACTAAAACCGAGGGAAACACATCAATTATAAGAGGAAAACAACGGACCAACAGAAACACTGAGGTGCAACAAAATTAAACGCCAATGCAACATGCATAGAAACGAACTATTTGAAAACAACTGCCATATTCCTGACTTGGTACAGGACATTCCAAACCAGGAACCTCCTCGGTACTTGTCGTATGTCATATGCTTTTTAAAGGAGGACTTGGTGTTGATGACAGATCTTCAATCGGTTTTATCACAATTTTAATAGACTTTGGGACAAGTTAGAGCTTGATATATTGTGTAGACGGAAGCAGGCTTGACAAAATGATATATATTGTTTAAGACCCTTATCTTTTGCTATAAATTTCTTTTTGTTATTTCTATTGTCGGGTTGCTGTTTCACTGACACCTACCCTTTTTGTAGATAGATAGTTTATTCTCATTAAACCATTCAAGAACAAAGTTTACAGAGAACACAGAGAAGTTAAAATGAAAATCAAGATTATGAGATGAGATGACATATAAAAAATATACTTACACACACAAATAAAGTGAATAATTTTCTTAAAGAAATAGTTTAAGAGTAAAAACATGTTCAAATTATTATAAAGATGAAGGAGGCATTTTACTATCTATACATCAAATACAATTGGAAAGATCTCTGAGTGTCCTTGGTTTTTATGGGGAACTTAACACCGTGCTAAATGGTAAAACATCTAATTTATGTCTGAATACTAGTTCAAGTATTATACACCTTCTCATTTCATCTTCTTTAGTCAGGCGAACAAAGATATAGTGATGTTCGTCTCCGATATCTCCATTATTGCATATGAACACTTTTATTCACTTCTGTCAATAGTATACCATCTCTCCTTTTTTTTATAAGTAGTGTATGATTCGAGGTTCGGAATTTACAAAGTGTATAAATAATATCTAGGTCATTGATTATATTGAAATGATTTTCAAATTCCGGATTTTCCGTGAAAAGTCTACACGTAATGCATTTAGGAGTGTTCTATATAGCCGTATTTTGTGAAGTCGGTATTTTACACATAGAAATACTTTTGAGAATCCAGCAGTGCTTAATGTGGTTTATGTACTGTATCTATACAATATCATCGTTGTTTGTATGCTACCGACAATATGCAAATTTATATAAAATGAATGATAACTTGTTTTCATCTAAAAGCAATCTGCAGCAATGTCTTATCATTGTACAATTAATGCTTATTTCCAATGGATGTCGTCCCGTTTCCCCGTTCACTATCATGCTTGCAGTAGATCTATTTAGATGTAATTAAAGAGGTTTATGTGAGGTACATAATTCAGTCAAAGTACTTCCGTAACAATGTTAATTGTATCTACTTTAAAAGAAGCGAAGGATATCAAAGGGACATTCAAACTCATAAGTCGAAAATAGACTGACACCGCCATGGCTAAAAAAGAAAAAGACAAAACGAGAACAACAGTACACAAAACAAAACATAGAAAACAAAAGACTGAGCAACATGAACCCCACCAAAAACTGGGGTGTTCTCTGGTGCTCCGGAAGGGTAAGCAGATCCTTAACTTAATTACGATTTGTTGTTGAATCCTTTGTGCAGTTGGATAAATCAAGTTTTCCATAATTGTGTCGTTTAAAAGTAAGATCCCGACTTTGCCTACTTTGTAAATATTTTATTTATAAAAACTGTCTGCAAACTTAACTTTATGTTCAAATTTCAAAAGGAATACCTCTTAAAAAGAAGATGTATTATAGTAAACAATCATACGACATGTACTTTTCATAAACAACAAAACAAAAAACACTCATTCAAGTTACCACCTGGACAAAGGGACAAAACAGCGAATAAAATTTTGCAATTTACTATATACCGATTATTGACCTTTTATCTTGATAAATTGCAGTCTTGGATACCCAGATTATTTAAAAGACACACACATATCACTATAAGAATGGAGTTTTGATATTTGTTTATAAATCATAGTTGAAATTCCGTTGGGACACCCTCTTATGTCTTGATATTTCTTGTTTGACTCGACCTCCGACTCGAACTCGAATCATAATTCGAACACAGACGCGTAAGTCAACTCGAACTCAAATTATAACTGGAACTTTAACTCAAACTTTATTTCGCAAGGTAAAAGTCAGCAGGAAGACATGTCAACGTACCTGGACACGTTATTCTTACTGCAGGTAGGTCAGTCTTTGCTTTTACTCCTTAATTCCGCGTGCATAGAGGAGAAGCAGTAAAACAATATTTCACGTCTATTTTATTATATGCTAAAAATCATAAGATAATACAGATATAAATATGTAATGCAGTGTGTGTATGTTTTATAGACCTCGTCATGGCAAAGCTAACACCACAACTCCTTTAAAAGAAGTAACAAAAAAGAAGGGAATAAGTACATTATGAGGGTAAGATTAAGAAGAAGTTTCATTCTGTCAAATGTTTCAATATCTGAAGATTTAAAAGTTAGACAGAAAAGACGAACGCATGCACTGACACCCTTGGCTAGTATTCCTACATTTACCACCCGCTAGAAAAAGGTGGGGTTTTTACTAAATGGTTATGACAGGATATAATTACTGGAAACCAATGACGAGGTTCCTGACTTTGGGACAGACACAATTTAGATTTTGAGTAATTGGAATGACTTTTTATATCTTTAAAACTAAAATTATAAGTATACGAATAAAGGTGGTGTGAATTGTATGTCACTGAGACAGCATCTAACCAGGTGTGAATTGTATGTCACTGAGACAGCATCTAACCAGGTGTGAATTGTATGTCACTGACACAGCATCTAACCAACAAAAAAAATCTCCAAAACATCCATATCTCAACATACGTTCTTCGATCATGAGTCAATACAGTATCTTTAAATTGCCAGTAGTCTTATGAATGAATTTAACAGAGAACAAAGATTTCAAATCAACACTTAGTGGTAGGGTTAATACCACTTCAGCTTGAAAGAGGGACGAAAGATACCAGAGGGACAGTCAAACTCATAGATCGAAAACAAACTGACAACGCCATGGCCAAAAATAAAAAAAAAACAAACAGACAAATAATAGTACAGATGACACAACATAGAAAAACTAAATACTAAGCAACACGAACCCCACCAAAAACTGTCAGCAACAATTAACGTAGTGACTTGAAAATGACACTATTTGTTACAGTAAAGATTTACACTCTTTCATGATTGCAATATTAGTTAATTAAGAAGCCCGAAAATGCTGGATATCCTACCCAATGGATTGTCTCAGCACCTCTTCCTGTCATGTGACGTACAAAAACTGAATCTCCCTTCTTACAAGAAATCACTACGTTAATTGTTGCTGACACTCCATCAGAATGTCCATAATTTCGACCAATCACTTCATGATTCTGCATAATCCCGGCAAGTAGACAATTAATACCTCCTAACGAGAACATTGTGAACGAAAAATGATAGAGGCCGTCCTTTGGAACTGTAAACACTCCAGTTATCTTATTAAAATTATTTGTAACATCAGTTATAATCTGGTCGAATATAAAAAGAAGATGTGGTATGATTGCCAATGAGACAACTCTCCACAAGAGACCAAATGACACAGAAATTAACAACTATAGTCACCGTACGGCCTTCAACAATGAGCAAAGCCCATACCGCATAGTCAGCTATAAAAGGCCCCGAAATGACAAATGTAAAACAATTCAAACGAGAAAACTAACGGCCTTATTTATGTACAAAAAATGAACGAAAACAAATATGTAACACATAAACAAACGACAACCACTGAACTACAGGCTCCTGACTTGGGACAGGCACATACATACATAATGTGGCGGGGTTAAACATGTTAGCGGGATCCCAACCTCCCTAACCTGGGACAGTGATATAACAGTAAAACATAAGAACGAACTATAAAAATCAGTTGAAAAAGGCTTAACTCATCAGATGGACAAAAATACAAGTGGACCTGGCAGGGTACTTGTACATCCAAACAACAAAAAGACACTAGGAACAGATCTGAGAGTACTCGCAGTTAAACTCTATTCTTTGAGTCTGACCTAAGGTAGTATGGGAAGACAGAGTTGCATAAAACCCAGGTCTTTGTGAGTTAAATTATGAAAAACATGAAGGTTAAATTTAGCTGTCAATAATGATCTTTAAGTTGTCAAAATAGTTAATAATGCAATAGTCAATTTAAAAGAATGCTACCATTACGTATGTCTGGAAATAAAAATTAATAAAAAATTAACAAACAAAATATCAATATTTTAATTGTTTAAACGGATTTTTTAAGGAGTAATTGTAACGAATCAATTTTATAAATGACGCACATGCTCGTTGTGGAAGAATTGTATTCAATAACTGATTTTGGGGCTGAAAAAGAGGTCAATTGTATGTTGACTTCTCATATGATATTTTTGGGGGGTAAACTTACATTAAAACAACAAATTTAAATCTGTGAATATATTTGATTAATTTTAGTATTCAAATTTATGAAGAAATATTGCATGCTCAAGGGAAAAATAAAGGGTTAGATCGTAAAGTATTTGGAACAAGTTATAATTGTGAGTAACAAAATATCTGTAACAAGTCAGCAATATATCGAGCAGTCAAGGCATCATCAATTGTTGCAATATTTATCATCCGAAGGGATTTGTTTTTCCAAATTTATCAGCCTATATGGAATCTGATCAACTAAGAATCCAGGTCCCTACAATGTCGAAATTAAATTTGTAAACTTTCTCTCTCTCTCCAAACAGAACAAAGTGTTTGTTCATGATGTATGTGCATCTTTTTATAGTATATTATGCTTGCTTGTCTATAGTCTTTTCGTGGTTTTGTATTGTTAAATTGC
The DNA here is from genome assembly GCA_017311375.1 of Mytilus coruscus. Lineage (NCBI taxonomy): Eukaryota > Metazoa > Mollusca > Bivalvia > Mytilida > Mytilidae > Mytilus > Mytilus coruscus. Next base: position 79,357,334 of record CM029603.1, on the reverse strand, counting down.
TTTTACTGTATATTGACTTTTATTGTAAAATTTGCATATGATACTGACATACATGACACTTCCTTTCGTACAAAATGACAAAGATCGCGTGAAACGCCTGATAGCACATGTTTCGGAAAGGCCAAATGAATAAAAAGTTTAAACACATCAATCTGTTGGACCAAAATAGGAGGTAAACCAATAATGGTATCTTTTGATTAAAACATTACGCTTGAAGGGTGAAACGTGTTCGTACAGAAGTAAGGGACTACCTGTCTTTAACCTGCTAGTCTTAAAAATATACACGAAGGGTACCTTGGTAAAGGAAAAATCCCTACTGAAGCATTAGTTATTTGTCGCTCCATCGTTGATTAGGTAATCGTTCTCTTAATACCATTGCAAGTTGTGATAAGTTGATTAATATTACTGTTTTCTTAACGTAAATTTGCAAATATTGTATGCATATTGGGGACAAAAATAATAATAAAAATGTTTGCAATTGCCCATAAAACGTGTTGTGAAAATGGATCCCCCTTAAGTATTTGAAAGGTATGATTTAGATTATATATCAGTATCATGGTATAGCTTGGGTGTACTCTTGACTATTTTTACCTTTTTCAATCTTGTTTAATTCTTCACGTAACGCATTTACGTCTGCTCTGCTCTACTCTGTTTTATTTCTTTCCTGCAGGCATTGTCTTTTTCTATCATTTCTTTACGAAGTATATTAATTTGCTCTTTCGTCGAATCTAATTCTACTTTCACTTGTTTAACTTCCTTTTTCGTCGATTCCAATTCTACTTGCGTTTGTTTAAGTTCCTTTCTTGTCGATTCCAATTCTACTTTCACTTTTGTAAGTGCCTTGTTGGTCGATTCCAATTCTTCCTTCACTTTCTTTATTTCATTTCCGTGTTGAAGTAACTCGTCTTTTATTTGGACTATTCTTTGCTCAACAGTGTTTACACAAAATGCACCAATCAAAATGAATACAGACAGTAGCAAAACAACTAAATAATTCTCCATTACTGATGTGTTTCAAAACATACAATGTCCTTATAAGAGCTGTTGCAGAACTCACGTATCGAGGACGTATCCGTATATGACGGAACGTATATGAAGTATTTGTGAATATGCTAAAATGAGTATTACATGTATTCGTAAATACACGATTTTTCATTCCCTTGTCCTTACATGAAGGAGTGACGTTATGTAAAAATAAGACGTGCCACTCAATAAGTGTAGTAACTATTTTCAAGTATTGCGTTGACCTTTTTCCCGAGTAAAGCGAAGTATGGAAAACTCCTGAATAGGCCGTTTGAATTCTTTATTTTCTATAATGAATTATCAAAAATCAGATTTTTAAACTAAATTGCTTATTTTTTCAGTTTATATCTATTGATGTTGTGTACGAACTCTGACAATTAATCTAGGAATGTTTGCCTGAAGGTTTTAGTCGTCCGGTATAAGGTCTTATGTATAAAAAATTTTAACAAGGTATTTGTTTTTCGTTCTTTTTTTTTTTTTTTTGTACATAAATTAAGCCGTTAGTTTTCTCGTTCGAATTGTTAAAAAATACATTTGTAATTTCGGGGCCTGTAATAGCTGACTATGCGGTATGGGCTTTGCTCATTGTTGAAAGCCGTGCGGTGACCTATAACTGTTAGTTTCTGTGTCATTTGGTGTTTTGTGAATAGTTGTCTCATTGGCAATCACACCACATCTTCTTTTTTATATAAATAAACAGTAATTGAGAAAACGGGTTGACCGTTGCGGCAACTGGTCCGATGCTCTATTCTTAATTCTAAACATCATAATTTGAATATGATTGGAAATTATCTTGGTCAAGGGTATTCCATTTGTAGTTAATGGTACTGCTAAGAACAAATGAATGGCTGTTGTGGTAAGACTGTTGAGTAAGAATTCACAACCTAATGGATAACTTCATTATTGATAAACAAAATATTCTGGCCAAAAAGTCAAAGTTCGTATGACAATTAGAAAAAATGAAATATAAAATTCAGCTACATGTATCATATATAAAAACCGGGATTTTTTTTATTGTTTATTTTGAAGATTTATAGAATTTAAGTGAACCATAAAAATAAATGATTATGAAATAAGAACAGAACAATCCCTGGGAAACAAGATGCGGAAGAAACCAAGGGGACATTCAAAAGTCGAAGTTTAATAGAATGGTTCCTTGTCTAGTATAGCTCCAGTTTTGTATTACAATTATTTATGAAATACATATACTATCATCACAGGTTATATATTAAGAGATTTAAGAACTTCGTACAAGTATTCAATGATTATAAAATGGTTTAGCATCAGAGTAATTTAGCAGATACTGACAATGAAAGAGTTGTAAATTTACAGAATATCTGGGTTACAGGTTAGGGGGAGGACGAATTTTTATGTTAAATACACCCAGGTTGTTATGTTCAGTGATTGTACTTCATATATTTACATACATCTTTTTGTGAGAGTCAAACCTAATAGGCTTATTTGACCACTGAAATGAACAGATCATAAATTGAGATTTTGTCCATAATCAATGTCCATATTTTTTTTTACTTTTTTATTATGTTAAATTCTGAGCCAAAAAAAGAATATATCATTCCGAAAAAGTTTCTGTATACCACTATATGTAGAGATAAACCAAGAAGACGAGTACAAGTAGTTCAAGTCGAGAAAGGTCCGCTTGATGAGCACGACGAATACAATAGACTTTCCTGAGAAGTTTCTGTACGTATCTAGCAGCCAATAAAATAACAGCATCAAAAATGGAATGATCATCCGACGTATTCACAAAGTTAACTCAAACACGCCTCGTGTATAACAAAAGGTGTGTTCAACTTTCTGAACTTTTAGATAAAGGCGTGTTTGACTTCAGCGTTGCCTACAGGGATCCAACATATAATCGTGATATAGGTATTTGTTATTTTATTTTCACTTTTTGTGACGTTTAATGACGATTTTATTACATACAAAAATATCAAACGAAACATAAACCAAGAATGATTGAATATCACGCCATAGAGACTTATAATAGAATATTCCAGAAAAGTTTCTGAAAACCACTGTGTACAAGGATGCCTATATATCATGATTGATTGTTGTTTGTTTAATGTCTAGTCCCAAATATTTCATGTTCAGGACGAACAAAAATATCAAATTACAATAGGTATTATTGAAAGGTATGAATAAACTGGGATAAAGAAATTGTTTCACTTGTGAATTGTAGATCGGATTTTTTTTTACGACGATGAGATTAAATTCGCGTAAATCATTTTGCTTTGAAATTTATATACGCAAAAAGAACTGTCGTCTGAAAAGGCTGTTACATTAAAATAGTATTTCTAAAAATATGAAAAATACAAGTCTGCAAGTTTTGTGTTTTATATTCCTGTATTTATATAATATATGTGTAATAAACTTGCACAAAAGTCTTCGGTAAATAAAAAAAAAGTTTTATAACTAACAGTATATGTAAAATGGTATTTGTTTTTCTCCATCAAGAAAACGGCAGACCATGTAGAGATGAAGCGTTTTCGTCAATTTTATTCACATTGCTTCACAACGGATGTACGTGAAAGTTATTTTCGGAAAGATAAAGATTTCTTCATTTAATACATGTGTATGTCTTTAAAAAAACTTAACGTTATTGTATAATTGTTTGTCACGACGAATTTTTGAAATTTCAATAAAACACTACTATTCTCAAAAGTTATATGAAAATATTTCATGAAAGGGAAGACAAGAAAATATCAAAAGTTGAAGGCTAATAGTTACTGAAAATAATTATAAAAATTTTTTTTTTTAAATTATGCATTTAAAAAATCAACAAGTAAAGGCTCGTCAAGTTTTTCGGCATAAAACGGGAACCCAACTCCTATTTGAAATAACCCTTTCATGAATAAGATAGTATGCAATAATCTTATTCTAATAATTTGTCAAATGAAATTAAATGCAAGCACTATTTTTTTTTTTTTCAAACATGCCTACCTTGTTTTGATAACGCATTACAAAGATATTTACCCATATATTTTGTTTTCTAGTAATACGAAATTTGAATGTTGATACATGTATGTACAGATAGCTTTGAAATACATAAATAATGAAATTTGAAGCGAGATGATATAATCTTTGTTTCTGTATACAACATGTATAGGACAAAACAGAAGACCCAAACAAGCTTGAATAGAAAAGGTGTACCCGACTTTTTTAACATGATAAGATTGTTAGTAATTTTAAGGATTTTTTTAAATACTGTTACCGGGAAAGAGATGCAAGTCAATGTTTTTACAGAAAATATCTTACGTTTATGTGGAAATTCATGTAAATTTATGCATGCATCTTCAAGATCCAAAATGATATAACCTACCAAAATCAGTAGTTTTGTGGCAATTTGTATAAGGTTAAAACTATTATAATTTTTTTTTCTGAATTCCGTTGAAGTAAAGTTACTATTTAGGGATAAGTACTAATGAAATCAACATACTCACACATTGTTCAACGAACATAAATATGTATCGTAGAGCATTGCACATAATGAAATGCTCCAAACTTGCATGCCTGCATGTATTATAAATAGCCAAATATAATAATTTAATACATTTCGCCAGGATTTTTTTTTGGTGAAATTTCCTAAATGACCTTGTTCTCCAAAATCCTACTTAATGTATTAATAAATTAGGAAAACGGAAGTTATTTGATCTACACAAGATTTGAGTTATTCTTTAGTAGTTAGAGAGTACTCGAAAGTAGTAAGGTGCACTCGAATTTCGAAGTTACATTTTGATCTGATTTATATCTTTAAATATCCTTTTTCAGTACCTCAATGTTTCGTTTATAAATAAAGCATACAGTAGAAACCTAGTACACATGACAAAATACCACTTTTTGATCTAATCAATACATTGATTGATTCATCGTTTCAGAAATAAAAATACCCATTTTAACTGGATCGCACGTATATGAATACTTCGATAAGTATACGTATCCAAATACTTCAGTTCTGCAACATCTCTATTAGAGCATTTGCATTATTCACGTATTTGCTCGCGTATCCGTATCGACGTATCGTATAACACGTATATGAGGAAAGGATAAATTAAGTCAAGTTGGTCCCGATAAAGATATTTTATAATGCATTTAATTTTAATTTAGATTCAATTGAGGTCGGGGCTAAATCCTTATTTTATACAAATTTGCCCGAAACGTATACGTCGATCCGTGCACGTATCCAGATACGTCAATAATACAAATGCTCTAATTGTAACATTCACGGGTAACTGACATGTTTAAATATTGTTTAAAGTCCACGAAGGTCTGGCTGGTCGGTCTTCAGTTCTGTATTCTTTAAATGTTAGCCATTTCTTCTCTTTTCTTTATTTGTATCCATTATTCTCCATTTTTGTATGTTTAAGCATCCTATTATTATCTAGTCATTATTTTTTTTGTCCCATTTTCTTTATTCTTTAACTTTTAATCCATTATTCTTTATTCAGTAAACCACATCCACATCATTTCGTGGTATGGATAATATACCTAAAGTATGCAGTGATTTTTTTCTTTAAAATTTTGTGTGAAGGTATTTCATGATTTTGGAAACAAAACTTGAATAAAAACATTTGGGGTCACCGACTTCGTAATGTCACTATAGCAACCTCAGTTTTGTGTTTTCCCCAATAGAAAATGAAAGGATATGGAGTAAATGTACATGGGACAAAATCGCACACAATACATAGAAAACATAGAAAATTATCAATGAACAGGGCTTTTATTCCTGTTCTTCATCTTGACAGTTGATGTAGGGTCTTCAACAATGAACAAATCATTCATACCCTACAACAAGGTCAAGACGGCCCCTATCGTCGACTTAAGCGGTACTATTGATAAAAATATACCACAGTTCACCTTCTTGCTCCCCACCCGCCTCGGAGTGCCAACTTGTGCGATGCTTGTGTACGACGGTTCTCCAGTCGAAAACACCAGGGATACAAGAAAAGTGCAGTAATTTTGAAAGACATCGATCGCCGCTAAAATATGCCTTGAAGTTACACATGTCGGGAGCGGTCAATGAATTACATAATTTATAATTACGGGCGAGGTTTTTGAACATATATTTGTCATACATTGCCCAACAAAAGACCAATAATTTCGAAACAACAAATGATAGACAATACATATAAAACTAAACAACAAATGATAGACAGCACGGGGCACATCGAAATATATGTAAGAAAACCTAGCAGTTTAAAATAGTATGAAAGGGCAGTATACAAAACAGATGACCAAACATAACAAATATTTGGTTGTTATTAAAATTTAAATAATCTAATAATATCAAACCTACAAATATAATTCTTTTTTCACGATAAACAAACAATAAGTATCTATCAATTAAAGATTCTACAATTTATGATTTTTGGTGTTTTGATCTTAAAAAATATGATTTATCTCATGCCTGCAAAAAATGATACGCACGAGTGAGAAACATGTCCAATATTAAACAATTTTGGACAGTGATTTCTTCATGAAAGTTTCAAGACGGTAAGTGCTTTGTGTACTCTTTCAAATAAAGCCCAAAAACGAATATGTCAGCGACCTTTCAAAAAAGTTATTAGCAGTTTTCATGGTTTTTTCTCCTCATTTGTTTGTAGGAAAAGAGTTGTCTTTCTTCAGAACACTAAATTGGACGTCATAGTGCAAGTTTTCCACTAATATCGATAATAGAACGTTTGAAACCCACATTCAAAGTTTAAAGTATAACAACAATATACATCTACTGTATTATCCTGTAATACAAGAGATTAAATGTGTGTACTATTATTTGTCAAATATCAGTCAGTTGCCTTACAAAATCAGTCGTAAGAAACACTGTCCGTTGGAACGTGTCAATTTGTTCAATATCACCTTCTAATTGTTATTAAGTGGCATCTGTCAATTCTGTTATTTACAGCCTAATGTGAAAAGAATACCAACGTTTTTTTGGTTACACACTTTGATATATATGAGTGTTGTCAAATTGTGCAGTTTTGCCTAACTGGGTACTCGGATAATCTTTCGACCAATTAACCGATTAACCGGTGGTTAAGTTGATGTTTAAAGCCTTGTCTATAGTACTCTATAAATACACACGGCCATTCCTGGTGAAGTTTTACTTTTAATAATTTAATAACCACATACTACCATATCTACTCGGGCGTTAGTAATAACTTCAGTTTTAGAAGATGAAAATCTTCTTGATCACGTCGAATTGACATAGTCTGAAACTGTTGATTGTTTCACTTCTCTAGTGACTCAGAAAATTCTGTGAAGTGTTTTAATTTGAAATGGTTTTGCGTGTTACTAGAACCACCCAGTATACATTAATTCCATTCACATTTTTTTCATTTCACCATTTTTGTGTCGGCATTTCCTTTTAAGTGTGACGATGGAGGTGCCATATTTACATGTCGGTATCAGATGGGTGCAGTCTTTACCTGTACAGCAAGTTAACTTGATAACCAGTCATTTTGACTGGTCAAAGTTAACCTGTGACAGGATTTAGGACTGCTCTTTCCAGTCCTAGGACCACAATCAAGCTAACTTGAAAAGCGGACTTGGTCCTAGGACTGTTTGTATGTCTGCCGAAAAAGTTAACTTGGAAACAGGTTCGCTACTTTTTAACTTCGAAACCAGTCCTGCCATAAGTTAACATAAGTTAACTTTGATTTTGACAACTCCGATCGACCCATACCTAGTCGTTCTCAACTGTAGGTGTAGACAATTGTTGAAAAGGTCTAATATTGAACTGTCACTAAAGTCAGTAGTTACTTTATAATGAAAATTATGAGAAGTTCTCTTCTGGGAATAGTATATTGTTAGTATATTATGTCAGTTGAATGATTTTGTTATATTTTTTTCGGAAGTCCTAGATATCATTTTTAATCGGTAAATCTGTCAAAATTGATAAAAATGATTGACGAGATAGTTCATAATTATTCAACACCTTATGTATCCGGACACTGTACAATTTTCGTTTGAACATTTTGTCGAAAACAGAATCGTAAATCCAAGGCAAACAAGGTGAATTAAGATAAAATATCCATGTTATGCATATATAATATATATAAATATTTTTATGTTAAGAGTTGCATGCGGGACGCGTAGCCAAATTGGCCTTCGTAGGCTACGCGTAGCAGCAACCTATTTTATAATAAACTGTCATATGGTCGGGAATGAAACGTGAAAGATACACGAAAATTATCGGTTATTTCCTGATTTTGTGAATTCAGTGATCGCGAGGAATGGCAAATAATATTTTTAATTTGTATTTAATGTATTAGTTAGAAAAATAGAAATTAAATGTAAATGCACATTAAAAGAATAAAATTAAACTGAATTTGAATAAATATATGTTCAAAAATCTCGACCGTGAAAGTTATTTTCTAATAAAATTTGAAACAGAAACAAAAATTTTAAAATATCTAAAAAACTGAAAATAAGGTTTGAGTGTTTACACAATTTAAAGTAATAAGATAAAATTCCATATGTCTAAAACTGGATGCATTTGATAATTATATATAATAATAAAACTATTTGACCGCATCATCCAACACTGACATGACTGATTTCATTTGTACTTTATAATGAAAATTATGAGAAGTTCTCTTCTGGGAATAGTATATTGTTAGTATATTATGTCAGTTGATTGATTTTGTTATATTTTTTCGGACGTCCTAGATATCATTTATAATCGGTAAATCTGTCGAAATTGACAAAAATGATTGACGAGATAGTTCATAATTATTCAACACCTTGTGTATGCGGACTCTGTACTATTTTCGTTTGAACATTTTGTCGAAAACAGAATCGTAAATCCAAGGCAAACAGGGTGAATTAAGATAAAATATCCATGTTATGCATATATAATATATATAAATATTTTTATGTTAAGAGTTGTTACAATAGATAATCAAAAGGTTAATGTGACATTTAATTAAAGATGTTGTTAACAAATTATTAAACTTTATTAAAGTGATTAAAGTAATTTGTAAATCTGATAACTAGAGTTGTTTCAAACAATCATTTAAACTTGGGTAATGTTTGTACATCAAAGTTTTCTCCATTAGAGTTATATATAAAACAATCCTGTGTTAAGGTCTACCAAATACTCTCAAAAAGATATCTGAAGTTGTTGTAGGACAGTAATATTTGAGTTGACTTATATCATATCATAAGTGTGTCTTTTTAATTGTCAAAAAGTTCAAGTTCGATGACTGTTTTTGGATTCTTATGTTGTGTGTGTATCCTCTCCTATCATTTGACAATATTTCGGATTTTTACCAAATTTTGTATGCATTTAGAAATTGTTGAACTGAAACTTTATATCGCAAAAACTGATATATGTAGCAATTACATATAGATTCTATATTTTTTAGTCCAAAATTAATGTTGACCTTAGCAAGTTCACGGCACAATTAAAGTACCAAAATTTAATTAGATTAACCAATTTTGACACTTGTCGTAATCACCAGTCAAAAAGTTCAAGTTCGATGACTGTTTTTGGATTCTAATGTTGTGTGTGTATCCTCTCCTATCATTTGACAATATTTCGGATTTTTACCAAATTTTGTATGCATTTAGAAATTGTTGAACTGAAACTTTATATCGCAAAAACTGATATATGTAGCATTTACATATAGATTCTATATTTTTGAGTCCAAAATTAATGTTGACCTTAGCAAGTTCACGGACACAATTAAAGTACCAAAATTTAATTAGATTAACCAATTTTGGCACTTGTCGTAATTACCATGCGGGGACGCGTAGCCACATTGACTTTCGTAGGCTACACTGACTTACCTAAGGGAGGGCCCGCTCCAGTCATGCTTCAGTGATTCCCTATATAATCAACTAGATTTTTCCCACAAAGTGGGGCCCGGCCCGGCCCGGCCCGCCCCCACTAGATCGCATGTTTCCGCGCTATTTATGACGTTGCTGCAAGAATTCTACTTTGAAATACAACACCCGTCAATGGTGAAATGTTCTGCTGTGCAGTCTATTATAATTATTGTGAATTTCTGTAAGGGGACGACCATTAGTTTTTTTCTGACAGGGTAGGTGGATTTTTTGCGGACATAATTTTAATTTTTCCTGTTACTACATGAAGGTTGGTTACATGTATTTATTTCGCGCGACATTGTACCGCAAAAATCTATTTTCACTCTTGGACACAAATGTTTCCTATATTTTGTAGGCTAGACTATTCTTTTCCATTCTGTCTTAGGCAAGATATTTTTCGGTTAAATCCAGGTTAGAATATTAATTTTGATAAAATACTCCTGTCCCTTCTCCCCTTCACAGTTTATCAAATGAATGCTCTCCAAGTTATCTTTTTTGTTTTCAAGAATAATGCCATTACTAAAACAGTAAAAAAGTAAAATGCTAGCGTACAAACCAATTCTTCAACACAAATGTCTCTATTTTTAATAGTTCATTCTGTAATCTAGGGTTCATCAACATTGTTTTGATTGTAAAAATCAACCAATAAACACACGCTGTTATCGGATATCGATGTTGACTGGGAATACGTCTTTTGAATCTCTCCTTTCCTATATCCATGGTTGATGCAACCGTCACCAGATTCAAAACGACGGTAATTTCCATATTTTCTCTTACGAGGACAGCTTAGGGTTACCTTACGTTGCCACAATGGTTGCACAGGCCTAAATGTATCCACGATGTTATATTCAAACATACCTGGTGCTCCCATCAATGCCCGAAATGCATTTATCTACAAAGAACCATACATTAATACCAAGCAAGAACCGATAAAATTTATCTCCGGCTTCCTTTCTTCGAGGGATGGGGTTTAAAGAATAGAGAATAATGATCCAATACTACAGCGAATTGGACCACCCAAAAAAAGAATAGAGAAAAATAGGCAAAAAAATAAAGAACAGATAATAATGGGGTGCTAAAATATAAAGAATAGAGAACAATGGGGTGCTAAAATATATAAAGAATAGAAAACAATGTGCAAAGTTTATAAAGAATAGAGAAAATGGCTTCAAAAATTAAAGAATACTTAATTGATTGTCCAATCAACACCCTCTCTTATGCATAGATACTTATTTTTTTTTTTTTTTTTTAAGTTTTAACTGAAAAATGTTAATGACTCATCATGATTATTGTTCTTTATTGATTTTTTTTTCCTCACTAGAAAGCAGTCTATCATATAACGAAGCTGAAAAGATGGACCAAATGGCACTTTAATGGGACTTAATTAGAGCAATTAATATTCTTTAATCTTTTTATAGTAATTGAAATAGTTAAATAATTTTGTTAAACAAATGAATATAATTTACCTGGTATTCTGACATAGAAATGCTTTGTTTAAACACAGTCCATATTATATCCTCTGTACATGGAGGTGTTGTAAAACTCCCACAATATCGGTACCAACAGGTGGTTGTTTCCGGGAACAGATCTAGGACTGGAAATTTGTTGAGGACTATCTTACTACCTGTATATTAGATAATTGTAAAATACTTCATAGAAGGACATCTGTTAATGGTATTTTTGTATTGACTAATTATCGGCAACAAATGTATTTGCCTAAGCTGATTATTGTATTTATGGGGTTCAATTCACATTTTATGACGGTCTAATGTTGGCCTATGGTCATGTTGGTAAGGTTGGCTGACTGTTGACCTTCGCTCAACAACATTGCATCATGTTGGCAAACTTCTCGTATACAGTTTAATATGCAATTCAATTCTTATAAAATTGATTACTCGTAATCGGTGTATCTATTTTGATGATCTATTTAATGTAATTTGTTATTAGAAAGAAAAAAATATTTGTCAGTTTAGACCAAGATAATTAGTATAAGATAATGATTTTGAAATATTTTGATACTGTTTCAAATTATGCATGCTGTCGCTCCATTCAACCAACTATGTCCGGTTAAGCATGTGTCTGCGTTCGCAACCATTTCCAAGAAAATTATCAACATGCAGCAAGAAATAACATGGTTCAATGGCTTAATTAAAGATTTAAAATCAATTAATTATGCTCCTTTCAATACAGGGTAAAATAATCACCAAAGTACTAAAGTTCTACATTTCATTTCATTTTCATGGTTGAAGGCTGGGGAATAGAAAATATGGTCACCTGAACTTCTCAAATGCAACGATTAAAAAACCATGCTAGAGGCATACAATTACCAGTTCCTGGCTTTATATAAATGTGCAGTCACGTCTTTTAGGAATAAGAGCATATGTTAGGGCCTGGATGGGAGGTCTTAATTTCTGTATTCTTTATCTTTTTTATTTTTGCCAATTAATCTATTCTTTATATTTAAGCGACCCATTATTCTCTAACATTTATTTTTATTTTTTTTTTTTTTTGGTAAATTGTTCACTATCATCAAGTTCTGTAAATCCAGTCCAGGTCCTCATGTATTGAGAGTGCAACGATATCTGCATTCGGAGATGTCACAATATCGGGATTCTTATTCAATATCTCAAAAAATCGTCCATTAATCTCATGTATGACATTTGCATACCCCCTCCCTCCCCAACCCAACCCATGAGATTCCCACCATACAGGCAAAGTCAGCTCTTGAGACTTTAGAACTGTCGTCAGCTAATGTGAGGAGAAAAATCTAGCCTCTGATCAGCCTCCCTACAAACTCTTGAAGTGGCATAAACTTATTTCCGTCACACCTCAAAGATGGATACACCCGAAGGATACAGCGGCAATTAAGAACATAAGGCAGTGTAGATAATAAACTAACTGATCAATAATTCAGGTTTGGGCAAACTTACCACAGCGAAAATATTTTGCCTCATTTCAAAAAAAGACTAGTTACGGCCCTGATCAAACATATACATGTTTGAAGCTTAGATGTGTATAGATCCCGTTCGAATATTATTTACATATTTAATCAAAATATGTCATAAATCACCGTTAAATGTATTCTGTTTAATTGATTGAACTAGTAATTCTATTTTATCAAAATCTTTGGCTTTGTTTTTCATTCCTAAATTGTGCCGAAAATGTTGTCTCTGATTCACTTACCTGGTGAGCGTATGTATGGGAGCATTGACACTATTTTGTCATAATTAGGATTGTGTTTGCCAGCCTGTAACGAGAATCAACTGTCATTGAATTCATGTATTCACTATGCAAAAACGATTATTAGCAAATGAGATGCTATTTTTATCACATGCATGCTTTTCTTTTGTAGAAATACTGTCCTTTTATTTGTGTTGTGCTTCTGTGTATTTGAGGGGTTATAAATACAAAGTCAGATTCCATAAGGACCGGGACGTTTATCCGATCCCCTTTTGAAGAGAGTCATGCTTTCTGTCCGTTCAAGAACCCTTTCATTATCACTTTGAAAGGATTAAAGGTGACCTTGTACAATGCAAAATGTCAACTTTTTCTTTATAACACACACTTGTTCCAACATCAGTCAAATTTCTCGCAAGTAGCCCTACTTGCATAACTTATTGACAGAATACATTATCAAATATGTTTAATTACTTCTCGTTAAGCATTGATATGAATAAGTATTTTCCTCTGGACCTTAGCCAAAAAAATTGTAAATTTTATTGAATCATAGATGTATATACTATGATTGAATACACCTTATCGCAATTTATTCCTATCCGGATAAGTTCTAAAATTACACAACTTTTCAAATTTTAAATGTTCACTTAGGGAACCACCATTTAACTTCAAATGGGAGGGGGGGTGTTATGGTTTCCAGATTTCCCCCATACATTATAGTGTTAAATTTAGAACAAAATAATTTGATTGATAGCGTCGAGAAACTAAATAAAAATGTTTTCGCTTTGCGCGAAAAAAAATTTCTGACTCAGAAAAAAAAAACTCATAACCCCCCTTTGGAGTTATATGGTTGCTCCCTTATCAAACTTTTTCTTCCTCAGCTCATTGCTGATGACCTTTGTTTTGTTCCGCTTGACCTCAACAGGCAGTTGTCTAAGTAACTGTTTTTCCCGGATTGGACTAGATAGCGATAAGTTGTATATAGAGAGAACAACAATACAAACTCATTTCCTACGTTCGTTATACCTGTGGTATTTAAAGGGTAATGCGTCACCTCTTCGTGTTGTCTTTTGTGTGTCGTTTGCTGTCTGGGTGTATAGCCCATGTGTCTTTTTATTCATATGCCTTAAGGATGTAGTCATGTTAGATTTAGGAATCTTTGTCAGATGTGCGGACTCCTTGTGGTTTTTTTGCTACGATACAGGGTATATTTTGCCCCATATCAACCACTTTTCTTTTCATAGAAGACTTTAATAGCTCATAAAAGGTCATTACCAAAATTTTAGCAGATTCTAGATTTCTTTTCTTACGATTTGAGACCCCAAAAATTGACAATGCTAAATATAAGGAAAAGTCCAAGTCAGCCCTTTCCCGCCATTTTTAAAAGATCACATATCTCGAAAAGGAGATCCATGAAATATCAATATTTTTAGCTATATTTTGTTCCTTAACTAATGCTCTTCTGGTTTATAGTATCAATTTTAAATTCCAGATTTATTTATTTCGCCTGACTACATCCTTAATTTCATGTACAAATAACTTTGTGAATTCTGTTTTGATTGTTTTAGGTAATGAGATCAGTTAAAATGACCTTACATAAATTAGTACTGAAATCACTGCTTGTAATTCTACTGGTCCATTTCCTGTTGTGACAAAATCAAAATGGACCTGAAATACAACATGTACAATGCATAGGTTCAGGTAAAATTCAACACACAAGGTAAAAGAACATTCACATCTTTAAATGACCTGTACGTTTGTGTCCAACATTTTGCATAGTGTACTAATAATGAAAGTTAGTATTTATGAGTTTTTTTTTTTTTAAAGTGGGAAAGGGACTCTCAATTTGTTAGGCCATTTTTTTCTATTATTTTTTCCGCGTTATACTATATTCTTTACTTTTTGACATCCCATGATTTTGTATTATTTTTGTTCTTTTCCTTTATACTTTATACTTTATACTAATAACATTTATTTCAAATATTCGTCTTGTAGCTTTCCTGGTGAAGGTAAATCCAGAAAAGCGCGTAGGACGCATGAAATTATAAAGTGTAATTTTCAGTTTTGTACTCTACTTTTTGCCCATTTTCTCTATTTATATGTTAACCCATCTAGACCCTCATTTTAACTCTGTTAAGGTTTATAAATTGATCAGTATTTTCATATACATCTTGTCTTGACTATTTAAAGAGTGTGTCGTCTAAAATATACAAGGAGAATAATGACCAAATCTACTTACTTCCATGGCATATCGGTGTCCGTTTATTGTGTGCTCTGAACCCCATTGACTATTACTCCCCCAATGGAAATGAAACTCTCTAAGTTGAAGGGTTTCCTGAAGACCTCCTCCTTTAATTAGTGGCTGGTGATCAGGAAAGTCTATTATAACTGTTCAAACAATAAAATATACAATGATATAAAAAAAAAATATAAAAAGACAAAAAGGGAAAAAATCACTTAAAAGAAAAGGTTACGAACTTATTTGTATTATAAGAACTATTCAAGTTTGATAATAATTTTATGCAAACTGTCAGTATAGATTATTGGCTTTTCTGCACATTGATATCGTAATATATCAACCACGAGCCACAATGCGAACTTTATTGGCGAGTGAGCGCATCGAACGAGCAAACAAGCTTCACACTGTGTCGAGCAGCTGCTATTTTACGATATCTATACGAAGATACCCGGTAATCTGTTTGTCGCTCTATTACTGGTCCTTTGTCCCTCCCTTAGACAGTTTTACGCTTGATGAAAGCAAAATTGATAACGTCTCAACCCTCCCCTCTCAATTGATATAATTGATAGGGGAGGTTGAGATCTCACAAAACATGTTTAACCCCGCCGCGTTTTTACGCCTGTCCCAAGTCAGGAGCCTCTGGCCTTTGTTAGTCTTGTATGTTTTTTAATTTTAGTTCATTTATATGTTTTGAGTTTAGTATGATGTCCATTTTCACTGAACTAGTACATATTTTTATTTAGGGGCCAGCTGAAGCCCGCCTCCGGGTGCGGGATTTTCTTGCTGTGTTGAAGACCCATTGGTGGCCTTCGGCTGTTTTCTGCTCTTTGGTCGGGTTGTTGTCTCTTTGACTTATTCCCCATTTCCATTCTCAATTTTATCTCACACATTGTGACGTCGCTAATAAGTTCTCCTCGGACATTGTGACGTCGCTGATAATGTATCAAAGCCGTGATACGATAATAACGGAGCCACTGAACAGAGTGATATTGATGAATTGACGGACGATAGTGTCGAATTTCAGCTTTCATAAAGAGTAAAAACGTGTTTACCTGCATGTCCATTGTTTCTTATCTCCATTTCTACTCCATCCGTATTTTCTAGATCCGAGAAGTCAAACGGGACAATTCTGTTGTTTTTTATTACATCGTTCGTTTTAATATTGATAGGTGACTGCCTTCTACCAATACACATTTTATTGTTTTCCAAGCAATGCCAAGATGATGGCGCTAGAAAAAAAATAACAAAAGACCTTTGCAAAAAGGCATTAACTAACTGAATGTTACTGTAAAGTATGATTTCAAAAATTAACGGTTGATGTTGTTAAGAGCAAATTAGCACAAAGTCAATATTCCAAGCTTTTTTTTGGCATTTATTTATGACTAGTATATTTTCTGTCTATTCGAAATAACATCAAAAATGTGGTGCACACTGAATAACACGCGTAGCGTATTATTTAAAAGTGTGAACCACAATAAAAATATTACAGTCATTGGGGTTCACGCATATAAATTAGTTAGAAATATAGTCTTTAGAGGAATATACGGAAGCTAAATTATTGTTCATTCGGAACACCTATTCATCTTATCTGTATTAGCTTCCTGCAATTAAGAGCACCTCCATACGGGGTATCTAAGATAGTTTAAAACATGACAATAAAACATTTTCACAGATCGCTAATTCACTTATCTGATATATGATAATAAACAATCTATTATAGATCCTTTTTAAACATGTATATTTATTGTAAAGCTACATTTTATACATTGCAAGGGTTTAGTGACTTGAGCAAAGTTGACAGTTGTATCCTTTGATAAACAAGTGAAAGATAAATGGTCAAGATTTAATTATAACGACCTATGCATATGGTATCAAACATCTGTGTCTAGATATTCACATAGAGAGATATTTAAAAACAGTGCTGTGGCTTCTACATAACGAGTTATAGTGGGCTTTGGGATTTGATTTGTAACAATAAAATCATTATGCATACTTGTCATTTTGACAAATCAGATAAAAAATCTGTTTAAAATGAAAATAAAACAAGTAAAAATTTAATATTAAAAGACTATTCGTTAATATATATTTTTACAACTTTACTGTTTCCTTTCTACAGTATTCTCTATCAATTAAGTTATCTTGTAAGCTAATTAAATGTTTATTTAATTCATTGATGTCCCTATTATTTCTTATATTATTCACACACTGTAAATTAATACTCTTAAATTTGTGTGTGTTTTGAATGTGCACTAGTGATTGGTAAATATTGGTACGTTTCTTTGTTTTTAATATACTTGACTTAACATCAAGAATTCCATTATCATGGAATCGATCATCTTTGTACACTTCAGTATCTAAATAGAGGGTGGTAAAGGGTGGAGGAGGTCTGAACACGGAAACACGTGAAATAACAAATCGCAAAAACGTTGCATGGAAAAAAAACACTCTGGAAAAACGATGCCAAGGAATAAAATCGTAAATATTTAGTAAAAAGGTACCAAAAGTTATTACTCAGCCGTTCTTGGAGATCATGCAGTCATTATAAATTAATTTAATTTAATTTAAACATATTTTATTGTACAAAACAAATGGATTAGACACAAGTTTTCAACTTAGTTCCGTCTTCTCCATAATATACATGAATATACATTATATTTATATTGCACATTACATAAATTTGTAATTTTCTAATAAGCATGAAGGCATGAAAATAATTAAATAAATAACAATAATTGTTATTATAATATTTATAAACAAGAAAATAATGGATATCAAACATTTTAATTTTGAATAATCAAACACACCCCAGGTTTATACCAAACGATCGGTCCAAAGGGAAAACACCTACTGATATGGGTGTGTTTTCAATGACATTATATTTACCTGTATAATTTGTTGATAGTAGCGTGCAATATATATTATTGTGATACGGATATTAAATTCTGACGTAAAAATACAGATAAAGAGATGACAAGAACATAGATTTAATGTAAGTATCCTTTTGTATTAATTTAACAAATGCAGTTAAATCTATTTTGTTGAGAATCTTTAAAGTATATTCTCCTGTGTGTTAATTAATTCTAATGCATTGATAACAGTTTTTCTAAATTATCAATGATCATATAACAGTCTCTGGGACAAGTTTGCAATTCCGCTGAGTGCAAAAGTTGTCACCTTAATTTTGCAGTTAAGTCAAAATGAAGTTGATAACTTGATTGGTATGGGTTCCTGATATTTGTCCTAAAAATTTTGGCTCTAGCACCACTGTTGAAAAAGTTATGCCCTTTTTCAACAATTTCCTCAGAGGAAAAGTAGTTTTCCTCAAGGAAATCAAATTTCCTAAAGGAAAAGATTTTCCTCAAGGAAATTGTATTTTCCTGAAGGAAAAAGATTTCCTTAGAATTTGCTGCATTAATATTACCTTTGAGGAAATTCTATTTCCTCTGAGGAAATTTATGACTTCAAATTTTCCTTTGAGGAAATTTGCAGCTTCAAATTTTCCTCTAAGGAAATTTGCTGCTTCAAATTTTTCTTTGAGGAAATACTTTTTCCTGTGAGGAAATTTTGTCAACAGCAATTTCCTGTGAGGAAAATTTTGACAAACACTTTTCCTTGAGGGAAAATTCAAGACCACAAATTTCCTCTAAGGAAAACATTGTTCTCCAAATTTCCTCGATGGAAATTTCTGTTCATCAATTTTCCCTAAGGAAATGTTTCCCGTATTTTCCTCCATAGAAATTTCATAACAGTAAAAACAGTATGAATATAATTTTTCCTGAGACTGAATAATTGATACAAAGATAATTAAAACTTTAATAAAATGTTCACTGATGAGTAACATGACATACAAAAACAATAGGCTAGCTGTTTGAGAAAATACAATAATAAGCAAAACGCTATGAATATCATACTATTTGTGATGTTATTAATATTGTGCTCATATTTGCAGATTAAATAAAATAACCCCTTTTCTTGTTAATTTAACTTTTTCTGTTTCAGCTGCTGCGTACAATTGTTCAATCCCCTACATAACAGTTCAGTGCATAAATAATTCCATCCACCAGACATCTTCCTTCAATTGGTAGAGAATACATTTTGGAACTTGTTATTCAAACATCTTCCTCTGTATATTTGATATGTCGGAGCCATGTACATGAATGGATAAAGCAGGTGTTTATTTTGACAACAAAATACTATTTTTTCTACAGTTCTTCCTAATCCTTCAGTGAATATGTAGGTTGTTGCAATTACACAATTGTGTTCTTGTGCATCTACGATTGTACTCCATTTTGTTTACAGCCATTTTGTAGAAATTTCCTACTTCTTTTTCCAGGTAAGCACACATTTCATTTCACATTAATCCAATTAGCACACAATGTAGAAAAGTATTAACCTTAAAGTTTCCTCTTCGGTATTGACCTGTTGATGATCATGAAAACCAAGATGACTGACCTATAAATACACAAAATATAAATTGAAAATAAAACATCAATATGAAATAAGCTTATTTTATCATGTTTAATATGAACATTTTGAGAAACTTAAATTTGATATTCTTACTTATCATGCTTATGAGTTCTCTTATTTCAGTGGTTTGTGTCCACGACTTAATATCAGTCGTTTTAGTGCCTTGCAGTGATATTGAGTTGAGCCACTTGCAACAGTTTTACAGTTTGTTCATATGTTGTGCTATTTGAACCACTGTCCTAGATTATGGTTAGGTTGAGTGCTCACAGACATGATTTTTTATTAATTGTTATTGGCTTTGAACTAATTTGGATTGTTTTATCTTTTCATGTTGGGGTTTTATTGGCTGACTTATAAGGTATGGGTTTTCTCATTATCGAAGGCCGTCATTGGTCCTTAATTGCTTGCATCCACTTCATTAAACTCTCTGGTGGATAGATAACTCATTTACCATACCACATCTTCTTATTTTATAATAGTCATCATTCAAGGGCAATCACTTTTATTATATAGAAGTGGTCTTACCATTTAGGCCTTGTTGTCTTCTGTTTATCTTGTTTTGCCGATCATTTCTACTGTACAGTTGTAACTGTTTATATTTTCTTTATCTTCTATATTTCTTGCCCTAAACTTAAAAAGGTAAAACTATCATGTAATGACTATAACTATTATTATACATCAGTATGTGTTTTTCTAATTATACCATGATATAAAAAGAATGAAATATTTGTGCTATTTCATTTCACAGACTATTTGCCAGTCAACAGTTTCAAAGACATAACCCGGTCAATAGTTTAACAAACAAACATTCCGTACTTTTCATCATATTCATACTAATTTTCATTGGACAACAATGACGTGATTAACTATTCTTCTATGAGTTGTGTGCTTGACAACCATGACAACGTTAAACTCTGAAATATTGTTAACGGTATAATCTGTATGTGTCTGTCGTCAAAATTTCAAATTAATATATTACTTACAGAAGCAATTAAAACAATAGGCTCTCAAGAAACTGAATCGCTCATCTGTAATTTTTTGCTTAAATCTTTCATTTATGATTATTTTTGCTTTTCAACATATAAGTGGCTTAAAAATTCCATTTAAATGTTCTTTGTATCTGTCATATTTTCTTCAAAAGCAAAAAAATGCATGTTATCCCTATGTTCCATTTTAGCCATAGTGGCTATATTTCTTGACGTATAAGAAAATGAAATACAAAATTTATACTAGATCAATAACTCTGAAACTCATTCAGCCAAAGTTTGGCTGAAATTGATTCAGCAGTTTCAAAGATGAAGATTTTTTAAAGTAAGCAAACTAGATGAACAAATTGTGAAAAATTGTCTTTAAAGGGCAATTACTCCTTAAGGGGTCAATTGACAATTTTGGTTGTATTATCATATTTGTAGACCTTACTTTGCTGAACATATTTGCTGTTTACAGTTTATCTTTATCATTAATAGTATTCAAGATAATAACCAATAAAATGCTTCGCTGGGCGCAGCTTGATACGACCGCAGAGGTCGAACCCTGAACAGTTGGGGCAAGTATGGACACAACATTCAAGCTTGATACAGCACTGAATTTGGATTGTGATTAAATATTTGACACAGCATAGGTTTCTGACACAGAATGAATGTGGTCTAAGAACTTAAAATTTTAATTTACCTTTTCAAACCATATCATTATTATTTGCTTTTATATATAAATCAGAAATAACCAATTTAAAATGGAAAATTTTAAGAAAAAATGAAAACAAATCCCCTCAAATTTTTGAACCCCTTATGATTCATCCCCAAACTCAATCCCAGCCTCCCTTTGTGGTATGGTACCTTGCAGTACAATTTCAGAGATCCGTACACTTGAACACAAGTTATTGTCTGGAAACTAGAAAATGCTTGTTTTGGCCCCAAATTCCTAAACGTTTAGGGCAATTACCCCAAACTCAAACCCAGCTTTCTCTTTGTAATATGAAACCCTGTAGTACAATTTCATAAAGATCCATACACTTACACACAATTTATTGTCCTGAAACTAGAAAATGCTTGTTTTTTGCCCTTTTGCCCCTAATTCCTAAAATGTTGAGGCAATTACCCCAAAATGAATCCCAGCCTTCCTTTGTGGTATGGTACCTTGCAGTACAATTTCATAGAGATCCATACACTTGAACACAAGTTATTGTCTGGAAACTAGAAAATGCTTATTTTGGCCCCTTATTCCTAAACGTTTTGGGCAATAACCCCAAACTCAATTCCAGCTTTCCTTTGCGATATGGAACCTTGTAGTACAATTTCAGAAAGATCCATACACTAACACACAAGTTATTGTCATGAAACTAGAAAATGCTTGTTTTTGCCCTTTTTGGCCCAATTCCTAAAATTTGGAGGCAATTACCCCAAAATCAATCCCAGCATTCCTTTGTGATTTGGAACCTTGTGGTACAATGTCAGAGATCCATACATTAACACACAAGTTATGTCTGGAAGTTAAAAATGCTTATTTTGGCCCCTTTTGGCCCCTAATTCCTTAACTGTTGGTACAATAACCCCCAAAATCAATCCCAACCTTCCTTTTGTGGTATTGAACCTTATGGTAAAATTTCATAGAGATCCATTCACTTAAACTAAAGTTAGAGTGCGAAAACCAATGTGTCTTCGGATGACGACGACCGCAAAATTTTTTTGCGGTCGTATAAAAACTGCAAAGTTTCCTTAAAACTACCAATCTAGTGGCAGCAACCCAACAATGGATTGTTAGATTCATCTGAAAATCTAATGGCTGATAGAACTTGACATAATGAACAATTTTACCTCACATCAGATTTGCTCTAAATGCTTTTAGTGTTTGAGATACAAGCCAAAAACTGCATTTTACCCTATGTTCTATTTTTAGACATGGCAGCCATGTTTATTGATGAAACAGAAAATAAAACACAAGCTTTATTCTAAATACCCTGAGGATCATTCAGCCTAAGTTTGGTTGGAATTGGTTCAGTAGTTTCGAGGAGAAGTTTTTTAAAGTTAGATAACATGATAAACAAATTGTGTAAAATTGTTGTTAAAGTGCAATAACTCCTTAAGGGTCCATTGACAATTTTGGTTAGATAAATTTATTTGTAGATCTTACTTTGCTGAACATTTTTGCTGTTTACAGTTTATCTTTATCATTAATAATATTCAAGAAAATAACCAAAACTGCAAATTTTTCTTGAAATTACCAATTTAGTGACAGCAACCCAACAATGGGTTATTTGATTCATCTGAAAATTTCAGGGCTGATAGAACTTCACCTAATGAATAATTTACTCTGTGTCAGATTTGCTCTAAATGCTTTGGGTTTTGAAATAAAAGCCAAAACTGCATTACCCTATGTTCTTATTTAGCCATGACGACCATGTTTTTGTGAAACAGAAAACAAAACAAAACTTTAATGTAGATACCCTAAGGATCATTCAGCTTAAGTTTGGTAGGAATTGGTTCAGTAGTTTCAGAGGAGAAGATGTTTGAAATAGTTTACACCGACGGACGACAACGGTTGACGATGGACAATGACAGACGACGACGGACGCCAAGTGATGGCAAAATCTCACTGTTTCTTCGAACGATGAGCTAAAAAGGCAAATTTTAAAATTGTGCTGGCTCTATCCAAAAAGATTTTACAGCGTAGTGTACTACTTTTGGGACAGAACATATTAACATAATAGAAAAATCTATAAGCTATAACTCAAAATATGGACAATTTTATGTCATGTATGTGTTAAAGGGTCTATAATTTAGTTTGACAACTTCAGACATACTAATATTTGACCTTTTCAAACTATACCAAATTATTACTTAACCTAAAAAAATTGCCACATTTTTTCCAATTTAAGTCATGTAAGTTCATCCGTAATATTTAAAGCAATTAATTTGGAAGGAGTATGAAAATAATTTGCAAGTTATACACTAACCACACTAGAGACCAAATAGAGTAGAAATACTGGACTAATTTTAATCAAACTTGGCATGAACTAAGATTAAGGAATTATAAGACAGTTTACCTAGTTTCATGGCAATAGCATACATACATTAAAGACTATAAGTTCATCCTTATGTTTGAACTTTGGGTGTTAATTTTTAATGTTTAAAGCTAACAATTTCAACTATCAAGATTTGGGCCTACATAATTTAAATATTGCAAAAATTGCTTTTAAATGGCTTTATATATAATTGTGTAATAATTGTCACATGTATGTACATGATGTATTTTAATGTAAAGCAGTTGAATACTCATTTGCTGTCTCAGATTTATTTCAATTCTTCAAAAGTCGTATTTATATGAGCCTATGCCTGAAAATAGAGATTTCTAATAAGGGGAGGCTAATATAAAATTCTTCATGTATATTTAAAATTTATTTATATTTCAAAAGGAAAGAAAGTTACTTATCTGCTTATAGCATACCACATGAGTAGAACAAGGTCCCATTAGGACATGCAAGACTGAATAACATTTAAGGTCAATAGAGGCAGTAACACACTTTTACATATGAAAATGCATACACATAAGCTAGAGGAAATAAAATGTGTTTCTTTTGGTGATTTGTAGGCTAAGGTGACATCATACAAGAAGTATGAGTCATTCTCAAACTAAAATAAAATAATTTCATCCCCCTACTTACTTTTTATGCATTAAAAATATAAATAAATAAATTTGGAAGTAATACATGGTCCACACTAGAGACTCTTTTTGAAGAAAATGAAAATCAATGGATGATAACTGTGTACTTGAACCAACAATTAAGATTTCACATGCTGAAATGTCTCGCCTGCTCAGGGGCGGATCCAGCCATTTAAAAAGGGGGGGTTCCCAACCCAGGAGAAAGGGGGGGTTCCAACCATATGTCCCCATTCAAATGCATTGATAGCCAAAAAGGGGTTCCAACCCCCAACCCCGGATCCGCCACTGCTGCTTTAGGTTATCTCATGTCACTGGTGAAAAGTTGTCACATTTGTGTGATATACCAAATGTTCATATGAATATGTTTTAGGTCATGTAGGTGTAAGGGGCAACCATTTCAATTTGATGTGTTAGTGCTGAATATAAATAACCTGGCGTAAGATATGATAAAAGGATTTAAATGAAAATAAAAATAAAAATATAAAATTGCCAATCCATAAAAATCCGTCAGCCCAATCTCGATCAGTGAAATAAATTATTGTCTGTTTCCAAAGTCATATGGAAGTAGTCCAAATAATTATGACGCATTGCAAGGCTTTTTTCTCTCTGACGCCGTAGGAAGGAGAAGTGAGTTGACATATACATGTATCTATCATGCAAAATCAACAGTAATGAGTATAGTATACCTTTTAGATTGTCATCGTCACTGCAAATGGATCATTAATACTAGGGGGAATGGAACCAATAAATTGATTGGATCCGATATGAAGTTCCCAGTAACGGAGAACCTCTAACTTTGAGGTAATATTATTAGTGTCGGTGGTCTCACAAATGAATCAAGGTGAATTGCAAGTACATTAATTAGCAGAGAAGAGACAATTATCAACTTGTTATTCATTATCTCGCAGTTATTTACGGTTAATTAGCTGTATATATCCCAAAACAGGTGCTCGGAGCTAGTACTAGTCTATGACTTTTAAGTAACAATTATATTTATATTCACAATCAGTGGCGGATCGAAGGGGGATGGGATCCGGGAGTTGGACTCCCCTTTTTGTGAACGATCAATGCATTTAATGGAGACATATATCTGGATCCCCTTTATCCTGGCTGGAATCGCCCCTGCATGATATTACATATAAATCAAGTCCCGGGTTACTGTTAGCATATATATATATGCCTTGCACGTTATTTTCATCATCTTGTCTGAAACAGTCTGAATAATGAGCTTCAAGGCGAAGCGCGAAAACAATAAATCATGTGAAATACTATAATGACAAACCCTTAAATTCCCTCAGTGTTATGTCAAATGAATTATAGCGAGGAAAGGTAAATTTAATTTAATATCAAAACTAAATATTTGTTATATTTCCCTCATGATTTCTCAAGAAATCATAGAATCAATAAATGTATAAATCTTAATTATGCATGTCTGTGTGAGATCCATTTCATGAGACCAAGGATTTCTATAAAATCCTTGATGGGACCCTTATATATACAGTTTTCTATTTTCCCGGAAAAGATTAAAAATGTAATCTTTTGGGAAATAATCCGATTTTGTTGAATCATTTCCTTCATAATTATGATAAATCCTTTTAGTTCTTCAATTTTAAATTAAAATAAATATTTCATTTTGATCTAACGACAGACTTTTTAAATTGAAGTGGCAAAGTCAGTCATCTGATTACCAGTTTACTGGTGAACAAGTAATTTTCCATATGACAGTGGCGTGTACCCTTGGGGTGTGTATAACTTATTTTGAATACCTTAATTTTCAGGGAACATCCTGTCCACGTGTAATACTTAGTATATATTGCAACAGATGACATTAAACAATTTTCTTTGTAGCATCGGTGTCCATTTCATGTTCAACCACTCAAAATTTTCACAAAAAGATAATATAATAAAATCATTTAAAAAAAGATTAAAAAACACTAGCAATTAAACTTCGCAATGAGTAAACGGGGATTTGTGTTTTAAAGGGCTTATTTCCAGCGGATATATTTCATACTAGATAACTAGACCTGAGATAACTTTTTTTGTAATATATATTTTATTATTTTCATATCATTCTCAAATCTCATCTATAAATAAAGATGTACAAAAAAATTTTTTGTTATAACTCATAAACTCATATGGTTAATCATAATTGTTACAAATTATAAAATGGTAAGTCAATGCCCGATGTGCCGCCGTCTTTGGCAAAACTACGATTTAATCTTTTAATGAAAGACTTGCACTGCCTTTATCGGAACAGAGGAAAGTCCACCTAGTGTACAGTGTACATTAAGTAGTATCCGTTTGTTATGCTGAAAAAAGATCATCATAGACTTTTAGCAGACCTTCTCGTGTAAAAAATAATAACTTTTAACTGAATTAAACAAAAATTATCAAACAAAACTCATTAGAACACTCATAGTAACATTTTGTTTAGACCGAGATAACTTATAGTAAAATTATTTATATACAAAATGTAGGACAATTTAAAAATGTCCGATCTGATACACGTACCTATAATGCACAAAATTTTGAACAGCTTCAAATATATGGCCTTATCATTGGTAATATATCATATTTGTATCAGTTATTGCTGAACGTGTAACCAAATTAATTAAAATTATTCTTCTGACCGGCAATAAAATCTAGGAGTAATGATAGTGGAACGTCCATTGGGCTGTGCTCAGCCACGACCGAATGGGGACGTTGAATCCTTGCAACAAACAACTCTTCGAGTTGCGGTACGTCTAAACACCGCTCGGGACCTCCTGAGTGCACTCAGGACATACAAAGTGCACTCAGGACATGAAATATATGTTTTAGTGAGTGGTGAAGGTATGCATTCGATAGATAATTTAATTCTTCATCTAATAATTTTGTTTTGATAAAATAATTTTAACATTTAAGGATTTATTGTAGTTTTCATCGGCACGCGCCATTTTGTGAAATATGTCAGACATGACCGAGGATTATATTGAATACCAATTATCATGTTGATTAGGTCGTTTGATCTTTAATAATTAGGAGTGATTAGTGATGGTTCTAACCTCATACAAGTAAGCTTGGCAAACAAACAAAATCAAGACGTCTTTTGAAAAATAAAGAACAATGAAGATATATTGTTTTAGAAAAAACCCGTTAAATAAACATTTTTCTTTTTGTTTGTAATAATTGAAGCCAGTCGAGAAATATGAGAAGTCTACATATATAGTTGGGAAATTTTCATTCAATTCATTTCATTTCATTAACTTAATAGATAAAAAATATCGTTATTATTTTCTTTGTATAGATTTTCGTATTTTATTAGAATTTCGTGCAATAAAAGTTTAGTTTTATTCTTAGTTAAAAATTAAGAAGAATAATTCTTTCGTATTTTCATATCTCTAGATATATTACAATAGACTTTAATTGCATTGTTCCATAGTAAAAAAAAAAGAATCGGTGAAACACCATTTATAATTTACTTTCAAGCTAACAGTTAATCTGATCACTCACTAAAAATAGCGTTGAATTAAAAAAAAAAAATGGTATCATTGCGTTCTAATTCTTATTTATATAATTGTGTGTGTGTGTTTTGTTCTATTTTCTTGTCTTTGAGATTCATTCAAATAATTAACACTTTTTGACCAATGAGAGGCTGTGTATGTATAACATAACGATTCAATCAAAATTTCATTTAGTTAGATTTATTCCCTATTGAAACTCGTTCTTGTCCAGTAATAAATCCTTTGAACGATTTTGAAAAGGAAATAAATTTGTCATACTTTTCATGAATTAAGAGTTTTGTAAATGGAACCCGTTCTTAACTGTAGAAGCCGTACTTGCCAAAATACGCTTTTCAAATAATCAAATCTCATATAGTTAGTGTTCTTTCTCATTTTTATCGTTCTTGTCCAGTAATTTCATTCTTGAGTAATACGAATGTTTTAAAAATCCGCATTTAGTAACATTTATCTTTCTCATTAAAGTTGTTCTTGTCTAGCTGTAATACAAGCCTCGAACGAATTCCAATGTGAAAATAAATTCTGAAAAATTAATTTGTCTTCCGTTTTCTGAAAATTATCATATTTGGGTATTATTTCTAAATAATTTGTAAGTAAACGAAATCCGTTCAAACCACGACTTAGTCTTCGTGCACAGAGTTTAAAGTACCAAAACCCCAGAAACTTGCTCGTAAGCCAAACCAAAGGAAAAGACCAAGGACAGCATGTACGCAGCCAAGATATTAGACTTAGCAAATCATATAAATAAATACTGATCTGTCTTATTAAGGTTAAATTCTAAATATTGTCATTGAAAATATAGGACCAGTTCATAATTTCAATAAATTTGTTATCTATATCTAGGCTGTGAAAATCTTGAATAAATTTTGAACATTCATGAAAAAGGTTATATCGAATATCGTCATAAAGTGTGCATTCCATAAGGAAATGTTTTTCAGTCTCTACCTGCAACTTTCACAAAACTTAATAACATCGTGTTATTCATTTTAAACGTAACACAGTACTGACAACACAATTCATAAACAACAATAAAGATAATCCAATCAATTTTGTTGATTGGATAATTCACAACTCAGTAGTTGTGTGATCAGTGACACGTGCCCTCATTATTTCATAAGAATTAACATATCTATCTAAGTTCGATTTCAAATTCTACCAAAATTTAACTCTTAAATAAGCAGGTGTAACGAATATTTTCATCCATCCTGTGTGCAAATACGATGACTATAAAGGGTCCTGAGTGCACATTGTATGTCCTGAGTGCACTCAGGAGGTCCTGAGCAG
Source organism: Mytilus coruscus (assembly GCA_017311375.1). Classification (NCBI taxonomy): domain Eukaryota; kingdom Metazoa; phylum Mollusca; class Bivalvia; order Mytilida; family Mytilidae; genus Mytilus; species Mytilus coruscus. The sequence goes on along the minus strand of CM029603.1, from coordinate 79,328,138 downwards.
TGTTTAGACGTACCCACCGAGTGGACTGTAAGTAGCCTGGTATTAGGCCATGCAATTTTCTGTCCCTCCTTTTCATTGGCAGTTGAAATTTTCCGACCGTATCACGGGCGGTCTCAATACAAGACCTACCTATCATATTTATTGTTAATTTTGTTAATTTGTTTTCGTCATGAACACACATTAAATATTTTCCACTGGATATTAATCCGGTACGTCAGACACACCCGACATTAATCAACCAAAACTCAGTATTTTACAGTAGGGAATGAATATCTCCCGCGTTCACTTGTCCCTTGAAGGATCAATATTGAATTTCTTCCATGCCCCCACCCCCCCCCACCCCTCTTTTTTATAAGATTTCATTGTGACGTTTTTTTTTTTATTTTACGAAAGACCAACAAATCGATTTTATCATCAAATTTGTCTTTGCTGAGATTAACACTAAAAACGTATAACAAAACGTAACGATTGAAAACTCACAGTTCAGTTTTTAAGATATTTTTTTCGTTGGAAACTAACAGACTAATTTTCAAAAACGTCGAAGTTTTTTTCTTGAACCATTATTTATTAAAACGAATTTGTAAACAAAAGTTATTCTTAAATATTAATAATGATCAATGATTGTAAAGAAAAAAAATCCACCATTGTAGTTTGTTAATTAACTGGCTCCATGGTGTTAAACATGTCACCTTTCTTTTACAAATAACTGATTAAAAAATATGAAGCCTTTACTGTAAAATAAATCATTCTAATAAAAATAAATTCATCCAGATTTTTCTCTCATAATCTTTCAACAGTTATTGTAAACTAATTTATTCGAACTATAATTGTTCTATGACTTGCTGTCAGTTTACCAATATTTATACTTTATAAAGTGTTTTCATATTCATTGATCATTAACCTCATGTTTTGCGAATACTTATAATGGGGTAATTATTATAGCCAGTAATAGCTAACAATTTATCTAAAGAAAACGAGATGCTATATTCAAATTCTGAGATATGAATCTAGTTCTTTAAAAAAATCTCAACAACAAAATTCTACACTTTCATTTATCTGGGTCTTTTTGTCTCCGCTTCGAAGCCGCCATCCCGTACCAAACATATCTATTCACGATGTTGGGGTTTGGCAATATACAATCATGTAAGCAATAACAACAGGCAGTAGATCTGAATTTGTATATTGTTATTTTGGATTTTACCTGATTAGGACGTGTCTCGTTGAATTTTCTAATAAACTTACACACACACAATCTGACTTTTAATTGTGATGTTATGAGATCTATAAGAACATAGAGCTATAGGCCTAGTTGCACGCAAGTCTTTACAAATTATATATTTTGGTATGCTATAGTTGTTTTTATAGACTATTTGTTATTTGGTCAGGTTGTTTTTTTTAGTTTTTGACATGGCGTTGACTCGAGTTTGATATATTATGCATCTTTTGTGCTGTATTTTAACAATTATTTACAAGCATGCTGCATATTTACACATTCATCACTATACCGCATCTAAATAAAGCTTTCTAGTAAAAAAATAAGGTGATGAGACAACTATCAACCAGAATTTAAAATACCTGATATAAGCAATTGTGACTTACTTTCTTTACTCAGAGTGATCGTAAGTTAATTAGATAAGCTGGAGGAGGGTGGGGGCTTCATATTAAAAGAAAAGAAATTAGCATTAGCTTTTTGTGATAAATATATAATAAACTCACAGTAACAGAAATAGCTCTTGAAAGCTCTGTCAGATCCCGACGCGTGCACAAAAATGCAGCACCTGGTTACAGGGGCTCATTTGACAAATTATCATCTTTCGTAATTTAAGTTATAAAATCTAAATTCTAAGTGATCTAAAATGTTCATGACTAACGAGTATTTTCATTTGTACGATTTTTCTGTGAAATGAGTCTAAGAGTAACTGTATATACATGTATATCAGGATACTGACTGCAAAGTAAAATATTTATGTACCTATTAGTTTCGGCTCATTTTGGTCTTTTAAGTAAGTTTCCTTCCCTGCATTACTTTATCGCTTTTGTAAAAATAAACAGCACAACAGCACTCGACGTCAGTATTGTACCAAAAAATGAAAACAAATATTCAAAAAGAAGGCTCATAAAATTCAAACATTGGTAAGCACACTCACTAACCTGTCACCACAGACATGATCTTTTTGTTAATGCGCCAAACTCGTTTCTTCCACAGGACAACGATGTCGATGGTGGGAAAACCTAGTCAAAATAATTATGACGCCTTGCAAGGCTTTTAGGCGTCCCAGAAAAAATTAAAATAGCCTTGCCAGACGTCATAATTATCTGTACTAGGAAAACCCACCAAATCATTAGTTCCCAAATGAGTATCCTAGTGTAAAGGTTTTATTAATACATAGCTATTTCATATTGGAATGGCACATATGTCCATGAAAATCAACAAATGATCCTAAAGTTGGAAAGATGAATAGTCCTCTGACTCCACAAACTTGGAAACAGTTGTGATGTTACTTAGCTGAGCTATAGATAACCGTATGACCATCAACAATGAGCAAAATTCACACCATATAGAAAGCTGTAAATATAATAAAAGGCCTCGAAATGACAAATGTAAAACAAATCAACAAGAAGCCTAACATTTATAATAGAATTTAAAATAAAATTGAAAATAGAAATGGGGAACGTGTCAGTCTCAGAGACAACAACCCGACCAAAGAGCAGATAACAGCGAAGGTCACCAATGGGTCTTCAATGCAGCGAGAAAATCCCACAACCTAAGGCGTGCTTTAGCTGGCCCCTTAACAAAAATGTATACTAGTTCAGTGATAATGGACGTCATACTACATGTACTAAACTCGAAATATATAAAAGAAACTAAAATTAAAATCATACAAAACTGACAAATGCCATAGGCTCCTGACTTGGGACAGGTGCAAAAATATGGTGGGGTTAAAAGCCTGTATACTGTTAATTTCAGAAATTATTGCATGCATTTATTAATATTGCCAATTAACATATGATAATTTCCCTTTCAATTTAAAAAAAATTCTGATTTAAGTTTTTGTTGTATATTGGGACTTTGGATATTCTTAAGAATGCTTTCACCAATTTTATGAAACTTTTGTTTTATATATTGACATAAACTCCTTTTCATTTTATGACCCATAGTGGAGGGGGCATTATGTTTTAGCCTTGACCGTCTGTCCGTCTGTCCGTCTGTCCCAAAGTTGGTTTTTGTTCTCTAATTTAGTTTGCCTCAACCAAATGTTATAAAACTTTTACAAAAGCTTATTACCACAATACTCATTTCAAGTGTGAATTTTGGTGGTGTCAGTTGTACCGTTCTAGAGTTATGCCCTTTACAAATGGAAAAATTGCTGAATTTTTGGTTTCTCGCTCTCTAACTTTATCTTTAATTTGCCTCAACCAAATGTTATGAAATTTGCACACAATGCTTATTACCACAAAAAACAGTTTGAATTTTGGTGGTGTCACTTTTACTGTTCTAGAGTTATGTCCTTTACAAATGGAAAAAATTATGAATTTTTCGTTTCCGTCCTCTAACTTAAGTTTGCCTCAACCAAATTTTATTAAACTTTAACACAATACTTTTACAACAAAATCAGATCAAGTTCAAATTTTGGTAGCATAAATTTTACCGTTCTTCAGTTATCTTCCTTTATAACTTAATATGATATGCAAGCGGAGTATCATCCCTATTTATTTTTATATAAGATGCAGAGTTATGGAATTTTAGTTGTTGGAAAATTGTTTAAAATTGTCCATTTTCACACTTTGAAGGTTACTTTTCTTGTATCCCTGGTGCTTTCGACTGGAGAACCGTCATACACAAGCATCGCACAAGTTGGCACTCCCAGGCGGGTGGGGAGCAAGAAGGTGAACTGTGGTTTATTTTATCAATAGTACCACTTAAGTCGACGCTAGGGGCCGTCTTGACCTTGTTGTAGGGTATGAATGATTCGATCATTGTTGAAGACCCTACATCAACTGTCAAGATGAAGAACAGGAATAAAAGCCCTGTTCATTGATAATTTTCTATGTTTTCTATGTATTGTGTGCGATTTTGTTCCATGTACATTTTCTCCATATCCTTTCATTTTCTATTAAGAAATGTATTTGTTCAAAAATCACGGCCTTAAACTTATATACACTTGAGATATCCCTAAATGGAGCCAAATTATTTTCATGTTTTGTGTCAATGAATACCACTCTGTGTGCATGTCCTTTTTTAGCTCACCTGGCCCATCGTCGTCCTTCGCCGTTGTTAACTTTTACATTTTGAACTTCTTCTAGAGAACTACTGAATGGAATGGAATCAAACATGGCATGAATGTTCCTTATGAGGTGTTGACCAAGAGTTTTACTTTGTTGCCGATCTATCATCCAAGATGGCGGCAGCGGGGACTTAGTTTAACATAGGACCCTATAGGAAATACATACAAATGTCTTCTTTTAGAGAACCACTGTATGGGATGAAACCAAACATAGCATGAATGTTCCTTATGAGGTGCAGACCATGTGTTGTCACTTAGTAGTCGATCCATCATCCAAGATGGCGGCCAGCAGGGACTTAGTTTAACATAGGACCCTATGGGAAATACATACAAATGTCTTCTTTTAGAGAACCACTGAATGGAATGAAACCAAACATAGCATGAATGTTCCTTATGAGGTGTTGACCAAGTGTTGTTACTCTGTAGCCGATCCATCAACCAAGATGGCCCCTAGCGGAGTAGAACAATATTAAACCAAATATGGCCTCAATCATTATTAAAGTATCTGTTATGATTTTTATCTTTTTTTATATGATTTCAAAAACCCAAATATAGTCAGGTGAGTGACACAGGCTCTTGAGAACCTGTAGTTTTGTTTTTTTTTTTTTTTTTGGGGGATCTTATTTGCGCAGTGCTCACAGTTTTATACGACCGCAAAAAATTTTGGGATCGTATAATGGTATGATGTCGTCATTGTCCGAAGACACATTGGTTTCGGACAATAACTTTAGTTTAAGCGAATGGATCTCTATGAAATTTTTGAGAAGGTTCAATACCACAAAAGAAATGTTGGGATTTATTTTGGGATGATGGTCCCAACCGTTTAGGAATTAGGGGCCCAAAAGGGTCCAAAAACAAGCATTTTTCTAGTTTCAGGATAATAACTTGTGTATAAGTATTTCGATTGCTCTGAAATTGTACCACAATGTTTAATACCACAAGTAGAAGGTTGAGATTCATTGTAGGGGTTATGGGGCCAACAGTTTAGGAATTAAGGGCCAAAAAGGGGCCAAAACAAGCATTTTTGTAGTTTCCAGACAATAACTTGTGTGTAAGTGTATGGATCTCTCTGAAATTGTACTACAAGGTTTCATATAACAAAGGGAAGGCTGGGATTGAGTTTGGGGTTAATTGCCCCAAACATGTAGGAATTAGGGGCCAAAAAAGGGCCAAACACAAGCATTTTTCTAGTTTCCAGACAATAACTTGTGTGTAAGTGTATGGATCTCTCTGAAATTGTACTACAAGGTTCCATACTACAAAGGAAAGGCTGGGATTGAGTTTTGGGGTTATTGCTCCAAGGGGGGTTTCAAAAAGTTGGGGAGGGGATTTTTTCCCAATGTTTTAAGGGATTCATTTTTTTTTTTAATTTTTAAAATTTCGAATTTTTGAAAAGTTTCAAGAAGAAATCTTCAATTGCACAGTATTGCGCAATGGATTAATAAGATCTTTGACCACATTTTTTTTGTGTCAGCATGGTCAGAAACCTATATTATGTCAAAAATTTGATCACAATCCAAATTCAGACAGTATCAAGCTTGAACATTGTGTCCAAATTTACCCAAACTGTTCAGGGTTCGACCTCTGCGGTCGTATCAGGCTGCACTCAGTGAAGCATTTTATTCTATAATGTAGTTGATCATTAGAATTCATTTAAAGCATAAACCCAAACTAAAAGGGCAACAAGCTTATCAAGCACTCATGGTACAGCTTTTTATTAAACACGCATTGATATACATTAAACAGCAAAAATTATTAATGCAAGATGTCATTAAATAATAATTTTACTCTTTTATGTCATGTATGTGTAGGACAAGAACTATAGAAGATACAGAGAAATTATAAACAGCAGAAATGATAGGCAATTTAAAATTTGCAGAAGTCAACAAAACCTAAATGGTAAGTAAACTCATCATAGATACCAGGATTTAATTTTGTATTTAGGCCAGACGCGTTTCGTCTACAAAACACTCATCGCTTGATAAGGCCTTGAAATATGATTATCATGATTATTATAAAATAAAAAGATGTGGTATTTTAAATATGAAAACTATTGATCATGGCTCTAAGAAAGCAATTATAGGCCAGTGGCGGCCTTCAATAATGAGAAAATCCATACCCTATTGTCAAAGTAGTCAGCTATAAAAGGCCCTCAGATGAAAAATTTGAAACAATCCCAACTGTAGAACTAATTGCCTAGTTTATAACAAAACAAATTACAAAAAATAAATATGACAGATATGAAACAACAACAGCCACTAAATTTTAGTGTCAGACTAAATTTCAGGCTCCGAACTTGGGACAGGCACAATAAGAGTATGGCAAGGTTATATAAAAATAAGAAAATGTGGCATGATTGCCAATAAGACAACTCTTCACCAGACAACAAATGACATAGATTTCCTGCAAAAAAAAACACAGTCCAGACTAAGCAGGAAATTTTTAACCTTTCCCTTAATCGAAAAGACACAAAGATCTGTTAGTACTCACAGTTACTGACAGCTAGTTAAAAATCAATAAAATCTAATACATGTAATAAAAAAAACAGGTTTGTGAGCACTCAACCCTACCCTAATTTTGGACAGTGGTTTAACAGCTCAACATATAAAGAACAAACTGTAAAATAACCGTTGCAATTGCCTCAACTCGAAAGATTGATAAAATGCACAAAATCAACTAAATTTAAAAACCCATAGACAAAAAGCACGGAATTAAGAGAACTCACAAGTAAGAAAGGAAATATTCTTAAAATGTTCACAAACATGACAAAAAAGCTTTTTATTTCTGTTTCTCTCCATTTATAACATTTTATTTGTTTATTTTGTGTATTTATAGGTGATCAGACATCTTGGTTTTCATGATCAATAGGTCAATACTGAAGAGGAAACTGAATGTTGATATTTATCTACATGGTGCGCTGGTTGGATTAATGTGAAATGGAATGTGTGCTTTCCTGCAAAAAAGAAATAGGAAATTTCATCATGATCACATGATAATGGCTATAAACAAAATGGAGTTCTATCATAGATGCACAAAACACAATTGTAAAATGCAACAACATATTATATATATTCGTCGAAAGAAGGAGAAATGAAGAAAAATAGTATTTTGTTGTTGAAAGGAACACCAGCTTTATCCACTCATTTACAATTGCTCCCTCATATCAAATATACTGAAGAAGATCTTCAAAGAACAAATTGCAAAAATGTTTTCTCTAAGAATTTTTCTCTAAGAATTGAAGGAAAATGTTTAGTGAATGGAATAATTTATGCATTGAACTTTTACGTAGTGGATTGAATAACTGTACACAGCAGCTGAAACAGAGGAAAATTAAAATTTACAAGAAAAGTGTTTATTTTATTATTAAATTTGCAAATATGAACACATTCTTAAGAACACCACAAATGGTATGACATTCAAATTGGTTGCTTATTAATGTATTCCATTGAAACAATAACAAGAAAACAGAATACTTTGCTACAAAAATATTTTATAAATCAAAGTTAAAGTCATATAAAGTATGTACAATACCTTGACCTAAACAGTCAGACTCACTATTTTGTTTTGTATGTCATGATAATTTTGAGTTAAAAATTTATTAAAGTTTTAAATATCATTTGTATCATTTATTAAGTCTTGTAAAAATTATGTTCATACTGTTTGTATAGTGAAGAAATTTACAATGAGTAAAAATAGGGAAAACATTTCCTACAGGAAAGATGATGTACAGAAATTTCCTTAGAGGAAATTTGGAGAACAGTGTTTTCCTTAGAGGAAATTTGTGGTCTTGAATTTTCCTCAAGGAAAAGTGTTTGTCAAAATTTCCTCAAAGGAAATTGCAGTTGACAAAATTTCCTCACAGGAAAAGTATTTCCTCAAAGGAAAATTTGAAGCTGCAAATTTCCTTAGAGGAAATAAATTTCCTCAAAGGAAAATTTGAAGCCACAAATTTCCTCAGAGGAAATAGAATTTCCTTAAAGGAAATATTAATGCAGCAAATTCCTAAGGAAATCTTTTTCCTTGAGGAAAATACAATTTCCTTGAGGAAAAATCTTTTCCTTTAGGAAATTTGATTTCCTTGAGGAAAACTACTTTTCCTCTGAGGAAATTGTTGAAAAAGGGCATAACTTTTTCAACAGTGGTGCTAGAGCCAAAATTTTTAGGAAAAATATCAGGAACCAATACCAACCAAGTTATCAACTTCATTTTGACTTAACTCCAAAATTAAGGTGACAACTTTTGCACTCAGCGGAATTGCAAACTTGTCCCGGAGACTGTTATATTTGTGTACATTGACGTACATCATAGGCAATAAGAATGCATTCTTTTTACCTCGTGTGACTCTATTTTATTAATGGAATCGTTATCTTGAATGTAAAAGTTATGCCTCTTCAATAATGGTTTTATAATTAGATCAAGTAAGTATCTCTCGCAGGAGAGTTGCATTTATTGATGATTGGTCGGTAACGAACATTTATGTGTCCTGCTAGCTGACCAGTTCGCAATGCCTCATTACTTTTTTCTAGATTAATTTTATGAATTTTTGGAAGAAGGTACATGCGTCCCCATGTTTTGAATCATTATTATTCTTAAAGAAATTATACGTCTGGGAATCTATTTTTTCCTCTTTGCTTTATATTTAACACTTCTCTCAACATGCCAAAATTGTAATGATTTACAATAAAAGAAAATATTATCTTCCACACACATGACCATGCAAACACTGATATATAATTTCTTATTCAGTTGAATTAATAATTAGAATTAAAAAAAAAAAAAAAGCAACTTGTTTCTTATAATTTAATTCTAAATTCCATTTTCAAGGAGTAAATCATGTAAAAACGTTGATGACGTCGCGGTCACATGACAAAATTATGTCTATGAGCTGATAGACAAAAAACTTTCAGCCAACCAGAAGACATGTTACATCCAAAATTAAATTATATGCATATATTTTAAATATTGCAGATGAAAAAAAAATAGATGTGATTTAGAGAATTAATTAAAGACCAATCAAAAAGCAATCAAACGAAGAAGAAAAAACTAAAGAGTCTAGACATAATGATTAAAATGTGGTCTTCAACAATAAATCCGTTTTTGCACGTCAATATGTTAAAAAAAATTAAAATAAAGAATATCGTCAGTGGTTGGTTAATGTCATTTTCGTATTTGTTGTTGGTTTTATTTTATTTTGAGAATGTGGCGTTAATGACACTCAGATTGTCGAACATTTGAATATTATGAATAAGAAGATGTGGTATGAGTTCCAATGAGACAACTCTCCATCCAAGTCACAATGTATAAAAAGTAAACAAGTATAGGTAAAAGTACGGCCTTCAACGCGGAGCGTTGCCTTTTTAAATTCATAAAAAAAAAATAAAGATATTTTTTAACATCGATAATTAAAACTACTGTTGCCTCTAATTTAGACTTTGATCAATTTTTAGATTAGCATATTGTATAGACACCTGGCTAAAGTTTAAGACAGTATGATGTCCTTCAGATGTTTTGAGACACCCAACAACTTCTTTCGTTCATATATTTTTACCCTCAAACTCTTAAAAAAAACATGAAAATATTATTCACATTGTCATTACGTATTCTTCGTTTTTTTTTTTACCAAATTACACACAATATATATGCTTATAATAAATACAATACATGGCTTATGCTTTAGAACATTATAGGTACCTATCTAAAATATTAAATTTTTCTTGCCTTTTCTTGACCTTCTTAATGATAAAACGGAGAAAGAGGTACAACTTTTGTCTGTAATTTCTTTTATCAGAATCAAAGAATTCTTTTTAAACTAAATTCCATGCTATATGAATGTCAGAAATAGTTCTGATGTAATACTTGGATATGTTTTTAATTACTAACGCAACATAAGAGGTTGTGAATGGGGGGTTTGCAGAATAAAGAATAATGGGCAAAAATATAAAGAATAGAGAAAAATGGCCTAAAAATTAAAGAATACAGAAATGAAGGACCCCCTCTTAACCCTCATTTAATTATATACTTACGAATACCACGTTGATAATACCCCCATTCTGCTGAACCTAAAGGAGAAAAGTGTATCAGTGGTTACTTTCTTTCTTTTAACCAAATTTAGATTATATATTATAAATACTAAAATCTGATTAATTTTCTATGTTTTCTATGTATTGTGTGCGATTTTGTCCTATGTACATTTACTCCATATCCTTTCATTTTCTATATATAAAAAAACATTCAAATAACATGGTTTTGCGATCATTTGTACAAATATTGATGAAACTAAAATGGGATGCACCTCTCCGTTTACACACTACTGTTGTAAACAATTGCTCTCAAATAAAATATAAAAAGCTGTTTTCAACACTTTATCTGCAGCATTTTTCCTGACATATGTGTCTTGTACGTGTGGTTTATTACTAATTGATTATGGTACCGATGATACATGCATCATTGACTATTAGTCCCCGAGGGTACACCCCCCCCCCCTTTTCATGAAATAGCCTGATGATGCATTTAGTTCTGGCAATATATAAATGATATATATATGTTTGTTTGTTTTTTGCAAATTTCCAATATATATCATATTTAATAATTAATATTCTATTCTAATAAAACCAAGGCTTCAATTCATTCAGGCAAAAGTTTCGGCTGTTCAATTTATGCTATTTGGGATACATGTTCATTTTGGCTTTCCAAACGTTTTGTCTCGTGCATATCTTACGCAGAGGTGAAAGTTCCATAACCACACGTTTCAGTATGTATCATGGAGCAGAACATAAATTTATTTTGAGTTCAAAAGTCTAAATTTGCATCTTTGAATAAGTTGAAATGATTTCGTTTCGGAATTGATTGATTGATTTACACAGAGACTTAATACATAAGTTTTGAATTCTACATAAGAAATTACATAATTGGTCAAAGTTTATTGATTTGATAGAAAGTTGCAAAAATTTGGTTTTGAAGATGATAAACGCAATGGTGATTTATATCTCAAAATTCAAAGATGGGAGTTTGTCTCAAGTTTATTCCAGAATGTATCTAGATAATACTCAAGCTAGGCTATTTCCCTTGGGAGGATTTTTTTTAAATGACTATGGACTTACCCTCTATTGCTTGCAACAGCATTAGTTGTATGCAGAATAAAAGAAACGCAAAACTTGAATCCATCTCTATTTAAGCTTTTTGACGCGATGTTAATTTTCGGAAATTTTACTTTTAAAGTAATGAATGATTATCAAACCTCCGTTTGTATATGCAACATATCGGGTCCACTCTTGCTTGTCTCAGTATTATCAGCCAATAAGATCAGATGGTGAAGCCAGTCTATATGAATTGTTACTAATGTAAGGATAACGTGTGTTTGGGGTCATGTTCAGTAGAGCGGAACAGTTATTATTGTCGTTTGGTGTGAAATCGTCATAAAAATGTAGTTATTGTTTTATGGTTTATATATGTAGGACTAGTTGTGTATGCTAATTGTGTCGTTAATTTATTATACCCTTATTATTCGAATATGTGCGGTTTTGTGCAAGCCAACCATACATTCTCGAACACGTATTTTTAACAGCTTCTTTTCATGTTTTCTTTTGCGAATCCGACCAATTTTAAACGCGGGAATCACATTATCTAACCACAAAATTTACTGATCGCTAAGCAAATTTGAAGGATATTGCTTACAAAAATGTAATTCTTTTATCATATATATTACATGTACCAAAATGAGCTTTATTAAACAATGTATAAGAAGCGTTCTTATATTTGCAATTTTGTGCAAGGCAGCAATTACCGTATTTTTAAACACGAAGTTTTAACTACTCCTTTTCTATTTTTGGTTTGCTCGGGGTTTTTTCTGCGGGGATGGGGTGAGGAAGGTAGAGACTGTGACTAGTGAAATTAGCTTTGTTTTTAATCAAGTCTAATACATACTTATTTCTTACGTTATTTGTATTTTAGGGCACTCCGGCTTCCTCCGTCAATAAAAACTGATTTCCACGATATAGCAAATAGTGCTGAAAGTAGCGTACAACACCAACTATTACACAATCAATAAATATATTCATAAGATGAAATTTGGTTGAAAACTAGGGTTCTGTAACTGCGAGTATAGAGTAGGTTGGTAGTTTTTGTCTTTTACCATGTCTTTAGATTTTTTCTGTGTGCTCAATTCTCATTGATTAGTCCATCTCCTTTTTAGGTGACTTGTACAGATGCTTTTATTTTTGAACTGTTACACCACTTTCCTCTGTTATTGGGTTGCTTGGGCACTCACAAACACGTCACGTATACCATTGCATTTAAGTATTTTCCTCTCTAGGAACTAGTAACATATAATCCAGTAAATTTCAATGGCTGCTGTCGTCTGTTATAATTATTTTTCGTTTGTTGTATCATTTGCTCAATATTGAAGACTGTATAGTGATTTGTTATCATCATTGTCCTTTTATTCTCAAGGATAGTTGTCAAACCTAGTCTCCTTATTTTTATGTCGGGAATACATTGATATTCGTTTTACCCCCTTTTCCTCCCTGAAAAAAACCAAATGGACTTCGGCCGGAAAACTGACAATCCTACTAAATTAAGATCGGAGTTGAACGGGGATCGAACTAACAACCTCTTTGTGGACAGTCTAGCGATACAGAGTTCTCTAAATATACTACCGAAATTTACCCAAAGTAATTTACTTTAAATAAATCTAACATAAACAGCAGTAGTTGTCCTTTTCTAGATTTAGACATTTAAATTTCTAAAGGGAAACTCCATACTAAAATTTATGACAAAAGAGACAATTTTTCATTCCCTATTGTTAATTTTCCTTTTTTAGACGGCAATGTCCCTTTGGCTCAATCATACGGTGTTTATATATCCCAGCACGTTCGTTATGCCCGTGTGTGTAGTATGTCATAGATTTTAACGAATGTAATCAACGCATCACTGGTAATTTACTAAGTCAGGAATTTCGTTACAATAAATTACTTAAAAGTTTTACTAAATTCTTTAATAGGTACAAAGATTTGATAAGTAAATTTGGCTGTACCTGTAGAAAACTTATTAATAAACTGTTAACACTGAGATATGTCTCGCCTATTTGTTATTTTGACAATGCAAATGTTGAAATTAAAATAGCAATACTTTAACATGTAAGTTATGCAAATATTCAAAGTCAATGAACCATGACTGAAGGTACAGGGCTAAACAATCTCCATGGAAATGAGATGTGCCAATGCTAATACAACTGCAAACCAAATACCATTGACTTTTCATAAGTCGTTCCCTTTAAACAAACCTTAACACAAACATTAACTTCTTAACGATGTAAAAGTTTCAAAGTCAATGAACCATGACTGAAGGTACAGGGCTAAACAATCTCCATGGAAATGAGATGTGCCAATGCTAATACAACTGCAAACCAAATACCATTGACTTTTCATAAGTCGTTCCCTTTAAACAAACCTAAACACAAACATTAACTTCTTAACGATGTAAAAGTTTCAAAGTCAATGAACCATAATTAGGGGGTGGGGTTATATAATCTCCATGGAAATAAAACTTGTAAATGCCAATACATTTGCATTCCGAATATCATTGACTTAACATTAGTGGTTCAATTTAAACTGACCTAATCACAAACTAATACATGTAAACTAAACAAAAGTTTCAAAGTCAATAGACCATGACTGAGGGGTAAGGACCAAATATTCTCCATGGAAATGTGATGTGCTAATGCTTATACAACTGCATACCAATTATGATTGACCTACCACTAACAGTTCCCCTTAAACTAACCTAATCACAAACTAATACATGAAAACTAAGCAAAAGTTTCAAAGTCAATAGATCATGAATGAGGGGGCAGGCCCAATAATCTCCATGGTAATGAGATGTGCCAATGCTAATACAACTGCATACCAAATATCATTGACCTACCACTAGTGGTTCCCCATAAACTGACCTAATCACAAACTAATACATGTAAACTAAGCAGTTTCAAAGTCAATAGACCTTGACTGAGGGGGCAGGGCCAAATAATCTCCATGGTATAGAGATGTGCCAATGCTAATACAACTGCATACCAAATATCATTGACCTACCACTAGTGGTTCACCATGAACTAGACCTAATCACAAACTAATACATTGTTGACGCCGCCATCGCCGCCGACGCCGGAAACAGAATACCTATTTCTAGCTTTTTGACTCCGTCAAGGCGAGACAAAAATGGTATTTCACATCCTAAATTTTACGGTAATATTGTACTAAAAGCGCGGAAATCACTATGTGATCCGTGTAAACTCATCGAACCTTTAAACAAACTAATTATAAAGGTTTTCTTATTAATGTTGTATTAAGATCTTTGAATATTGTTTACATTGGCACAAATGTCGCTTTTGTCATCAACAAATTAAAACATAACTAAATCTGTATTCTTTTCGAATGTTTGTTTTCTTTTTTTTTTTTTTACACATCCACGTTCATTTTCTATAAATTTTCTATAAAGAGACTACTTTATCTATATAAAACATTATACATATTTATTATAAGGTTAAATCCCAACTATCCTACTGTGTGTGGATACTTTTATTTTGGCATTGCACAAGTCATGTCTTCTTTGACTGTCCATGGTGTTAAAACTCTAAATCCCTGGGATGTGTTTTAGTTGATTTTAGTCTCTGATGCATGATTTTTTTATTATTAATTGTTTTTGGCGTTTTAATAGTAGCTTTCAGTAACTGCGAGTACTCCTAAATCGTACTTTCGTGTTAATTTGACTGTTGACACAATTTGCATTTTTGTGATTCAACTTTTACCTTTTTTTTGTTATATCTCGTCTCGCTATTTTTAATATGTACGAACTTTGATAAGTATTTAGTATAACGATAAATTTTCACTTCTGTTCTCGTACTATGAGCAAAAATTTATTTCTTTTGTAAAAAATATTTCCGTACTCCTAACAACAAAATTATTATATTCAAATTTACCTGTGTACGTTATTCTATTTAACGCCATTTTGTCCAAGGTTATAGTTGTCTACTAGAAGATACCGCGAAATCGCGGTACAATTGGGCAAGTGTTGAAACAAAGAGTGTGGACACAGTAATAAGGTGGATACAGTAAGGATTTGGACACGGTTAATGCATTTAATTCTATTTCTTTATAGAGATGAAAATGAGGAACATAATGCAAAAGACCCCATTCATCTTGGATTTCGCGGGTAGTACGTCGACTGAGCATGCGCGAAAGCGTATTAGACACGGATCGATAACTGTGGAAAAAAGATTGTCTCAAAGACAAGTTTAGGAAGTACAAAACACTACATTTATACGGTATATCACAAATATTTCCGACTTTGTATGGTTTCAGAGGAGTTGCGGCTCAATGAAATCTGTCTCTTCTTTAGTAGTATAGATTTGACATAGTTTTACTCTCCCTCTTTTTTATTTAATATTGTATTTATATTGTGTCGTAGATCAAATTTATTCGTTCAGTGTATGTTTACTTGTTTTTGTTAATATGTATTTTGGATTGAGTTAAGCCATTTCAATTGATATTTTATAGTGTGTTTTTCTATGTTGTAATATTACACTACTATTTCAGGTTATGGTGAAGGTTGGCGCCTGTTAAAACGTTTAAACCCGCTGCATTTGTTTGCACCTGTCCTAAGTCAGGAACCTATTGTTCAGTGGTTGTCGTTTGTTGATGTGGTTCATAAGTGTTTCTCGTTTTTTATATAGATTAGACCGTTGGTTTTCCTGTTTGAATTGTTTTACACTAGTCATTTTGGGGCCCTTTATAGCATGCTGTTCGGTGTGAGCCAAGTCTCCGTGTTGAAGGCCGTACTTTGACCTATAATTGTTTACTTTTTACACATTTTGACAAGGATGGCGAGTTGTCTCATTGGCACTCATACCACATTTTCTTATTTCTATATACAGTAGATAAACTACTTAGACCACTCGAACACTGAGGCCCCAATAATGAACAGACCATGTTTTCCCAGACTAAAATATCAATAAGTAAAACTCCTTTGATTTAGAATAAAGATGTCATATGCAGTCTTTGAAAAACATGCTTGTGAAAGATGATATTAATTGGATATTAATATATGACTAGTTTTGTAATAACCATTGGAAACTAAAATCAATTAAAGTTAATACTGAGAACGGCAATAATCAAAGATCCTACTTCAAAAAAAAGTTTCTTCGAAGAACCAATACGTTGACATAGTATTCTAATGTACGGGATCTATAAAAAAAAAACATCGATCTATGGTTAGTAATTATTTACTACGGAAATTGGTAAACTTTCAAAACCAAATCTTTGAATTTATGAAAGAATGTAATAACGTTTTCATTAATTTATGGAAACATAATGCAAGACTCAACCATTTATCAGATGCAATTGTTTTGAGTTTACTGAAATCCAGTTTGTTTCTATATAGACGAACTTTGAAGTATACAATACAGTCTCAGTAAGTATATAGTGGGCCAAAGGAACACAATCGTCATAAAAAGGACAATTAATAATATTCAACGATAAATCGCCTTTCTTTTGTCGCAATTTGTTAAACGATATTTAAATTAAAAAAGAACTGTACTGCTGTTATATTTATCCAGTGTTGTAGGAATTAACCGAAAAGTGTAAGGTGTGTGTGTGTGGGGGACAAACTGCTGAAAGTGAAAAAAAAATGTGTCCAAAAAGTTGAGGGTAGGGCAAAGATATCCTATGCAAGTGTTATTCAAAGCCTGACAAATGGATTAAATTCTGTAGTAAAGCAAGAAAATTCTTGGTTTCTTAGAGTCACCACGGCAACATGGTTATTAAATTATCTTAAACGAATTATTATTAAGTTTATTCAATTTCGACTGATCTTTATTTAGTTTGTCCGTGTTTTTAAACGATTTCATCAAAACCCGAGTGTTTTACGCATTCAGTCCACGAAATTTGTTGCAACAATTGTCTGATATGAATTTAAATCAATTCGCATATTTTTCTCATTTTCATTTAATCAATTTCCCAACCTTGAATGCTACACACAGTAGGTCAACACACATATCTGTTAATTAATATTTTCTCTAGTGCTTTAACGTATACATGGCATATTGTACTTGAGAAAATATTAAGAGTTAATGTACTCGAAACATGTAAAGTTTGCTTGAATTATTTTCATTATAACTATTGTAAATATAGTGAACACTTGCTCAATCAGGTTTTTTTAGTCATCCGCTGTTTATTTGTCAGTGATAGTTCAATGTTTGATTGGAAATAATGAACCAACTAAGAATGCCCAGTCCCAATTACATTTAACAGTTCATTGATCGGAGTCTTTTAGGGTAAAACAAGTCATAATGAAGCTACTCAAAATTTAAACTGCCTGGATATTTTTGCAGGGATCACTCTATAGGAATAAATTATCACCAGCCACATAAAATTCCCATCACAAATATTGTTAATGTTTATAGTGTCTGGGTTATAGTTCTATTGGTATGAAAAGAGATTTAAATATAAAATGTTCGAAAAAAAAACTTCATTATGACTGATTTAATTCATTGTTGTCCCTTCTGAATGCTATGTTGGCTGTAAAAGGCACTGTTTCGATTTAAGTAAAACTGGGCATTTGAGCAACAATTTGCTTAGTTGGTTAATGAAATATTTCCTCCGTTGGTTAATAAATGTATGAAGTAAAGGATGTTTTCATAATGGTCCTATATATATGCTTAAGGTCTGTAATATTGGCATCGGAGCTGGTATACCCTTCGGTATAGCCTCAAGCCATTACAGAGATCATTGGGCCATTATAACAGTCCTTGTACAAATAACAGGACCATTAAGAAACCACCCATTACTTAATAACAATCAATCACTTTCGCTTCTCTTCCGATTGTCAATACGTGTAATCATAGGTAAAAGAAATTGCATAGTCCACAGCAAATAAGCAGACTTGTCTTTATTTTGTTTCAAAAGTAACCAGGTAGGTCAATAGACATGAAAAACACAAGCAAAAGTTTTTGACAACATTAAATATAGAGTTTTGGCAAGAAAAATGCCTATAAAAACATAATCATTTAAAGGTTTTCCTGGAAGTGAAAGCATATCCTGTATGCGACCGACTCAATTTGATCTCCAAGTGGTTAAAGCCGGAAATGATTCGAATTCTTTACGGGTCAAAATTGGAAAAGGACTGCAAAGAACTTTAGGAAATATTAAACACTTTTTGGAATCGCCTTTTAACTATCGCTTTCGGTCTATTCAGTGATGAAAGAAATAACATGTATATATGCCTTTCCAAAAGCAGAGCTTTTTAAGGTTTTGCGCGTTCCCTGCAAGTACGCCATTAATAAAAGTTCAAAGGATATATTCTGGTAAAATACAGCATACACCACATTCATAAGGTTTATCTCTGTGAGTTCTCATGTGTCGCTTCAAGTTAGGAAGCCGAGTAAAGCTTTTACCACATGCATCACATTTATATAGCGTATCACCGGTGTGTGTTCTCATGCATGTGTTACTGTAAACTATCATGCTGACTGAAGCTTTTCATACATACATCACATTTATAAGGTTTATCACCAGAGTGTGTTCTCATGTGTCCCGGTAAACTGTCATGCTGAATGAAGCTGTTCATACATCATTTGTACATACATCACAAATAAGGTTTATCACCAGTGTGTGTTCTCATGTGTCCCGGTAAACTGTCATGCTGAATGAAGCTGATCATACATCACATTTATAAGGTTAAACACCAGAGTGTGTTCTCATGTGTCCCGGTAAACTACCATGTTGAATGAAGCTGTTCATACATCATTTGTACATACATCACAAATAAGGTTTATCACCAGAGTGTGTTCTCATGTGTCCCGGTAAACTGCAATGCTGAATGAAGCTGTTCATACAGCATTTGTACATACATCACAAATAAGGCTTATCTCCAGAGTGTGTTCTCATGTGTCCCGGTAAACTACCATACTGAATGAAGCTGTTCATACATCATTTGTACATAAATCACAAATAAGGTTTATCACCAGAGTGTGTTCTCATGTGTCCCGGTAAACTGTCATGCTGAATGAAGCTGTTCATACATCATTTGTACATACATCACATTTATAAGGTATATCACCAGTGTGTGTTCTCATGTGTCCCGGTAAACTACCATACTGAATGAAGCTGTTGATACATCATTTGTACATACATCACATTTATAAGATTTATCACCAGAGTGTGTTCTCATGTGTCCCGGTAAACTGTCATGCTGAATGAAGCTGTTCATACATCATTTGTACATGCATCACATTTATAAGGTTTACCACCAGTTCGTGTTCTAATGTGTGTCTTCAAGTTAGCATAGTTGACAAAAAAGCTTTTCTCTTATATATCATATTTATAAGGTTAATCACCTCTGTGTGTTCTTATGTGTGCATTCAAGTTAGTATGTCATCTAAAACTTTTCTCACATATATCATATTAATAATAGGTATCACAGTTGTGTGTTTTATGTGTATCTTTCAAGTTAGTTAGAAAATAAAGCTTTTCTTACATATATCACATTGATAAGGTTTATAATTAGTTTGTCTTCTCATGTGTTCCTGAAGTTCAAAATTTTGAATAAACTCACATATATCCGATTTTAATGGCTTATCTCCAGTATGTGTTTTCAGGTGTATCTGGTAAGATTTATTATAATAAAACCTTCTACCCATACATAACATTTATAAGGTTTATCACCAGTGTGTAATCTGATGTGTCTCTGTAAGTTTCAACATTGATTAAACTCTTCACCACATATATCACATTTATAAGGCTTATCACCAGTGTATGATCTCATGTGCGTAGTTAAGTTTGTTCTTTCATTAAACGTTTTACCACACATATCACGTTTATAAGGTTTAATTATCACAAATGTGTGTTCTCATGTGTCTTTGAAAGTTTGAATTATCACAAAACCCTTTTCCACATGAATCACATTTATAAGGTTTATCACCAGTATGTATTCTCATGTGTCTCGGCAAACTGGAACTATCACTAAACCTTTTACCACATATTTCACATTCATACGGTTTATCACCAGTATGTGTTCTCATGTGTTTCTGAAAGTTTGAATTTTGAGCAAACCCTTTACCACAAATGTCACATTCATATGGTTTATCACCAGTGTGTATTTTCATGTGTCTCTGCAAATCATTACTCTGATTATACTCTTTACCACAAATATCACATTTATAAGGTTTATCACCAGTGTGTTCTCATATGTGTATTTAAGTTTGTTCTTAGATTAAATCTTTTACCACAAATATCACATTGATAAGGTTTATAATCAGCATGATCAGTGTGTGTTCTCATGTGATTCTGCAAGTGCTGACTCCGACTATACCCCTTTCCACATACATTACATTTATAAGGTTTATAACCAGTGTGTGTTCGCATATGTATCTGCAAGTTTGAACCATCACTAAACCCTTTACCACACATATCACATTCATACGGTTTATCACCAGTGTGTGTTCTTATGTGTCTCTTTAAGTTTGAACTCTGAGCAAAACCTTTACCGCATACATCACATTTATAAGGTTTTTCACCAGTGTGTGTTCTTATGCGTCTACCTAAGGTTGAACTATGAGCAAACCCTTTACCACATATATCACATTTATACAGTTTATCACCAGTGTGTGTTCTCATGACTCTGACTACACCCTTTACCCCATACAGAAATGTTCCTCTAACTTTGTAGTATGTGTTCTCATGCGTTTCTAAAACTCTGCAGTATATGTATTGATATGATTCTCTAACTCATCATTATGTGTTTTCATATTTTCCTTTTTAATACAGCATAAATATCCCAATCTTTACAAGTTTATTTCCTCCAGTATGAAGCTGATGTGTTCCAATATAAACTGAACTGTAGTTTGATCAAGGGAGGTAATTACAGATCTATCTGATTTTTGTTGTTCAACAATATTTTGGTTTCTGTACACTACTTGTCCATCTTAAATTCTCTGAGTGGTATGAATCTAAATAAGAGAAATCAACTATTAAAAAAAACAAATTTTCTAGATTCAGATATATAAATTTCAGTTTCGAGCAGGAAAATCAATAAAAAAATTACAAAAGAAATGATTTCTTCATGTTCTTGGTCCTTTTTGTTAATTTTTACTTTTTCATGTTTTTTTGGACAGCATATCCTGCCCCATATATCACATCCGTTGTGTTGTTTGTGTAAATACAAACTCGGTGATTAGGCTAATTCGGTAGGTCACATTATCACCAGTGTGTGTTCTCATGTGTATCTGTTTGAACTATCTCCAAACCCTTTACCGCACATATCACATTCATACGGTTTATCACCAGTGTGTGTTCTTATGTGTCTCACTTTGATACATTTGTTATGATCGTTTACGAAAGAGAATAAAATTGTGGTTACGATAAGCATGATAATTGGAGCATATATCTGTCGTCATCTGTAAAACTGACAATGAAGTTCGGTTAACAACTTAATTTTATGACAAACGAGATGATTTCAGCTTTCCTATTGTGAAATTTCCCTTTCTATGTAGCAACATTTCAGTAACGCCTGTATAAGTCGAATATATTTCCAAGTAAGTGGTATGATATTCAAGAGCCTGAGTTATTAATTATGATTTCTTTGAAAGAGGGTTGCTGCATATAGACAAAAGCTATTGACACAAGCGTTCCTTAGTGGTGAAGTTACATTTAACATATAAGAGAAGCCGTTTTACAAAGTTAATTTAACTTCAAGATATCTAATAAACTTTATAAGATATCTCATATAGTTTATAGGATATCTTATAAAGTTTATAAGATATCTTATATAGTTTATAAGATATCTTATAAATTATAAGAGATATCTTATAAACTATATGAGATATCTTATGAAATATCTTATATAAAACTAGATTATATAAGATGTCTTATATATTATATGACATATCTTGATGTTAGATTATATAGTAAAACGGCTTTCCATAAATATTGGCTCTGTTTCTATTAAAAAAAATAACATGGATTTTATAAGATTTTGAAAATTGACTTTAAATTTTTTAAATTATGTAAAGAAAACATGAAAAGTAGAGGTCAAATAGCGGGCAACATTGATTGGCACTATATAGATAACACTAGAGGACTCCGAATATCTGACAAACATACAAAAACAGATCGAAGCATGCAGCGACAATCATTAAGCCCAATGTTACAGAATCATACATTTTAATTAACAAGAATTTATATTTCCTTTGCATTTGTAAACACACACGTCTATGGTTTGTACATGTATATCTGCAAGAATAAATATGCAAACGTGAAAACAACCTGATGTTGGCAGCTTCCGAGAAAACATGTTGTTGATACAACGTAGCCTATGAGAACAACATATAACCAATTTGTTGTTGTCAGCCTGCCACAGCTGTTGTCTGTTTAAAATGTTATGTTGACCGAGAACAACCTGATGTTGACAGCCTGCGAGAACAACCTGAAGTTGACAGCCTGCAAGAACAACATATAACTAATTTGTTGTTGTCAGCTTGCAACAGCTGTTGTCAGTTTTAAGATGTAATGTTGACCGAGAACAACCCGATGTTGAAAGCATGTATTATCTGCTGTAAATATGTAAGAATAAAAGTGTAATGTTGACCGAGAACATTGTGTCAACCTTATGCTGGCAGCCTACGACACCTGCTGTCAGTGTAAAAGTGTAATGTTGACCGAGAACAACCTTATGTTGGCAGCCTACGACACCTGCTGTCAGTGTAAAAGTGTAATGTTGACCGAGAACAACCTTATGTTGGCAGCCTGCGACAGCTGCCGTCATTATAAAAGTGTAATGTTGACCGAGAACAACCTTATGTTGGCAGCCTACGACATCTGCTGTCAGTGTAAAAGTGTAATGTTGACCGAGAACGACCTGATGTTGACAGCCTGCGACAAATATTTGAGCATAAGCTCTGCAGTGAGCTTTTCACCGAATATCTATAATTGATTATATTCACGTCATTTGAACTGTGGTGAATAGTTGTCTCAATGGCAATCATACCACATCTCCTTATTTTTATACTGACCGCAACCTGTTAGCAACCTGCGATAGCTGCGATTAGTGTAACAGTGTATTATTGACCGAGAACAACCTTTTGTTGGCAGCCTGCCACAGCTGCTGTCAAGGTAAAAGTCAAAGACTGTGTTTACCGAGAACAACCTTTTGTTGGCAGCCTGCAACAGCTGTTTTCAGTATAAAAGTCAAAGCAGCTGTCAGTGTATTATTGACTGAGAACAACCTTTTGTTGGCAGCCTGCCACAGCTGCTGTCAAGGTAAAAGTCAAAGGCTGTGTTTACCGAGAACAACCTTTTGTCTGCAGCCTGCAACAGCTGTTGTCAGTCTAAAAGTCAAAGCAGCTGTTAGTGTATTATTGACTGAGAACAACCTTTTGTTGGCAGCCTGCCACAGATGCTGTAAAGGTAAAAGTCAAAGGTTGTGTTGACAGAGAACAACCTGATGTTGACAGCCTTAGGCCTTCCGAAAGCTGCTAAGTTTTATTGACCAAGAACAACATAATGTTGACAGCTGCTGTGAGTGTAAAAGTGTAATCTGGACTGAGAAAGTCAGTCCATTTGTCAGTAAAATACTGAAAAATCAGTAAAAGTACAGTATAAGCATTTTTTCTCTAGATACTAACTCTTGTTAAGGGTCATAATGATGAACTTTTGTCAAAGCTTTGTGTTAAATTTTAATGTCTCGCTTGGTACACGTATCATAAACTTACCTTTATTAATGAGTAAAATGATCTAGATGCCAATGAGGTCTAGGTCAGATTAACCTTGTCTGACAGACATGTACACCTTGATATCATTCCATACACCAAACATAGTTGACCTATTGCTTAAAGAATTATAAAGAAACAAACCAAACCATGAAAACTTGACATTGACCAATGAATCTTGAACATGAGGTCAATGTCAATTGATACATGCCAAAAAGACATGTACACCTTAAAATCATTACACATACCAACAATAGTTGACATATTACGTATAGTATCTAAGAAACAAGATTTAACTAGGAGAGGAAAACATTGCCGAAAATGAGGTCAAGGACGGATGGAACCTGCCAGCCAGACATGTACGCCTTACAATAATTCCATACACCAACACTAGTTGACCTTCTGTCTATAGTATTTGAAAATTCAGACCAAAACAGGAAAAAAAAACTTAACGTTAACCAATGAAACATGAAAATGAGGTCAAAATAAGATGAAACCTACCAGACTGACATGTACACCTTACAAGAATTCCACACACCACATATAGTTGACCTACTGCTTATAGTATATGGGTCATTTTCAAAAAATGTCGAATTTTCAGTACACCTATGTTAAAAAATGTATTTCTAATGGAAAATGCAGTTGTAAGTGTTTAAATGAAAGTTTGTAGAAAATATGAGTCAGAACATTAGTAATAAACACGATTTAGATCTATTTTGATAAGATTAAAATATATTTAAGTCCGATTTTTGCATAATTTATGTGCGTACAGAGTCAGTTTAACATTTCAATTGATTTTTTTCCTATTTTCTGATTGCCTTGATATCTGCAAAAGGGACTTTTTTAGAATGTTAATAATAACGAAAAATCGCAGTTTCTTTATAATAATATGTAACATTTTTTCTACAAACTAAATTCAATCAGCGTACATGAAGTTCATGTTCATCCTGTTACCGCTACTTAAATCAACCGTTAAATTGTTCTCCCTATGAATATTAAACTATATATAGTCAGTGTTGGTTTCAAAAGCGGAAAGCAACCTAAACATTTAACACAGCACGTTTCTTGTACAACAGTGTAGATAAAAGAAATTTCAAGACATTTTGTGAAAAAAATAGTGGATACCCTTTTGTCATGTCTATGCTGTTACCAATATATTTATTAATTACACCAATATTATACTTGTAAAAAGTGCAATAACGTGTTGGAAACCAAAATTACAACAGAAAAACATTATCACTTCATCAAAGGGAGTAGTTATTTCACAACAGCATTCAAAAATGAAGAAATTTGTCTATCCTGTTATGTCTATCTAGCTGTTACTATGGTTGCTATGGTTACAGTAACAGGATAGACAATATTAGACAGTAACGTCTTTAAAAAAATTATAATTACATATAAGTGTACACATAATAAAATGTTTCGTTGTTTGAACTCATCTAAAGGTTATACGTCTTGACCTTAGCAATTTAGCATTTGCAGATGCAATACTGATATCGGTAACAGGATAGACAAAAAGGTAACAGGTGTTATGATATTGTAACTATTATATTTATTTAGTTGGCCTTATTTGTTTTGTGTGGCCTATTATATATTTTTACATTGTGTACAAAATAATACACATTGTGTTACAACCGTATGCAGTTTATCAACTGTCAAGATGAAGAACAGGAATAAAAGCCCTGTTCATTGATAATTTTCTGTTTTCTATGTATTGTGTGCGATTTTGTCCCATGTACATTTACTCCATATCCTTTCATTTTCTATAGAAATAACTGGAACATTGATACTCATGGAATGATTAGAACTTTCTATTTCACTTAATAACGTTTCCAGAATGATCATAACAAAAGGTGCGTAATTTAAACATCTACCGTTATCTAGAAGTTTCCGTTTGAGTATATATATAAGTATGCAGACCCTAAAGTGAGATAGACATAGACATCGATAGACATTAATATTCTCAGCAGTTGGATTGACACTTTTATTTACAAACTACAGCATACTAGATTGTGACCTATTGGACGTAATATTCTGCGTGGATTCCCGAGAAGATTTCCGGATAAAGAAAAGACAAAAGATCAGACATATATTTTGACAGTTAACATGGTTAAGTTGACATTTCTTTTTGTGTAATACTTCTTGTAAACTTGTGTATAATAAATATTGTTAAATTTTATTATTGATTTGTGTCTTTTGTTGGCTACAATTAAAAGGCGATTTTCTGGCGTAACACAGGATAGAACTTAATATGATGATGATATATCATTAACGTGTGACGGGATTGCTTCCCTTCATTAGTAGATACTTAGTCAGCCGTAAGCGGTTGAGCTAAGGAAGTACTTTTTTTTTAGCTCAGTCGGTTCACGCGCTACCTTGTAACACAAAGGTCCCGGGTTCGAGTCCTGGAGGAGACAAGCGATTTTGTAAAAAGAATCATGCTCTCCGGTCACAAACGTACATTCCTGTTACCAATAAAATAAAGACAAAAGTAAACCGACATGTGAAATGCTGAACGTTATGAATTGCTATCTTAGACTTGCATTACTGGTGGTAATTTTGGTACAACATGGAAAATTGACAAATAATCTATCATTTCACAGAAAGAAAATATATAGAAGTTTTTCTCTTGAAACCCATCTTATTGGCTACGAAAAACAAGCTTGAAATTTTATTGAAACTTTTTCTAAATAACCCGAAATTTCTTTTGAACATGGTAACAGAAGAGACAAAATATTGCACAACCTATCAAAAATGTTTCAATATATTCTTGTATGACATAATCAAGATTGAATATTTGTATATGTTGTTCTATAAGTACTGTTTGTTTTGATTTGCTTATGACGAGGATTGACCAATTTAAAAAGGGAATTGGTTATTACTTGATAAGAAAGAGAGAAAAATGCTGAACGTTATGAATTGCTATCTTAGACTTGCATTACTGGTTCAATTTTGGTACAACATGGAAAATTGACAAATAATCTATCATTTCACAGTTTTCTCTTGAAACCCATCTTATTGGCTACGAAAACAAGCTTGAAATTTTATTGAAACTTTTTCTAAATAACGAAATTTCTTTTGAACATGGTAACAGAAGAGAAAATTGCACAACCTATCAAAAAATGTTTCAATATATTCTTGTATGACATAATCAAGATTGAATATTTTTATATGTTGTTCTATAAGTACTGTTTGTTTTGATTTGCTTATGACGAGGATTGTTTGAATTAGTAACTTTAATTCAATTTTGCATTTTCAAAATTCGACATTTTTTGAAAATGACCCACATGAGTGACGGACCTAATAACGTAACTTTAAAACTTGATTACTGATTGGCCATGAAAGGAGATCGAGGTCAGGTGAACCCTGTCTTCCGGACTTGCAGACCCTGCGAGGAATCCATATACAAAATAAAGTAATTCTTTTACTTATAATAAGTGAGAAATTCAGATGACAAAATAAAATGTTGACACAGAGAAATGTCTCGCCGTCGGCTGAAATTCAGAAAAGACAATCTGATATGACCTAGCGGACAAGGACTCGAAATGATCGACAAACTGAGATATTCTGATAGTAATGCCACTTTATAGAAAATATCTTTGACCTATCACAAGTAGTTTCTATCAAATTAACCTTAAGCTGAAAACTTAACATTGAACATTGCTTATTGCAACGACGAAGACGACGACGCAGACGCTGAAAAGGCAACACCTATGTCTCGCGTTCTGAGCAGGCGAGACAAAAACTAGTATTTGTATTTGAAGCAGTCGCTGAACCATGAGGTTAAGAACAATGGACATATGACAGACTGAAACTTCGTAACGTAAGACATCTGTATACAAGGTATGAAGCATCCAAGTCTTCTACTGACTGAAATATAAAGCGTTCAAACTACAAATAGTTTACGCCGCCGCCGTCAGATTGCAATCTCTATGTCTCGCATTCTGCGACTTTTATACAAAAATAAATCCCACATTATCAAAATTTTGCTCTTGATGCTTATTTTTATTACGAAAAAGCTTCTGTTAAAGTTTTATACTATTCCGTGAAGGTTTGACAAAGTAATTGATGTTTAAAAACTTAAATCGCTGAGTAATCATAACCATTGTGCAAAAATTTCAATTTATCAGTTAAATACGTAAAAATTAAAAAAATTTCTCTGCATATGTATGCTGTATTGTGGTCTATTAAAGCTTCTGTCCAATTTTCGTATAATTCAATGTTAAATAAAAGAACAGAGTTCCAATGTCCCCCGCCTGTACATATTTTATTTATCCAAGGTACAAGGGAAATAACTAAAAAAAAAATTGTTCTTTAAAACTTTTTATAATATCTAAGAGAAATGGAGACTTCAGAGCAAAATGCAATGCGATTTCAGTTATAATTAATATTTCCAAGGGGCATAGCTCTTTGAAACACATTTGATCAGCAATTATTTTCGAAAGTGTCAAAGGCATTGCTGATATAAACCTATGATATAAGTTTCATAAAATTCTGGCTAGAATTGTACACATATATATATATGAGAGCACTAACCATGCAATTTTCCATAAAATCAATATTTTCAATGGGCATAACTCTTTTAAAAATAATTTATCGGCACTGATTTTCGAATTTGTCATAGACATTCATGATATAAAACTAGAACTATTATTTCAAAAAAATCTGGCAAGAATTGTACACATTAGAGCGCTCACAAGGCAATTTTCCATATAATTTATGTTTCAAAAGGGCATAACTCTTTTTTAAACATATTTAATCGGCATTGATTTTCGAACTCGTCCAAGACATTGCTGATATAAACCTATGGTATAAGTTTCATAAAAATCTGGCAAGAATTGTACACATGAGAACGCTAACGATGCATTTTTCAATATAATTGATGTTTCCAAGGGGTATAACTCTTTTAAAAATAATTGATTGGCACTGATTTTCGAACTTGTCCAAGACATTGCTGATATAAACCAATGCTTTAAGTTTCAAAGAAATCTGGCAAGAATTGTACACGTGAGAGCGCTAAGGAGCTACCATTTGATTTTTATGGGGGCTAGGATGAAATTTGAAAAAAAAAGGCAGGACAGGAGTTTTGAGTAAAAAAGGCAGGATGACAATTTATGTAAAAAAAGTCAGGATAAACTAATAAAAAAAAAAGGCAGGACCGAATAGAGTGAAAAATAAAAAGGCAGGACAGAGATTACAAATAAAAAAAAATGCAGGACAAAATTTTCATCCTAGCCCCCCCCATAAAAATCAAATGGTAGCTCCCTAACAAGGCCGAACGGACGTTGCGCGGTGGACAACATGGACAATAAGGTAAATCACTCGTATACATAAAAAAGAAGATGTGGTATAATTGCCAATGAGACAACTCTTCACAAGAGACCAAATGACACAGAAATTAACAACTATAGGTCACCGTACGACCTTCAACAATGAGCAAAGCCCATACCGCATAATCAGCTATAAAAGGCCCCGAAATGACAAATGTAAAACAATTCAAACGCCATGCTTTTTACCAAACTCACTAAATCTTTTACCGCATACAACCCATTTATAAGGTGAATCACCAGTGTGTACACCACATTCATACGTTGTGTCTGAGCGTGTTCTCGCGTGTCAGTAAGAAACTAAGTTGACTAAAACGTTTACCACATACATCACATTCATACGTTGTGTCAGAGTGTGTTCTTGTGTGTGTCAGTAAGAAATTAAATTCACTAAAAAGTTTACCACATACTAGTACCTCACATTCAACGTTGTGTCAGTGTGTGTTCTCATGAGTGTCAGTAAGAAACTAAGTTAACTATAACGTTTACCACATACACCCCATTCAGTGGCGGATCCAGAAATTTTCATAAGGGGGGCACTGACTGCCTAAGAGGGGGCCCGCTCCAGTCATGCTTCAGTGATTCCCTATATAATTAACCAATTTTTTCCACAAAAGGGGTCGGCATCATATACCCATGACAGCTACCAAACTCAATAAATCTTTTACCGCATACACCCTATTTACATGATTTATAACATGTATAAAGTGAATCACCAATGTGAACACCACATTCATACGTTGTGTGTGTGTGTGTGTGTGTGAGTGAGAAGACTGAAACTTTTACCACATACATCAATGTACATCACATTTATCATGTTTATAGTGTGTGTTTTCATATGTCATGTATGTGTCTGCAATTGTTGGTTCCTAATAAACTCTTATCACACATACCACACTTATGCGGGTTTATCTCCAGTATGTATTTTCAGGTGTTTATGATAAGAACTGATGTCAGTATACATATTATACCTTCGTTTTTTGTCCAGGTATGTGTTCACACGTGTCTTTTAAGATAACAAACCAGAGTAAAATCTTTACCACATAAATTATATAGATCAAATTTTTATGGTTTATCACTAGTATGTCTTGTGTCTGTAATAATCACTACTGTCAATAAACCTCAACTACCACATACATCAGAATTATAAGATTTATCTGCGGTGTACATGGTGTATGTTTCATGTGTTTCTGTACCATGTCATGCATGTGTACATGCTGTAAGCTATGAATATATAAAATAAAAGATGTCTTATGATTGCCAATGAGACAACTCTCCACAAGAGACCAAATGACATCTAAATTATTAACTATAGGTCACTGTTCAATGAGCAAAACACATACCGCATAGTACATGTACAAAATAATCATGATAATGAACGAATAGTTTATATACATTGATATACAAAAACATGAAAAAATTATAAGGGTTATGCCTGGTATATATAAATGTTTGAACTTTCATGTGTCTCTGTACAGTCAGGGGAATTACTGAAATAAGTGATTTGTAAAATCACTTATTTAAGTAGCAAATTCGAAATTTTGTCACAAATTGTGATTTTGTAGTTTTACCAAAATTTTAAACATATAGCATGTATAGGTTTAGATTATATCTTATTATTAGTAAAATTGGAAAAAATGAACCTTTTTCTTCTTTTAAATAGCAAGGTTTATGCCTAAATTGCTGCAATCATTTAGCTGTAAATTCTATATTTATTGAAAATATGCTATAATGAAGGCTTTACATAATGAACTGATACTTTCTTACAGATTTTTCCCATCAGTGGGAGTAATTTTCCTGTAAAATTCAAGGCTTCATCTTACAGATTATATAATAAAATTTTACTGTTCGCGATCAAAATTTCACTGTTCGGGGGTGTTGAAATTAGTGGGGGTAATTAAGATAATAATACTTAAAGAAGTGATTTTTAAAGAAAATAGAGGTATATATGATACTTAAACAAGTGATTTTCATGTCATTATCCCAGTTTCAGTACAAGGTCATCACCTGACATGACCGGTCATCCTATCAACACAGATGTCGGTTCTGATAATTTTAGCAACATAATTAGCCCCTGGATCATAAGTATTGTTTGTATATTTAAAGCTACAATCAAATTAAATCACTTAGTCCAGTCAGGAATATAACTCTATAGGGTTATTACAGAAAAATAACATACGTTTGTTATTGTGGACTAAATAAAATGCTCCGCAGGGCGCAGCTTGATACGACCGCAGAGGTCAAACCCTGAATAGTTGGGGCAAGTATGGACACAACATTCAAGCTTGATACAGCTCTGAATTTGGATTGTGATTAAATATTTGACACAGCATAGGTTTCTGACACAGAATGAATGTGGTCTAAGAACTTAAAATTTTAAATTGGACATTCACCTATTATGGTCCGATATCCAAAATCTAAATACATGGTTAGATTCAGCATATCAAAGAACCCCAAGAGTTCAATTTTGATGAAATCAAACAAAGTTTAATTTTGGACCCTTTTGACCTCAATGTGGGCAAAGTTGATAACGGGCCCAAAATCAAAATCTAAATACATGGTTAGATTCAGCATATCAAAGAACCCCACATATTCAATTTTGGTTGAAATCAAACAAAGTTTAATTTTGGACCCGATTTGGACCAACTTGAAAACTGGGCCAATAATCAGAAATCTAAATACATGTTTAGATTCAGCATATCAAAGAACCCTAAGAATTCAATTTTGTTAAAATCAAACTAAGTTTAATTTTGGACCCTTTGGACCTTAATGTAGACCAATTTGAAAACGGGACCAAAATTAAGAATCTAAATAAACAGTTAGATTTGGCATATCAAAGAACCCCAATAATTCAATTTTTGATGAAATCAAACAAAGTTTAATTTTGGACCCTTTTGACCTCAATGTGGAAAAAATTGATAACGGGCCCAAAAATCAAAAATCTAAATACATGGTTAGATTCAGCATATCAAAGAACCCCATATATTCAAACAATTTTGTTGAAATCAAACAAAGTTTAATTTTGGACCCGATTTGGACCAACTTGAAAACTGGACCAATAATCAAAATCTAAATACATGTTTAGATTCAGCATATCAAAGAACCCTAAGAATTCAATTTTGTTAAAATCAAACTAAGTTTAATTTTGGACCCTTTGGACCTTAATGTAGACCAATTTGAAAACGGGACCAAAATTAAGAATCTAAATACGGTTAGATTCGCATATCAAAGAACCCCAATAATTCAATTTTTGATGAAATCAAACAAAGTTTAATTTTGGACCCTTTGGACCTCAATGTGGACCAATTTAAATACGGGGCCCAAAATCCAAAAACTTAATGCACGATTAGATTCAGCATATTAAAGAACCCCAAGAGTTCAAGAATAAAACCCCATTGAAATTGGTCAAGAAATAAGCAATTTATACAAAGTATCTTCTTTTGCACAATATTGTGCAATTGAATATTTCTTGCAATTGCACAATACTGTGCAATTGAATATTTCTGGCTATTGCGCAATACTGTACAATTGACAATTTCTTGCTATTGCGCAATTCTTATATAATAAGTTACATTCCTTTAATAACCTGAGTGTGTATATTTTGCTGGTTGCGGGTTGCGGGTTGCGGGTTGTGATCTAATAAGTCAGTTGAACAATAAGGAGGGAAGAAAAAAAATCACCAAAACACTGTATATACTTGTAAAAGGTTCTACTTGTGAAACTTCGAAAAATTGTGTAAGAATGTGTATTATTATTAACAAACTTTTAGTGATTTATTGCTGGTCATTCATTAAACCAATATATCAGAAAATAAATACAAAATATCAAAACCAAAAATATCACTTAATATGGAATTGATAAAAAGTAAAAATTGTTAACCAGCTAGGCCAGTGCTCTAGAAAAATCACACAAAGCAATGACACTATTTAAAGTGTACAAAAAAAAAACTTTTCAGGAAGAAATTACATAATTTTCTTAAAATTTCCCTGAATTAAGTGTGATAATGAAAATAATGATCATACTTGAACAGAATTTTTTTAATAATTCAAGTAATTTAAAAGTGTCCAAAGATTGCTAAGATTTTATCTTACTATGATTCTAGATCATCTCATATTTGCCATACATTTGGCATACAGACCTTAAACTATTTATGTGCAATAACACATTGCTTTGTGTTGTTATGTATTGTTATATTAAAGATATATTATCACTTTTCTTCCTATTTGTTTGTGTTTCTTTTTCTCCTTTTCTTTAGATAAAACATGATTTTAATTGAAACCTATAGATAATTAGACAGATTTACCAAATTTTTAAGGTCAGCAATTTATTGTGTGAATCGAACCATCTAATTTTAGGATGGATTTATTGGTTTTAGTGACAGATTCTTCAGACAAAATTTTATATAACAAGTTTGATTGTTTCAAATGAAGGATTTATGTCCTTCTGTCCAAACTCATTAAATAAAAGTAAAGGAGATGTAATAGTTATGTGCAATTCAGCATCCCTTTGCATATATATAAAAAGACCTTTTATCCTTTTATTTTATAATAAAATGCTCCACAGGCGCAGCTTGATACGACCGCAGAGGTCGAACCCTGAACAGTTGGGGCAAGTATGGACACAACATTCAAGCTTGATACAGCTCTGAATTTGGATTGTGATTAAATATTTGACACAGCATAGGTTTCTGACACAGAATGAATGTGGTCTAAGAACTTAAAAATTTGAAATTGGACATTTACCTATTATGGTCCAATATCCAAAATCTTAATACATGGTTAGATTCAGCATATCAAAGAACCCCAAGAATTCAATTTTTGATGAAATCAAACAAAGTTTAATTTTGGACCCTTTGGACCTCAATGTGGACCAATTTGATAACGGGCCCAAAATCAAAAATCTAAATACACGGTTAGATTCAGCATATCAAAGAACCCCATATATTCAATTTTTGTTGAAATCAAACAAAATTTAATTTTGGACCCGATTTGGACCAACTTGAAAACTGGGCCCATAATCAAAAATCTAAACACATGTTTAGATTCAGCATATCAAAGAACCCTAAAATTCAATTTTGTTAAAATCAAACTTAGTTTAATTTTGGACCCTTTGGACCTTAATGTAGACCAATTTGAAAAGGGACCAAAAATTAAGAATCTAAATACACGGTTAGATTCGGCATATCAAAGAACCCCAAGAGTTCAATTTTGATGAAATCAAACAAAGTTTAATTTTGGACCCTTTTGACCTAAATGTGGACAAAGTGGATAACGGGTCCAAAAATCAAAATCTAAATATATGGTTAGATTCAGCATATCAAAGAACCCCAAATATTCAATTTTGTTGAAATCAAACAAAGTTTAATTTTGGACCCGATTTGGACCAACTTGAAAACTGGGCCCATAATCAAAATCTAAATACATGTTTAGATTCAGCATATCAAAGAACCCTAAGAATTCAATTTTGTTAAAATCAAACTAAGTTTAATTTTGGACCCTTTGGACCTTAATGTAGACCAATTTGAAAATGGGACCTAAAATTAAGAATCTAAATACACGGTTAGAATCGGCATATCAAAGAACCCCAAGAGTTCAATTTGTGATGAAATCAAACAAAGTTTAATTTTGGACCCTTTTGACCTCAATGTGGACAAAGTTGATAATGGGTCCAAAGATCAAAAATCTAAATACATGGTTAGATTCAGCATATCATAGAACCCCAAATATTCAATTTTGTTGAAATCAAACAAAATTTAATTTTGGACCCGATTGGGACCAACTTGAAAACTGGGCCCATAATCAAAAATCTAAATACATGTTTAGATTCAGCATATCAAAGAACCCTAAGAATTCAATTTTGTTAAAATCAAACTAAGTTTAATTTTGGACCCTTTGGACCTTAATGTAGACCAATTTGAAAACGGGACCAAAAATTAAGAATCTAAATACACGGTTAGATTCGGCATATTAAAGAACCCCAATAATTCAATTTTGATAAAATCAAACAAAGTTTAATTTTGGACCATTTGGACCTCAATGTGGACCAATTTAAAACAGGGCCCAAAATCCAAAAACTTAATACACGGTTAGATTCAGCATATTAAAGAACCCCAAGAGTTCAAGAATAAAACCCCATTGAAATTGGTCAAGAAATAAGCAATTTATACAAAGTATCTTCTTTTGCACAATACTGTGCAATTGAATATTTCTTGCAATTGCGCAATACTGTGCAATTGAATATTTCTTGCTATTGTGCAATACTGTACAATTGACAATTTCTTGCTATTGCGCAATATTGTGCTATTGGATATTTCTTGCTATTGCGCAATACTGTGCAATTGAAGATTTCTTGCTATTGCGCAATACTGTGCAATTGAAAATTTCTTGCTACTGCACAATACTTATTATATAATAATTTACACATCCTGTT
Organism: Mytilus coruscus; assembly: GCA_017311375.1. Lineage (NCBI taxonomy): Eukaryota > Metazoa > Mollusca > Bivalvia > Mytilida > Mytilidae > Mytilus > Mytilus coruscus. The sequence continues at coordinate 79,292,343 of CM029603.1, read as the reverse complement.
TGGTGTGTATCTCCTGCCATATCATTATTATTTGCTTTTAAATATAAATCAGAAATAACCAACTTAAAATGGAAAATTTTAAAGAAAAAAAATCCCCAAATTTTTGAACCCCTTATGATTCATCACCCCCAAACTCAATCCCAGCCTTCCCTTTGAGGTATGGTACCTTGCAGTACAATTTCAGAGAGAACCATACACTTGAACACAAGTTATTGTCTGGAAACTAGAAAAATGCTTATTTTTGGCCCCTTTTTGGCCCCTAATTCCTAAACGTTTCAGGCAATTACCCCCAAACTCAATTCCAGCTTTCCCTTTGTGATATGGAACCTTGTAGTACAATTTCAGAAAGATCCATACACTTACACACAAGTTATTGTCATGAAACTAGAAAAATGCTTGTTTTTTGCCCCTTTTTTGGCCCCTTATTCCTAAAATTTTGAGGCAATTACCCCAAAAATCAATCCCAGCATTCCCTTTGTGATATGGAACCTTGTGGTACAATGTCAGAGAGATCCATACACTAACACACAAGTTATGTCTGGAAGTTACAAAATGTTATTTTGGCCCCTTTTGGCCCCTAATTCCTTAACTGTTGGTACCATAACCCCAAAATCAATCCCAACCTTCCTTTTGTGATATTGAACCTTATGGTAAAATTTCATAGAGATCCATTCACTTAAACTAAAGTTAGAGTGCGAAAACCAATGCGTCTTGGACGACGACGACGACGACGACGACGCCAACGTCATACCAATATACGACCACAAAATTTTTTATGTTTACAATTATATATAATTGCAATCGCCAATGGCAGTCAGCAGGGTTTAAGAACATCCGTTGTTCGACCTGTTAGTCAAATGCGTTTTGTTTAAATATACTTTTCACTTTTTGGTCTAAAAACAAAATCTAAATTGAAAACAACGTTCAAACCTATGATTGCGTTGGATAAAACCGCAGTTTTTATCGTGTGCATGCAAAACAAATTTCTTGGTAGAGGGTCTAAATACAGCACAAACAACATTTTCCAAATATATATATATTAGATATAAGAAGATGTGGTATGAGTGCCAATGAGACAACTCTCCATCCAAGTCAAAATTTATAAATGTAAACCATTATAGGTCAAAATACGGTCTTCAACACGGAGCCTAGGCTCACACCGAACAGTAAGCTATAAAGGGCCCCAAAATTACTAGTGTAAAACCATTCAAACGGAAAACCAACGGTCTAATCTATATAAAACGAGAAACGAGAAACACTTATGAACCACATCAACAAACAACAACTACTGAACATCAGATTCCTGACTTAGGACAGGTGCAAACAAATGCAGCGGGTTTAAACGTTTTAATGGTACCAAACCTTCGCCTTTTTCTGAAACAATAGTGTAACATCACAACATAGAAAGACACACTATAAAATATCAACTGAAATAGCTTAACTCAATCAAAGGACATAGTAACACCATTGAACATACACTGAACAAATAAATTTGACCTATGATACAATGTAAATTCAAAATAAATAAACTAAGGAAGAATAATAAAAGTAACATGTTATATCGGTATGAAATGTTAAACAATTTAAGAAAAACAATATGCTTGAACAAAATATCAGCCATTTGCAAAAACTTTAAACACAGGTAAATAAAATAATTTTGTTGTTAGGTATACCTATGACAGTTACAATAGAGAAAGGAAATAGTTTAACAAAATAAATAATTTTGATGTTCATAGTACGAAGTGGAAATTTATATTAGTACCAAACACTTATCAAAGCTGGTATATAGACCAAATATAACCCTGAATAACATTAAATAACAAAAAAAAAGCATTACAATTAGTATCAACAGGTCAAATAAACAAGAAAGTACGATTTGAGAGTACTGCAGTTACTGACAGCTAGTTAAAAGCAAAACAATTAATAATAAAAATCATGCATCAGAGACTAAAATCCAACTAAAACACATCCCAGGGATTTAGTATTTTAACGTCATGGACAGTCAAAGAAGACATGACTAGTGCAATGCCAAAAATAAATGTATCGACAGACAGTAGGATAGTTAGTTTAACCTCTTTATAGATCAAAATGAACGTGGGTGTGTCTTTAAACATCCCGTTTGAAAAGAATACAAATTTAGTTATGTTTTAATTTGCTGATGACAAAATCGATATTAGTGCCAATGTAAACTATATTCAAAGATCTAATTACAACGTTGGTAAGATAACCTGAACTAATAAGTTTATTTAAAGGTTCGATGAGTTTACACGGATCATATAGTGATTTCCGCGCTTTAAGTACAATATTACCGTAAAATGTAGGATGTGAAATACCGTTTTAATCAGTTTTCTACAGGTACAGCCAAATTTACTAATCAAATCTTTGTATCTATGAAAGAACTTAGCAAAAGTTTTACGTAATTTATGGTAACGAAATCCCTGACTTAATAATTTACTAGTGATGCATTGATTACGTTCGTTAAAATCTATGACACCACTACACACACGGCCATAACGAACGAGTTGGGATATATACACACCGTATGATGGAGCCAAAGGAACATCGCCGTCTAAAAAGGAAAATTAACAATAGGGAATGAAAAATCGTCTCTTTTGTCGTAAATTTTCGTATGGAGTTTTCCTTTAGAGATTGAAATGTCCAAGTCCAGAAAAGGACAACTACTGCTGTTTATGTTAGATTTAGTTAAAGTAAGTTCTATTGGGTAAATTTCGGTAGTATATTTAGAGAACTCTGGATTATTTAACGAAAAATATCATCTAGATAACGGAAGGTATTGTTGAATGTATCAACAAAATGTAACAATGACGTGTCTTTACTGAGTTTGGTCATAAACTGAGATTCATAGCAATACAGGAATAAATCTGCTATTAAAGGCGCAGTTAGTGCCCATAGGAATACCTACTACTTGTCGATACACTTTATCGCGAAACGTACATATATGTTGTCCAGGAGAAAATTTAAAGCTTCAATCATATCTTCACATTTCCAGTAAGTGTATCTAGCATACTTTCCTTTTCGTTACAGAAAAGGCTTTAAACAGTTACAGCAAATAAATTTGTAATGAGATTTTTGTATATTTTATATATATTTTATATATATATATATATATATATATATATATTGTCAGATACAATTTGTTTAAGTTCAAAATTCACTATTTTAATGTTTCATTGTTATGGTCAGTCAATATGTCTTAATAAACTGGAGAAACAAATAAAGGTTTAAAACAAAATAAAATAATGTATATTTTTTTCAAATTTGTGATAATTTAACAAAAACCCCAGAAATACTTAATTTTTTTATTTTCATCCTCTGGACAAAAGTCATCTTCTTTTAATATTCTTTCAATTATTTTTAACAAAATTTGATAGTTATTTAATTTCTTTCCCTTTTCTTTAACCAATTTGCATGAAAGTTTGGCGAATTGTTTATATTTTAGATTTTACATTTCAGTGATGTGGTTTTATTCATTAAAAGGGGGTTCAGTTTTGGACAATAACTGAAGAATGCTTTGAGCAGTTTTCATGAAACTTTGTTGACTGGTTAATTCATATCTATTGAAATAACCTCCTTCAGTTTTAAAATTTTCTGATATGACATTGAGAAGTTATGGAACTTTATTCATTGAAAAGCGACAGGCGTATCATGCGCTCATGGCACAGCTCTTCATTAACTTTTAACCTGTAAAAGAAAATTAGTATTTAGATTGTTATGTAACTTTGTAATTTAATGAAAAGAGCAGCCCGCAACCCACAACCCGCAGCCCGCAAAATAGTGATACTGTAATAACCTAGCCTTGTTATCACAGCTAAGTTTATCCCTTAATAGCCTTGTCTCATTGATTTACCATGGTTAATCAAAATGAATTAATTTAATTAAAAATTAGTTATCAAGGCTATGCATTTAGTTTCTGCAAAGTCTCAAGAGTTCCCTAGAGCCCACTATAAATGAAATAATTTTACAAGTAACAAACATATGTTATTACAGATTTAGAAAATTTAAGGAATAAAGAGTAGACAACTCATGAAAGTATCTGTAATAACACACGCAAGTTATTTTCTGTAAAAACCCTATAGAGTTATATCTTTGACTGTAGTCTAGTGATTTATTTGTACTACTTAAATAGGTGATTATTAAAGAAAGACAACTCTTACTTCCAACATTTGTGGACAAAAAGTTACTTGAATCAGTGATTTAAAAATCACTCATTTAAGTACATAATAATGTAAGTCCCCTGACTGCTGTAAGCTATGAAGTTTACTTATAAACCCTTTAGTGTATACATCAAATTGATATAGTTCATTACTTTTATGTCAATGTATGTATTCTCATGTGTTTCTGTAAGTTTTAGCTCATACTTGATCTTTTACTTCACATTTGATAGGTCTATCACCAGTGTGTATTCTCATGTGTCTCTCTAAGCCATGGAGTTCACATAACTCTTTACCACAAATGTCACATTTATAAGGTTTATCTCCAGTGTGTGTTCTCATGTGTCTCTGTAAATCTCCAGTCAGGCTAAATCCTTTACCACATTCAACACATTTATGAGGTTTCTCCCCAGTGTGTATTCTCATATGTGTCTTTAAATTTGAAACTTGACTAAACCCTTTAGCACATATATCACATTTATAAGGCTTATCTCCAGTGTGTGTTCTCATGTGACTCTGTAAGTCTCCAGTCTGACTACATCTTTTACCACATATATCACATTTATAAGGTTTCTCACCCGTGTGCATTCTCATGTGTCTCACTAAATTTGAACCATGACTAAACCCTTTAGCACATATATCACATTTATAAGGTTTATCTCCAGTGTGTGTTCTCATGTGTTTCTGAATATCTGCAGTCCGACTAAACCCTTTAGCACATATATCACATTTATAAGGTTTATCTCCAGTGTGTGTTCTCATGTGTTTCTGTATGTCTGCAGTCCGACTAAATCCTTTAGCACATATATCACATTTATATGGTTTATCTACAGAATGCGTTTTCAAGTGTTTTTGATATGCACTGTTGTCAATGAACCTTCTATCACATATATCACATTTATAAGGTATATCACCAGTGTGTGTTCTCATGTGTCTCTTTAAGGGTTGGGTTTGACTAAACCCTTTGTCACATACACCACATTTATAAGGTTTATCACCAGTGTGTTTTCTCTTGTGAATCTTTAAGTATGAACTATAGCTAAACTCTTTACCACATATATCACATTTATAAGGTTTATCACCAGTATGTATTCTCATGTGTCTCTGAAAATTTGAAGGATGACTAAACCCTACACCACATACATCACATTTATAAGGTTTGTCACCAGTGTGTGTTCTCATGTGTGTCTGTAAGAGTGAATTATAGCTAAACTCTTTACCACATATATCACATTTATAAGGTTTATCACCAGTATGTCTTCTCGTGTGTGTCTGTAAGGTTGCTCTTTGACCAAACTCTCCATCACAAATATCATATTCATGATGCTTATCACCAGTGTGTGTTCTCATGTGTCTCTGCAAGTCATGACTCTGAATACATCCTTTACCACATATATCACATTTATAAGGTTTATCACCAGTGTGTGTTCTCATATGTCTAGTTAAGTTTGTTATTTGACAAAACCCTTTACCACATACATCACATTTATTAGGTTTATCACCTGTATGTGTTATCATGTGTGTCTTTAACGTTGAACTTTGACCAAACCCTTTACCACATATATCACATTTATGAGGTTTATCAACAGTGTGTTTTCCATTGTGTCTCTGTGAGTCATGACTCTGAATACATCCTTTACCACATATATCACATTTATTAGGTATATCACCAGTATGTGTGCTCATGTGCCCCTGCAAGTCATGACTCCAACTTAACCCTTTACTGCATTCTTCACATTTAATATGTTTATCACTCATGTCACTAGTGTGTTTTCTCATCTGAATCTGTAGGTTTGAACTATGACTTAAACCCTTTATCACATTCATTACATTCATTCGTTGAAATCACTAGCATGACTAGTGTGTGTTCTCATGAGCATGTATCACATATATATGTTCCTGTTACTCTGCATTACAAAAATATATGTTCTGATGTGTTCTTCTAGCTCTGCGATATATGTTCTAATGTTTCTCTAGATCTGCAGTATGTGTTCTCACGTGTTCATTCAATTCTGATTTAAGTGTTATTAAAGGTTCCTCCAACTCGGTAGTATATATGTTTCAATATGTTCCTCTTTTATCACTGCATAAATATTCCACAGGTTTGATTGCTGCATGAAAGCTGATGTGTTCCAATATTAACTGAATTGTAGTTTGATCAAGGGAGGTAAATCCACATCTTTCTGATTTTGTGTTGTTCAACAATTTTTTGGTTTCTGTAAACTCTTGTCTATTTTAATTCCCTGAGTGGCCTTGAGTCTAAAAAAGAGAAATTAACAACATGCATGTCATGTATAATAAAACACTTTTTCTAAATTTAGATATTTGGCGGCTACCATATATGTAAGAAAGTAAAAATACTATCATAAACATAGCTGGCATTAATCAACAATAATGAACTTCTGTATTGGAATACATGTTATCCTAATATAAATATAAAACACTTTTTGACAAAAAATAAATATATTTGCATCTTATTCTTTAAATAAACGACACCTTAAATATTATGTTGCTATTATCAATGATTATAAGAAATTGGACAGACATTTTGACAGAAAATTATTATGTTACATGTGTTAGCAACATGATCAATCCTGAAATCTTCAATATTTTCAAAGTTTCGATGTATATCTTAATTTTTGCTTAAATAAATAAGAAGATGCCCCCGCTTGCATATAACTTTATAAAGGGACATAACTCAAGAACAGTAACCCAAATTTGTACTTGATCTGTGTTATGTGGTAATTCGCCATTTCATCTCTCCGTTTGTTTATGTTTTATGTATGTTCAGCCCTGTTCATTGATAATTTTCTATGTTTTCTATGTATTGTGTGCGATTTTGTCCCATGTACATTTACCTCATATCCTTTCATTTTCTATCAGAACTGTTTCATATTACTGTATTGTTGGTTTTCCTCTTTAGGTGTTACTATGTTCTCAATATAGTTCCAGTATGCACGATGGGAGTTTTCTCTCGACCATCTGCTTGGTTTCTTTAAATTTTGAGGTGGTTTTTGGATCAGCTGACTTTTTCTGTTTTTGTACAATCTGTCTTGACGATGTATTAACTTGCGTATATTCGGAGTGAGCCAAGGGAGGCTATCTTTCTGTTTTGCAGTTTTAAGCAGGATATGATTTGTTACACTCTGGTTAAGCTTGGACTTGAACGGTTTCAAGTCCGTTCGCTCCCATAACACCATGTAACACATTCGCACCCTACACGTTTGCACACCACACATTCACCCTCTGGGTTAGTTCGCACCCAATTTTTATTCAAAGACAGGTTATATTATTATATATTTTTAGATGTATATAGCATTATATTTATATTTTCATAAATAAAAATTTGTGATTTTTAAATAAATAAATAAATAAATAAATAAAACTTTATTTAGAGTCGGCATAGTCATGATAGTATACAAATAAGGACATAACATAAGCCCTAATGAGCTTTTAACCGACATAAAAGACATAACAATACATAATACACATGCAATAAGTTACATAACACAAAATGAAGCACTATAAGCATGATGAGCTAGGTAATAAAGCTAAAAGCATACTAGGTATTGAAGCTAAAAGCATATAAAATATAAACTATTAACGCAATCGCATGATTAGAAAGCTGGTAAAATACATAGCATAAAATAATAAAAATTGGATATGATCTAAATGGTAAAATTTTAACATAAAATATTAATTAATAATCTGCACAAACTGTGCACTTACAATCATTTCCATTCCGTGACTTTAAAATATTTTTAAACTGACTGAAATTAGCAATTTTTCTAAAATCATCAGGTAGATCATTCCATAAAACAGCAGCTGTATATTTCAAAGAGTTCTTACCATAGGTTGTTCAAACCCTAGGTATATCTACAATATTAGAATATCTAAAATTATATTTACAATCTTTCAATATTGATACAACTAAATCATGCAAACATGGTGATGATAGTTTATATAATATTTTAAAACATTCCACAGCCCTGTTAGGCATACGTCTAATTTTCAGTGATGGAACATTTTCTCATACAAGTAAATCATCATACGAACAAGCATAGTCTTTAAATATAAATCGTAAAGCCCTTTCCTGATTTTTTTTCTAATTTAGTGGTATTATTTTTTAAATGAAGTATTGTTTTGTGATTGGTCAAGGATACACATCCTTGGTCAGAGAGTGTTAAAAACAAAGATGTACATTTAGTTATTAATCCTTGGTCTTAACGATTTCTGTGTATAAAATATTGATCATGATTTTCCTCGTACAAAAAGTTACAAACTTGACAAACATGTCAGTCAGAGATATAACTCTATAGGGTTATTACAGAAAATAACTTGCGTGTGTTATTATAGATACTTTCATGAGTTGTCTACTCTTTATTCCTTAAATTTTCTAAATCTGTAATAACATATGTTTGTTATTTGTAAAATTATTTCATTTATAGTGGCCTGTAGGGATCTCTTGAGACTTTGCGCAGAAACTAAATGCATAGCCTTGATAACTAATTTTTTAATTAAATTAATACATTTTTGATTAACCATGGTAAATCAATGAGACAAGGCTATTACGAGATAAACTTAGCTGTGATAACAAGGCTCAGTTATTAAAGGAATTTAACTTATTATATAAGACACTTGGGAATTACTGAGAAACTTGCGCAGAACCTCATTACATGCTCTGGTCATTATTTCTTACAATAAATTAAAATACATTATAATTAAGCATGATGTATGTCTGAGCAAATGCTTTGAAGTGATATAGAGAAGCTGTGATAACACCCTTTAGTTATTATGTAATAACATATAGGTGTACTATGCAAAATTGGCAAACTATGAACTGTTATATCTTTCAATAGTTAAGTATACATATAGACAAAAGTAATATCAATAGAACTTTTAAACATTTTAACTAAACTAATGATGTATATTGTCCCTTTGAAACATATAACATACATAAGTTATCACAGTTCTTTCATTTTTAGTACACAATAACAAATGTATGTTATTTTTCTGTAATAACCCTATACGAATCACAGTTTATGACTAAACTCAGTAAAGACCCGTCGAAATTGCATTTAATTGATAAATTCAACAACACTTACCGTTATCTTGATGATATTTTTCGTTAAATAATCAAGAATTTTCTCAATATACTGCTGAAATTTACCCCAAGGAACTTACTTTAAATAAATCAAATTTAAATGGTAACAACTGTCCTTTCCTAGATTTAGATATTTCGGTTTTAAACGGAAACTCCACACTAAAATTTACGACAAAAGGGACGATTTTTCGTTCCCTATTGTTAATTTTCCATTTTAGATGGTGATGTTCCTTTGGCACCATCTTACAGTGTTTATATTTCACAGCTTGTTCACTATGCCCGTGTCTGTTGTGACGTTTTGATTTTAACGAACGTAATCTATGTATTACTGGTAAATTATTAAACCAGGGATATCGTTACCATAAATTACTTAAAACCTTTACTAAATTTTTCCATAGATATAGATTTGGTTTTGAAGTTTGGTTGTACCTGTAGAAAACTTATTTCAAACGGGATAGCACATCCTAATTTTTACGGAAATGTTGTTAACCGTGCCAGAAATTTAGAAATGATCCTTGTAAACTTATCGCTCCTTTAAATAAACTTATTCTAAAAGGTTACCAATTCAACACTGTAATAAGATCATTGAATATTGTTTTATTGGTATAAATATTGATTTTGTTATCAGTAAATTAAAAGCAAACTAAATATTACTAGTATGTTATATACATATACACATTCATGGATCTACAATCTGTCGATACCTGTATCTTGGCATTGCACAAGGTCATGTTTTCTCTGACTGTTTATGACGTCTTTACACTAAATCCATTGGATGTTGGATGTGTACGGATTGATGATTTAGTCTTAGATGCATGATTTTTTATTAGTTGTTAGTGGCTTTGAACTAGCTGTCAGATAACTGCAGTACTCTCAGATCTGTTCCTAATGTCTTTTGTTGTTGGATGTACAAGTACTCTGCCACGTCCACTTGTATTTTTGTCCATCTGATGAGTTAAGCCTTTTTCAACTGATTTTTATAGTTCGTTCTTATGTTGTACTGTTATATCACTGTCCCAGGTTAGGGAGGTTGGGATCCCGCTAACATGTTTAACCCCGCCATATTATGTATATATGTGCCTGTCCCAAGTCAGGAGCCTGTAATTCAGTGGTTGTCGTTTGTTTATGTGTTACATATTTGTTTTTCGTTCATTTTTGTACATAAATAAGGTCGTTAGTTTTCTCGTTTGAATTGTTTTACATTGTCATTTCGGGGCCTTTTATAGCTGACTATGCGGTATGGGCTTTGCTCATTGTTGAAGGCCGTACGGTGACCTATAGTTGTTAATTTCTGTGTCATTTTGGTCTCTTGTGGACAGTTGTCTCATTGGCAATCATACCACATCTTCTTTTTTATAATAACTATAGAGTTATATCCCTGACTGCATGTCGTACTTTGACTTTAATAAGAATTTTGTTTTGACATTCAGTTCTAAAACACCGACATGACATATAAATTTCATAAATGATCATTGTCTACTTACAAAATTAACGTTTCTTAAATAAAACGATAAACATGATAAAGGTGTCAGTGTGCATTTCACAACCGGATGATAACATAACCAATGGGAGATAACCAAAGTATATATACATATGGAACGCCTGCTGCAGCAAAGCCGTTTGAATTTATACAAACAGAAGTTATTTACCAAGTTATACTTGTTGACATATTTATCTCGAAATACGATTTGCACAATCTTTATTTCTATTTTCATCAATTTTTAAAATAATAACATTTTATTTTTAATAAATAAACTGACTGAAACCAGAGACATATAATACAATGTATTATATGTCTCTGCTGAAACAAAACAAAATGCAAAAGAGGAAATACTCAAAACCATTCTCCATATGCAATTGCATGAAAAACTAAATCCATCAATTCATGCATATAATATATATAAAGGTAACGAAAATTTTAAAAAGCGTGCTGTACAAATACTGTGTTGTCATTTACATGTTTATACAGTCATCGTGCATTACAGTGAAGTTACGGTTAAGACGGATGATAATTAATGCTCTTGATGATCATCATTGCTCCATGCCTAAAATACTAGTTGCTATTTTATGCTAGGTGTGCGGATATATACATTAGCTTTATAGCAGTCTATAGGTAAGCACTAATTAAGGGTTAATGTATTCTATTTTAAACATACTGTTAATATTTGATATATGCGGTCATCTGGATATGTAGATATATTCAAAGTTTAGGTACATTAAAGCACTATGTAGTAAAATGTCCAAATAGACAATAGGTAAATAGCCCCTTAAGCACTAGATAGAGGTATTTCTATATATGTATATATAAGCACTTCTCAAGCATGTCAAGCGGATTGTCGTTATTTTAGAAAAGATAAAATGCTCCCACATATGCTGTCACTACGCCCTCGCCCCTACCCTGCCATCTGCCTCATTCTACTGGTATGCATGTCGTAGCAGAACAGCCGTGTGAGGTTTTCTAGCTCTATGTATTGTTGTTGTTTCATATGGAATCCATAGTTAATGCTTTTGTGAGTACAGTCCATCATAATTTGTATAAGCATGTCACAGTCAACTAAGTTCCGATAGAGCCCATTCTTTAAGTTGTCCAGATATGATTTTATTTTCTGAAGGTGCCTTTCACGTGTATGCTTATGTCTACTGCATGATAGTTTGAAGTGTTCTAGGTCTTCATCTGCTGTATTACACAATGTACATATTGGGGATATATTCTTGTTGTGTCTAGACCTAACTGTCTGTAGCAAATATGTTTATGTTACTAGTCTGCTTTATTTCTCCTGTTTTCACATTAGTTGGGTTGTTTCCTGTAGACTGCCAGATATTATGCGGCATAAATGATTGGTTTTCCTGTATTTGAAGGTATACCAATGTCTTTTTAGTGGATTGGTCTTCTAAGCATACTTCATGCCAGTATCTATTTTGATGATATCTAGTTATCCTTTTCCATTTTTTCTTTGATTTTGGGTGTTGCATAAGATTATCAACAGGTTCCATCCCGTACTTGGTCAGAGCTTCCTGTACTCTATTTATGAATATATATTGCTTTTTTCATTGCAAGTTGACGTTCTAGGATTTGAAATTCTAATGAGTTATTGTTTCTAATTATGTTCATCAACAAATTTGATAGCATATTTCTGTATATCTCCATACGGATCGGTACTGCCCCAATTAATGTATAGACTGTTGTGTTGGCTACCTGATTGGGAAGGCCCTGTAGCTGCTTTAAGATTTTCCTTTGCATGGTTTCCATTTGGTCCATTTCTTTTTCTTAATTGGCATGACCTCCAGCCCGTGCATATGTCATTTTTGGAACAGAATATACTTTCCAGAGATTGTGGGATACAAAAGGAGAAAAACCTTTCCTTATATGGAGTCCAGCTCCTAACATGCCATAGATTGTGGCCCTTCCTACTTTTAGTTTTTCATCAATATTTATTGTATTCTTTTCATTTCTGGTTATACCTAGATGTTTTGCAGTTGCAGTTGCAATGCCTATTGTCCCCATATGGCTTCATAATCCACTTTCTGTTACACTATCTAGAATGGCATTATTATAGCATTTGTATAAGGAGGTCGAGAGTTTTGCTCCTTGCTGAATTCCTTGGTTGACAGATATTTTGTCAGAAACAAGATCGTCCCATTTAATTCTAATGCTCATTTCTCTATACATATTACGGAGTAGAGTCCACATGTCACCGTCAATGCCATAGTGATAGACCTGTTGAATAAGATTTCATGTTCCAGTTTATCAAAAGCCTTTTCTGCATCCAAAGTTAGTAGTAGGATTTCCCGGTCATCTTCACAAGATTGTATTGTAACTTCCGATGCCAGGAATGCGGCAAATATCATGGGTATTGCTTCAGTAAATCCTCGTTGTAGCTGGTTTTGGATTTGGTGGATCTTTATATCTATTCTGGATTTGAGTACACTCTGTAGGATTTTAGTGAAGATTTTGGTCACTGTTATTCCTCTATAGTGTGCCGGGTTTTGACGGTCCTTATTTTTCTTCAATACTGGTGTCATTATTCCTCCTTTCAATATCTGTGGGATGTCCAGTTGTTCTATTACTGTATTGAGGATATGCAATATGAGCGATAGAAGCTCAGCCTCAGCGTTTTTGTAGTGTTCGGCTGATATTCCATCGATATCTGAGGATTTTCCGTTTTTCAGTTTTTTTTAAAGCATCATGTACTTACTCCTCTTTTATTGATTCAATTTTTACTTTCCCCTTTTCTATCTTTTCGATTAAAGTATTTTGCAGGGATGAGAGCTTATATTTTTCATAATCAAAATCCTGCTTATAGTCTGGATTCGATAGCTCGTGGAAATAATCTGTCCACATATGAAGAATGTCCTCGTTTGTTTCAGCAGTTTGGTTACCTCTTCGTAGCGTCTTGGTAAATCGGTTTTCATCTGACCTTTGTGTTCTTAGTAATTTGTGGAAAAGTTTATTGTCCGAAGGCGATGCTATCATTATCTGGTTTGCCAATTTTTCTCTTTGCGAGGCATATGCTTGTCTATGAGCCTTTCGTAATTGCCTTTTGGCTGCTGTTAGCTGTGATTTTAGAGGATTATTTTTGTCAATTGGTGCTCCTCCATTTTTCCATAAGGCGTGCTTTTCTTTTGTAATTTTTATGCTTCTGATATATTCTTATTCAAAAGGATTTCCCAGTGCTTTTGGTTCTTATTGACTTGTTGTAGTTAGGTATAGCCTCATTGCATGCATTATGCATTATTTTTTTTCTACAGATGTTGTGTCCTCCTCTATATTTTTGTTACTAGCTTGAAGTATTTTTTTCCACTCCATCAGATATGGTCAATTGATATTTTTGTAGATTGCATTTTTTCCCATTTTGTTCTTACAATTACTGATTTTGGTTTGTTGGATTTCCTAACTAATTTTCTTTTGATTGTAGCTATGACAGGTACATGGTCAGATGTGTTTTCTGGTTCCATATCTAAGATCTGCACATATTGTGTTAGTTCTTTACTTGCTGAGAAAAAATAATCAATTTGTCCATAGATTTCCCGTTATGATGGAAAAAAGTTTCTTTCTCTGGGTATTCTCGGTTTAGTTCCAATGAGTTTTCTGCCAAGAATATCTTTAATAAAGGATCATGAGATGTTTTTGATCGATGTATAGACCCGTTCAAGTCTCCACATAGCAGAATATCATGAGTGTTCCTGTATTTTTTTTTTTTATTTCTGTCATTTGTGCCAGAGTATCTTTGTACTCATTATCCATATCTTTGTTGTCATATGGCATGTATACATTAATGAGACATAAGGGTGTGTTGTCAGTTTCCATCTGTATAACCTGTATTCTATTGCTCCCATCATCCATGATTACTGATATTTTGTCATCCATCTCTTTTTTTCCATAGTATGGCTACACCGCCATACGAGCAATCATACTCAATTCTGGATTTTCGTCGTCAATGCTTTTGGCTGTTACAATCATATTTGTGTCAATAGCGTGTAAAAGGTGCTGTTCTTGTTTAAAAAGCCAATGCTCTTGTAGGCAGCACAAATCTAACTTCTTGAGCAGTTGTTTTAGGTATGTCATGTTCCATTTTACACTTTGCACATTGAAAGTTCCTATAGTGATTTGCGACGCTTCTTTCTGTTTCCCGGGCCTATCTCTAAAAAATAGTTCTTATTCTCCTTTGATGGTCTCATGTTTGGTATAGTTGTTTTTGGCAATCTAATCTCTGTATTTTGGCCATGGCTTTCATTGTCAGCTGATCTTTGTGTTCGCAAGGTTTTATTAATCTTCCTTTGACTAGGGTATTTTTTGTAATAGTTTTCTAGTACATCCTTGCCATTTATGTTGTTAACATGGATTTGTCCCGTTCTTATGAGAGGTGCTCCATGGTATCTTGATGGCGCATTCATGTACCTTTGAGCTCCTTGTGCTCTTCTCACAGCATCTTGGTCTTGTATACATGTTCTGTTTTGTATATAGCTGGGAGGTTCACTATTCTTCAGGCTGTAACCTTCACTGCTGGTTCTTTGTGTTCCTAAGCTCTCACATTGGTGTTCTATTTGCTGATTGTTTTGGCGAGCCGAGGTTTTATTTTGTTCATTATTAACAGAATCTCTGTTTGATGGGATTTGATCATGTACATTATTAATAGGATGTATCTTTGCTACATGTCTGGATGCACTATAGACTTCATCATGAAGCTTAACATTTGTGTCTTCCTTGTTGATTTTCTTTTCTAATCTATCAGTAATGGTTTGCTGCATTTCTAACAGTGAAACTTTGTTTTTTAATTCAATCGTTTCCATTTGATGTCCTATTTTGATGTCTCTTATCTCAAGTTCATGCTTAAATTTCTCGAGCATGCCTTCAAGTTTTTCCTCAATGTAAGATTCCTTATTTGCATGTTGTTTTCTGCATAGGTATTGTTCTTGTTCATTATTGGTCATCGTTATATTCTTGATTTCCAGTTGTGATCTGAGTAAATTGATGGTGTTTTTGTAATTTCTATTTACATCTTCTAGCATAGCTATTCTTGCTTTACATTGTACAAGCTGTCCCTCAAGTTGTCTTTCTTGGCTAGACACTTCTTTTGTTTTATTAGCCTTTTTGTTTTCTGTTTTATTGGTATCTTCAGGATGGTGTCTTCTTCAGAAACAATAGTTGCTGTTTCCGCATACTTGACCCCTGTACATGTCGCTCTGTTTTGCTGCTGCCTGATTGACTGTTATTTCAGCCATGTTGTTTTCTTGGCTGTAGGGCATAATTTGGTCCATTTGTGTACATGTAAAGCATATATAGTCATTATTCATGTCCTCTACGTTTGCTACTCTATCTTTTTCACAGTGAGCATGCATGGTTTGTTCACATCGGCAGCAAAAGTATGTTGGGGTGAGGAGTCCATTCACAGATTTTGCACAAATGCTACATAGTATCACCAGCAGGTTGTCCCCACTATTATAAGTACCAGTATTAGTCATATTAAGCTCTATGGATTTATCCAGCGAGGCGTCCCCACTAGATTGTTGTGATCCTGCCAGCGAGGCGTCCCCACTAGCATGATTCTGTCTAGATTGTAGTATTTTTTCCAGCGAGGCGTCCCCACTAGAGCTCTGATGTAAACTTCCTCTTTCATATGTTGTGATAGCCAGCAAGGCGTCCCTACTAGCTTTATCCAGCAAGGCGTCCCTACTAGATTGTTGTGATCCTGCCAGCGAGGCGTCCCCACTAGCAGGATTCTGTGTAAGTTGTGATGTTTTAACCAGCGAGGCGTCCCCACTAGATTGTTGTGCACTAGGGCTCTGATGAAAGGTTCCTTTCTTATATGTTGCAGTAGCCAGCAAGGCGTCCCTACTAGCTTTATCCAGCGAGGCGTCCCCACTAGATTGTTGTGATCCTGCCAGCGAGGCGTCCCCACTAGCAGGTTTCTGTCTAAGTTGTGATGTTTTAACGAGCGAGGCGTCCCCACTAGCCTGCAGATCCAGCTAACATAGATTTGGATTTTTTTATATTCAAAATCATATCATTATTTTTACACCATATTTTAAAAGTCACCTTCTCGTCATTAATAAGATTGAAAATGGATATGGGGAATGTGTCAAAGAGACAACAACCCGACCAAGAGCAGAAAACAGCCCAAGGCCACCAATGGGTCTTCAACACAGCGAGAAAATCCCGCATCCGGAGGCGGGCTTCAGCTTACCCCGAAACAAAAATGTGTACTAGTTCAGTGCAAATGGACGTCACACTAAACGCAGAAACATGTATATGAACTAAAATTAAAAAAACATACAAGACTAACAACGGCCAGATGTTCCTGACTTGGGACAGGCGCAAAAATGCGGCGGGGTTAAACATGTTTTGTGAGATCTCAACCCTCCCCTATACCTCTAGCCAATGTAGAATAAACAAACACACAGCAATACGCATAGTAAAACTCAGTTTAAAAGAAGTCTGAGTCCGATGTCAGAATAGGTAACAAAAGAAAGTAATCAAATTGACAATAATACATACATTAACAAAGGACTACTGCAGTAACTGACATGCCAGCTCCAGACTGTACATGACATGCTTAGGACTTTTTGGAACATTCCGAAAATTGGTGACCCGAAAGATCTTTTGATTTTGTATGTACATGATTTTTTCCCATTTTTTTATCAATATGCAGCAAAGATTGGCATTTTTTAAATTTCAGTTTCACAAGCTTCTGAAGCAATTTTCTCGATAAATATTGAACATAAAACATCGTGTATTTGCATGTATATTTCTAATAACACAGTTTAACAAATAATTTCTTTAAAATGTACAATTATTATTTAGAAATAACTTTTGATCAGTATCGTTACCGGTATTGTTTTATTATTGACTTTCTCGACTCTATCATAAGAAGAGTGAATTTTCTTTTGTTTTCGTTCACTGGGTATCCCACTGTATGTAAACACTTCGTGTCATACTTGTGGCATGCATGAAGAAGAAAAATAACATTCCAATAAGTGTCTATTTGCTACCCTATAGACACGTTTTTTCAATTATCACCCGTAGTAATGATCGTCGCCGCTTGGCGCTCTACAATACCGTCCGCCATTACAGTAATGATAAAAACGTAAACAAAGCATTCAATCGTAACAAGAACTATATATAAAAGTTAAGTTCATCATGTATAGTGAAGTTAAAAGTTCAATGCCATAAATTTTCAAGGAAATAAATTTGTATTGAAAAATTTTTTATTTGTTTTAAACCATGCAAAAAAAAAAAAATCCCTTTAATTTTTTATATGTTGGTTATATATAATTAGCGAGATGTGGTATGATTGCCAGTGTGTGTATTCTTCAAACAACTTGATTGTCACTTGTGTGGTTTATACAATGTATATATCTATAATACTAAAATAAGAGGTCCAATTTGTCAGCCGGCATGACATAAAGACGACGATTCAAAGAATTCAACTTTATATATAACTAATATAGGACAATGGTGTTGATTAAAAATTACATCATTCCAGGCCCTTTTGTTTTCCAAATAATTAATATAATCAATAATTAACAAGTTCCGGGTCGAATCCGCTACCGATACTAATAGTATATGTCACATATAGTTTCCGGTTTAAGTATGTATGTATGTTCTGTATCTTCCTCCTTTAATAGGAGCACCACCATGGGATATTGTGTAAAGTAGGACACTGAACTTACCGTATCAGTACAGATTAAATGTGAGCATTAGCCTTCCCAGTTTCCCAGTCTGGCCTAGACGGGTCTTACTACCAGAAGTAGTTAGAAAACCAGGACGGGTTCAAACATAAAGATTTTAAAGCACAGAAAAATGTGCACCTTATAATCAGCATGACTTTATTAGATGACAATACAAATGCAAAAAGTAAAGGCTAAACATAAAGCGTAGGTACTTTAATTCAGTCACGGAACCGCGATGTCGCGGGTGTGTTCTAGTATTATGTAAATAGCATCACTTGTTGTGTAAATTAAACATTCCAGTCTTTACACTTCGATTGATCATTTAAGGAGACTTTTCATAGTGTTGTGATTTTCAATGTTGCTCTTGATATGCACACTACATGTACAATGTAGGTACATTTATTTTAATTTTATTGTATGGTCAGGTTAACAATCAGTCTTTCTGCATCTCTTAGGGCAGGATAAATTTACACATGTGTATAGATATAGGAAGATGTGGTGTGAGTGCCAATGAGACAACTCTCCATCCAAATAACAATTTATAAAAGTAAACCATATAGGTCAATGTACGGCCTTCAACACGGAGCCTTGGCTCACACCAAACAACAAGCTATAAAGGGCCCCAAAATTACTAGTGTAAAACCATTCATGTCTAGTTTGGTTCAGATAATGATAGAAGGAGCCTTTAGTTGAACTTGTAGTTTGTTTACATTTTCAATCAGTTACATGTCAATTAACTGCCCTACTGTGTTAAGTAATATTTACGAAGTTAATACCATGTTGTGTCTTAATTATCTAACACTGATTATCCACATAGTTGTGTGGTCTGGCTTATCACAAAGGACCCTTTAAGGACATTTAAATTGCTTGTCAGTTGTAACAATTTAATCCCATTACATCAGTTAAAGAGTAAAAATCTTAAAAGGTTTATCATGAAACCACTTATTGATATATAAAGGTGTCCAAGATAATTTGTTTTCATGTAAATACCACCAACTGATTTTTTACTCTTTGATTGATCGATGTATTGCGATGAATGTTTTATCATAAATTATGAATAAGAGGAGATGTGGGGTACAATGTATATATCAATGTGACAGACATCCAATTACACAATAAGTTTTACAAAAAAAACCAACACCAAGGTAAATTAAATAGGGGACTCCATAAAATAACCAAAAACGTCTAGAAGGAAACACACAGGCTTAAACAATAAACAGATGTCTATTCAATACATGTATATATGTCATCCTGAATATGCATAAACTATTTGCCACTGGACGCTAAGCAACCAGCAATCAATAGATCTATGATATAATACAATTATAATACATTGTACGTCAATCTCTTAATCATTTAGAGTCTATAGCAATTACATACTGTAATGGGTGATCTTCAACGACTTACATGTACATGCAGTGGCAGATCCAGGGGGATTCCAGTGGTTGGAACCCCATTTTTGGACTATCAATGCTTTAGAATTGGGACATATGGTTGGAAACCCCAAACCCACCCATTTAATAATTGCTGGATCCGCCCTGGCATGTACAGTGTATAATAATCCTGCTTATCACTTTCATTAGTATCTCTGATCAGATCTGACCATAAATTAACTAAAGCAGAACATACAAGTAAAATGTCATCAAACAGTTTTAAGGATGATACAGGCACAGTCCCACTTAGAATTTTGAAGACCTTGAGTCGTCGAATTACCCTTTAGACATATATTCATACTCTGGCAATCCTTCTTGTGGTTGTCACATCCTCTGCACTTAACTGAGGTTTGTTTTTTGTGAACGCTGGAATGTTCAGCTTAACACGCAATGGAAACAATAAGTCGTCTATTGTAAAGCCACGATCTGCCATAATCTCGTCTCCTGGAAGCAAGTAATTCATGAATCCACTTTTTTCTACTATAAATTTGTCACTAGCACGACCACCAAAAGCTTTGGGTATGAACATAATTTGTCCATGGGGATATTCCAACTAAATATTTAGCTGTATTATGAGACTTGTAATTGCTGTACGTTTCATCCCTACTCCTTAAATTAGTTGGCCCCTGGATAAATGTTTCAGCACAGTCAATAATACAGGTAGTTCTTGGATAATTTTTTCTAAATGATTCGGGACAACAGTCTCGTATTACTTCTCTAGGGAGCCACACTATCAAGGACTTTAACTTATCTGCCAACACAGGAATCCACGAATTAAATATTTTGCAAGCTAAACCACTTGATATACCAAATCTTCTGCATAGATCGTCAAAAATTAAATTTAACTTAAGTCTCATGAGCACAAGGAGTAATTGATCTGCTACCTCTAATTGAAAACTAAATGTATTGAAAGGAGTAATACATTTCACCAGCGTGAAAAAGACCTCTTTTGTGACCCCTGTATACAATAAAGCGTCATTGTCCGTTATTAAATTTTGTGCAGCAGACATAGTTGCTCCATCAGATTTACTTTGAACTCCCTTTTCTTCCGTTAAAACTATATTTGTTTGAGAAAATCGAGTCTGAAAATCGGTCCATTCTTTCCCGTAGGTGTGATCTGTCTGCGGTAAGAAGTCCGATTCAAGCTTTGTGTACCAACAGTAGATGAAGCTTCAAAACATTAAAACTACAAATAGCCTCCGGTAGTTTTTCAGACGACGTACTTGTGCCTGGTTCACTTTCTAAAGTAGTGTCCAATTCTGTTATTTCCATATCGGAATCAGAATCACCATCTTCTAGTTTTCTTTTTTCACTGTCAACTGATGCTTTAAAATTTTCTTCTACCGGGAGTTGTCTTGTTTTCATACCCCATCTTTAACTTAGGAGAAGGATTCCGACCTGTAGGTTTTCCGTCAATAAAATGTTCAGAGCATACATATACGTTTTCGGAAGATCTTTCCGATTTAAAGCTTTATCCACTCAAACCTTATCGATTCCTTGGATGGCATTACATGTAGTCTGTAAGGAATTAAACAGGGACAATGGTCGTGCATTTCACCATGTAATTCACACATTAATTTCTTCCACAAAGTTATTTTTTTTCGATTATTGGAACAACCATGAACTGAACATGAGTTCCCACCACCTGTTTTGTATTTATTTTCACTCTCCATCATAAAACGAAAAGGAAAATAGTGAAAACAAAATGTAAACAAAAGATCGATATTGTTGTGATTAGAGCACGTGCGTTATCTATCATTGGTGCTATGGCTGCGGCACCACGTGATAGATTAATGGCAGCGCACATGATAATTAGGTCAGATCTTGAAAATGTGTCTATAAATTGTCACCAAACTTTGATACTAGCAGGTATTGTTTTATAACATTACATTAGTTATGCTTCTTCAATGGTAAGTACCCCAAGGGTTACTGGGGAATATAGATATGGTCACTTATGGTTTTCTTCCGACCGGCAGCTAGTAAAATCCTTTCCAAAGTTGGACGTTCGTTTGGTTGTGAGAAATTTATAAATTCGCAGCCACGTCCGTTCAGTAAGGAAACGTTAAATTCGAATCAACGTGTCGAGAGAGTGCTACAATCAATGAACGTTAAGAATGAGCCTCCTTATGGGGTTTTTTATTATGTGATTACTCGGCCGTTTTTATAGTGATTATGTGATTACCATACCAAATATTTCATGATTATTTGATAATCTAGGACTGTATTTTTAGCTCACCTGGCCCGAAGGGCCAAGTGAGCTTTCTCATCACTTGGCGTCCGTCGTCGTCGTCGTCCGTCGTCGTCGTTAACTTTTACATTTTGAACTTCTTCTAGAGAACCACTGAATGGAATGAAACCAAACATGGCATGAATGTTCCTTATGAGGTGCTGACCAATTGTTGTTACTTTGTAGCCGATCCATCATCCAAGATGATCGCCAGTGGGGACTTAGTTTAACATAGGACCCTATGGAAATGCATACAAATGACTTCTTTTAGAGAACCACTGAATGGAATGTAACAAAACATAGCATGAATGTTCCTTATGAGGTGCTGACCAAGTGTTGTTACTTTGTAGCTGTTCCATCATCCAAAATGGCCACCAGTGAGGGACTTAGTTTAACATAGGACCCTATGGAAATGCATACAAATGACTTCTTTTAGAGAACCACTGAATGGAATGAAATCAAACATGGCATGAATGTTTCTTATGAGGTGCTGACCAAGTGTTGTTACTTTGAAGCCGATCCATCATCCAAGATGGGCGCCAGCAGGGACTTCGTTTAACATAGGACCCTATGAACAATACATACGAATGTCTTCTTTTAGAGAACCACTGAATGGAATGAAACCAAACATGGCATGAATGTTCCTTATGAGATGCTGACCAAGTGATGTTACTTTGAAGCCTATCCATCATCCAAGATGGCCGCCAGCAGGGGACTTCGTTTAACAAAGGACCCTATGGAAATATATACAAATTCTTCTTTAGAGAACCACTGAATGGAATGAAACCAAACATGGCATGAATGTTCCTTATGAGGTGCTGACCAAGTGTTGTTACTTTGTAGCCGATCCATCATCCAAGATGGCCGCCAGCGGGGACTTTGTTTAACATAGGACCCTATGGACAATACATACAAATGTTATCTTTTAGAGAACCACTGAATGGAATGAAACCAAACATGGCATGAATGTTCCTTATGAGGTGTTGACCAAGTGTTGTTTCTTTGAAGCCGATCCATCATCCAAGATGGCCGCCAGCGCGGGACTTCATTTAACATAGGACCCTATGAACAATACATACGAATGTCTTCTTTAGAGAACCACTGAATGGAATGAAACCAAACATGGCATGCATGTTCCTTAAGAGGTGCTGACCAAGTGATGTTACTTTGAAGCCTATCCATCATCCAAGATGGCCGCCAACAGGGACTTCGTTTAACAAAGGACCCTATAGGAAATATATACAAATGTCTTCTTTCGAAGAACCACTGAATGGAATGAAACCAAACATGGCATGAATGTTCCTTATGAGGTGCTGACCAAGTGTTGTTACTTTGTAAAAATCTATCAACCAAGATGGCTGCCAACGGAGACTTAGTTTAACAAAGGACCCTATGGGAAATATACAAATGTCTTCTTCTAGAAAACCGCTTAATGGATTGAAACCAAACATGGTATGAATGTTTCTTTTGAAATGCTGACCAAGTGTTGTTACTTTGTAGCTGATTTGTCATCCAAGATGGCTGCCAGCAGGGGAGTAAGTTTAACATAGGGCCCTATGGGAAATACATACAAATGTTTTCTTCTAGAGAACCATTGAATAGAATGAAATCAAACATGGCATGAATGTTCCTAATGAGGTGCTGACCAAGTGTTGTTACTTTGTAGCCGAACCATCATCCAAGATGGCCGCCAGCAGGGACTTAGTTTAACAGAAGACCCTATGGAAAATACATACAAATGCTTCTTCTAGAGGTGCACTGAATGGAATGAAACCAAACATGGCATAAATGTTCCTTATGAGGTGCTGATGAAGTGTTGCTACTTTGTTGCCGATTTACTATTCAAGATGGCCACCAGAATTTTTATTCAATTACAGGACCAATATTAAACCAAATTTTGCCTCAATCATTATTAGGGTATCTGTTATGGTTTTAATCTTTATTTACATGATTTCCAAAACCAAAGTGGAATCAGGTGAGCAACACAAGCTCTTGAGAGCCTCTAGTTGATTATTTGATTATTTTGTTTAAAAATAATTAATGATTATGTGATTATATATTGGCAAAAATTTGTGATTATGTGATTACTTGGACACCCCATGAGGGGCCTCAAGAATCCTTGCAACAACTCTTTGAGGTGTCCGTTGCTGGATTGTTGCAATACTAAATTTCTGATCATATCCAATTTATCCTCATTTTCCAGTCGTAGTCCAAATTTCCCGCCCTCCATCCCTGTCAACACCTAATACAGGAACTACCTACTGTACAGTAAGTATTGCTTAGGGAACGACCATTTAAGTTCAAAAAGGGGGGGTATGGATTTTTCCTTAAAAAATATTCTGATCCCCAATTTGATGAAAAAAAATATTGTGGTCAAGCAGATGACAGAAAAAAAAATATTCTGAATCAAGATTTTCCCCATACCTTATAGTGTTATATTTTGAAAAAAAATAATTTGATTGTAAGCGTCGAGAAACTAAAAAAAAAATTCTGACTACAACCCCCCTTTTGAAGTTAAATGGTTGCTCCCTTATTTGTTCTCATATTGCACATGCATGAAATTTTTGTCACTAGACGTAAAGCAACTAACCATCAATCAATCGATCATCATTGGTAAATAAAACGTTCTGAATATGCATGAAATATCTGCTACTGGATGTTAAGCAGACAAAAATCAATCATTCGTAAAAATTAAAGTTTTAGAAAAAAATCTTATACTTTGAGATCAAAATTTATTTCACTTTAACTCATTGCAATATAAAATTATGCTTCAAGTGGTTATGATAAGTTGAATAAATTTCAAACTATTTTATTGCGGATTTAAAATATTTATCAATCACTATTTTTTAAATATAAATTGTGCTATGCACTATGGCGGTCTCGAGATATATTCTTGTCTTTAAGAATTCGTACGTGGTGTGAAATTGACGTGATTTGTACTAACAAAATGAACATTTCTTCACAAAAGACAAAACTTTTGTATCTCGATTCGTCTTTTAGGCATGTTAAATCTGATTAAGATACATACACTAGATGACATTTTTTTTTTTGGTCAAATACAGGACGGAAATTGTTGATTATCAACAAAATAAAGTTTGTTTTGTGAAGGATGACAACAGAGATCCTTTATCTTTATAAATTGATTGATTGATTGGTTGATGTGTAACGCTACTTTCAGGACTATTGTGCTATTTCATGGTGGTCAGTTATTATAGGTGGAGGAAGCCGAAGAGCCCGGAGAGAGCCAGCAACCATCGGTAGGAAACTGACAATCCTAGTCAATTAAGATTGGAGTCGACCCACCTGCCACGAAATGAATTGACAGAACATTTATCTCTTTATAATGTAGAAAGACAAAGATGCTGGATCCTCATTTATTCATTTATTTTTCTTTTCTGAAAGCTATCATTTCATTTTATTCCCAAAAGACTTTGAATTTTCTTTCTATTCCTATAAAAACGATTTTCTGAAATATAATCAATATTAAGTACAAGCTTGGTGACCTATACTTTTTTATTATATATATTTTTTAAATAATATGATATAAACTGTCGCTTAGACAAAGTACAACAATCTGTCATTTGTGTCTCGTCTGCAAAAACAGTTTTGTGAAAATACTGAAAAAGGTATTAATCTTATAGTAAACAAGTAAGTCGGGTACGTCTTTTACATTCAGTCGTGTTGAATACAT
Organism: Mytilus coruscus; assembly: GCA_017311375.1. Classification (NCBI taxonomy): domain Eukaryota; kingdom Metazoa; phylum Mollusca; class Bivalvia; order Mytilida; family Mytilidae; genus Mytilus; species Mytilus coruscus. The sequence continues at coordinate 79,266,545 of CM029603.1, read as the reverse complement.
CCTTTTATTGATAAATTCTTACTTCCAGTTTTAATCCAAATTAGAAAAAAGCATACTACTATTGCTTGACAGACATGTCGGACATGTAAAGTAAGTAATTCGAATCAGTCAACAAATTGGCACACAGGAAATGGCATGTTGATATCCAATCGGTTTACCCGTAAAAATCACAACATGTCCAAAAAATCAGAAAATGTGCGTTAAAACGCAATGCAGCAGAGTATTCATAATATTAGCAACTTCACATTTAACCAAGTATGTGACACTGACAGTGAGCGGCTGCGACTGTTCAAACGAATCGTTCTATCCAAAGCCATATATCTTTATTGAGTGTAATCAATAGCAAGGGCGGATCCAGCCATTTTAAAAGGGGGTTCCTAACCCAGGACAAAGGGGGTTCTAACTACATGTCCCCATTCAAATGCATTGATCGTCCAAAAAGGGGTTCCAACCCCGAACCCCCCCTGGATCCGCGCCTGAATAAGATAATATAAGTTTTCATTCAGAACTACAAAGTAATCAACTATATAAATATGTGCTATCGTTGGTCTGTGAAACGGGTACCACGCACACAAATTTTTTATATAATGGGTCTTCAAGTCTGTTGTCCAAATACAACGTTGTATACTGTAGGTCCTTCATTGCCTCTCACTAAAAGACGGTTATTGTGTTTATCAAAGTGTACCGACCAAGGTGTAGCTGTCCACTTAAATAGTTCTCTCACTTTTTTCATCTTCTGAAATGATCATCAGGTTTTTGGATTTGTGTCCAACTAAGTAGACATTACCATATCCATCTGTTGTTATCCCTGTCGGACGCTGCTGGGAATCACTCTCATATTTCCATATAAGGGTTCCGTCAAGACCAAGGAGCTCACATAATTGTTATAAGTGTTAGAAATGTAAATTCGTCCGTGAAATATTGCAATATTGAAAATCAGCTATAAACTATTATGAATCTCGTCATCTTTAATATTCCTTATTTTATGTCCATTTATATCATATATGTGGATACCTTCATATGTACACTGCACAGCCAGCCGCCCATTATCATAGGATATTCCCCAACATGTACTTGTTGTACGAACTGATTTAACGGTCTTATGCTTATAATCCATTATATCTGCTATCTCAAACTTTTCATCATATCCGTATGTGACAGCAATCCGTTCTTTTCAAATCTCTGTTATGTCACTTGGTGTGCCAGGTACAGGAATGTCTTTTATATGATTACTCTTTTCATTGAAAACTGCAAATTTCTTACTTTGGCTGTCTGCAATTGCAATGTCTCCATTTATACTGCATACCATACATCCAAAAAGATTTGAACTAACATTTTATTATGATAACGGTATTGAATGTTTATCTTCTGCTATAACCTGATTTGATCTATTCTATATGCAAGTGGTATCTGTGCCTCTTTCATACTCGGGTAGTTTATTGGAACAGGATTTTGGCTGCGGTCTATCCTTGCTGATCCTGATCATTTTGTTTCAAGTAACTTTTCCATTGGTTTAGTTTTAAGGTCCAATGTCAATTCATCCATTTTGTTTTTATTCACGATTTCATGCGGCCAGTTGGTCACAGTGGTTACTAAGTTATCTATTGCTCTAATTGAAAGAAATAATTGTACATCTGTCGCCATGTCTTTCAGCTGGGATATGTTGGATTGTATAGCGTATGCAGCTTTAGTTTTTTATTCTATTTCGGATAACGACTCATTGATTTTCGTTTCACACGTTCAAGCTTTGGCAGATAACTCTTGCAAAGGTTTTCTTCTAATACATCTAAGCCTTCATTAAGTGTTCTCCTCATTTCCTTGACTGATGTATTTTTCGCTATTTTGTCACTTTGAACCTGTTTACAATTCCTTTCCCTTTCTGCTTTTAACTGGGATAAGTTCTTGAAAAGATTTCCGACATTTTGTTCTAGATTACAAAACGAAGAAGATTAGACAACATTTTTAGCGACATCATCCAATGATACAATGCCTTTGCATTCTCCGTGGTTCTCTGATATACCTAAAGAGCAGACAGGAGTATCATGGGAAGGACAATAAAGATCAAGTACTTTGTTATGCTTTTTACAGGTTTGTGACATCAAATGTCCTATGAAAGTCACTTGGTGACATTTTTCAATCGGAATTACTTTGTGGTTTCTAGTAGCCTTTATACATTTATGACTGTCAGCACACAACTGACAAAGGCCTTCCTCGCACGATAAACACCAGACATTACCAGGCACTGTTATATTGTTATATAAGCATGGTCCACTGTTGACGTCTGTAGTTGTACCAGATGCCATATCTAAAATAGACAGATACATGAATGGACTCAATTTTAACCTATTTATTAGTCTTATGCATTGATGCTTTAACATGGTTTATACTAGTACCCAAACACTTGCACATTTACATTTATACCAGAACATTAGCATGTTTAACCTGCCTATTTATCTTTGCCTCTGATTCCCCGCCCTTCTCATTGCAGTCTCTTAGACTGATTGCAAAAATGGTTTTCTCGTCGGATATATATATATGTATGAAATATAGTTTACTGAACATTTGGCAAATAATAATCAATGAACATACGCATTCACGCTAGAAAATTGCGTGATTTTTCAATATTTTCACTTCCATGAGAGTAACAGAAAGAATATTCTCATTGGCAAATATATCACATCTTCTTATTTTCTAAATGACGTAGAAGCTATATATCATCGCACGGCCTTCAACAATGAGCAAAACTCATACTGCAAAGCAAGTTGTAAAATTCCCAAAATGACAAACGTAAAACAATTCATAGAAGGACACTGACGGCATAATTTATGCACTAAACAATAAACGAAAAACAAATGTGGTATACAGCAAACAAACGAAAACCCTTGTATTATAGGCCCCCAACATTGGACAGGCACACACAGAATACGATTGGGTTTTACATGTGTGCGGGCGCCTAAATCTCCTTTAAACTTTCACAGCGCAACATAAGAAAAAGCTATAAAAAATCAGTTGAAAAAGCCTCGTCTCATCACACATCAATACAAGGCACAAAATAACTAACAAAAACCCCAAAGGTACAAAGTACCGCTCTGGGAGTAATCACATTCATTGAAAGCTAGTTCAATGCCAATTATAACTAATTAAAATATCTACATATCTTAGACTAAAATATCAATCGGTACAAATCTAAGATATAATTTGGATTAAACTGAGAAAAAAAAAAAACAAAAAAACAAAAAAAACAAAAAAACAAAAGACACAAATTTAATCTTATAGTACATTGTACAATTTCCAATGTTAATTAAACTTCTACTTGTACATTTTGGTATTCTAGAGATCTCAACTAAAAAAAGGCATAGGGTTGTAATCTAAAAACCAAAATATAAATCAATTGCTTTAAAAACAATTGTTAACGGTCTTTCCCCTCCGAAACATGAATAATTGATGTTTTTATTGATTGATTGGTTGGTTGGTTGGTTGGTTGACTGATTTACTATTAAACACATGGGACAGGTTCTCTTGGAGCAAGCGAAAAAGAAACAAGTGAGATCTTGGACCCCGTATTAAACAGATTGATTGATTGATTGATTGATTGATTGATTGATTGATTGATTGATTGATTGGCACTCTCTTTCTATGCGAGGCATCGGACCTAACGTCCGTATTCTGACAAAATGTGTCTGCGTACTTGTTTATCCCGGACAGCCAAACGGACGGTCTGGATTTCCTAATGAATAAAAATCCTATTATCTTCCTTTTATTAATTTTCTCTATTTTCTACGGGAACTTGGACTTCATGTTGTTTTTTTGTTGTTGTGTGTGCATTTTGTTGGAACTTGTAGTAAAAAACTGAGTAACATTTTGTCTTGGAAGTTTCGCTTTCTATATTTGGATATGGAATGCGATATTCTAATTTTAGGTCCGCGCGCGCGATGGTGTTGTGAAGTCACGTGACGCTCACAATATCTTTTCAGGGGAGACCGTTGAACAGAGCACATGTGTATTGATCGGAGAAACACGACAACTATTGGTATTATTTTTTACAGGTCATTGATGTCGGATCATGCATGCATTTTAATTACGTACACATATTTACGGGAGCACAGATTTGTTTTTTAATGCATGTTTAGTAATTTGATTGTAGGATTTCAGTAATATTTACGAACTTGGGAGCGATTTCTTCGTCATTGATTTTAATTTCTCAATCAAGCGGACCGCACGTGTCTAACGGGAATATATTTTCTTGATTCATTTTACAGGTAAACTATTGTCTAATCGCTGATCACGAGTCTTCATTCATTGCATGCACACAAAAATATTGCTGCAGTTATAGTATTTTAACAAAACGTTTATCGATTAATTTCAGAAAATACATGCATGTTCAAGAATATTGGACATTTCCAAGCGAGATAACCCAAGTTATTTTCTGAACTGGTTTTCGAATATATGGTACTAATTAGGTGATCAGTAGACCAGGAACGGTTACACGTCGTATTTTCCGTTAGACGTCACCCCGATAATAAAAATCAGCGGTAATTACAAATCTCACTTACTCGTTAATAAACACGACTAATAATGGCAAGTGACATGGTATTAAGAGAGAAAAAGAGAAAAGATTACAAGCTGATGAATCAGGGTGAAAAGATTATGGTGGAAGGAAAGTTAAAAAAGAGACCAGTATTGCCATTATCTTATGAAGTAGAGAGAATTGTAGCAAAAAAAGAATGTCCGAAAGAGGTAAATTATCTTATTTTTTAGTTTTCGAAATCTAGTAAACACGTTTTTATATCGTTTATTATTTATATCATTATGTAGAAGGATTGGTTATTCTTTATAAGGAAAACGGATTTTATTTCTTCTACCAAAAAGTTTTTGTTAAACATAATGTTTTGCATTGCGTTATGTTATCCCTGGGACTATTATACCAGAGACATATAATACTGTATTATATGTCACTTATTATACAAGCTAGTATAATAGTTCCAGGTTATCCTTCTTTGTATGTTTTTTAAATTTAAATTTCATATATTTTGTTTCTCTTTACATTTAATTGTTTATTTCATTTAATAACACCCACGTTTGATATTGGCATATACATTTTTTCTTTTAAATTAGAGAAAATTGTGCTACATATTCGTCCAAATTGACGGGGTTTACGGAAAGAATAAGTCATATAACATACGATATTCAGGACTCTACTGAGTAATTGTTTGATCGACCCAGTGGCTAGCTTTAATTTTTTAATTAATAAAAAAAGAGGTGTACAGAGTCTCTGTATGGGACATAATTTTTCGTTTTAATTATGTCCAAGGTCTAAAACAATAAAATATTATCATTGCTGTTTATTAGAATAGTCAGCGGTGGCATGTGTGTATATCTATGGCTGTGGCTGCTGGTTACACTTAATAACAGGAAACGATTATCATAAAATTGTCGTTTTTATATCATATGTCAATAAATCATTAACTTTCGATATATACATCATAAAAAAAAGTAAACGAAATTATGTAATGTTGCAGGTAAACAAATAAAGTAATATGCTGGTGTCATTTTCAAATTTGATGTTTTATTTCCGGACTTCTTTATAAATATTTTATACTGCAAAAGAAAAGTTTATCACATCTTATTCAAACTTCGACTTACATCTTCCAATTTTCACTGACACTTGAAAGTAAGTACATTTACATATATATTTTGGTTCTGTGTTTCATGCATACATGTACATAATCTAAAGTTAGGGATTTTTAAACACCACATATTGTAAGCAAAAAGGTTAGAGGCGTGTGAATGAAGACGTGTTAATTTTGCTTCTCTTTTTTTTAACATTTTAGACTGTTGAAGTATAATCTTGTTTATAAAGTTTACCGATTTGATACGGATCGCGTGCCGTGTCAACTAAGACCAAGAGAAACAATTCTTAAAAATAAGTATGAAAATTTAGTTATAAATAGTTAGAGTGTTATAAGTTTCATCAAGACTATATAATGGTTTACTTTTATAAATTTTGACTTGGATGGAGAGTTGTCTCATTGGCACTCATACCACATCTTCTTATATTTATATACGCAAATGACATTTTTAACATAGAAACCGTAATTTTATTTTACAAATTCAATGTACATTTTCGTAAATGAAGTATGTCAAGTTCACCCTTTGTTGTTTTTTTTTTTTTTTTTTTTGCTATGAGTTGGGCCAATCCCTAAAGTGAATATCGTGTATAGAAATTTAATAATTTTGAGTGAAAGTTAAATTTTGATATCGTATTCATCTTCTCAAAAGCAGGTACATTTAAATTTTACAGCTTCGAAATTATGGTATTCAGTCAGAAAAAATGCTCTGTATAAGATGACCGTAGGCTGTCACGTTTTCTGTGCGGCAAAGAACATCAGTAAAAATCTCGAATGGGTCCGTAGGTGGCCTTATGCAAGGCAAAACTTCGGTTCCATCCAACATAACGCCATTTCTTGCGGAAGTCTGGAATCCCCATCTTTTTACCTTTTTGTAGAACTGAAATTTATTGTGAACTGACTATTTTGTTTTCGTCCCAGAAATGTATGTAATATTTGCCATTGGTCTTTACGCAAGCGGCAATATTATCAATCAATCGATTCATATTACTTAACAAATCCTTGTTTTCAGGAAAAAAATTAAGGAAATAGTATATTTCATGAATGTAGGACAGAAAGTCACAGGACAAAAAGTCACAGACAAAAAGTCACAGACAAAAATTCACAATTCAGTTTTGATTTATTTACTTTAATCAAGAAAACGATAATTTAAAAAAGATTTTTTTGGGTTTTTTTTCTTGAACTATTATATATAAAGCAAATTTGTTATTAAAATGTATTCAGTAAATTTCAGTAATGATCAAATAATTGATATAATGCCAAACACAATTTAATTTAAGAAACCTTTCTATTCCAGGGTCAACTTTTTCTTGTTAAATGGGAAGGTTACCATGCCAATGAAAGTACTTGCCAGGGAACCAAGAAATCATCTACCTGAGAATGTTGTCCAAGATTTTTTCAACCCAGTGATCTCGGACAACATAGTTAAGATATATTCGTCTCATCTTGAAGAAAGCTTCAGACAAAGATTAAAATCAAGAAATGACACATTTTCTCTCATGTTTCCAAGTGACCTGTATATTTATACGTTTAAATCAACAAAGGAAAAACTCGCAGATAAAGAAGATTTCGAGCAACTGCAACTTGGTGAAAATTGGGACACATTGTACAGAGACAATGGCGTAGGGAATGCACTAAAGTTTCCTGTTAGAGTCACACCAGTGGTAAAATTTACAAACAATTTTGTACCTGTGGACGGAAAAGTTGTAAATAAAAAGTACATTATGGAAAAGATTCGCGTAACATCTGCCACCCGCATCGTATTTGCCTGACGATTAGTAAAATTACCTTAAATACGTTAACGCAAATAAATCTTTGGAGTTGATTTTTTTTTTCATTTAGTGCGACTATTGGAACACCATGTCCGATCATTTGTCACCATTGAATGAACTGAAGTTCAGAGATGTCATTCACGTTGTCAAAACGTCGCCGATTATTCTAAACAGACAATCGATCAGTGAAACAGAGGTGGCGTTTAGTCTTGGATTATCAAATAACTTTTTATACCAACTGAATGATGCTGTGGCAAAGTATTCTCTGTCATTTGTCAGTATTTTGAACAGTCAGTGCGACCATTTTCAACTAATTGATTGCGAGAGACTCAATTCCAGACTTAAAATCTATGCTACAAAATTTTGTTAGAAATTAAGCCGATAAGAGGTGGTCAGAGAAAAACTATTTTTGAAACACAAATCTGTCACTATTTTTAAACATGAATTATTAAATGTGAAAAAATACAGTACACTCTTTCTGAATTAGACAAGAAAGAGAAAGTCAAACTTGACCAACTTGCACCTAAAACACAGTCTAGGACACTGAAGAAACTAGAAACAGACGCACAGAGAGCTCTTTGGTTTTCTAACACTTTCGGCTTGACTCCAAAATGCCTAACTATGACCAGCGCCAAAGGAAAAGATATTTCTTTAAATTTTCAAGAAAAAAAATTGTTCAGATTTTAATTGTATGACACTTGAAGACCAAGACAAGATAAGGAAATTGGTATTTTTGATGGATAGGTTCTGTGTAAGTGATGCCGCTTACCACGAGTTGACAATGGTTCACAATGACATGCCAAGATCTTATTTATTGGTACAGTGTAGAAATGAAGTTAATAAGTCATTTGAAATAGAAAGGTTACCAATATAAGCTCTGAAATTGAAAAATTGTTAGAGAGACATGTAAATAAGCATGATGATGTTAACCAGGTTTATGTTAAATTTTCTGGTGATGGTGCAAAAGTTAGCAGAATTTCCAACTTTGTATTTTTTTCATTATCAAATGCCTCTATTGCAAACACTACATCTTTTCAAGAACAGCAAACATTTGCAATTGTCGAATGTTCAGAAAATCATGAAAGTCTGAAAAATGCTGCTTACCTGTTTTTAATCAAATTAACAATATATTGTCTAGAGAGAAATGGCATATAGCTGGTACGGATATTAATGTCAAATATTTTGTTAGTTCAGATATGAAGTTTATTCAACTATTATTAGGGTTAGGTTCCTCTACTGGAGAATATGCTTGCCCTTGGTGTAAGGTTAGCAAAAATGAAAGATCCAATTTGTCATTTCATTGGAACTTTTACCATGAACCTAGCATTGCTAGAACAGTTGAAGAAATTGCTCAAGAAGCAAAGCAGAATAAAAAGAGATTTGGCTGCAAACATGCCCCATTTTTGAATTTGAGTGTCGATCAGTATATCCCTGATGAGCTCCATTTAATGCTCAGAGTAACAGATGTCTTGCTAAGAAATCTGATCAATGACGCAAAAGATCTGGATTCTGATTTAAAACTTAAACGTTTACCACAAACAAATTTAAAAAAATTAACAGAATTAATACAGGGATGTGGGGTGGCATTTTCATTTTGGACCAATAAAGCGGGTGAGTTAGATTGGACAAGTTTGTCTGGTTCAGAGAAAGTTAAACTTTTAAATCAGCTTCCAGATCAGTTATTGCTGCAAGATGGTGTTATTCATGACGAGACAAGAAACGATGTTGTGAGTTTATGGAAGGATTTTCTTTTCTTGTATAAATACATTAATGAGAGTACAGATTGTGGATCTATTGTTTTTGAGAAAAACAAAGTTTGGGTTGAAAATTTTTTAAAGATTGGTTCAAAATTTAGAAATGGTTATAATTTACACAATGTCACTCCTTATATGCATTGTTTTGTTTATCATTTACCATACTTCGTTGAAAACTTTGGGCCTTTGAAAAATTTTCTGGCCAAGGTGTAGAAAAAAACAACGATATTGTGAAACAGATCCACCAAAAAAAGAGCAATAAGTGGGATTCTGCTGTTAGTGCTTTAACAACTAGAAAACGGTTAGAATTTGGATACATGAATAATATGGAAAGGAAAAAGGTCATATTTTAAAAAGTCCGAATGGTGGGATGGGTCATTGAAAATTTCTAGGTCTGGAAAACGAAAGGAAATTTTGAAGGAAATAAGTGAAGCAAACATTAACAGCAGAACCTCTCTTGATTTTGGAGAAATGAATGAACATGATTTACGAGCATTCTTAAAAGATCATGGAATAAACACAAAAATAAGAAATAGAGAGATGTTGATGAATCTGGTTTCATCAAACTGTCTATATATTTAACTTTTGTTATTTATGTCATTTCTTAATGAGAACAATTTACATAGACTGATACAATAAATATGTGTATATACTAAAATTTGTTATCATTCATATATGTTTTGAAAGTATAGTTTATTCCGCATATTCATATATAAGGCAAGACATTTTGAATTTTTTATAAAAAGAGTTGTGGTACGATTGCCAATGAGACAACTATCCACCAAAGTTCAAATGGATGATACCAATTATAGGCGGCCTTCAACAATGAGAACAATCCATACCGCATGGTCGGCTATAAAAGACCCCGATATGAAAAATATGAAACAATTCAATTGAGATAACTAGCGGCCTTATTTTTAACAAAACAATTTACGAAAAATTAATAGGACAGACATGAACCAACGACAACCACTGATCGTACTACTGGCTCCTGACTTGGGACAGGCACATAAAGAAGGGTTAAAGACGGTGTTGAAGGCTCAACACTCCCCTAATCTGGGACAGTGGTGTAACAGTACAAAATAAATACATACTATAAAAACCATTTTAAAAAGGCTTAACTCATCAGATGGATACAAATAGAAATACATTTAACAAAAACACAGAGTGGACGTGGCGGGTATTTATACTCTAAAAAAAAGACACTAAGTACAGCTCTGAGAGTACCCACAGTCTCTGACAGCTAGTTCAAAGTCCAGTTTTAATATGATAACTTGACTTTTCCGATTTCTATATGGTTAAGTGAGGTGTGGTATGATAGTCAACGAGATATCTATCCACCAGCATTCAAATAAAGTGGATATAAGCAATTAGTTTTCACCGTACGGCCTTCAAAAATGAGAAAAGGCAATACCGTATAGTCAGCTATAAAAGGCCCCGACATGAAAATTGTGAAACAAGTTAGTCTCACATACGCATGGTGCATAGACCCATCTCTCCTTTTTGTCGTTTTTCTTTCAGTTGTAAATGTTTTTTTTTTAAATATTTTTTAATGTGTTCTTGCTCTTCGATCCATATGATATTACAATAACAATAGTTTATATATGCTAGCTGTCCTTCTATTCATATTTTCACTGAATATAAGAAAGGGGCAGCATAGAACAAGAACACATTAACTATTTGTAAATATAGCCTTTATAGGTTATAATATTGAAGAAATTTAAACACCAATAAGAGAAAAAAAAGGGGGGGTAGCATGACCAACTACTTAATAATAAGAAGACACCAACTCCAAACTTCTCACTGAAGTAATATGACCAATATCAAGATTAAGAACCCTGGGGTTTATCACTAATTAAATAAAGTTGTTCACATAACCATGGAAGTATTAAATTGACAGGAACTACAAAGATGTGTTAACACTTATTTGTGACAATATAATATTTCTATGAACAAACTTTGGTTAGAAGATACCCCCCTGTGTGATAAATCGGCAAATGCAAACAGTTAATCAATTTAATCTAGAGATAAAAAAAATCGTTTTATTTTATATACATTTTCACAGATAGTGATTACAAATTTCTTAGTATTTTAAATAAGATCATTTATTATTATTATTAAATATTGTTTCAATATTGCATTCTAAGATTTGAAATTTTATCATTTCAAAACGAAAGTTTAGGAATAAAAATGTGTTTATTTCCAATTATGGTTAAGATACCACGAATCAGAGAACTAATTTTATGAAATAGTAGTATTTTCCTGTTTTCATTATTTATTATCCAAAAAAAGATTTCTTTTGTCGAAATTAGGAAATTTTGATAAAAATCTGATAGTTTTAAATTGCTCACCGAGATATAATTCTATTATGACACATGATATCTCGTATGTGTATTGAAAGTAAGTCTTTTTAATTTTGGTAAATTGACATAACCTCGATTTTGAATGTATCTGTGTCTTATTCTATTTTTCATTTTTTTTATCGAAATATAACATGGCCACGGTATATTAAATTCATTAACAAAATACGTCATTTGGATATATTTTTCTGTATCAAATCTCTTAAAATTCGATAGAACTTTCAATACTTATAGTCTAATAATTACCACTTTTCATTTCGAAATAATAAAAGTGGGCAAAGCAGAAACTATTATAAAGTCAACCTTTCTATTATGTCGATCCATTTATATACTGTATACAACATCGGTCGAACGGAGGTTTGGAGTTTGCCTTTCAAAATGCAATTGACAACAGAAAACATTAATTTAAAATATTTTTTTCTTGATAATTAGATTGTTTTATCATTTTTCAATCTTATCTGCTATGGAAAAATAAACTGAGACGAAAATTGGAATTTTTATGAATTTTTTAAAGCATCAACCCATTGTCCAAAATACAATAATCACAATAGAAACATAGGGGAATAAGAAAAAAAATATGAATGCTATTTTCAAAAGGCCATTGACAACAGTAAACACTGACTTAAAGTTATTTTTTTTAAGAATCATATTTGGAAATCCTTCTAGAAGTTCACTTGCTATGGAAAAATTTTAGCACATTTAAGGTAAAAAAGATATATTAAAAATTATAACAGGGTATAAGTTTTTCCCGTTTACATTAATGGTAACTATTTATAAGATTTATCGATGACACAGCATGTGTACTGATAAGGCCGTTCAGATAAAATGTCCTTCATTCTTTGTGTATGAATTGGAGCAGATTTTTCAGGGATGGATTTATATTTCAGAAAGAAGTTTGTACATAAGAAGGATTAGAATTTTACAGTAAAATGTACGGAACTAAAAGCGATTTTCTGTTCATAGAAATGGGATAACTGAAAAAAATCAGTTGGAAAAAAGGGGGGAGAGAGTGTAGTGTTAGACTGTGGTTGATATTTGAGATAAGAAACATTTACAACATCATAGCTGCAAAGTTTGAAGTTATTATAAGTAATTTGTTGATTTGACCATAACAGGGACATTGACCCTGCAATAAAATGACGCGTACCATTTCGACAAAAAAATTCTAGTAAGGACGTGTCACGACAAACATTTTGGTTAAATGGTTTTGTCGATATCTATAACTCTTTATGGGAAGAAACGATATGAACTTAACGTAAAAATCACAACATGACCTTGACCTTTGACCTTGACCTAGTTTTCTTTATTTTGGACCAAGGACCTCAAATCAACAGACCCTAGGTCTCTATCACTTATGGTTTACCAGTTGCAAATGCATATCACTTATATCAAATGCATAAGGGGAAATAACTCTCATATGGAGTCTCCGGATGGCTTCGGTCAAAATTATTCTTCAGATCCTGAGGATATAACGAGCAAATTGGTGAAATAATTTTGTCGTAATCTTTTACGGTTGCGAAGGAGATGCGCACACATGAAAAACAGTGTTTGGGGAGATAACTCTTACAATAAAAAGTGTTCGGTTAAACAGGGTCAGTCTCAAATGCACAATCACTGTTCGATATCATATGCAAAAATCTAAGCGACATCTTGCGAAACCACTAAACACCGTAATGAAAAATGTGGCAGAAGAAGAAAAAAAATGAAAACCAATTGTTCAGAGAAAACTTGAACGTCTTTCCACCCGAATTCACTTAAGATAGAAAAATTTTGATAAAAAACAGTATGTTCGGTCTTAAATGATAGCTTATCACACACTGAATTTGAAAATACAATGTTTAAGGCACTTTTTTCATCAATAAAGGGAGATAAAAAGCCACTTCCAGTTAAATTAAAGTCACTTCCGGTGTAAAATAATAGCTTACTTTACGCTGATTCCCAAAATATATAGTTTCTATATACTTTGCTTTAAATAAGAGAGATAAGTTGCTACTTCCGGTTTTAATAGCTTACTTCACGCTGATTCTAAAAACATATAGTTTCTATATACTTTTGCTTAAAATAATGGGGATAAGTTATTACTTCCTGTTTACAAAAGGTCACTTCTGGTTGATATGTTCAAGGTCATATGTCTACTAACCTAATGCAAAAGATCCCATGGCTTTATCATGTATAAATATGAATCTATAGCAAAGGTCAAAATCTAGAACATCAATATTACCTTTGACCTTGAACTAAATTTCAATGTCATAAAGCAAGGATCTCAAATCAAATGACCCTAAGTCTCCACTATGTAAGGGAAATGAGTTCTATCCCAATACAGCTAATTTTGAGTTTTAGAGGAGAGGAAACTCCCATCAAATGTCAACGCACCCTTTTAACCAAAATATACATGTCGCAAATAACAGTGTAGTAACAATATTTTGTTGACATCTTATACGGTTTCTGAAAAAGAAGCAATATTAAGCCAAAATTAAAATTTAGAACCTGACCTTGACCTTTGACCTTAACCTAATTTTCTTTTGGGTGGACCAAGGACCTAAATTTAAAAAAACCTAGGTCTGTATCACTTATGGTTTACCAGTTACAATTACATTTCACTTATTTTAAATACAGAAGGGGAAATAACTCTCATATGGAGTCTCCAGACCGCTTCGGTCAAAATTATTCTTAACATCCTGAGGATGTAACGAGCAAATTGGTGAAATAATTTTGTCGTAATTTTTTACGGTTGCAAAGGAGATGCGCACACAAGAAAAACAGTGTTTGGGGAGATAACTCTTACAATAAAAAGTGTTCGGTTAAAAGGGTCAGTCTCAAATGCACAATCACTGTTCGATATCATATGCAAAAAATCTAAGCGACATCTTGCGAAACCACTAAACACCGTAATGAAAAAATGTGGCAGAAGAAGAAAAAAAAAATGAAAAACCAATTGTTCAGAGAAAAATTTAACGTCTTTCCACCCGAATTCACTTAAGATAGAAAAAATTTTGATAACAAAACAGTATGTTCGGTCTTAAATGATAGCTTATCACACACTGAATTTGAAAATACAATGTTTAAGGCACTTTTTTCATCAATAAAGGGAGATAAAAAGCCACTTCCAGTTAAATTAAAGTCACTTCCGGTGTAAAATAATAGCTTACTTTACGCTGATTCCCAAAATATATAGTTTCTATATACTTTGCTTTAAATAAGAGAGATAAGTTGCTACTTCCGATTTTAAAAAAGGTCACTTCTGGTTGACATTTTCAAGGTCATATGTCTACTAACCTAATGCAAAAGATCCCATGGCTTTATCATGTATAAATATGAATCTATAGCAAAGGTCAAAATCTAGAACATCAATTTTACCTTTGACCTTGAACTAAATTTCAATGTCATAAAGCAAGGATCTCAAATCAAATGACCCTAAGTCTCCACTATGTAAGGGAAATGAGTTCTATCCCAATACAGCTAATTTTGAGTTTTAGAGGAGAGGAAACTCCCATCAAATGTCAACGCACCCTTTTAACCAAAATATACATGTCGCAAATAACAGTGTAGTAACAATATTTTGTTGACATCTATACGGTTTCTGAAAAGAAGCAATATTAAGCCAAAATTAAAATTTAGAACCTGACCTTGACATTTGACCTTAACCTAATTTTCTTTTGGGTGGACCAAGGACCTAAATTTAAAAAAAACCTAGGTCTGTATCACTTATGGTTTACCAGTTACAATTACATTTCACTTATTTTAAATACAGAAGGGAAATAACTCTAATATGGAGTCTCCAGACCGCTTCGGTCAAAATTATTCTTAACATCCTGAGGATGTAACGAGCAAATTGGTGAAATAATTTTGTCCTAATTTTTACGGTTGCAAAGGAGATGCGCACACATGAAAAACAGTGTTTGGGGAGATAACTCTTACAATAAAAAGTGTTCGGTTAAACAGGGTCAGTCTCAAATGAACAATCACTGTTCGATATCATATGCAAAAAATCTAAACGACATCTTGCGAAACCACTAAACACCGTAATGAAAAAATGTGGCGGAAGAAGAAAAAAAAAAAAAAAATTAAAAACCAATTGTTCAGAGAAAAATTGAACGTCTTTCCACCCGAATTCACTTAAGATAGAAAATTTTGATAATAAAAAAAAAACAGTATGTTCGGTCTTAAATGATAGCTTATCACACACTGAATTTGAAAATACAATGTTTAAGGCACTTTTTTCACCAATAAAAAAATGGAGATAATAAGCCACTTCCAGTTAAATTAAAGTTACTTCCGGTGTCAAATAATAGCTTACTTTACGCTGATTCCCAAAATATATAGTTTCTATATACTTTTGCTTTAAATAAGAGAGATAAGTTGCTACCTGATTTTAAAAAGGTCACTTCTGGTTGACATTTTCAAGGTCATATGTCTACTAACCTAATGCAAAAGATCCCATGGCTTTTATCATGTATAAATATGAATCTATAGCAAAGGTCAAAATCTAGAACATCAATTTTACCTTTGACCTTGAACTAAATTTTAATGTCATAAAGCAAGGATCTCAAATCAAATGACCCTAAGTCTCCACTATGTAAGGGAAATGAGTTCTATCCCAATACAGCTAATTTTGAGTTTTAGAGGAAAGGAAACTCCCATCAAATGTCAACGCACCATTTTAACCAAAATATACATGTCGCAAATAACAGTGTAGTAACAATATTTTGTTGACATCTTATACGGTTTCTGAAAAAGAAGCAATATTAAGCCAAAATTAAAATTTAGAACCTGACCTTGACCTTTGACCTTAACCTAATTTTCTTTTGGGTGGACCAAGGACCTAAATTTAAAAAAAAACCTAGGTCTGTATCACTTATGGTTTACCAGTTACAATTACATTTCACTTATTTTAAATACAGAAGGGGAAATAACTCTCATATGGAGTCTCCAGACCGCTTCGGTCAAAATTATTCTTAAAATCCTGAGGATGTAACGAGCAAATTGGTGAAATAATTTTGTCGTAATCTTTTACGGTTGCAAAGGAGATGCACACAAGAAAAACAGTGTTTGGGAAATAACTCTTACAATAAAAAGTGTTCGGTTAAACAGGGTCAGTTTCAAAAGCGCAATAACTTCGATATCATATGCAAAAAATCTAAGCGACATCTTGCGAAACCACTATACACCGCAAGACAAAAATGTGGCAGAAGAAAAACAATAATAATCAGAACAAATACAATAGGTCTTTCCACAGAAAAGTGGAAAGCCCTAATAAGGTTCACCTTGCAACATCTGCATGTGCATATCACAAGTTAATAGCCAGGTCAGTTGTACTTGAGTTGTTTACGCCTAAACTATTGTGTTAATTGTTAAAACAAGGATTGAATATCACCACTGCTCCCAAACCTCCAAATTTCACATCGAATCCGTTAAACAGTATGGGTGACAGCATGGTATAATATATAGATAAAAGATGTGGTATGAGTGCCAATGAGACAACTCTCCATCCATTACAAATTTGTAAAAAAGGTAAACCATTATAGGTCAAAGTACGGCCTTCAACACGGAGCCTTGGCTCGCACCGAACAGCAAGCTTTAAAGGCCCTGAAAATGACTAGTGTAAAAAGCCTCATTTATATGTTTCGGAGTTTAGTGTAACGTCCATTGTCGCTGAACTAGTACACATTTTTGTTTAGGGGCCAGCTGAAGCCCGCATCTGGATGTGGGATTTTCTCGCTGTTTTGAAGACCCATTGGTGGCCTTGGGCTGTTCTCTGCTCTTTGTTTGTGTTGTTGTCTCTGACACATTCCCCGTTTCCATTCCCAGTTTTACTTATTATACAAAAAGGGTTAAACCATCTACAACTTCCAACAGGTCAGTCACTATATTAGGGAAGCATTTTGATATTAAATAATTTTACAAAACTGATTAACTAATCAGGAAGTAATACTTCTTATCTTATACAAGAGTACATATGTGTTTGGTGTTATTTTTTCATATCATGAAGTTTAATGTCAATCTAATATAATTTGTCAATTACTAGTTAAATTGTTTGTAATAATTATTTATGTAAATGTAAACTTATGGCTGATGAGCAGTCGATTCTATTCTCTTTATACATTTTGGAAAGAAGAGAGAAAAGAAACCGTATATTTTAAGCTAATATCTCTATATATGAATAGTATGTTGAACCACGACAATAATACGCCATTGCTCCTTTTTCTCCTTTTCATCTTCTCTTTAGTAATTTATAAGTCGATGAGAAAAAGGACTGCAATGCCAACGTAAATTGTACTGAGTCAATCTTCTTTTCTTTCTTCAAAGACAAAAGCTCCTAATTTTTAACAATTACCGTGTTGCTCAGAGTTTATAAAAATAAGAAGATATGGTATGATTATCGATGAGACAACTCTTTACCAGAGAAAAAATGACGAAGACGTTAGCAAATATAGTTTAGTCTTGTTTTCTGTATTGTTTTATGAACTCGCTTCTTCGCCATGATGTTATAAGATTATCTGGACTGTTCGATATCATATGCAAAAATCTAAGCGACATCTTGCGAAACCACTAAACACCGTAATGAAAAATGTGGCAGAAGAAGAAAAAAAAAAATGAAAACCAATTGTTCAGAGAAAATTTAACGTCTTTCCACCCGAATTCACTTAAGATAGAAAAATTTTGATAACAAAACAGTATGTTCGGTCTTAATGATAGCTTATCACACACTGAATTTGAAAATACAATGTTTAAGGCACTTTTTCATCAATAAAGGGAGATAAAAGCCATTTCCAGTTAAATTAAAGTCACTTCCGGTGTCAAATAATAGCTTACTTTACGCTGATTCCCAAAATATATAGTTTCTATATACTTTTGCTTTAAATAAGAGAGATAAGTTGCTACTTCCGGTTTTAAAAAGGTCACTTCTGGTTGACATTTTCAAGGTCATATGTCTACTAACCTAATGCAAAAGATCCCATGGCTTTTATCATGTATAAATATGAATCTATAGCAAAGGTCAAAATCTAGAACATCAATTTTACCTTTGACCTTGAACTAAATTTTAATGTCATAAAGCAAGGACCTCAAATCAAATGACCCTTTGTCTCCACTATGTAAGGGAAATGAGTTCTATCCCAATACAGCTAATTTTGAGTTTTAGAGGAGAGGAAACTCCCATCAAATGTCAACGCACCATTTTAACCAAAATATACATGTCGCAAATAACAGTGTAGTAACAATATTTTGTTGACATGTTATACGGTTTCTGAAAAAGAAGCAATATTAAGCCAAAATTAAAATTTAGAACCTGACCTTGACCTTTGACCTTAACCTAATTTTCTTTTGGGTGGACCAAGGACCTAAATTTAAAAAAAAACCTAGGTCTGTATCACTTATGGTTTACCAGTTACAATTACATTTCACTTATTTTAAATACAGAAGGGGAAATAACTCTCATATGGAGTCTCCAGACCGCTTCGGTCAAAATTATTCTTAAAATCCTGAGGATGTAACGAGCAAATTGGTGAAATAATTTTGTCGTAATCTTTTACGGTTGCAAAGGAGATGCGCACACAAGAAAAACAGTGTTTGGGGAAATAACTCTTACAATAAAAAGTGTTCGGTTAAACAGGGTCAGTTTCAAAAGCGCAATAACTGTTCGATATCATATGCAAAAAATCTAAGCGACATCTTGCGAAACCACTATACACCGCAAGACAAAAATGTGGCAGAAGAAAAACAATAATAATCAGAACAAATACAATAGGTCTTTCCACAGAAAAGTGGAAAGACCTATTAAGGTTAACCTTGCAACATCTGCATGTGCATATCACAAGTTAATAGCCAGGCCAGTTGTACTTGAGTTGTTTACGCCTAAACTATTGTGTTAATTGTTAAAACAAGGATTGAATATCACCACTGCTCCCAAGCCTCTAAATTTCACATCGAATCCGTAAAACAGTATGGGTGACAGCATGGTATAATATATAGATAAAAGATGTGGTATGAGTGCCAATGAGACAACTCTCCATCCATTACAAATTTGTAAAAAAGGTAAACCATTATAGGTCAAAGTACGGCCTTCAACACGGAGCCTTGGCTCGCACCGAACAGCAAGCTTTAAAGGCCCCGAAAATGACTAGTGTAAAAGCCTCATTTATATGTTTCGGAGTTTAGTGTAACGTCCATTGTCGCTGAACTAGTACACATTTTTGTTTAGGGGCCAGCTGAAGCCTGCATCCGGGTGTGGGATTTTCTCGCTGTTTTGAAGACCCATTGGTGGCCTTGGGCTGTTCTCTGCTCTTTGGTAGTGTTGTTGTCTCTGACACATTCCCCGTTTCCATTCCCAATTTTACTTATTATACCAAAAGGGTTTAACCATCTACAACTTCCAACAGGTCAGTCAATATTCAAGGTAAGCATTTTGATATTAAATAATTTTACAAAACTGATTAACTAAGCAGAAAGTAATACTTCTTATCTTATACAAGAGTACATATGTGTTTGGTGTTATTTTTTCATATCATGAAGTTTAATGTCAATCTAATATAATTTTTCAATTACTAGTTAAACTGTTTGTAATAATTATTTATGTAAATGTAAACTTATGGCTGATGAGCAGTCGATTCTATTCTCTTTATACATTTTGGAAAGAGGGGAGAAAAGAAACTATATTTTAAGCTAATATCTCTATATATGAATAGTATGTTGAACCACGACAATAATACGCCATTGCTCCCTTTTTTCTCCTTTTCATCTTCTCTTTAGTAATTTATAAGTCGATGAGAAAAAAGGACTGCAATGCCAACGTAAATTGTACTGAGTCAATCTTCTTTTCTTTCTTCAAAGACAAAAAGCTCCTTATTTTTTTTTAACAATTACCGTGTTGCTCAGAGTTTATAAAAATAAGAAGATATGGTATGATTATCGATGAGACAACTCTTTACCAGAGAAAAAATGACGAAGACGTTAGCAAATATAGTTTAGTCTTGTTTTCTCTGTATTGTTTTATGAACTCGCTTCTTCGCCATGATGTTATAAGATTATCTGGAAATCTTTAATTAGTATACTATGGAGAGCATTAATCCTGAATATTTAATGCAAACTCATAGACAAGTGAATTTTGGCTCAAAATGGTCTAAATATATTTCTCTTTCACCATAAAGTTTCCTTTGTGCTCGCTGCAAATTTGTTGGTTAGTTTAATAAACAATGACATCAAAAGCACTATTTTGTGTCAGAGTAGACACTACTTTTACATACGTTCTAAATTGGAGGGAGTAATTGGTGGTCTGACACCTAAAGAGCCAAAAAGTTGATCCAAGGTATTTTGTTTTGCTTTTTTCTTAATCCTTGGTCAATTTGTAGTAGAAAATATCCTATCTAAGCATTATACGACTTATATTACAAAATTCACAGCTCAATTTAAAGAAATTTTAAGAAAATACTTGGAAATTTTATTTTGGACTACAGGAACATAAACTTTCAATATCAAGATCAGTTTCGGTTGATTTTTCCTTGTTTGTCCTACTGTTTTAAAGACTTTCCACAAATTTTACAATGAGTTTAGTAAAAAATCAAAGGTATTGAAGAGTCAAGGAATATTGACTAGACTTTTTCACCAGGTGTCAGTAATGGGACAAATAATTGATCAATAGTGCAGTTATAGTCATTAAACTATTTAGCTATATAATCAAAGGAGCTTTACTATCAGTCAATAAAATTTAAGGTTGAAAAACTTTCATTTGAGACAATAAATGGGATTGTGGTGAGTTTATGCAGTGTTTACATTAGGCTATGTTATCTGCCAAATACATGGAATGACGCAATGATATAAATTAGGGGAGAAAATCAAATAATTTCATTAAATCTCCATGAAGACATTTCTGTTTTTTTTTGTTTGGTGTTAAACAACCTATGTTTTAATGGTTAATACCACAATTTTAAGTGACTTGACTGTTACTTTACAAAATGGCACAAAATAACACATCGATCATTAGATTTTAAGTGTCCTGTGTTCGATCTATACCGGCAGGTTTTTTTTCTTTGTAAACAAAACTTTCTAAATTTTTCATTTTTCCTCAGCACACATTTTTTTCTTTTGCATCTTTCAAGCCATTTGCGTCAAAATATTAAACATCTTAAATCTGTAAAAGGAGTAAATCATATACCAAGTGGAAATAAAAAACTCTTGCAAAAAGATGCGGTAGACACCCAAGGCACACTAATACTCACAAGTAGAAGACAAACTGACAACGCCAAGGCAAAAAGCGAAAAAAAGACAAATAGACAAAAACAAAGATATACAAAACACAACATCGAAAACCAAAGACTGAGCAGCACGAATCCCATCAAAAAATGATGGCAACCTCATGTGCTCCAGAAGGGTAGGCAAATCTTGTTACACATGTGGAACCCGTAAGTTAATACGGACAAATTAATGATCAGATAAACAACGTTTCCTGAAAAAAATAATGAGAAACATGAGCCCCCAAAAACAGAGGTGTATTAATATGTTCCAGAATGATCAGCGTTTCCCAATTAATCATCCAGTGATACCCATTGTGTAACTCTTTCCGCAAAACAACCGTTGGCCATAATCCTGTAATTAGGCGTCATAAAAAGGCGGTTGGTAAATGTTTCATATCTAGACCTATATTTAGACACGATTAAATTCATTAAATGGTTGTATAAGTAATTTCTATGTACCCTTGACCGAGTATGCAAGATCGATATATAAAACAATTTTTGGTGAAAAAGATTTAATAGACAAGAAATAATATTACAAAATAAGCAAGACACAAAATAGATATAATAAAACTACTTCTTTGAAACAAAAAAGGGGTGAACTCAGGTGTCTGCAGAATAACTTGGCACTCAAGAAATTGTATATCCCATTGGGTTACCAATAAAAACCTCGCGTGTTTGTCAGAAAAAGCAGAAAATGTGCGTTTAAACGAAATAATGCACATTTTTCATAATATTAGCACTTTCACATTTACCCAAGTTCACATCAGTAAGATGACCCAGAATCATAAAGTAATTCACTATATACATATGGCCTTGTGGCGGTTTGTACCACGTGCACAAATTGACAAAATGTATCGATCTATACTGGCCTAAAAGTCTATTGTCAAAAACGATGTCGTACACTGTAGCTCCTTCATAATCTCTCACTAAAAGCCGGTTATTGTGTTTATCAAAATGTACCGACCAAGGTGTAACTTTGAACTTGAATAATTTTCTTCCATTTTGTCCATCTTTTGAAATGACGATTAGATTTTTGGAATCTCGTCCAACTACGTAGACATTACCATAACCATCTGTTGTTATTCCTGTTGGATGCTGCAGGGAATCACTCTCATATTTCCATATAAGGGTTCCATCAAGACCAAGACAACTCACAAAATTTTGGTAAGAGTAAGAATAATAAATGTGTCTATGAGATATTGCAATATTATAAATCAAATTTGAGATGATTCTTCATCTTTTATTTGCCGAATCTTCAGTCCATCAGTATTATATAGATTGATACCTTTAAATGTCAGCTTCACTACCAATTGTCCATCATCACAGGATGTTCCCCAGCATGTACTTGTTGTTCTAACTGATTTAATAGTTTTATAATTATAATCCTTTATTTCTGCTATCTCATATTTTTCTCCATTTCCGTATGTTACAGCTATCCGACCACGTGAAATCTCTGTTCTGTCACATGGTGTGCCAGGTACAGGAATATCTTTTATACGAGTTCCTTTTTCATTGAAAACTATAAGTTTCCTACCTGGACCATCTGCAAGAATAATGTCTCCATTACTGCATATCATACATCCAAATAGAATTTTACTTAATTGTTGAGTATTGTATTGGATGTATATCTTCCGTTGTAACCGGACTTGATCTATTTTGAAACTTTTTGTGTCAAGTGGTATCTGTGCCTCTTTCATACTCGGATAGTTTATTGGAACAGTATTTCGGCTGCGGTCTATCCTAACTGATCCTAATGATTTTGTTTCAAGCATGTCTTCCATTGTTTAGTATTCAGGTCCAAGGTCAATTCATCCATTTTGTGTTGATTTGCGATTTCATGAAGCCAGTTATTAGTCTCTGTGGTTACTGACTTATCAATTTCTCTAATTGCAAGAAACAGTTGTACATCTGTCGCCATTTCTTTCAGCTGGGAGATGTTGGATTGTATAGCGTATGCTGCTTTAGTTTTCGATTCTATTTCGAATAACGAATTATTGATTTCCATTTCACAGGTTCTAGCTTTGAAAGATAAATCGATAATCTAAGCGATCATTAAGCATTTCCTTGACTGAAGTTATTTTATCACTCTGAAGCTGTTTGAAATTCCGTTCCCGTTCTGCTTTTAACTGGGATAAGTTCTTGAAAAGATTTCAGACATTTTGTTCTAGATTACAAAACGAAGAAGATGAAACAACATTTTTAGCAACATCATCCAATGATACAATGCCTTTGCATTCTCTGTGGTTCTCTGATATACATAAAGAACAGACAGGAGCATCATGGGAACGACAATAAAGATCAAGAACTTTGTTGTGGTTTTTACAGGTTTGTGACATCAAATGTCCGATGGAAGCCACGTGGTGACATTTTTCAACCGGAATTACTTTGTGGTTTCTAGTAGCCTTGATACCCTGATGACTGTCAGCACACGACTTACATAGGCCTTCCTCGCACGATAAACACCAAACCTTTCCAGGCATTGTTATATTGTTATATAAGCATGGTCCACAGTTGACGTCTGAAGTTGTACCAGATGCCATATCTAAAAAAGAGATGACAGATCAATGAATGGATTCAATTTTAACTTAATTATTAGTCTTGTGCTTTGTTGTTTGAACATGTTTCTTACTCAAGCACTTGTATAGATACATTTGTACCAGAACATTACCATGTTTAACCTACCTAGCTATATTTGCATCTGAATCCCAACCCTTATCATTGCAAAACGTGGATTTATTGGGAATGTTTTTCGCGCACTAAATTTGTATGCAATATATAGTTCACTGAACATTTTATGACAAACAATAATCAATTAACATACACATCTACGCTAGTAGATTTTGTGATTTTCACTATTTCCACTTCCATGAAATAAAGATAAAAATTTGGAGATGTGGTATGATTGCCAATGAGACAACTATCAACCAAATTTCAAATGAAGCGGATGTAAGCAATTATAGGCAATCGTACGGCCTTCAACAATGAGAAAAAAAACCCATACCCTATAGTCGGCTTTTAAATGTAACGACATGAAAAATATGAAACAATTCATCTGAGAAAACTAACGGCCTAATTCGTAACAAAACAATTTACGAAAATCAAATGAGACAGACCAACGACAACCACTAAACTACAGGCTCCTGACTTGGACTGTATTCCTGTCACGTAGTGTTGTCATTTTAGCGGTATTTTTTAACATTGCCATAAAGGCTGGATGTTTGGCTAGCCATAAAAGCAGGTTCAACCCACCGTTTTTTCTTAAAATGTCCTGTACCTAGTCAGGAATATGGCAGTTTTTATCAAATAGACATAATTTATATATAAGTCCGTTTCTTTGTTTGTTGGCGTTTGTTTCTGGTTGCAGTTCAGTGTTTCTGTTGTTCCGTTGTTTTCCTCTTATAGCTGATGTGTTTCCCTCGGTTTTAGTTTGTAACCCGAATTTGTTTTCTCTTAATCGATTTATGACTTTTGAACAGCGATATACTATTGTTGCCTTTATTTGGAACAGGCACATACAGAATGTGGCGGGGTTATCCGTGTTTGAAAGCGCCAACCTCCCCTTACTTATGACAGTGGTGTAACAGTACAACATCAGAACAAAGTAACAATTAGTTACTTAAGGCTTAACTCATCGGATCGATAAAAAGCACATAAATATTATGTTGTCCTGGGGGGGGGATAATTTTGATATATTTATGGTAGGGTTGTGCCATATTTGCCTAAAAAATGTACCGATTTTAATATAACATTCACTGAAATTCAGTCCCTATAGTTATATATAAATATTTAAGAAAGAATGACCTTTACTTATATACAATATTTAAAATATGACCCATGCTTATAAGCACTAAATCTATGTCATCACTCATAATTCCCGTGCTTCATTTTGGAACTTATTTCAAAGGCGAACTTTCAAATGAATTGATTTAATTTGATATAATAATTGACCATTAAAATGATTAATAAAGTAAGATTCTCAAAAGCATATTAATATATGATACTAAAACACACCCGTGACATCGCGGGTCCGTGACTGAATTAAAGTATATACGCCTTATTTTTCAGTTCAACTGAGTTCGACTTAAAAAAGTTTTTCCAGAACGTTCAACTTACATGTTATTTTGTGATGCGATCGGAAGCTATATGTTACATATACTATTGGTATCGGTATCGGACTCGACCCGGAACTTCTTAATTATTGACAATTATTGGCAAAACAAATGGGCCTGGAGTGGTGTAATTTTTAATCAACAGCATTGTACTATATTAGTTATATATAAAGTTGAATTCTTTGATTCATCGTTTTACGTCATGACGGCTGACAAATTGGACCTCGTTGTTTTAGTATTATAGATGTAGATCATATCCCCAAATCAATCAACAGTTATCAAACGTAAATGCATTTTAATATAGGATGTCATTAAAAAGGGGGGTCATTTTTATATAAAATCTCGAAAAATTATGACCGATATTTTTGGCACATCCCATATACCAGATAATAGGAAGCCCACCCCGTGTGTACAACATTCAACATTTCACCGTTCAAGATAAACATACGTTTGATATTTTCAAAATTATTTTACAAAAATGATTAACTGAGCAGGAAGTAGATATAAAATGACATCAAAGTTCTAAATAAACATAAACCGTTCAATAGTAGAATACAAAAATTTTCTATTTATATATGTACAAACTTAAGGTTAAACCTTACCAGATCACCACTCTACGTAAGGTTGTGTATCAACAGATTGGTCGTGTAATACTATGATGCCAATTGCATACGATTTAACGTAGTAAATTAGAGTGAAATTATTTTCTCTTGTCTTTTTCATGATGTATAGGTGTCGTACCTATCGCACGGTCAGTTTACCGCCGAAACGGCGGTTTCGGACATTCAGCACGACAGCGCCAAAGCGATCGGTTCTAAATTACTTAGTAAATTTTAATTTATTTACTAGTCCCTCCTTTTTTTTTTTAATCATTAATGAAATAAGATTGATAGGACTGGAGGGTTGTTTTTCCTCTTGGTATTATGTTGTGTGAAGTATATATTTTTGTATATATACATATGTGTTTGTTGAATGTTCATATGTAACATATTTAATAAACTCAGCAGCGGCGTTGTCGTGTAACTTTGCACTTTATTTATGAGTTTTTGTATTCTTCGTACTTTAACAGTATGTTATTTTCTTTTAAATGGTTTTTCAAAGGCATACATTATCATGGGGTGACGTACATGAGACTAGTATTTTGGAGTGAAGTTCTTTTAATACAGAATGTAGGTTGTTACAAGAGAACAAGTTGTACAACAGTTGTACAATAAGTTAGGTTAGACATGTTAGATATGAAATAGATTTATCTCCCTTGCAACATTTATTATACTTTTGCCATTTTAAAAATAGTATATTATTTTTTTTTCAAAATAATTGTTTATATCTTTCATGTATTTATATAAAATAAAATCATGGCAATGTACATATAAACAATTGACTTTTATTAAGAAAATATGGTTGAATTAAAAGTATGTGTAATTATGTTTAACAGTTTAAATCATGCGAGGTTCTGAGATGCGAATAGATCGTTCTTATAAGATTATCACAATTACTATAATTTAATTTATACAAGAGTACACGTGTGTTTGTAGTTAAAATGTTTTAATGGAATTCACTGTCACTATATACACAAGTTTACAATTGCCAATTTTACTGTTTGTAGTTTCACAAAATAGATTTTGTGCATAGACATATGTTATACAACTTGTATTATATATGCCTCTAGCTGGTTTGAGCAAATAAATTTCGGCGTTTTGCATTTGTGCCGATTTTTTCTTTCACTTACGCCGATTTTGTCTTTCATTTGCGCCGATTGTGTACAGGTAAATTACAGGTGAATGCTATTTTTTATTTATCATTTTAAACCTCTTCCGTCAGACAATATCAAACGTGAAGCAGTCCTCGATTTCATCTGGGGGATGAAATAGTAGCCCCAAAAATTGCGATAGCCATTTACCAGTGTCACTTGATTTTTCATGTCGGTGCCTTTTATAGCCGACTATACAGTATGGGTTTTTCTCATTCTTGTTACGGTACATGGTTATACTCGTTCTGTGTTTTGACAATATACATCGGTAAGCTATGTTATTATGTTTCAAGACACTGACCTGCCGATATGTATGGCCATCGATGATGAAAAAATGACTCCTCGGCTCGTTTCAGTGTGCAATATGTCCACCGTTTCACAACGAAGTTCCCGAACAATATGAACCAAAATTAATTTAAACATAAATGAACACCATTTATATATCCAGATTTTACCAATATATCGTCTAGCTATAGTACATGTACATGTATTTACTCACCCGTGTTAAAATGCAAATGCAAATAGGAGCAAATATAGAATCGGTGCTAGTGATAAAAAAAAAATAGAATAGGGGCTACTGAAAGAATCAAATCGGCGCAAATGAAAGATCGAAATTTTTAAAAATCGGCGCAAATGTCATACGCCCATAAATTTGGCAGTTGCATCTAATGTGCTATTTTACTTGGTCCGGCAAAATAGCCTCCTTAGTGTTATTTTTCCGGCTCCGGTTAAATGGCGATTTATATAGAGTTATGTTACTTTGCCGATCTTATATCAGATTTTTTTTTTCAGACTAAATGAAATAAAGGAGTAGGTCCGGTAAGGGCCGATTTTGGCCTAAAATTTTAGGTTCATCTGATGAAAGATTTTGGACGCTTTTTAAACACTCAAGTGTCTACTTCAGTCGATTCAATTAGTTTATGTGAAAGATTTGAACAGATTTAGTCATTAAAGACGCTCACATTTAAGCTTAAATATGAAAAATCTATCAAATATGCCATAATATGTCACTTTTCAGATGGTTTTTGTCATAAATGAAAGTGGCCGCATCCGTGTTCACTCTCAACCTTTATATATGTTATGTATTATCATCAAATACAACTTACATTTAAATATTAAGAATGAACACAAATGCGGCCACTTCCATTTAAGACGGAAACCGTCGAAAATTTAACTCAAATGCTAAAATTGTGAAGATTTCAGTAATTTAGCATGACTTAATGATGCTAGAACCCGATATATGTGCATTGTATTGTCAAAAACAGCCCATATTTATGTAGCAGAAGTATTCTACTTTCCAATAAATAGCTAAAAGTTTACATTTTAACAGTTTTGTAAAACTGCTATATTTTAGGGCCAAAAAAAGGGTCTTACTGGACCTACTCCTTTTTCATTGACGTTCGAAAATGGACGACTTCACTTCGTTTTAAAAAAAACTTAAAATAAGCGCTATGTTCGACTCAAATGAAGAGCTAAAGCAGGTCTTGGAGGTATTTGAAAAGTATAACTATGTGCAACTGTGGAAACGTGGTTCAAGGACTATAAAATTTATGAAAACTAGAGCACCAAACAAAACATTTAATAACAATCTAGGCTATGGTGCAATAAAGTACTGCTGTGTTCATGGCACAGAGACCACAAATCGTCATCCACTGGTTAGTCAAAATGTTTCATCATTACATGTACATGTATCTCTGTTTTTATCTTGCAATTATATACATTTACAAATGGTGGCACGCGTTTGAGATGACAAGCAGCACAGAAACTAACATTGTCAAAACTTGCGAAATTGTCCGTCATTCAACATCTTTCAAATCGATTTAAACCAAACTTGATATACACTTTGCACTAAGAAGTGAGTTCTAATGTAATGCATAATATTACAAACCTAAAATAAAGAATAAAAAATAATTGTGTTATTCTCGCTAAACAACCTATCCTAAACAAACTACATTTGTTGTATTTTAAAAACCCTATGATATCCAACAAGTGTTCTGTGCAGTTCATGTCTGCATTCGCAGCATTTTCTTGTGCAAGACTAAACAATGCACCAAAAGCAAGGCACTGCATGGTTTTTTAACACTTGTAAAGCATTTTGAAGATGTTGAGATTTACTTTTATTTTCAAAACTTATTTTTTATTAAAATATCAATTTAAGTATGCATGCTTTGCTTATGTATACATTTTAAAGAAGATATATATATATATATATATATATATATATATATATATATATATATATATATATATATATATTAGAGATTTCTTCAGTATTAACATGTTAAAATGTATGTCACAACATTTCTTTCTATTCGTAATTAATATAATATTAATATATTAATCTTCATCGGATAACAGACAACACATGTTTCTCTTTTTGAAAACCAATAGAATCAATAATTTTCGTTGACTTGATTTACCATAAAAATAAATCGAGTTATCTCCCATCTTACAGCGATTTAACAAACATTTCATGGCCAGTGGATTCAAATTAAAATGGCCTCAAAAGTACCTCACATGATGTCTTTATCAAAGGTATAGTATGTTAATAGATATAATGTTATTGTTTTTCGATAAGTGTGTACTATTTTATCGCGTGAAAATAAATGACTGGACGGTAGACGTGAGATGAGAAATTAGTCTCCAAGGGAGCTAATTCTTAGTGTTTTGGCTTAATGTTGTTAAGGCCATACATATAAATATGTGGTTTTTATTAAGACTGATTGATTATTGTTACTTCACGTCTAGCGAGAACTATTTTCCTTTAGAAAAAAATGGTATGTACGTAGGGTTTATCACAGGCGATTAGGTACACCTTGGACATAATGTTAGTACAAAATGTATATACTATTCCCATGGTAATCTTAAAACTACTTATTTTTACTTAATCCTGCAGTCAGCAAACTATTGTACAAATACCACCTAGGTACACAAATATTTTTCTGCTTCATTTATTTGTATTTGTGCAATTAAAGTCTCCTTTTAAGGAAGTAGAGTTCCGTATTGCGCAAACGAATTCTTTTTGTCCGCGTTTAAACTAGGTCGATTTCTTTGAGAAATCAGAAATAACTATTTGGATTTAAACAACTAAACCTTGAAGTGCCGCTTGAAAGATAAAAACAACAAATGTACATTGCAGGAAATATATGATTTATGTGTTATGCGAGCCTCTGTTTTTTTCGTCCGGTTTCTAAAGCTCATACACAAAATTTTATAGACTTTTCCGACAATGCACATTTGTTGTTTTCATCCTGCAATTAACAAGCGGCAGGATTTTGAAAATAAATTACTTTGCACAAGACAGGATGAAAAATATTCTGTAACATAAAATATGCAGGATAGTTGAGGATACAAGTGTGTACGAGAGTGCACAAAATTAACACAAAGCCGCAGAAAAGTATTAGCATGCGAAGAAACAGATGAAATGAATGATCAATTGACCGAAAATCAATTGGTCGTTCTCTTATATATAGAAGTTTTAAATATGTGCTATGAAAATAGAAAATTTGATATTCAGTGCAAACCATGAAAAAAATACCCAAAGCCTGTATGTACCAAAGCGCCCTTTTTGTTTTAACAGTTTTTTCCGAGGGAAAAATCCGATTATTAAAATGGTGAGGTACGGCGGGCGCTCGAGGGTTGTCTGTCAACAGCTTTCGGTTCAACCAACTGTTTTAGAATTATAATATGTTGCTACAATAAAGAGCAGGGTTGATATTGACGATTTTCCATTTTACCGTTAGGAATTGAGATATATTGGGAACCTGCACTATGTGTCGTTTGCGTGCTATAACTTATAGGAAATATTCTACATTTTTTTCCAAATTTAAAAATGTTGTTACTGATGACAAAATAGAGGTCAAGTTTGGTATTTCCACACTTACCGTTCATGAGTTATGGCCCTTAATAGATTAGAAATTAACACTTTATTTCGTTTCCGTGTAGTAACTTCAGGCACTTGTTTCTGTCCATGGGAAGGTCGACAATTCATATGTAATAGAAGTCGACCTTCCCATGGATAGAAACAAGTGCCTGTGTTAGTAACCTATGAACCGTTCAACACATATATGCTTTCCAAATTTTATTTGTTGTTACCTGATGACAAAATGGTGGTCCAATTTGAATTTAACGATTTTCACCATTGCCTGTTCAGGAGGTAATTAGGAGCTACCATTTAATTTTTATGGGGGCTAGGATGAAATTTGAAAAAATAGGCAGGACAGGAGTTTTGAGTAAAAAAAAAAGGCAGGATGAGATTATTTGCAAAAAAAAAAGGCAGGATGACAATTTCTGTAAAAAAAAGTCAGGATAAACTAAAAAAAAAAAGGCAGGACCGAATAGAGGGAAAAATAAAAAGGCAGGACAAAATTTTTCATCCTAGCCCCCCATAAAAATCAAATGGTAGCTCCCTTACAATCGTCTTTGATAGATTGGAAAATAGGCACGGAACGTGGCAGGTCGTCATTTAACACTAAAAGTGCCAGTACAAACTTTAACTAGGTCAGCCAATGTTTAAGCTTAAACATGTTAAAGGAAAACAGTAGGTAAAAAAACTTAAAACACAAGTATTTTTATTTTTAGCTCACATGGCCCAAAGGGCCAAGTGAGCTTTTCTCATCACTTGGCGTCCGTCGTCCGTCGTCGTCGTCTGTTAACTTTTACAAAAATCTTCTCCTCTGAAACTACTAGGCCAAATTTAACAAAACTTGGCCACAATCATCATTGGGGTATCTAGTTTAAAAAAATGTGTCCGATGACGCTGTTTGCCAACCAAGATGGCCAACATGGCTAAAAATAGAACATAGGGGTAAAATGCAAGTTTTGTCTATTATTTTGAAAACCGTTATAAAAAGAGAAAACCTGACAGGTGCAAAAATGTTCAGAATGTTGAGCTCTACCAATTGTCCATATACGTTCCAAGTTCCACTTATAAGTCCACATTGTCGAAATCGTCAGTCAACTCCTTATTAGAGATATTGCCCTTTAATGACGATTTTTACCATTTTTTTTTGCGTTTTTGCCTTATTAAGTTATATCTTAAAAATTAAAATAGAAAGAAATTTAAATAAGTAAAAATGATCACCAAGACAAGATCTACAATTAAGATAATATGGAGGAATCGTCTGCCGACTCCTTATTGGAGTTATTGCCCTTAAATGACATTTTCACCATTTTTTTTTTGCGTTTTGCCTTATATGATAAAAATTATAATAGATAAATGGACACTTAAAATCACAAAAATGATCAGCAAGGCAAGATCTACTTACAAGTCAAATTTTGCTGATATAGTTAGATGACTGTCACTCTTTATAGGAGTGATTGCCCTACTTCTACAACGGTTGGAGAGTGTCCTTTGTTGAATATGCACATAGATCAATGTGAGCGACACAGGCTCTTTAGCATGTTTAGAGCCTCTAGTTATATTTATTATGAAAAACAAATGCATGGTATTTTGATGAATGTGTAGTAATTGATACTTCGAAGATTCAAGTATACACTGATAATTAAATAATACGTTGCATATATATATATAGCATGACACTTTATGTGTAAAACTTCTTTATTTATAAATGAACAAAGCAACCAAAATGTAATGTTTCAATGATATATTCTAGTTTATGCTGAGGTCAGAAGTTTTAAAATTGTATAGAAGTATGTTGCGAGTTGTTCGGAGAATTCCAGATAAAAGTCAACAGAAGGAATTAATGGAATGGATTAGACATGATTTTACTGCTAACAAACATCTGGAAGATGAGGTAGGATTTAGATTCTGTCTTCCGTATCCCGGTGATAGGTGATAGGACTTAATCTTTTATCTTTATGCTTTCAGTTATAAGTACACCAAGTCTTCTTGTTAGGCCTTAATCTTTCATTTCAATGCTGTCAGTTATATGTACAAGTCTTTTTTGCCTATTTTTCTCCAGTCTTTATTTTTGTTCCCTTTATTCTCC
The DNA here is from genome assembly GCA_017311375.1 of Mytilus coruscus. Classification (NCBI taxonomy): domain Eukaryota; kingdom Metazoa; phylum Mollusca; class Bivalvia; order Mytilida; family Mytilidae; genus Mytilus; species Mytilus coruscus. Next base: position 79,232,993 of record CM029603.1, on the reverse strand, counting down.
ATCTTTTGCCTATTATTCTCAATTCGGTATAAAACCTATCCAAATCCTCACACATGCACCTGATTGAGGTTAATTCCCCAAAAGGCATAGCACCGATATTAATACATGTAAGTTCGATTTGTTTTTAATTCCAGGAAATAAAAATCATACTTCTATCGAATATGGGTGTCTGTCGGAAGTTTTGCATTATGCCAGTTACATTCAATGGTTGTCATCATTTAACATGATCGAGATATAGTTTGCATACAGCTTTGTGTGAATTTTAAAGTTTTCGTGTCATGATTTTATCGGTATCTCTTAGAATAAGAGTTTTGAATGTCCATTTTGGTACCTACAGCCTCTTTTTGAGTAATTTAAGTTGCATAACCCGTGAAAAGTTTCAAATTATGATTTTAATGAAAATAGCAAACATTTTTTTTTGTTTTAGGATGCTATTAAAATGATGATAACAAAAGGAAAACAGTCAATGAGAGAACTGGAGCAGTCAATATCTATTTTATGAAAATGGTAGGCTAGAAAACTAAACTGTTTTGTGAAAATTAAATATATAATAAGTAATTCCTCTCAATATGTATTTTCCAGCAATATATTGTTTACTTACATCAAAGCTTTTAACTATCCGTACATTATTATGATTATGTCAAATTTTAACATTTAATCATAATTTCAGATAAAATTGATTAATCGTGTAGAGTGATGTCCTATAATTCCTGTCAAAATCTACTTCAGAAAGATAGCGCATGACGTATAAACATTTTGACTTTAAAAATGATGAAAACTCTCTTAAGTGCTTCTTTAATTTTGAAATCCCACGAGGTTTCATTAGCATTCTAATTTGTGCTCATTGATAGAACACAGAGAAGAGTGTTGTACACATGTATGAAAAAATATAAATTGGCTATTTCTGAATACTTATACAAATTATCACTGAATGTAAGTAAGCTTACAATGGACTTATATTCTTTTTTGGAACGAAGATTATAGAAAAAGGAAAGAAAAAATCCTGCTTCACTAAATAAAATATAACTATTTACATATAAGTATATGTATATCTTGTAGGATGACATTGCAATGACAGACACAGGAAGTTGAAACAAGGGTTTAGCCCTGTGATGCCGAAATGATGGTGGATTCTTTCGCCGTGAAATAAATGTCAACCTTTTAGGTCGCATTTTTATTCGATGCAAAACTATATTTGTATGTGAATGATGAATAAAGAATATAGTTTGTCTTTTTCCTTTTTCTGTTTTTTTTATTACACGTTTTCAAATTTACAACATTCATGTACTTATATTGCCATAGAACTCCATTATATTTACATTTTGTAGCAAGCAGTTATCGATGTTGTCCAAACTTACATTCCATCCAAAAGTTATAGAAATCTTTCCCTTGCTGTAGATTTGTATTCCATTTATATTGAGTTAGCGAAGTTCAGAATAACTACTTTGAGGTGCCATATGCTTCATTTGCCGTATATTTCTAGGCCGAGATATGAGACTATGCAATACCTAAAACAAATATATGACCTTCTAGAACAACAAAAAACGAACACAAATGAAAGAAATCCGTTTACATCTAGGAACAAAGGAGATGACCACTAATTTCCCATTCACTTGAAATTTTGGGAATAACATTCGATTAATGCAGGTTTTTTATTCCCAGATCGTAGTTTTTTTTAGCTCATATCGCATTAGGGGATAAGGATTTCTTAGCACAAGATAAGATGAAAATGAATATGCTACAACACAAAGTGCAGGAAATATAACGTGAAAAAGCATGCATAGCAACATAGCAACAGATTAAAATAAATAATCAGAATTAATCCACAAAAAAACTCCTGCCACCCCACCCCCCTTTTTCCAGATTATCAAATGGTCAGAACTCGATCCGACAAGCGGAATATATTCTTTGAGTGATATTATGATAAATGGCTGCTGCGGGACAATGTATCTCTTCCACTGTACCTGCATATGATTTTTATTGGTTTTACGACATTTAGGTTTTTATTTGTTGATAACAGCGCGCGGTAGTTGATTGTAGACAACCTGAGACTACTATAGTCTCAGAGACAACCATGGTCAGTTTTGACTTGTGGATAATTTATTTTCTAGACTTCGTGTTGTTTTTATTGTCTCGACTCGACAAAGTCGTGGAATCAGACTTAATCGTGCTATTTCCGACGGATTTGTTCAAGTTTGAGATGAGGTCAATTTAACAGTAAGTCAGTGATATTTGGAGTGTTGTTGTAGTAACCAGTTAACATTGACACATCGCATTTCGATGAAAATTGGCCGCGCCTCCGCAGTCATGTTTTTTTAACTTCGAAACTTTTCCATAGATTTCAGTTTAGGTTAAGGATTAGGGCAGTTTAAGGGGAACCATCAAAGGTATGACAATGATAAATGGTATATATACATGTATGCAGTTGTTTAACCATGGGCACATCTCCTTTCCATGGAGATTATTTGGCTCCTCCCCTCAGTCATAGTCTGTTGACTTTAAAACTTTTCCATAGTTTACATGATAAAGTTTGTGATTATGTCAGTTCATGGAAGTACAATGCTGCAAATATGAGTAATTATATAAGAGTATTTGATTGTTACTTTGTGGATTAGTACCTAAAGTGTCTGGTTTTTAAACAATGACGGTACATTATTTTGTTTCGTAAATTGAATTTGCATGTGATATTTGCCACTGGACATTAAACATTGATCCATCTATCCTTGGGCGTAGTAGAAATGTATCCATGGATGGTTCAATTAGTAAATATAATTAAATGGAGATCAGAGGTAAATGGCAAAAAGTCTACTCAACAGCACACGAACCTAAAATACATTGCACTGGCTACGATTACCCGCAAAAAGAAACAATAAGAAATAATTATTGATACTTCCGAGACTAGGTGTCGAGTTTATTTCCGGACAGGGACCCGATTTCATACGGAAATTTCAGGAAACATTTGTTATTGTGACCAGTAGTTATTGTTACTCGCAAAATATATTATCTAATTTGAGCAATCTGTGAAAGACATTATGACAAATTGAATTATGATGTAAAAACAAAAAAACATTAACCATGATTAAACTTCCATATGTAGTCACTAGTGACAAATATGACGTTCACCTTTGCAATAGGGGGTCGATTAAAACAACTCAATATTCTTTTAATGTTTGGATACGAATGAGCAAGATGTCCAATTTGTGGTCGGTGGAAAGTTGCGAATGTATCCTTTCAAGATGTTAATGATAAACTTCCAAAGTTCCAACATGCAAATTTTATGCAGTTCTTGTAAAATAGGAGATCCGTCCTCAGCAAAAAAATTAAAAATAATCCAGAAGTAAAGATATAATTCATTCTGAATTGAAATATGCACACATTCATTGTGACAGAAATTACAAGTTTACCTCGTCGCTGCAGAGTTCGTGTCCAATCTGTGAATTTTCCCCTCAACACAACAGTTGGTAAGATTAGTTCACATAATGCATGTGTGTCTAAACAACGGAAACGTCAAAAATAGATAAAATAATGTATATTGGACAATAACACGAAGACAGACGGTACATTTAATCAAGGACGTATAACTTCGTGCGATTCAGGTAACACTTCTCGGTTATTATCAAGGCGGTATCGGGAGTTTCCTATCCTTCTAATATACGTCCTTGATTTTGATGAAATCATATGGGCTTTAACCAAATCATGTTCTCAATTGCCCCAAGCACAAGTTCTGACAGGTTTTGAATTAGTAGAAAGTATCAAAGATTTTCCATCAACACCCAAAGGACAAAGATACAGAAATAAAGATGTAGACACTTCCTAGTCAAAAATACAGAAATAAAGATGTAGATACTTCCTAGACAAAAATACAGAAATAAAGATGTAGACACTTCCTAGTCAAAAATACAGAAATAAAGATGTAGACACTTCCTAGTCAAAAATACAGAAATAAAGATGTAGACACTTCCTAGTCAAAAATACAGAAATAAAGATGTAGACACTTCCTAGTCAAAAATACAGAAATAAAGATGTAGACACTTCCTAGTCAAATTAATAACTGGGAACAGGCACATTCATTAGTTTCCGGTTTAAACTAGTTTGTTGAGTTCTGAAGGGTAACTACTGAATGCTTTTCGTTTCTCTTCCACAAGTTTTCGTTATTTATACTTTTTTTTTACATCAAACCTCAATATCTAACTACAGTTCACCTGGCCCGAAGGTCCAAGTGAGCTTTTCTCATCACTTGGCGTCCGTCGTCGTTAACTTTTACAAAAATGTTCTCTTCTGAAATTACTAGGCCAAATTTATCCAAACTTGGCCACAAACTTCATTGGGGCATCTGGTTTAAAAAATGTGTCCGATGACCCCGCCTGCCAACCGAGATTGCCGACATGGCTGAAAATAGAACACAGGGATAAAATGCAAGTTTTGTCTATTATTTTGAAAACCGCTATAAATAACGAAAATCTGACGAGGGCAAACATGTTCAGAATGTTGAGCTCTACCGATTGTTCACATGGGTCAAACTCTCAGACGACTTCTTATAAGAGTTTTGCCCTTAAATGACAAATTTTTACATTTTTGCCTATTATCTTGAAAACTAATTATATATATAATAGATAGGGAGAAACTTTAAATTGCAAAAATGATCAGCAAAACAAGTTCTATAATTATAAGTCTCATGGTCGAAATCGTAAGTGACTTAGTCGACTCCTTATTAGAGTTGTTGCCCTGTGATGCATTTTTTTTCAATTATTTTGCATTTTTGCCTTGTATCTTAACAATTATAATAGATAGACAGAAATTTAAATAAGCAAAAATTATCAGCAAGACAAGATCTTCAATTTAGACGATAAAGAGGAAGTCGTTAGATGACTCCTTATTTGAGTTATTGCCCTTTAATGACGATTGTAACCAATTTTGTGTTTTGCCTTGTATAATAAAAGTTATAAGTAGATAAATTATACACACTTTAAATCACAAATATGATTAGCAAGGCAAGATCTACTGTGAAGTCAAATTTTGCCAATACAGTTAGAAGACTGTCACTCTTTATAGGAGTGATTGCCCTTAAATGAGGATTTTTTTCACCCTCTTTTGTGTTATGAACAAAAACTAAAGAAGATAGGGAGAAACTAAACAGACTATATGATCACCAATCCAAGATCAACAAAACAGAGATTTTTGTCATGAGTTCTATTCTCGTCTACAATTTTGGAGAGTGTTCTTTGTTGAATATGCACATAGACCAAGGTGAGTGACACAGGCTCTTTATATAATTAGAGCCTCTATTTTTTTTATAGCAAAAGTAGATTCATTAGTGTCTATGAAACAATTTTGGCAATCTAGTATGATGCCATTGCAGGATTTTCTGATATAGTTCATAATCTTTTTATAAGTAGCGATTGCTACAAAAAGAAAGTTTTTATTTTAAAAGTCTGTCATTTACATTCAGGCTGTACTAAAATGACAATTTGGCATTTCAAGTTAAATCAGGACTCCATTGATACCGTTCAAAGCTAAATTCATAAAAACCTGAGCAGTCTCATTGTAGTGTGTTCACTTGGAGTGAAGGAGGTTGTGGGTTCCAACCATGGCCAGGTCAAACCAAAAAATAAAATTGGTATTTGCAGCATCTCAGCTAAGCATACAGTATTAAGGAGTAAGAGCAAAGTTGGGTCGGCTCAGAGTCAGAATAATTTGGCTGGATATGGTAACATATCTTCCTCTGGAACTGTTAGCTTGAGAACTAGCATGTTATAATCAGGATCAGTGAGTTGGTCTAGTACAAAGTAGGGTAAATATTCATATTAAATTAATATGTTCTCGTCCGATTATGCATTTACGTTGTTGTGGACATTAAATAGCCACTCATCATCATCATCCTTTTAATCAAGGATCCTACTTATTACTAGTATTGCTGCAAATATCACTCATTTATTATACTCTGTCCCTGTGTGTTTCTTGTGTACTATATCTTTGATGTGTGCATGTTGTGTTGTGTCACTATGTCTGTGAAAAATACATCAGGTTCATGTGACCTTATATAAACTGAGTCTGTCTCTTCATGTTGTGTAATTTAAACATATAAGCACTTTTAACAGACTCATGAGAGGACACCATTCACATAGTAGGCTATTATACTTTATAAATGCAACTAACATGCTTAAGCCTTTGAAACTAGCCTGTCTGCTATCCCAGTGATGTTAACTTTTGTCAAATTTCACAAAGTCTGTATGCAATATTCCTGAATTGGTAGTTTAAATTTCTTATCGTTCTGTGGTCATATTTTCATTGAAATGGTAAGAATCTTAAGCACTTATTCGTAATATGCAGTTTGTCAGATTGGCTTGCTGATTTTATTTTTTTTAAATACAACACTGCTTACGTTGGCACATATGTCCTAAGTTGTAAAATGTTTAAGCTTTTGCTTCTGAGTTTATTTTGACAGCTAAATATGTATTCCACCTTAGACTATTTTCTAAGGCAAATTCACAAAACATAATAAAACATATCTTTTAATATCATAATATTCCAATTTTACATTTAGAGCTGTTTATGTGAGGAATAAGATAGTCTTTCATTAGATTCAACAGATCTCCTTTCACATCGGGAATGTCTATAATTCTCTTAGACTTAACATCTCTCCAGTTAAAGTCCAATACAATCGCCTTTATTACATCTGGGTGTAGTGCTTCTGAAAAAAAAATCTTATTTTTAAAGTTTTGCTCAACATTGGAAAAAGGTATTAGTTGATATGGATGGATAGTCTTTGATACTTTGTTATGTGTACTAGAAAATAAAGAAGTTTTCTCGTAATTGCCAATTCAGGCCCTGTTCATAACAAATGATATAATTTCAAATTGATGTTTGAGACCAATTTCAAAAGTGTTGTGTTTTGTGATTACTTAAATAACAATAATTAAAAGCCCATTGATGAAAAGCTAGATTTATATTTTCATTCTTAATTATCATGATTATGTTTAATATTGTGCTGTGACAGGTGTTCATCTCTTTGATTTATAAGAAAGGACCATCAAATATGGACTACGATTTATAAGTGTGGATTTGTGTTATGTTCATTTATTACATTGGTTGCAATGAATTACCATGATTTCCCAGTGAAATAAAAACCGATAATTCCACATGTGAAATAAACTCAGTTATTTGAGTTTATTTCACTCCTCTGACGTCATACAACAGTCATCTGACAACAATAGGTGTTGTAAAGAGGTCGATGACGTCACATTAAGGCAAATTGTTAATGTGTAGAAAACGATAAAGTTACTTACATTTTCTACTTTAATTCTAAACTTTATATTGAGTTAGGATTAGAAACTCTGGCATGGAGAATAGACTAAATAAACTTTACACAGAGAGAAAAAAACTAACATGTCAAACAAAAATAATCTTAAACTTGAAAGATTCTGTATTTAAAATCCAGAATAGGAACTTATTTTGACTATGCACATTTTTTTCTTTGTCTTTTCATTTGTAGAGAAGATGAACTGATTAGAATAGAATAAGTTTGAACACTTTAGGGGGGATGGAAAAACAAGACAGATTTTGGCTATACATATATAAGAATGGAAAACAGAAGCTTAACATTTTGCCATTAGGCCATTACAATGACTTGATGGTTAACATAAAGGGGAAATAACTCACTTAATTTCAACAAAGCTAAGATTCTGTTTGGTGTTCCAATGCCTAAATGACAAACTCTTTTCTCAAGGAACTTCTGCTGTTCTTCTAACTGAAAAAAAGTAAAAAATCTATTCTACATTATTTTGCAGTTAGAACTACTATGTATTCATCTTGTGACACATTAAATGGTGAATATATTGCAGAGAGATTACTGAGTTGCTTCCCCTCAAACTGCCAACTTTGCTGATTATAGTGTATCCTGTATTAAAGTTTTGACAAATGTTCAAATACTGTTAGCCAATCCCAATCTCATAAAAATAAAAAGTCAATTATCGGCAAATAATTGGAGGTGTATAACTGATTGTAATTTATTATATTTCTTTTGTCTAACATGTACGTTTTGAAAGACAACTTCATATTGAAAAAAAAAGTTCAGGTTTAAATCCTTTCTCATTTACATATACATTGTACATGTATAAATATACCACTAGCATGAGATTGTTCTCTAAGGCTAACAAAAACAACAAAATATAATCAAAACAAAAATCTAATTACTGAACTTTTACTCAAAATGTACATTGTAATTACTGAACTTTTACTCAAAATGTACATTGTAATTACTGCACTTTAACTCAATTTCAAGTTACTGAAAACATAAATTGATTAATAGAAGATTGGTCAGTTGATGAAGAAAGTTAAACAAATATCTGATTATTTCAAAAAGTACAAGGAATATTCATAGGCCATGGCTGAAATCATCTTGAATATGCATGCAATATATGTATCTGCCATTAAACATGAAATGCCCATCAATTGACCAATCTGACCGATTGGAAGGAGTATTTCTACTCAGTGATAAAATTATCAAAAGAATTAATTCTGGTTTTGTTGTCATACCTTAAAATGTTTGGCAAATAATTTGGCACATTTACAACTTTCTGTTTTGAAATCTTTCAATTCTCTGAAATAAACAAAAGGTCATTCATTGAATTAAATAAGTAAACAAGAAGCCTGTGATTTTAGGAGTCTATTAAAGTCTTTGGTCTTTGCTAAAGACAAAATTTATGAAGAGCAATAGGACAAAACAATTATTGGAAATAAATGGAGGTGTATAATTGAGTTTTTAAATTAATTTTACTCATTTAAATATAATTATATTTGTTATACATTTAAAAAAAAATTTAAAAACTGAAATAGAAAATGTCACATTTTTCTCCTTCTGACATTCATATTTGCATTCATAAATACTCATAACAGTCAACAGATTAAGATAAAAAAGGAGAAGGTTGAGTTAAAAAAAGCTTATCCCACTTCATATTAATGTGTTTGTCCCATGACAGGAACATTCTTCTGTGATTGTCTTGTGTCATTTCATTTTTGTTGGTTATTTTAAGAATTTGCTATTTTCTTTTAAATTTCTTTTAAACTTTTTAAGACTTGGGATTATTAATGTATTGACACTGTCGATTGTTTGAGACTATATATTGACCTCTAGATGTCTTTTGGTTATCTGTGTTGTTTGGTTGCTGTCTCATTGACCTATGCCCCAAATTTTCTTTCAAACATATGTGTATGTACAACATTCTATACCTATAAAATATACTTTCAATTCAAATAACTTTAATATAATCAACTAGGTGAGTGCGATTACATATGTATACACTTGGTTTTTTAATTCTATTTATTGTACACCCTTTTAAAACTGAACAAGATCAAAAAGGGAGGGACAGACAAATAATGAAATGTCCAACGGTTTGAATTGGAGAGATCACTCTCAATGTTTTGATTTTTTAAACTCAAATGATTTTCTAATGCAAAGATGGGAAATTCTGAATAGAACTGAACAGAGTCTGGAATTTGAAGAAAATATCTGCAGACTTCCATCTTCTAAATATTTGACTTATAATTAGCCCGAATTTAATTCTTTTTTAAATTTATATATCATATATAGCTTGTAGGCATCTTTTCATGATAATTTTACTGGTCAAACTTCATTTTTACTTGCCTTGGCTCATATTTAATCCTAAAAACAGAACTATCTCTGCATTTACCAGCGCCAGAATAAAATATGCATATCATGGAAGAGTTCTTCTTATAATTTACCTGTTTAATTCTACTGCTCTGATTGCTGAGGAACATAGAACAAGAACCAGAGGAGATCCTGGCTTTAGTTCTGTCTTCAGTAGTTTATTCCACTTTGGTAATATTGACCTAAAATATGATGTTGGTGTGTGGTCTTCTTCACTACTACCATAGAAATCATGACCTTAAAAGAAAAGATATTGACTATCAACAGGATATAACACTTAAGCAAACAAAATATTATTATTAATATAAAAATAAGGAGATGTGGTATGATTGCCTATGAGACAACTATCCACCAAAATTCAAATGAAGTGGATGTAAGCAATTATAGACAACCGTACGGCCTTCAACAATGAGAAAAAACCCATACCGTAAGTTTTGTTGCCATAAGAATTATACACATACAGTCAAAAGGTCTCATAATGTTGAAGAAATTGTCAGTAAAATGTTAGGGTCAAAGCTAAAAGTTTGTGTATGAAAGAAAACCGTAAACACATACCAATATTTTCACTAAATAACTTACTACAAAGATTTATCTATTAACCCATACAAAACTCAAGAGAGGTGAGAAATAGTTCTTTTCAAGGAAGTCAAAATGTTCTTTATTGAATAAAGTCACTACCAAGGGAGAAGAGATTGTATTATCCTAATCTGACTTTTATAATTTATGGTTTATATTTTAATGAAAGTTAATGGATATTTACAATGAAAATACGAAAAAATGTCCTAAAAGTTTTTTCATGCTTCAGTGATTCTTCGTAAAGTTCTATGCCAAGGAATTTACTCGTTTATAAAGCTGCCCAATAAGAACTCATATTATAATGCAATTCGTTTGTCATGATAATTTTCATTGGATGTTGACAAATATTTTGACGGGTCACATTCTACCAGTCCGTAACTAAGAAAGCCTTAAGAACTTAACTAAGAATTTTGATTCCAATTTTTTTTGGTATACAATTTCTCAAAAAATAAACAAGAAAGTCAAATTTGGAGCCTCAAAATCTTCTTTTTGTCAACATTGAAATCATTCAGAAGCATACAAAAAGTATAAGTACGTCTAGTGTTTATGTTTGACATCCGTAGTATACATATGACGTCACATTGTTTAGATGTTAAAGACAATGCAACAGTTTCGCGGACTTTTTCATCTATGGCAATTTTAAGCCAAAATATTAATTAAATGGAATTAATTTTGATATGTGGCATTAGAATGGAGATAACTATATTGTATTTTAAGCTTGGCCTTCGTAAAACTTGATTTTACTTTCGCAAATATCCGTTTACCTAGCTCCGCTATGCGTCTCTAGGTAACCTCAATTTGCGACAGTAAAATCTACGTTTTACGAAGGCCAAGTTTAAAATACAATACAGTTATCTCCTAAATAACGTAAGAAGTTGCCTTGATCAATCTAATTTACATGTATTTCAGCAGTTTTGGTTTTGACAGCTAACGAAACTGATTTAAAAAAAAAGCTTCTGTAGGAATCTAAGAAAATATGCTCACTTGCAAGAACACATTATTTACATTTGACTTTTTTGGGGGCATCGAGTCCATAAGATTGGAAAAAGTTATACAATTTTGCATGAATTGGATAGAAAAATTTCAGGTGAATTCTGTATAAATTTTTTAATAATTTCTATGGGGACTGGGCCCATATTCAGCCCCTAATGGTGTTACAGATTAATTCCTGGCTTCATCTGAAACACTAAGTGAATGATTACCAGTATCAAGTTTCATCTCATCCTGTTCTACGGCTGATAGTTTCCCATCAAAATGTTTCTCTATGACCTGTACCAGCTGTTCAGCAGAGCCTCGTTTGGAACTTCCTTCTTTTAATTCTTCTGTTATTCTCTGTAATATAATATCAAATCAAACATTTTAACAAGGATGAATTTGTTAATTGAAATAAGGTGTTTTTGGCTATACTGGAATCAAATCCATTTGTACAATATAGAAAACATAATGGATAAATTTTATAGGACATTAGCAGGAATCAGCTTAAAACGAAATAGAACCATCTTTCATATAATGTTTGATATGCATATTAAGTTGAAACATGCATAATTGTAAATCTTTTTCAATATTTTCAATATCTAAAGTTTAGAATTTTTACAAATTCCAAGGTTTAACTAGGATTTTTGCAAGTTTCAACATTTTCAAGGACATTTCCAGACTTGGGATGGCTGAATTAAAATTCCAGGCTTTATCTAATTTTCAATGTAAGGTAGGAACCCTGCATACATACATTTTGCCACCATTTTTATGTCAAAATCATTTGTATGAAGCCTAAAGGGTATATTAATTCCAATGTGAGACAAAAATGAAAAAACCCATCCTTAATCAACTTGATTTTCTTTTCTTTTCAACCATGAGGAATGCTACTGCAATAAGCTGCCTTTCAGTGAATCATTAAAGTACTTTTTCTTCTGCAAACGTTTTGCAGTGGTGATTTTCAGTGATCTTTACTACTTGGAGCACTCCTCTGAGGTCAATTTTTTTTTGATATTGCTCACTAAAGATGTTCTTAATATAAAATTGTATTTATAAAAAAAAACCAATGTACATGTTTTCTATACCCTAACCTTTCTTTTCTTTTTCTTCTTTTTCTTTGGAGGATCCTCATCTTTATCTGTTTCAGTAGTAGTGATCTTTCTTTTGTTTTGTTTGCTGTCTGCTTTCTCAATCTCTACATCTTCATCATTGGATTCTGAACCTGAATCTAATTATAATTTTGTTTTAATGGTCATGATGATAAACATTTGAAAGAATTTGTCATTATCTATCATGTCTATGGAACACCACAGCGGTCTTTCATGTACATGTATGTGGTATTATCTTAACTTTATCATACATGTATTGTGCATTACATTATATGGTTTTGACATTACTTAATAATATTTCTCAATATGGTATCATTATAGCTTGATGATATTTTGACATTACTTGATGTAATTGAACAATGACGTAATATCTTTTGTCATTACTTAATATGATTTCAACATTATTTATATCATTTAATTATTGTGTTTGTGTCATTAGACAATGTTGTTTTAACATTATGTGATGTGTGTGTTGCTTTAACTAATGTAGTCATTTCATTACATGCCATGGTTTTGATAATTCTGTAGTACTTGCTGATTCATCAATTTGTGATGGCTTAGTCACTTTCCAAAATTGTACACTACAGTCATTACTTGATGTAATTTTAGCATTATTTCTGTGTGGATTTCTGTTTTTGGATAAGAGTTTAGCATGTTTAACATGACAGTTTTTGATGTGGTTTTGCTTTTCTACTATTATTTCAATATCGCATTAATTGAGGAGGTTGAACCACATGACCATTTGGTTTCGATTTTTGTCTGATTTGTTTTAAAATGTTCCTTAGCTTAACACGCTAAAAAGAAAAAAAATCACATCATAAATAGTTAAACAAGGCCACACTTAAAAATATTTTGGTTTGCCCAAATCCTACCCAAAGGTAGAGACAGTGGGTAGGTAAAATGTACAATGTAGGTAGGCATTTTCTTTTTTTTTCCGCAAAGAGAAATTAAAGTGTCAGATGTTTTTTAGTCTTCATGCCTATCTGATTAAAAAAAACTTTTTCACATCAGGACAATAAAAGATTTTGAGTAGGCAGCTATTTTCTGGGTAGGTAGGTTTAGGGCAAACAAACATATCCTTTTTATGGCCCAATTTATTCTAAGACTTTATTTTTTTTCCTGTATTTTCAAGATTTTGATGATTTTTGAAGAATCAAATAAATATTTGTGCAAATAAAACAAAAGTTACATGTATTCCAACAAGTTTTTTTTTTCTCTTTCAAATAAAGTTGGTCCCATTCTTACATCAAATAATCTGCTGACTGACCTGTCATATAGTAAGTAGTCTTAGTTATTTCCAAATATCTTTTTTACTTTAAATTGAAATGTTGTAATATGGGGACGAAAGTCCTCAATTACAGTAAGAAAATCAATAAAATGAAAAAAAAAAAGAAAGAAAAACATCAATCTACTAACATGTGACTAACATGACTAATGAACTCAAAATCGTTACTTTTTTTTACTTTTTCAGTTTCCCACATTTGCACAGAAATCGCTCTCTTTCTTACGCTCTCAATTGTCACAGGACTTAGGAGTAAAATATGCTTGAAATTGAATTCCCAAAATAATTTATATGGACTTCATCCCCTTCCACAGGTAACACCTGCATGACCTGCCTCATCATGGTCTTATTAGATTAAGCCTGAGGAGAATATCAAAGATCGGATATAAATAAATCTTACTGTAATTTTTTCAAATGTGCTATTTTTCACTTGTGCAGGGCTTTCAATAACTTTTCAATGAACAGGCTGTTTACTAATTTGAAGTGGCTGACCAAAAAGTAGGGGTCAGGGGGGCTTGCCCCCCCGAAAATTTTTTTTGACCTTACATTGAAAATGGTGCACTCTGAGGCATTTTTAAACTATTTACAAGTGCATAAAAAATGGGGTTTCATAGGAATGTTATCTTTTTTTTTAGCTTGTAAGGTCAATCTTGTGATATTGCGTATTAAAATAAGACAAATAAAATATATCAAAAATAATCTTTATTGTTATTGTATTGCCAGATTTCATAAAAGTAAGAAAGCAACGGAGGGTCAGCATAAACTATTAATACCAAGACTCCGTGTTGAAGGCCTTACTTTGAGTGATCTTTCTTTTGTTTTGTTTGCTGTCTGCTTTCTCAATCTCTACATCTTCATCATTGGATTCTGAACCTGAATCTAATTATAATTTTGTTTTAATGGTCATGATGATAAACATTTGAAAGAATCTGTCATTATCTATCATGTCTATGGAACACCACAGCGGTCTTTCATGTACATGTATGTGGTATTATCTTAACTTTATCATACATGTATTGTGCATTACATTATATGGTTTTGACATTACTTAATAATATTTCTCAATATGGTATCATTATAGCTTGATGATATTTTGACACTACTTTGTACTTGATGTAATTGAACAATGACGTAATATCTTTTGTCATTACTTAATATGATTTCAACATTATTTATATCATTTAATTGTTGTGTTTGTGTCATAAGACAATGTTGTTTTAACATTATGTGATGTGTGTGTTGCTTTAACTAATGTAGTCATTTCATTACATGCCATGGTTTTCATAATTCTGTAGTACTTGCTGATTCATCAATTTGTAATGGCTTGATATTACATGTATTATAAGGCCTAAATTAAAATATTGTTTGTTTGCCATTCTCCTACCCAGAATTTTTATGTGGGTAGGTAGGTAGGTAAATTATTTTATTTTTTCTGGAAAAATATTTTGGATGTTTATATAATAGTATGAATGTAGGGAGCCTCGTACATCTTTTATCTCTGCATATGCATGCATTTATGTGTCACTTGCTATAACCTTCACCTCTTATATATTCTTTATATGTGTATATCTGCTCTTTTTTTCTTTATTGTGTTCTGCTAGATATATTCACTGCTATTAAATATGCACCTTTTAATCCTTAATCATCCTCTGTAGTGTGCTTTCTGGCTTAGTAATACAACTGCATGGTGAGTGCTTGGTGTATTGAATGCATATGGATCATTAACCAGTCACTCTTAGCACCAGAGACACTGGGGTTCCAGTTAGTATAATTGCACATTAAATATTGAATAACTTTTATTAACATTGTAGAAAAACATGAACATTTATACAAGTATTCTTAAGGACCATTCCATTAAAATTCATGTACTTTGATCAGAATATATCTGTTTTAAAATTAAATGATTAATATTAATATTTGGTCAATTCCAGTTCATTCTTCAAAGTATTAACATTTACACTGCTAAATTTACTTATTACATCACAAGAAGTAAAATCACGGTTGAACAGCCAACAGAAGAAGTAGAAATCATTGTTGAACAACCAACAGAAGTAGAAAACATAGTTGAAGTTCCACCATCTTTCAGAAAATGTCTACTGAAAACCAATGTACCTGAATTTAAATGGAATAGATCTACATCAAGACAAAAAAAAAAAAAAAAATGAAAATAAATTGCACCTGCATGTAAACGTTATTGACCAGAAAATAGAAATTAATAAATAAATATCACACCTAAATAAAAAAAAAAACAAAACATATTGCCTGGTGCTTCTATTCATCAACCTGTCAAATGCACTAGGGCCTGCAATTGAAGAACGATCTGACTCTTGGACACAAGATGAAGATGTACTAGATTCAGTTACATCAACGATAAATTTAACATATTTTAAGTTTTTGTCAAATTCGTAGGCAGTCCCTACAAAACCGTCAGGGTTGGCTTCAAACGTTTCCGTTCCTGTATTTGAATGAAGTTTTAGTGTCAAATGTCCCTTTTCTATGGCGGTATCAACTTCTTCACTAATTTCTGTGGTTCCTATCACATAGTCAATGACGTCCTCCCATGTCTGTTTTACTGATGATTTGATTATTTTGTTTTTTATAATTGTTTTTGAGTAAGTGCCATTTCTTTCCTCCACACTGGCACATAATGCAATTTCAATGCCTCGACCTCCGTGTCGTGTTGTTCTATTGTAAATTAATATTAAACTTGTATACCTTGAAACATTTCAATGTACTACCGAAATCAAAACCGCATGTAACCCGGAAATCAGCACTCGATTCTAAACCGCAACCGCAAAATTCGAATAAAAAAAATGTTTTCAAAAGCGGCAATAAAATTATTTGGGTCACGGCGATGTTTTGGGTCGGTCGGTTGACAGCAAACAAACAATATTTTAATTTAGGCCTAATCAATATGGCTTAGTCACTTTCCAAAATTGTATAGTCATTACTTGATGTAATTTTAGCACTATTTCTGTGTGGATTTCTGTTTTGGATAAGAGTTTAACATGTTTAACATGACAGTTTTTATGTAGTTTTGCTTTTCTACGATTATTTCAATATCACATTAATTGAGGAGGTTGAACCAATGACTCTTTGGTTTCGATTTTGTCTCATTTGTTAATTTTCAATTGTTCCTTAGCTAAACATGCTAAAAGAAAACAAATCACATCATAAGTAGTTAAACAATTTATTCTAAAACTTTATTTTTATCCTATATTTTCAAGATTCTGAAATAAATGTTTTCATATAAGTTGGTCCCAGTTGTCTCATTCTTACATCAAATAATCCGCTGACTGACCTGTCTTATAGTAGTCTCAGCTATTTTCAAGTATCTTTTTTACTTTAAATTGAAATGTTGTAATATGGGGACGAAGTCCACAATTACAGTAAGAAAATCAATAAAATGAAAAGAAAAAAAATCAATCTACTAACATGACTAATGAACATGATGAACTCAAAACGTTATTTTTTTTTTTTTTTAACTTTTCAATTTCCGCATTTGCACAGAAATCGCTTTCTTTCTTCCTGTCTCATTTGTCATGGGACTTGGACAGGTTGGAGTGAGTCAAATAGGCTTGAATTCCAAAAATAACTCGTACCACGTCAACTCGTACCACTAAAAGTCAACTCGTACCAACGTAAACTTCGTACCACTGCGAAGTCGCACCATTCAGAACTCGTACCACTGCAAACTTGTACCATTAAAATATATTCAATATACTTAGTGCTTTATTTATTGTTTATATCTGATGTAACAATAGTGTCAGTTCTTATGTAACAATAGTGCCAGTTATCTGTTTGGAAACATTACTTTAATGTTATGTGAAAGACATTTTATATCTATGTAATAGTTTGTGTATGATATATATGTGAAATAAATATAAGGTGTATTTCTTTAAAAAAAATGATGAAATTAAAATATATATTTACCATTAAACACCATTTGAATGCATTTAAAACTTTAAATAATGGTATGAATTAACCGTGGTACGAGTTAGCAGTGGTACGAGTTTGCATTGGTAAGAGTTTGTTTTAGTGGTACGAGTTGACATTGGTACGAGTTTTCAATGGTACGAGACAACTATAATTCTACTGACATCATCCCTTCAACAGGAAACACCTGCCTCATCGCTCTTTTAGATAACCCTGAGGAGAATATCAAAGATCGGATATAAATAAACTTACTGTAATTTTTTAAATATGCTATTTTTCACATGTACACGTGCTAGATTTTGACCTTCGTGGAACTCTATATGAGCAGTGTTTAAAAGCTTTTAAAAGCGAACACTCATGTTTATTTTCTAAAAATAAATTAATGTCTGAAAAAAGTAACTTGTGATTTGTATCTCTGGCTATTAGAAACATTCACGTAGACTAGTAATTTACCAGGGACTTGATTATTTTGTTTTTCCCACCACTCGTCGTCCAAATTGTCTGCCATCTTTGTCCAATATTTTCGAATTTGAAATATGAAGAGGTATAACAATTTCAATTTTTATTTGTGTAAGTAAAATATTCATTAGAACAAATATCAGCAATTGAATTTTGTTTTAGGTTTGGTTTTTTCTTGTCATTCAAAATTTTTCTTTTACGAAACTAACCTATCAATATGCAATATGTTCCAATGAGAATGTTTCTTTACAAAAACCATAAAAAGGAGCCCTAATACAGAAAATATTCAAGAATAAAAAACCATAATGTACTTAAATAAATATCAATCTTATAATGTAGCGCTGAAACAAAACAATGACATGAAATTATGCTTAGAGACTAATATCATTTTGTTATTTACTATCTAATTTTTGAATTGAACAATCATTTCAATAAAACATTCAGAAATAAGTGCGTTGTGGTGCGCTTTAGTTAAAAAAAAAAATCGTATTTGGTTTTTAGTGATAGTTTTTGTGATCCTGACAGTGAACAATTTGGATATTCACAACAACAATTCGGAGGGACAAGAAGGTACCAAGGCGGGTAGGGACATACTTGGATTCCAAACCGATACCGCTAAATGCCCAGCAACATTCCTGGTACTCAGTGGTAGAGGAAAGCTGAATCCTACAATAAATGATCTATCTGGTTGGTTATGGGTACGATTCCAGTTGGCCCCAGATCTTTTCTGCTCATTCCCAATTGTGTTGTGTCGTTTAAGAAAATGATAATGTTTTTTTTTATGAAGAAAATAAATTTTATGTTTTTGTGTATTTGGCTAGAATAAATGACAATGAATGAAGTCCATTTAATCAAAAGTTCACTGCCCAGGTTATTTTTCAAATGTTATCTTAAAAGATGAGGGGCTGGACAGGGTGGTAGGTTTCTCCTGCTCCCACCCTCTTCTCCCTTCTCCCACCCTCTTCTCCCGCCCCTTCTCCCTCCTTTTCTCTCTCCCTTACCTTTTCCGACATAAATTTCATTAAAATCCATAAAACATTCAGGAAGAGTTTCGCTTAGAAGCTTAGTAATGCCATATATTAAAGTAACGAGTATCTCCCTTTAACATTTAGAACTTTCTCGTAAATATTTCATCAATATCCATCCAGTTGTTCAGGAGGAGATGCGCTTAAAGAGATACATTGATAGACAGATAGGGTGATTCTTATATGTACTTAGTTTCTAAAGAAAAGAGTTCTGTCAACCTGTCATTGAATCAGAAACAACAAGGATGTAATGTTTGAAGTGATTGCATATACTGAACATGAAAGGACTTCAGACACTAACTAAGTATAGACAACACAGTATACTTGTCGTATTTGGTTCTTATTGACTAGTGCTTATAGTGACGAATTGTACGGACGGATGACAATAGACATATAGGATCATATAATGATACACATGGGTGCACATACCATTTATAATACCAAATATGAATTGAACTGCATTGTAATCTCATATTAACTACAAACATATTTACAGAGATAAGACATTACTTCATATTTATGTACATATTTTGCATGTGAACTAAATACAAATGATAAATATAATAAAAACATTTACTTTTTGGTAAATCTACAGAGTTTTTCTAAAACTACAATATTGAAACATTTAGGGGAAAGTTGGGTATCAAAATTGGCGACCGTGGACGCCTTTTGAACAGTTTTATTGGTGTCCATGAAAAGTAATAATTGTCAGGCAAATATAGTTCAAGTTTTGTTATTAACCCTACATCAGTTTTGAAAACACAAGAAAAACACGTCAAATTTGAGATAGGGCCATTTTCCCGTGAGTTTTTTTTTCATTTGATTAGCTAGGTAAATCATGTTTTTTAAATAGCCCGACAGATAATAATTATAGTATATGAAAACACGTCACACCATCTTTTTTCATACCTTGAACAGGTATTCCTACAATAATCAAGGCCAAGACTATTGATATTTTTGTTTATCAAAACCAATATTGATTTTGTTTGTAAATGCCCCTGAGGAGCATTAAAATATGAATTATCAACTAATAGATATTCAAAATTAGTTTTGTATTAAATATTTGTAGCGTACATGTATTTCACAGCTTTGTTTAACTTAAAACTAACAAAATATTAAACAAGAATGTGTCCATAGTACACGGATGCCCCACTCGTACTATCATTTTCTATGTTCAGTGAACCATGAAATTGGGATAAAAACTGTAATTTAGCATTAAAATGAGAAAGATCATATCATAGGGATCATGTGTACATGGTGTACTAAGTTTCAAATTTGGTTGGACATCAACTTCATCAAAAACTACCTTGACCAAAAACTTTAACCTGAAATGGGACAGACGGACGAACGAACAGACGGACGAACGAACAGACGGACGAACAAAGGACGGACGGATGGACAAACAAACGAACAAAAGGACGCACAGACTGAAAAACTAAATGCCCCTAAGTGGCGCCTAAAAAGGTGGTTAAATATAAATACAAGAAACATTTAATAATCTAATTATCTGCTATAAATCAGCTAATCTGATTCAAGATCGGTCTCTGTTTTAATGCCAAGAAGCCAAAAATATCGGACGCATTTAACTGGGGTGTTGTTTCCCTCAATCTGGATGTATCTATATCTATACACTGTTCCAGCTTTTAAGGTTTACCGTCTATATGAACGGACAACAGCTTACACCAGTTGGTACTAGAACGGCTTGCGTAACAAACACATGTAATCTGGTCTTTTCTGCATGGCATTGTACCAAATGGATCGACCCTATGTTGTGATACAGATTCAACACTTTCTTGATGTTTTACCTACAGTCACAATTGGTAGTGTAATTGATTTTTCTGTGATGTTGTTTCATTTTCTGATGACTTAGGTTCCGTGTAGGGACAATGTAACAATGCCAGTACTGGTATAGATCTACACAGTTGGTGGATTGGCGATAAAATTACTGTCTGCATTTGTTACATATACCATTTTCTAAAACGTTCTTGTTCAAGATTTAAAGATTTAGAAAAATGAAATTTTCTGCTATGGCCTTTTTCGTTATGTGTATACAGTGTAACACACACAACATTTGGGCTTCATTGCTATATAATCAATTCTCGTGTTATTGGTTATGTACAAGCACCTACTTCAGTGTGACTCTTTAAATTAAACAAACATCCGAAAAAATGTGATAGAAACATAACATTTTAATATTTCAACATAAAAATGAGAAAAATAAGCATGAGATTTGAACCCCATCTTAAAAACAATCCATAATTTACAGTTTTAAGTGCTAACGATGGAGCCGCCGTGACTCTTGAAAACAAAGTCGATATTAAGCAGCTATATGGGTAAAATTTAGTGATGTTCCACTTTTTATCTAAAAGTTGTTTTCAGGTATTAAGGACACACTAAACCTATTTCATTTTGAGGGAAAAGTTGTATAAATTACAACAACAACAAAAACATAACTTTGTTTTGGTTTTAGGTGTCCTTCTAGGGGATTCCTGTTTTTCCAACCTAAAACTGTAAATTCCACAAATTTGACTTTCATCCTTTTTGGTCTAAATTGGAGGTTAGATTTACTATTTTCCAGACATAACATAATACATAAAATCGAGATATTGACCAAAAACATTCTTATTTCATGTTTTTATCGTAAATTTTATTCTTTCAGCACTTTTTGAAATTGGCCCTTCTGTGAAAAAATTTCACGGAATTTGGCCCTACATCTTTGAATGGGGCAAAATGGTTACCTTCGAGCCTTATATTAGTACCCAGGCATTTTTTCTTTCCCCTTTTAACACATTCTTAAATGTATGTGTACCGATAGCGTAAGATCCAAAGAGTTCATTGGTACCGGTATGCAGAATTTTGTTACAATTCGAAAAAAAATGTCTACTGTTGCTGCTGAAAAAACCAATTTCAAACTAAGGTGGGCCTTAACTTTTGAGGGAGTAAAGTTTCACATTCCAGACATATACTTTAATAATGATCAATAATAAGTCCCAAAGATACTTATAATTAGGAGTTCCAATTCTTCTTCCACTACGTGTCTTTGTATTATCACAGACAAGCTCTGCTTCAAAAATGTTTTCGATTTCATCTTTTCTATACATTATAAATGGAGTTTTCCATTGATGCTCCCTACTATCCTGTCTCCCTCCTCCGCCCCTCTCTCCCTTCTCCTGTCCCTCTCTCCCATGCTCCCAATACCCTGTCCAGGCCCTCAGAGATCCCTCATTATGCTCATTGACGAAGGGTGTCAGAGCAAAAGTTAAAAATAGCATTGCAAGATGTCATAATTACAATTTGCAGTTTACAATAGACAAAATGATAGACTATTTTCATATTACCGACTTTTGACTCCGGATTATATAATTTTTCGACAGGTTACCTACTCTGTGGTTGGACATCCTGGTACTCAGTCAAGTAAGAGCGACCAAAAGAAGTAAAATCAAATATATAATCAGTGCAATTTTATCGAAAAGTTTACTGTTCATGCTGTTTGTCGTGTATAGAACTGAGAAAACATAAAACAGTTAAATTCCCCGAAATTGTACCGATTGAAAGCTTGATTTTACTTCTTTACGTTGTCTTACCTGACCGAAAGTACCAGGATGTCCTACCACAGAATAGGTAACCTGTCGAAAAATATAAATTCGAGTCAAAAGTCGGTATGAATATGGTCCCTTGGGGCAACATTATGATTTTTCATTTTAGAAATTCCTTTGAGTCAAAGCTTTTAATTCTTGGAAACATTATTGATAATAAAAGTAGATTTAAGAGATCAACACAGGAACTATCAAAGAAAGCACTTAAAAAGTTATTCTCACTAAAAAAGTAAGTTCGGAATAACTACTTCCAAAAGAAATGTTAACAGTGATCCATGTGGTACAAATGTAGTGTTCAATTTTTAACCAAAAATTTCAAAATTTCTTGCAAATTTTATATAATATATATCTGATTTATATAACAGAAAAGTATGATAAATCAGAACATGTACTTAATAACCTTTACAGTTGCCTATGATTGCTTGCATCCACTTTATTTGAACGTTGGTGGATACAATTTAGTTGTCTCATTGGCAATAATACCTCATCTCCTTATTTTATCGACCGCAAAAAATTTTGCAGTCGTATATTGGTATAACGTTGTGTGTCGTCGTCGTCGTCCGAAGACGCATTGGTTTCGCACTCTAACTTTAGTTTAAGTGAATGGATCTCTATGAAATTTTACCATAAGGTTCAATATCACAAAAGGAAGGTTGGGATTGATTTTGGGGTTATGGTACCAACAGTTAAGGAATTAGGGGCCAAAAGGGGCCAAAATAAGCATTTTGTAACTTCCAGACATAACTTGTGTGTTAGTGTATGGATCTCTCTGACATTGTACCACAAGGTTCCATATCACAAAGGGAATGCTGGGATTGATTTTTGGGGTAATTGCCTCAAAATTTTTGAATTAGGGGCCAAAAAGGAGCAAAAACAAGCATTTTCTAGTTTCATGACAATAACTTGTGTGTAAGTGTATGGATCTTTCTGAAATTGTACTACAAGGTTCCATATCACAAAGGAAAGCTGGAATTGAGTTTGGGGTAATTGCCTGAAACGTTTAGGAATTAGGGGCCAAAAGGGGCCACAAATAAGCATTTTCTAGTTTCCAGACAATAACTTGTGTTCAAGTGTATGGATCTCTCTGAAATTGTACTGCAAGGTACCATACCTCAAAGGAAGGCTGGGATTGAGTTTGGGGTGATGAATCATAAGGGGTTCAAAAAATTTGGGGGATTTTTTTTTTCCTTTTTCCTTTTTTTTTCTTTGAAATTTTCCATTTTAAGTTGGTTATTTCTGATTTATATTTAAAAGCAAATAATAATGATATGGCAGGAGATACACACCAAACAGGATGTGTAAATTATTATATAATAAGTATTGTGCAATAGCAAGAAATTTTCAATTGCACAGTATTGCATAATAGCAAGAAATCTTCAATTGCACAGTATTGCGCAATAGCAAGAAATATCCAATAGCACAATATTGCACAATAGCAAGAAATTGTCAATTGTACAGTATTGGGCAATAGCAAGAAATATTCAATTGCACCGTGTTGGGCAATTCCAAGAATATTCAATTGCACAGTATTGTGCAAAAGAAGATACTTTGTATAAATTGCTTATTTCTTGACCAGTTTCAATGGGGTTTTATTCTTGAACTCTTGGGGTTCTTTAATATGCTGAATCTAACCGTGTATTAAGTTTTTGGATTTTGGGCCCCGTTTTAAATTGGTCCACATTGAGGTCCAAAGGTCCAAAATTAAACTTTGTTTGATTTCATCAAAATTGAATTATTGGGGTTCTTTGATATGCCAAATCTAACCGTGTATTTAGATTCTTAATTTTGGTCCCGTTTTCAAATTGGTCTACATTAAGGTCCAAATGGTCCAAAATTAGACTTAGTTTGATTTTAACAAAATTTAATTCTTAGGGTTCTTTGATATGCTGAATCTAAACATGTATTTAGATTTTTGATTATGGGCCCAGTTTTCAAGTTGGTCCAAATCGGCGTCAAAATTAAACTTTGTTTGATTTCAACAAAATTGAATATATGGGGTTCTTTGATATGCTGAATCTAACCATGTATTTAGATTTTTGATTTTGGGCCCCGTTATCAACTTTGTCCACATTAAGGTCAAAAGGGTCCAAAATTAAACTTTGTATGATTTCATCAAAAATGAACTCTTGGGGTTCTTTGATATGCTGAATCTAACCATGTATTTAGATTTTGGATATTGGACCATAATAGGTGAATGTCCAATTTAAAATTTTAAGTTCTTAGACCACATTCATTCTGTGTCAGAAACCTATGCTGTGTGTCAAATATTTAATCACAATCCAAATTCAGAGCTGTATCAAGCTTGAATGTTGTGTCCATACTTGCCCCAACTGTTCAGAGTTCGACCTCTGCGGTCGTATCAAGCTGAGCCCTGCAGAACATTTTATTATATTCAGGAACTCACCAGGATCGATGCACCTGTCTCATATAACATTACTCCTAGTCCAAATCAGTTTGGGGAAAATTACCCAAACATGCAAATGGGTAATAATAGCCGTTCCGGATATTATAACCTAGATGGAAATATATTTATTGTGCAAAAATGTTTTTTTTTGGAATTGAGGGAATTATACTACACATGGCAAATGATTACATAATCAGCAACAACTTATTGTTGTTTCATGAATTTTTATTACATCATTTTAATAAAAAAAAATCCTTGAACAAGGACACCTTAGAGAAGTAAAGAGGATCTGGTTGACTGGTACAGCTAATTACCAGCGAGAAGGTCCGAACTTTTAAACGGAAGGTCACAGACCATGGACCACTGCTAATTTGAACCTCTGAACACAAATATGATCATTCTTGCTACTCAACCAGAGATGGTGCAAACATCTCCTCACTTCACAGACAGTTTTTGGTTCTCAAATTTTACAAAAAGTAGAATGACAAGAAATTTTTGATTGAGTGAATACTGATTACCAGAGTGAAATATTGTGATTATACGATTTATCAAGTATCTCTATCCTACTCATCATGCACAGTAGGACCTAAACTACATTTATTTAGTGATTACTCAAATCTTACTGTTCATTTGTCAACCTTATTTAATTATACCTGTTCATGCTGATGAAGGTTACTATATAAACACATGTAGTAGTGTCTGTTTTTTTTTCTTTCAGATTGAGATGTATTATGCATACTTGTGCGTTGGTGTGTTATCCTTTTAAACAATATCCTCATTGATACAGAACACACATAATGACTGACAACAAAAGAGATTTTGGGTCGTTCCATGCCTCGAACGTACAAGGCACAATCAGTTTATCAGAGGTATTTTAGACTTACAATGTAGAACACTTAATTTTGTTATCTTTTACATGTTAATTTTGTTATTTGTTAATTACATATGAAGTACATGTAAATTGTTCAACAAATGTAACTAACAAAAGTTACAAAACCCACATTGCGTGGTTTGTAGTATAAAGTACAAATATTTACGTCTGCATATAAAAAAAAAAGTAAAATGCATGCCAAGCAGAACCAAGAATGTGATGCAGAAAAACAGAGAAACTCAAAGAATTAAAATGTGAATGGAGCAGAAGACAAAGCTCAGAGAAAACTCATCCAGGCCAAGTCATAACAATCAAGATGTTAACATTTATAAGTGCTTGAAAAAAAAATCAGGAAATATTTACTTTTATATTCTTTCCTAGTTATTGTAAAATTACTGAATGTTTAGAAAGTTTGTCATTACAATTATCACGATTATTGGACAAACCCAAAACATGTATTTATGGAGATAGCATACCACAATATATATAGATATAAGAAGATGTGGTATGAGTGCCAATGAGACAACATCCAAGTCACAATGTATAACAAGTTAACAATTATAGGTGAAAGTACGGCCTTCAACATGGAACCTTGGCTCACACTGAACAGCAAGCTATAAAGGGCCCCAAAAATGACTAGTGTAAAACCATTCAAACAGAACATGTATATATTAAATACATTCTGTATCCTTATAAAAAATAAGGAGACCTGGGCTTACCATCATTACAAAATTTTGAGTGCAATTATCGAAATCAGACTCAGAAATCAACCAATCGAAATACAGGCCTTGGGGTCATACAAATTTTAAGTATGATTATTTTACTCAGACTCAGAATTCAACCTATAAAAATACTGGATTTGGTGATCGAGCGCAAATTTTGTACCTTGAGTACTGAGTAAAGTTTTATGACCCAGAGACCAGGACCCTCGGTCATAAAACTTTACTCAGTACTCGTGCTTGAAAATTTTATGACCACAAAGCCTGGATTTGGTGTTTTGAGCACAAATTTTGTAATCCCAGTACAGAGTAAAGTCTTATGAAGGAAAGGCTTGGTATGATTACTACTAAGATTGATATCCATTAAAGAACAAACACAGAGATGTGAGCAATTACAGGTCACCCTATAGCCTTTAATAATGAGTAAAATTTTACTGTAGAGTTTTCAAAGTTTGCAGGTGAGTTCAGAAGTTTATACCAACTTGCAATTTTGTGGGTTTTATTCTTTTCTGTAAATAAACAATTTTGTAGTCAGTTGTCATGAATATGATACATGTATATAAGCCTTTAAAACTAAATTGTCAAACTGTTATTTTTCTATTGCGTTATAAAACACTTTCATTATGTTTCAGATGTCTGTACTCAATTTTCATAGATAATCCACTTGCATATCATTTACAGGAAGAATACAGTCCTCCAAAAATACCTATAGATTTACCAGCATTCAAAGAAACAGAGAATGATAAATTTGAGTTTGGTAAAAAGTGCAAAAAAAGTCACTTCTACTTAGAGGTATTTTGATTCTATTAAGAATTTAATCTAAGCTCAATTTTTTTAATAGCCTCTTTTCCTGGTTTAAAGGATTAGGAATACTTTATGTGCATATTAGTTTAGGAAACCGGAAAATAATCAAGTGAGAGTTGTTCAACTTCACTTGAAATGGTTGAAATTTAATTATTGAATATGATTTGGGTTTACTTTTACTTTTGAATAGTTGGCAGGTATGTACAGTCATTCATGTCAAATGACTATCTTCCACGTAAGCAAATCTAGACACCCTAAAAGCTCAAAATATATCATTTCCCCATAGAAACCTACCTGTTACCTATGGGAGACAACTCATGTGTGTTGATAATGGTAGTTTTGACATCAACTAACATGAGTTGTCTCCCATATGTTAAAATGTAGATACACTAGTGTGTTAACACCTATAATTACACAAGTTATTTAACATCCTGACAATGATTCACTTGATAAATATGCTCATGAAACCTGCAGAATGAATTTTTAACTGAATCTCCCTCTCTACAGCCAAATTTTGTTTATGAAAATTTCACGTGAATCTCATATCACGTTAAATTTCACATACAGTGGATTCATTTATTTTCGTGGATACCAATTTTCGTGGATTGAGGAAAACCTGCATTTTCGTGGATATTTGATTTTGTGGTTTTGCCAAAATCTGCATACAGCCCTATAGAAAATGTGCAGTTCGTTGAACATTTAAATTCGTGGTTCACCTGTACCCACAAAATCCACGAAAATTGGTATCCAACGAATAATAATGAATCCACAGCAAATTAGTTTCAAGTAATTTGCCTGTTTAGTATCTATTGTGCCTGGAATTTTATGACTTACTTTAGAAATGGGCAGCAGACAATCAGATAAAGTGGTTTAGTAAACAAAATATTAATTGATTAGTTCTTGCATTGTTAAAAGTATAATAATTAGATAAATATACAGTATCATAAAGGCATATTAGCAAAGAACAAAATAAAAATTTAAAAAAAAGAACCAACTTTATAAAAATGAACCATTTTTTAACTGATACTTGTTTATTCAGGAGGACTGTACTTTCATTAACCATGGAGCTTTTGGAGGTGTTCTCAAAGAAGCCATGGAAACAGCACAGGTTTGAAGATTTTTTATGAGGGAAAGGTATATGCATGGGAAGAATTACTTGAAGAAAAAAGTCCCATGAAAGTTGTGGAATTTATTAAAATCAAAGAATGAATATTTGGTTTATAAGAATACTGAATAAATTGGGTTGTAAGGATAATTTCAATGTGACAGATATTCTAAAAACAGAAGGTTAAAACAAATAGCCATCTTGAGGATACCATGAATTCTAATAATGTCAAAAACCTAAATCAAATTCAATGTTTCAATTCACCTCTATTCTTGATCCTGTTAATTTCTTTTGATTATTTTAACAGGTTTTCTTTTTTTACCTAGGGAACACAATAATTGCCCCAAATTAATTTTATTTCAAGGTTGGATTTATTTTTTTCTCTTATAATTGATACTCAGCCACCATTTTGATTATGATCATGATATCTGTAAAGACAAAAAAATAAAGAGAGTGACTACAACTAACACATGTATAATGATTCCTGACCTCAATTGGGCATGGAAAAAACAGGTGGCAAGATTTAAGTTCATGATTTATTATAATTTAATCTGTTGATATTGAGCTAATGAGTAAAGTACAATTTTGTTCAAACAACTTTTACAAATTATTGTTATGACATTTAAAACAACTTTTACAAATTATTGACAATTATCATTCTTCCATCACTATTCTAAAAGGTGACGGAAATGCACCACATTATTTATTTTATAAACTCGTCCTAATTATTCATGAAATATTTGCAACTGGAAATTAAGTAAAGAACAATTAATCAATCTAACATTTTACAAATTGTGACAGTATCCTTTCAATACAAAATAGATTTTGAGCCATTTAGGGAAAATTTTACAGACAATTTCATATTACATACAGCTCATTTTATTCTTAGGGTTGTTCCAAAATTTATGGAAGTGGGATGGAAGGGACACAAATTAAATAAATATAGGTGGTCCCATTTTCCTTAGAATTTTGTAAGAATTATGAGTATTAATAAAAATTTTATTTATGAGGGGCCAGGGTCTTAAAAATGTTTCTTTAAGGTTTTTCTTATTATTCTTGAAATTAATATTGCAGAAGTGGCAGATTTACACAGAAAGACAACCGTTGAGATTCTTTGACAGAGAATTGATTCCACATCTGGTACATATCAGTAGACGATTAGCTAAATTTGTAGGTTTGTTGTTTTAACAGAGAATTGATTCCACATCTGGTACATATCAGTAGACGATTAGCTAAATTTGTAGGTTTGTTGTTTAAACAGAGAATTGGAACAAAAAGTACAGTATCTGATATAAAAATAGGATTATGTAATTATATTATCCAGCTATAACCAAACAATACAATACTAATATTTATCACAATATGTTTACTTGTCCTGAGCAGCACAACTGATGCCACCAATGGAGCAGAAATTGCTTATCTTTTGTGGATATTCGTGGGATTAGTGTGTAGACTGAGAAATAATTCATGCAAGCCATAGATTTTTTGGGAAATTTTGCATGGCTGGGGCCATTATATTTGAAAGTTATCGAGCGTTAGCAAGGGATAAAATAACCGAATGTAACAGCCCAGGCCATGCGAAAAATGATAACAAATATATGGCTTGCATGAATTATTTTGATTCTAAAAGGACAAATATGGTCATTTAAAAAACTGAAGCGAAGATAAGTGTGCCATGTCTGTGGCTGTTCTATTTTACCCCTTGTAAGATAAAGCTAAAAATGTCCATAAATTTATGGCTCGCATGAATTACTTCTTAAATAACCTCTAGAAAAAATGTGTTTAATCCTTATTATTCTCAACCCAAACATTTTTGTTTCCTTGGCTACCATTTAGCATCAAATTTACTGTTGATTTGTTGTACCTTGTGAGTAAGCCGCCATGTTGACTTGCTGAAATCCATGAATGTGTGAATAATACAATAGAATAGAATAGAAAATAAAACAACACCTACCTGAGTGTGACAAAACTTCATTTTAATGCAATATTATTTGAATTTGGAGCGTACACTTATCAGACCAACCTTTAGATCTAGAGCTTTCATCAGTATGACGATATGTTTTGAAATAACGTAAATGTTCCAAGAGCATTCA
Organism: Mytilus coruscus; assembly: GCA_017311375.1. NCBI lineage: Eukaryota > Metazoa > Mollusca > Bivalvia > Mytilida > Mytilidae > Mytilus > Mytilus coruscus. The sequence goes on along the minus strand of CM029603.1, from coordinate 79,202,375 downwards.
TCATGTTCATGGAATTTCACGGAATTTTATTTTATTTTAATTTTGTACATTTTTCTAAAGCATGTATTCTTTTTGTTATGCATTAGAATAACAGTTCTGCATTTTTTTTTCAATTTCAATTTTAACACAGCCAAATAGACATAGTGCATACCGTAGGTTACAATACATGTGTATTTATGTGGAGATAAATTGTAACATCCATTAATATGTACATCTCTGAGTCTGCCCAAAGTTTAGTTATATTGAGAATTTTATCATGCTGTTGTTTACAAAGCGAAAGAAGCATGTCATATTAGAATCACTAATTTTTCTTTTAACAGATTAATAGGCTGTTTTTTTCTCCTTATGTTTTTTTTTTTTGGTCTGTCCTTTTAAGACTTGTGATTTTGATTGCTCTCTTGAAATCTTCTTTCTTTTTTTTCTCAGTTAACATATTTCTCATTTTGTTTTATCTTTCAGGCTGTGACCCTAGTGACCTTGTCCTGGTTACAAATGCCACAACTGCCATTAACACTGTAGTGAAAGGAACCAGTCTACAAAAAGGAGATACAGTCTACATGTTGAGCACAACATATGGTATATATACATCTATTTATTCAACAAAATTAAAATACTATGATACATGTTTATTTTGAAATTATTTAAAGATGATAGGCAAGGAAATTTTTAATACAAATTTAGGTCATCTTGAATTATTTATTTACACATATATGTATTCATTTAAAAGTCAGATATGAGCAGCAAGATATATGGTTTGCTGTTGTATTAGCATTCAGTTTTAAAAATGCATTTTTTTCTCTTTTTCCTACGTAATATAAAAAATTAAGGAACTGTTATATGATTGCCAATAAGCAACTTTAGGTCACTCTATAGCCTCCAACAATGAGCAAAACCCATACTGATTAGTCATCTATAAAAAGCCTCATTTAAACATGTATTTATGGTCCACAGTCTACTTGTTTTTCCTAAAAACTATAGGAATGTTAATATTTTAGGTGCTGTTAAAAAACTTCTTAAATGGCAGTGTGAACTTACTGGAGCTGTTTTGCAAGAGGAAACAGTCACATTTCCTGTAACAGGTAACCAGCAGGTATTTTTTTTTTTTTTTTTCTTCATTTTGATGTCACACATGTATATGTTCTGTTTAAAAATAAGTTATAATTTCTATTCTGAAAATAATTTTTGTTGTTTCAATACACAAAATTTTTCAAAAAACACTAAAATTATTGGATGGACAACCATTTATATATGCTTGCATTTAGTTCAAATAAATAAAACTACATTGTATTATTGTCAAGACTGTTCATTATTTGAAGTAAAAAGGGTAAAATAAGAAAAGAAATTATGATTGTATTTTATCAGTTTCTTATGTTTGTTGAACCAATTGAATAAAACACAATATAAGCTGGGCCAAAAATAAAATATTGTTTGTTTCCCCTCCCACGACCGACCTGGTAAAATCACCGCGACCCGAAAAATTTTATTGGCCGTTCGTGTCCAATATTTTTTTTTTTGCTCTTTTGGTTTTTGGTGATACCTTTCCAATGCTGTAGTCTACGCGAGTTTTAATTCAAGGCTTTTTTGCATTGAAGCGTCTAAATGTTTCGGAATCGAGAAAAACAAACAAATTGGCTGGTCACACGATTTGTGTGTCTGCATTATTGAAGACTCTATTTTGAAATGTTTTAAAATATGGTTTTAATATACTTTGTTTTGAAGTTCAAGGAAAGATCCTGTTTGATTCTAGTCACTTGAGAATATGCCTAGTCATGTATTGTGTTCATATCTCAACATGTTCAATAAAGTTACATAAGTTAGAATGTGGCAAATTTTTAAAGTACATTAACATATAAAACTTTATTTAGAATTAAGAAAAACATGGTTTAGAAAATATTGAATGATATATCTATAAATCTGTAATAAAAAATATTCATTGGCATTAGATAAAAATTCTCTGAAACTGAACAATACAATCCAATTAATCTGCAGCAAAACAATTCAATGATGTGGTATCTTTAATAAAAAAAACTGAAGCATCTTTCAAACCACTGGGTGCATCTTGATTTGCTTGGTCTTTAACCTCTGTTCCTGTATAAAGGATAAAATCTTTAAGTAAAAATGGTCTGAATTATGCTTTAAAATCTATCTACTTTGAATTTTGTACAATTTCAATATAGAAAACCATATCACAGAATAAAATAAAATAATTTGCCTAACTACCTACCCATACCCTGAAAACCTCAGTCGGGAAGGGGAAACATAGATATTTTTAATGTTGGCCCTGTGTAATGATATCAAAGTATATATTTACAGGTTAACTTAAATGATGGAAATGCTTTATTTAGATAACAAAATTCTGTGAGAATAAGTTTACAAAAGTGAAAAAAAAATGTTTTAACAAGTGTTTCCCTTTCATTATATGAAAAAAGTGCTCCTAACAATTGCTTTATAATTTACATGTACGGAGTTGCAGGGTTTTGTGATTAAGGATATTGTCTGGGTCACAACATGACAGTGCTTTGTCATTACTGGTTTGTTTGAAAGACATTTGACACTGGAAGCAGTATTGAGTGAAGGAAACATAAAATTGTTGGCATGATTTGTTCTTATCCCAAAATAAAAATTATAATGAATCAAGAGATTTTTTAGTCTCAACATCTAATGTGGCAATTATTATGAGTAATATATTGACTATATCTGGTACATTGACATTGCTGGGTGTAAATGTCCATCTGACAGAGTTCACTGCAGCTTGACTCTTTTTATGGTTTATTCATTGTTATTGGTCAACTTTAAGTTTCATGATTTGGTCCATTTCTCAGATTCTATAAGTAATAGGTCAACAATATTCTTTTTATTAAATCATTGTATGATGTGAGTAGGCTTCCCATAGTGGGAAGGTAGAAATGACAATTATAAAAATATTCTGTGAGTAAACAGAAGAAATTATGATTTATTTTCAGATTTTGGAACTTGTGAGGAAAAGTTTGAAGAAAGGAACAAAATTGGCAGTGTTTGATCATATTCCAAGTAATACACCATTTATATTGCCTATCAAAGAACTTGTGGACATCTGTCAAGAAAAGTGAGAAACTGATTTGAAAATTGTGAGCTTCACAAATTTATACAAACCACTTCTAATTTGTATAAATACATATCAAATTCTGTTTTTGCCTTTATTTACAAGTTTTACATTTGAAAATAAAAATTATATCATTTTCGTTAGAGCCAGCTAGCCACCTTAATGAAAAAATAAGAAGATGTGGTATGAAAGCCAATGAGAAAACTATCCACCAGAGTCTAAATGACATAGATGTAAAGAAATATAGGTCACCACATGGTCTTCATCTGTGAGCAAAACCTATACCTAAGTAAGCTATAAAAGGTCATGACATAACAAAATGTGAAACATTTCAAAAGAGAAAACCAAAGGTTTGATTTATTGTCTTGCCTTGACGTAGTCAAAAAGCGAGACATACATGACATAGGTATGCTGTTTCAGGTGGCTGCGGCAACAATGTATTAGTTTGTGATTAGGTCGGTTTATGGGGAACCATTTATAGTAGGTCAATGATATTTGGTATGCAGTTGTATTAGCATTGGAACATCTCATTTCCATGGAGATTATTTGGCCCCACCCTCAGTCATGGTCTATTGACTTTGAAACTTTTGCATAGTTAACATGTTTTAGTTTGTGATTAGGTCAGTTTATGGGAAACCACTAGTGGTAGGTCAATGATATTTGGTATGCATATGTATTTGCATTGGCAGATCTCATTTCCATGAAGATTGTTTGGCCCTTTACCTTCAGTCATGGTTCATTGACTTTGAATATTCTGCATAAGTTACATGTTAAAGTATAAATATTTTAATTTCAACATTTGCATTTTACTACCAAAATAACAAAAAGGCGAGACATATCTGTGTTAACAGTTTATGTATAAAACAATGAGTGAAAAACAAATATGTAGACAGCAACCAATGATAACTACTGAAATACAGGCTACTGATTTGGGACAGGCACATAAAGAATGCAAAAAAAAACGGTTTAATATATAATTGAACAAGGAACATATATACTTTTCACACATGGTAAAAGCCTGAAAAAACTTTACAGTATTGAATATTAAGTTTTTTTTCTATTTTTGTGTATTAAAATGTTGCATTTCCACATTAATTGATACAAATGTGTTCTATCTTTTAACTTGACATTGGCAGATAGAGCACTTGGGCAAAAGAGATTACTTGGAACAAACTAACATCCATAAAAATGTACATGCACAAAATATTTTCTTTCAAATGAGATCTTTTGTTAATGTTGGTTATGATGATTTTATATATATTTTTTTATTATTTGAAAATAGTTAGTTTGTGTTCTTTCATTTAATGCATTCATGTTTTTGGGAAACTTTTCAAACACCTTCAATGAGTTTGTTTTAAAGAAACCACAAGCAAAATCTTGGTAGCTTTAAAAGTTCATTATATTTGAATGTGTTTCATTTTAATGTAAGTTGCTTAGTAGAAATATTTTGAAGTGATGTTCCCTTTTCTTTATATAAAATTAAGTAGATATGGTATGATTAACAATGAGGCAACTTTTCACTAGAGACGAAAGTTCATTGTTGTAAACAACTATAGCTCACATAAAGCCTTCAACAATGAGCAAAACCCATACCATATACTAAGCTAATGACAAGAAAAACAAATATGGCAGACAATAACCAATTATAATCTGGTTTATGTAAACATTCATACAAGACTTGAACAACTATATGCTACTCAATCTACTGTCACATTGATTGAATCCTTTTTAAACTTGTGAAAAAAATGTATGATACTGTTTTCTGCGCAGATGACATATGTTTCTTGAATAAACTACGTCCCCAAAAAATTTTTGGACGCCAAAAATATGAAACACTTGAGAGCATGAAAAACAAAATGGCCTGAACAGAACAGCCAAAACCGCCTAGCTGGCTGTTAAGGTATGTAATATGAAATTCACTCAACATGCTCAACATCACATTGTAAGGCATCCTCTATTTTCAGAAATGTACCAGTGTTGATAGATGGAGCCCATGGTTTAGGGGCTTTAGATCTGGATCTGAAGATGTTGGATCCAGACTACTACATAAGTAATGCACATAAATGGTTCTGTGCTCCAAAAGGATGTGCATTTATGTACGTGAAGAAAGATCTGCAGTCCAAGACACGTCCACTTGTAATATCACATGGTTTTGGTTCTGGGTTCAATTCAGAATTTATTTGGGCAGGTACAGTGGAGTAATTTGTAAATTTGCTTCATCAGTTGAGTGGTTCAACTATATTTGAAGTTATTTGTGCAATTTTAAAAATTAAAAAAAAATAACTGTTTTTTCACTGCACCTACAAAATACAAAAGATGTAATTCAGGAAAAAACCTTGAAGTTAATCATTCTAGAAATAAAGAAGTCAAATCAGGTAACCTGTGTCCTAATGATAGAGTAGTTAATAAAGATTTAGTTATAGGAAAATTCCCAAGGGAATCCTAGTACTTTTTAAACTTAAGTGCACTAACTTACTGGCCTTGTGCACTCCTAAAATTAAGATATAACAGAAAAGGGATAATTGATCTTTGTTTTACAGTAAATTGTAGAAAAAAGTTATCATTTAGTGAAAATTCATGTGATCTGAATTTGAACATCACAGGAAACATCAAAATCACTTAAATTGGTAATTACAAGAGATTTACAAATCACTTAAATAAGTGATAATAAGTTTTACTGCTAACTGGTTATTTGTTTACAATTTAAAATTGCTTAAATGTTAATTTGGCAAAAGAGTTCAAAGAAAGGGCTTAAACCAATCCTGCTAAATCTGGATGCTTAAAAAAAACGGCTAATTTTCGTTGTGTTTAAGAAATACACTCTAAAAAAACAAGGCGCTTTTTAAAAAGATTTTAAAGATTGCTGTTATAAAAATATGATAGGATAAAAAAAAATTTCATGCTTAAAACTTACACTTAAAGTTTGTATTTTTGTCCTCTGTGTTTTGTAGACTTATCTTTTCGTCTTTTCCTATTGACTATGCTATTTAAAACAAGAATGTGTCCCAGTACACGGATGCCCCATCCGCACTATCATTTTCTATGTTCAGTGGACCGTGAAAATGGGGAAAATCTTTAATTTGGCATTAAAATTAGAAAGATCATATCATAGGAACATGTATTCTAAGTTTCAAGTTGATTGGACTTCAACTTCATCAAAACTACCTCGACCAAAAACTTTAAACTGAAGCGGGACGAACGGACGAACGAGCGAACGGACGGACCCACAGACCAGAAAATATAATGCCCATAAATGGGGCATAAAAAAACCCAATGTGGTATGATTGCCAATGAGATAACTCTCCACCAGAGACCAAATAACATAGAAGGTTAGCAACTAAAGCTAGCTGTACCACCTTCAACAATGAGAAAACCCATACTGCATAGCAAGCTATAAAATGCCCGGAAATGACAAATGTTAAACAATTCAAACAAGAAAACTAAAGGCCTGATTTATATATGTAAAAAACAATAATTGAAAAACAAATATGATATATAGCAACAAACCTATTGTGTGTGTTTATTTGACTAATGATTTTTTATTGTCAACTTGGTATCTTCTTTCTCATTTTTACAGGATTACATGATTACAGTCCTTTCCTTGCTCTTCATACTGTGATAGACTTTTGGGAATCGGTTGGACCATCAAAGATTCGACAATACATGTATGGCTTATGTAAGAAAGCATGTAAGTTTTCAATTTGATAGTTTGATTAAACAGCTTTTTCTATAATTCATATAATTTCATGGTGGTCATTAAAAAAGAACTGGACATAAAATTGTCCACCATATTTGCTGGTCATTACTTTTAGTTTTTGTAAAATCATCACTGTATCAATCTAAATACTTGACATAGTACAACATTTTTAAAGTTGTTTCTCATACTTAAGGTAGTTCAGGGTATACCGCCATCTTGAATTGTACAATCACAGTACATAATCGGTCTAGTTCTTTGCCCAAATCTGCAAATTTGGAAACAGATTTGCAATTTATTGGTTACACTGGTTATTTATAAAAGAAAACTTAGTGATTCATTGCTTTATCGAAAATGTTTTAACAAATACCAAATATTTGTTTTTAGAATCAATTTTCAAATAAGCTATTTAAGGAGATAACTCTTTTAGTACAAAATTTATACTGGACATATAGGAAATTTTATTTTTACTTCTAGCAAGAAAACAAGTTCGGTGACACCATTTTTCTTTCTATTTTCTTAAAATATATTATAAAACCTATCTTCTCATATTTTATTTCAAAATTCTGTCTTATAGATTTCTTTTATGCACAAAAATGTCTTTTTCATGAACAATCTAAGCAAATTTTGGCAATTTTGAACGACTGTACCATGTAAAAAGCGCGGTGACCCATACTTTTTATTATTGTTTTGAAAAATCATAGTAAAATCTTCATTTTGGAAAAGTATAAGAAAATTCTGTCATTTTTTCTATACCCTGAACTACCTTAATATTCATTGATTGATGTTTACTTTACACTACTTTAGAGCAAAAGGCTATATCACTGCAAATTAGACTTAATATAAAAAATAAGGAGGTGTGGTATGATTGCTAATGAGACAACTATTCACCAGAGTTAAAAATTAAGTGGTAGTAAGCAATTACAGGCAACTGTATGGCCTTCAATAATAAAAAAAACCCATACCAGTTGGCTATAAATGGACCCGACATGATAAATGTGAAACAATTCAAAAGAGAAAATAATGGCCTAATTTACAACAAGTGGTTTCCAACTAAAATATTTAGGGCCTTAAAAAGAATATGGTTGTTTGCCCTAACCCTACCTACCCAGAAAATAGCAGCCTACTCAAAATCTTTTATTGTCCTGATGTGATTTTTAATCAGATAGGCATGAAGACTAAAAACATCTGACACTTCAATTTCTCTTTGACGAAAAAGAAAATGCCTACCTACCTACCCACTGTCTCTACCATTGGGTAGGGTTTGGGCAAACTAAAATATTTTTAAGTGTGGACTAGAAAAATATCACTAAGGATACCTTATGATTTTTGTACACACAAACTCATATAAAATACCTGATAATTTTTAATGCTAGACAGGTGTGTCTTCTTAGGTCAACATAACCGGAATGTTTAATGCTAGACAGGTGTATCTTCTTCCTAGGTCGACATAACCGGAATGTTTAATGCTAGACAGGTGTATCTTCTTCCTAGGTCGACATAACCGGAATGTTTAATGCTAGACAGGTGTATCTTCTTCCTAGGTCGACATTACCAGAATGTTTAATGCTAGACAGGTGTATCTTCTTCCTAGGTCGACATAACAAGAATGTGTAATGCTAGACAGGTGTATCTTCTGCCTAGGTCGACATAACCAGAATTTGTAATGCTAGACAGGCGTATCTTCTTTCTAGGTTGACATAACCAGAATGTTTAATGTTAGACAGGTGTATCTTCTTCCTAGGTCGACATAACCAGAATGTTTAATGTTAGACAGGTGTATCTTCTTTCTAGGTCGACATAACCAGAATGTTTAATGTTAGACAGGTGTATCTTCTTCCTAGGTCGACATAACCAGAATGTTTAATGCTAGACAGGTGTATCTTCTTCCTAGGTCGACATAACCAGAATGTTTAATTCTAGACAGGTGTATCTTCTTCCTAGGTCGACATAACCAGAGTGTTTAATGCTAGACAAGTGTATCTTCTTTCTAGGTCGACATAACTAGAATGTTTAATGCTAGACAGGTGTATCTTCTTCCTAGGTCGACATAACCAGAATGTTTAATGCTAGACAGGTGTATCTTCTTCCTAGGTCAACATAACCAGAATTTGTAATGCTAGACAGGCGTATCTTCTTCCTAGGTTGACATAACCAGAATGTTTAATACTAGAAAGGTGTATCTTCTTCCTAGGTCGAATAAAAATTATATAATTTTGTAAGTTTCAAAAGCTTGGAGACTTGCATGGTGCATTTCTACTCATTTGCAAGAAAATGACAAACAATGACCTTTCAGCCAAAAATGTTAATAAGGGCAGACAAACACAATGCAGAAAAATAAATCTTTATCTCCAACTTTCAATATCAACAAAAGAAAGTAAAAGCTCTGCGGAAGTCAAAATATGGTTTGTTCATGCATATTTCTCTTTATGATATTATTTACCTATTAAATTATTATATTTATAGGCCATTTATTAGTGAAGAAATGGGGAACAAGTTTAGCAGCCCCAGAAGAAATGTTTGGTAAGGAAAGTAAAGGGCAAAGGAAGTACTGGAAGATAACGTTTTATACCCATCTATTTATTCAAGGGAGACATACATTGTATTATTATATTTTATTAACATGAAAATTTATGAAGATAAGTTTTCGTTAAATGAATTACCTTGATGTCTGTACCATTTTACTATTCTTTGGATAATTTTTCCACCAAAATATTGAGAGGTTGAAATTGCCTCCTTGACTCCCCCACCTCCTCGTCCTACATCAGTGTGTAATATGGCCTTTACCATAGTTAGATTATTTACCGTTAGTTTATAAGTGATATGTTTTTGGGGGTTTAGGTTGTGTTTCTTATATGTTAAATGTAAAACTAACTAGATTTGTAATCGCTAGCAATAACGGATGGCACCCTTCCCCCATTGCCAGGGTAACGGCAGCCATTTTGAAAATTCCTCAATCAAAGAGTGCATCTACACTTGCAAATTAACATCTTTTTAAAGTTTCATAAATTTTGGAGCTTTTTGAAATTTTTGAAATTTTTGCAGTTTCCATGGTAACGGCGGCCATTTTGAAAATTCCGAAGTCAAACTGTAAATCAGCACATGCCAGTTACCATTCCTGTTAAGGTTCTTCCACTTTGGAACACTTTGATTTTTTTCGCATTTTTGCTGTTTCCATGGTAACGGTGGCCATCTTGACCATTCCAAAGTCAGAGGGACAACTTCGCATGGTGGTCAACATTATACCATAGTTCCATCAACTTTGGTCCATTCTATTCTAAGAACTGCTCCGGACAAAAATAGTGGAAGAAAAATAATAATAAAACTAGATTTGCCATTGCAAGCAATAGCGGATGTCACCCTTCCCTTATTGCCACTAAGTGGCAGCCATTTCAAAAAATTTAAACAGTGAATGCACATATATGCATGGCTATACATCTTTCTGTGAAATTTCAGTACATTCAGAGCATTTAAAAAAAAAATTTCCCGTTTCCATAGCAACGGCAGCCATTTTGAAAATTTCAAAGTCAAAAGTCTCATCTATACATGCCAGTTAACAATAATATCAATTTCCATTAAGTTCAAAGCATTTTGAATTTTTTTTATATTTTAGCAGTTTCCATGGCAACGTTGGCCATTTTGGAAATTCCACTGTCAAAAGTCTCATCCTGACTTGCCAGTCCACAATCGTATTAAGTTTAATCAATTTTGGAGCATTTTGAAATTTTTGAAATTTTTGACATTTGTGATGGTTGCTATGGTAACAGAGATCATTCCCAAAACTTAATGGCAGATACCACATTGGTACATGGGAGGGAACATACCATCAAAGTTTCAATCGATTTGACCTACCATTTTAAGAAAGTAAATGCTACTTTTAGGTTTTTGGAGCATTTTGACCTGTTTTGTATTGTTTCCATGGTAACGGCAGACATTTTCAAAATTCCAACGCCAAATTCAACACCTATCAATGTTGCTCATCGTTACTGTGAAGTTTCATTAAATTTGGAGCATTTCGATATTTTAGAAATTTTTGATGTTGTATCCATGGCAACATAGCAGTTCCAATGATTGCCAAAATCATCCCAAACCAGTATATAGTGGACACCTACATTGTATTAAAATCTAAAGATTTTAAGCTCAAGCATTCTCAAATGATTCACCGAACTCCAAAATTATATTTTTTCACCTTTTTTCAGTTTCCATGGTGATGGCAGCCATTTTTTAGTTCCAAAGTTGCACTGCAACTGGAAAGTCAGGGTTCCTTGTTATAGTGAACCATCATTCAGATTGGTTCCTTTGGCTCTGAGAAAGCGGGCGGACAAAATTAGGTGGAAGAAAATAATAATAATAATAATAATAATAATAATAGGAAAAGAAACAGAGGAAAAGCAATATGTCACCCGACATTGTCGATCGGGTGACATAAAAAAAAAAAGAAAGCGTAGAATAACAATATGTCACCCAACTCCGTTGAGGGTGCCATAATAAACTAAAAATTCAGAAATTATTGCAATGTTTTTATTTTAAATGCTAAAAATGTGACAGTATCAGCTTTGTAAAATTAGATTCTCATTCATAATTTTAGAAGTGATTTCCCTTCAAAAATATTTTGCAATCGGATTAATCAGATCTCACATTTTTACCAGTAATCAGTGATTCTCAATAATAAATGCACACATTAATATTTGAATTTATAGTACTAGTATAAAATTGAGAATGGAAATGGGGAACGTGTCAAAGAGACAATAACTGGACCAAAGAGCAGAAAACAGCCCAAGGCCACCAATAGGTCTACAACACAGCGAGAAAATTTCGCCCCGGAGGCGGGCTTCAGCTGGCCAATAACAAAAATGTGCACTAGTTCAGTGAAAATGGACGTCACACTAAACTGCGAAACATATAAATGAACTAAAATTAAAAAACACAAGACTATATAGCTAACAAAGGCCAGAGGCTCCTGACTTGGGACAGGAGCAAATTAGGATATGTAGTATGATTGTCAATGACACAGCTTTCCACCAAAAAATCTACTTGTCACTGTACAACCTTCAACAATAAGCAGATTCCATAAATTATAGTAAGTTATAAAAGACCCAGGGATAACAAATGAATCAATTCAAAAGGACAAACTAACAGCCAGATTTAAGCTAATAACATTAAATAAAAAAACAGATAATGCAGACAGCAACCAAAGACAACCCCCACACTTAATCTCCTGGGTGGGGACATTCCCATAAAAAATGTCTAGGGTTTCAACATGTTTGTGAGTGCTATACCCTCTCTAAACCTGGGATATTGGTGTAATAGCACAACATAAAACAAACTGTAGTATTGAGTTGAAAAGAGTTTTACGCATTATATTGGCACAAACAACTATGGTAACAAAATGATAAAAACACAAAGTTCCAATTTAAAGGGTTACAGAACACCTAAGGGAGTTAACTCTTTCAAAATCAGCTGAACATTATAATCACATACTATAAGTAAAGAGAAATCAAGCTTCTCAATGATCAAAGTTAGTGTTTGTCAAAATGCTATAAACCCAATGAAATTATTTCTATAAATGTTGTGGCTGTAATTTCTTGAAATTTTTATATTTTTGTCAACAGGTCAAAGTTACATACCTGTCAACCTATGACAATGAAAATGCAGGTGATGACCTGCATAGAAGAATGAAATCTCAGGTCATAACGCGTACAAACTTTTTCGAGCTGAATTTAGGGGATATTTTTCTTATAATTTATATCAAAGTTTCCAAAACATGTCCACATGGTTAAGTAATTTAAAATTGTACATATTATTATTTCATTGCACTTGAAGGCCATTGATAGATTTTTGTTATATTGCCTTAATTCCTTTTCATTTCCATTCCATGACAAACAATGTGCCATTTTCTGTTTTCTATGCATACATTTGTGCAGGTTTAATCATATGAACATACCAGATGTTGATATTCGAATATAGTAAGATAAAGTTAAACAATTAAAAGAGGTATAGATGAAAAAAGTAATTTTCAAAATTTTTATTTTTTAATAGTTCTAAGGTAGAAAAATAAGTAAAAGTATTATTCTGATATGTTTTTCCATTCCATTCATTTCAGATTTAATCTTTTTACAAAAAAAACATAAGTTTAAGGAGAAAATTGTGAGATGACAAAAAAGGGGAAGTAACTCAAGTTGTTTTTAAAACAACTTTGAAATACACAAATTATTTACGACCTAAAGCTAAGGCAATTGGTGTTAATTAACAGTGTGTTTGATACCAAAACTGTCAAGTGAAGCCATGCACTGAAATAGGTCACTTGATTTGAGTTTACACAGGTAGTTGAACTTTTTGTCCAGGAAGAATTATGAATTTACCGGTTATTTCAAAGGAAAACCACTTACGAAATCAGTCTGAAAGCTTAGGAATCCGGGTGAAAACGGGTTATTTTCCGAATTCCTGGGTTATTTGGTCACCCGGTGGGTGTCCCGGGTGACCTCTCAGAATTGTGAAAATATCGGGTCATACCCGCAGGATCCGGGTCAGTTGACAGGTATGAAGTTATTAAAGATTTTGTCAAAATTTTTATGAAAATTAAACAAGCCAAATCTATAGTCAAAGAGTTGGGTACCCCCTTAAGAGTACTCAGAGTACACTCAGGGGTACTACTTGTACAAGTAATCTTTATTTACTTGAAGAAGGAAATAATAATATACTTATATAACTAAATTTTGTTATGTTAATTTTTTCTTATAATGTTTGAATAATCTCCCCTTAATTTTCTCAAAAATTTACTTGTATAAGTAATTTTTTTTTTACAATCCCTAAAATTCTCAAGTTATGAGATGTAAAAACATGCCTTTAGCAATTTTTCTCAGGTTAGCTCATAATTTTTTATTAGAGTTCAATGTTTCATCTCATTAATTCAACAAAGAAACTAATTGCGCAAAGATCTTAAGTAATTTCGCAAGGCCTTCAAAAATTGCCCCCTGGGGGCTTGTAAATGAGCAGTGTTCTGAAGATAACAGACAAATGAGATTTTCATTGTCCATGAAATTACACTTAAATGATTAGTAAAGACATCTGCAAAGGACAGTCAATTAAAAATTCTATTAGAGCAAAGAAGTCCTGAGAAATTCAAGAAAAGAAGATAGTATGACTTTTTTACTTGTATAAGTAAAAAAAACTGAATGTCTAAGGGACATAACTAAGCCAATAAAATAATTTACCTATACAAGTAAATAAAATACACTTGTATAAGTATCTTACAAATTTACTGATATAAGTATATTAATATTTACTTCTTCAAGTAAATAAAAATTACTTGTACAAGTAGTACCCTGACTGGAGTAAGTGATAATAAGTTTATTTTTTTTTTTTCGTTTAGGTTGTATGGCCTTAGTGGAAATACCTCCAGACGTCTATAAAAATACCACCAAGATTGAATACAGTAATGCAGAGTCTCTACAAAATCAACTTTATCACCAGTTTAACATAGAGGTTTGTGAGTTAAATATATGTTCCAATACACACTTCTTAAAACTATGCGATTTAGAACAAATTTGATTAGATTTGAGAATGGAAACAGGGAATGTGTCGAAGAGACAACATCCCTACCAAAGAACAGAAAACAATGGGTCTTCAACACAGCAAGAAAATACCACACCCGGAGGTTGGCTTCAGCTGCGATTGTTTGAACTGTAGCACTGCTTATTGTTACTGGAAACCAGACTGTTTAAATGGCCTTTACATCGTTAGGATAATAATGTGAAACAAATGAACTTTTAGCTCACCTGGCCCAAAAGGGCCAAGTGAGCTTTCTCATCACTTGGCGTCCGTCGTCCGTCGTAATCGTCTGTTAACTTTACAAAAATCTTCTCCTCTGAAACTACTGGGTCAAATGTAACCAAACTTGGCCACAATCATCATTGGGGTATCTAGTTTAAAAAATGTGTCCGGTGACCCGGCCAACCAACCAAGATGGCTGCCATGGCTAAAAATAGAACATAGGGTAAAATGTAGATTTTGGCTTATATCTCTAAAACCAAAGCATTTAGAGCAAATCTGACGGGGTAAAATTGTTTATCAGGTCAAGATCTATCTGCCCTGAAATTTTCAGATGAATCGGACAACCCGTTGTTTGGTTGCTGCCCTGAATTGGTAATTTTAAGAAAATTTTGCCGTTTTGGTTATTATCTTGAATATTATTATAGATAGAGATAAACTGTAAACAGCAATAATGTTCAGCAAAGTAAGATCTACAAATAAGTCAAGTTGACCAAAATGGTCAGTTCATCTGAAGATTTTGGCTTATATCTCTAAAACCAAAGCATTTAGAGCAAATCTGACAGGATAAAATTGTTCATTAGGTCAATATCTATCTGCCCTGAAATTTTCAGACCAATCAGGCAACACGTTGTTGGGTTGCTGCCCTGAATTGGTAATTTTAAGGAAACTTTGCACGTTTTGGTTATTATCTTGAATATTATTATAGATAGAAATAAACTGTAAACAGCAATAATGTTCAGCAAAGTAAGATCTACAAATAAGTCAAGTTGACCAAAATGGTCAGTTGACCCCTTAAGGAGTTATTGCCCTTTATAGTCAATTTTTACAATTTTCATAAATTTTGTAAATTTTGTAAATTTTACCAAATATTTTCCACTGTAACTACTGGGCCAAGTTCATTATAGATAGAGATAATTGTAAGCAGCAAGAATGTTCAGTAAAGTAAGATCTACAAACACATCACCATCACCAAAACACAATTTTGTCATGAATCCATCTGTGTCCTTTGTTTAATATGCACATAGACCAAGGTGAGCGACACAGGCTCTTTAGAGCCTCTAGTTCTAGAAATGAAAATGTGCATGTGCCTATCCCAAGTCGGAACTTCATCAGTGTCTGTCTTTTGTTTTGTCTTAATATTTTCTTGTCAATTAGGAAATTTTTTATCTATGGCAAATCTTTAAAAGTCTCTGTTAAATTTATTCACAACTTTTTCTCAAATATGGGGACTTAAGAGTTTGACATGTCATATATATACAATAGACCTGTCTCTTTTTGAAGATATCCTGACCTCTAGATGTCTTTTGTCTTTTTTTAAGTTGTTGGATTGCTGACTCGTTGACATAAATCACACACCTCTTTTGAAATATTCATGACATTTGACAGGGATATTTTTGAATTCCCACAGACATTTTAGTTGCCCGGTATCTCTTTTTCACTTTAGTATGAGTTATATGGTCATTTATGTTGATCAATGGAATATGTTTTTTATTATCAAACACAGTCTTCAATATTTTTCCTTGGTAACAATCCTTTTCCCTGCTGATAAAACTTACTGAAATCCACTTTTTTATTTGTACAAAGTGTCATTTAACTTGACAAATACTTAACTTTCTTTCTTTGCTAAAGAACATTACCTAAACATATTCTGTAAACAAACATAATTTTTCGTGAATGATTAATTTTTCAACTTTTGCGAGTAGAAAACATCAGGAATATAAATCGCAGAGAAGTCAGCTAGAAAGGTCTAAAAGCAATACAAAAAGTACCTGTGAAAAAAGTTACTCTGGATTCATCATTGTTCGTGGGATACAATTTTTATCTCGCCTGCGACGAAAGTCACAGAAAGCACGACATATGGATTGCTTTTCTGGCGATGGCTGCAGCGATGGCGTCAACTATTGTTAAGTTTTCTGCTTAAGTTAGTTTGATAGGAACTACTTGTGATAGATCAAGGATATTTTGTATGAAGTTGCATTACTATCAGTACATATCAGTTTGATGGCTATTTTGAGGCCCTGCCCCCTAACTCATGGTCCAGTGACTGAATTAATAAGCAATTTTCAATGTTAAGTTTTCTGCTTGAGTTAGTTTGATAGGATCTAATTGTGATAGATCAATGATATTTTGTATGAAGTTGCATTACTATCAGTACATAACTGTTTGTCAACCATTTCTAGGCCCTGCCTACAAAAAATTGTCCAGCGATTTTGAATTAATAAGCAATGCTGCTGTCCATCAGATTGTCTTTTTCTGAATTTTATGCGAACAGGCGAGACATATCTCTGTGTCAATAGTTTATTGTGGAATTCAAGGGTCTAAGTAAACCACATATTTTTATGTCCAACGAGTTACATTTTTACTATAGGTGTATATCACTACAAACCAGTAAAAGTCTGAAATGGCCTATATCTGAACTCGACTGTACTGATTTTCACTCGACCAGTCTGGATTGATCTGAATTTTACTTAATATTACTCGACCCAGTCTTAACCATACTCGACTGTACTGATTTGTACTTGACCCTTATCTTTGCTATTGAAAATAGTCTTAACTATTACTCGACCAGTCTGAAACAGTATTAACCCATTCTCGACCTGTACTCGACCAATACTTGACCAGCTCTCGACCTATTTTTGTCGAGCCTGCGACTTTTGTCGCAGAAAGCTCGACATAGGGATAGTGATCCGGCGGCGGCGTTAGCTAACTTCTTAAAAGCTTTATATTTTAGAAGGTGGAAGACCTGGATGCTTCATACTTTGTATATAGATGCCTTATGTTACTGAAGTTTCCGTCTGTCACATGTCCATTGTCCTTGACCTTATTTTCATGGTTCAGTGACTACTTGAAAAAAGTTGAGATTTTTGTAATGTTAATTTCTCTCTTATTATGAGTAATAGGATAACTGTATTTGGTATGTGCCTACCTTGCAACGTCCTCATGCCCATCAGACAGTTTTCACTTGACCTCAACCTCATTTCATGGATCAGTGAACAAGGTTAAGTTTTGGTGGTCAAGTCCATATCTCAGATACTATAAGCAATAGGTCTAGTATATTTGGTGTATAGAAGGATTGTAAGGTGTACATGTCCAACTGGCAGGTGTCATCTGACTTTGACCTCATTTTCATGGTTCAGTGGTCAAAGTTAAGTTTTTGAGTTTTGGTCTTTTTTCTAATACTATATGCAATAAGTCAACTATATTTGGTGTATGGAAATATTTTATGATGTACATGTCAATCTCGCAGGTTTTATTTGACCGTGACCTCATTTTCACGGTTCATTGCTCAGTGTTAAGTTTATGTGTTTCGGTCTGTTTTCTTAAACTATAAGCAATAGGTCAACTATATTTGTTGTATGGAAGGATTGTAAGCTGTTCATGTCTGCCTGGCATGGTTCATCTGATCTTGACCTTATTTTCACGATTCATTGGTCAATGTTTAGTTTTCTAGGTTAAGTCTGTTTCTTAGAAACTATAAACAATAGGTCAACTATATTTAGTGTATTGAATGATTGTAAGGTGTACATGTATTTCTTGTTTGGTTTATATGACCTTGACTTCATTTTCTTGGATTATGTCAAGTTTATGTAATAGTTGTAGTAAAGCTTTCATTTAGGACTATCAACATAATATCAATGGTTATTAAAGAAGGCGAGACATTTCAGCGTGTGCACTCTTGTTTCAGTCTGAACCATACTCGACCAAAGGTCTGAACAATACTCAACCAGTCTGAACCATACTTGACCAAATAACCTCTACTTTTTATCATTTTGATTGTTAAAATAACTTTTTTAACTGACTTGACAACAGCCACAATAAAATAAAGATATATATAAAAACAGATTTTTACATCCTTACATGACTCTCTTAGATTTATCAAAAACAGATAGTTAAATTATCTAATTTTAAAGTCTGAGTCTTGTTAAATAAAAAGACTTTCATTTACCTGAAAACCACACCTATACTGAGGGTAATAAAACCTTATTAAGGCTTTTTTGTTTGGCATGTGTTGTTTTTTAAACAAAACTTGATTTTTATAAATTCCTAAATAAAGACTACTTAGGTTTCGTACAATAATGAGGTAACAGCCAACAAAATCACTGACATTGTTTAACCTTACATCAGAAATATATCTATTCCTATTTATAATTTGGGATATATATATTTTAAAATGGGATAAAAAATTAAAGAAATGATTAGGGGTAAACTATAAAGTAATACATCCTGCTTGGGGCACACTGATTAAAAAGATCACACCTGGTCAGAGAGTAATAAATTTTAAATAACATCCAATGAAAATTACAACATCCTGTAAAACTTAAGTAACAAAGCCTTTTGAATTCACTAGATAAGTAATATATGAGTTTAAGAAAAATAGGGTTTTCTTTTTACCTGTAAAACACACCTGTACTAAGGGAATTAAACCTTATCAAAGTGCTTCTTGTATGCCATGTCTTTAATTTAGACAAAACGTATTTAAATATTATTAAAATAAATTTCTACTGCAACTCTGGAATGCATTTCCTTTTTTAAAAGGTTATCAAGGATTACTATGAAAGTTTTATTATTATTATTATATTAAAGTCTTGGTTTTACAAAACAAAGGTGTCAATTTTAACATTTATTACTATTTTATATATATTTTGATAAATAAAAATTTGAATAACATTTAAGATATTTGAATAATGGTTGAAAGTTCTAGTATTTTTGATGTACATAAAGCAATGTGAACATGATCAGGAATCTGATGTTCAGTAGTTGTCGTTTGTTGATGTGGTTCATAAGTTTCTCGTTTCTCGTTTTTTATATAGATTAGACCGTTGGTTTTCCCGTTTGAATGGTTTTACACTAGTAATTTTTGGGGCCATTTATAGCTTGCTGTTCGGTGTGAGCCAAGGCTCCGTGTTGAAGACCGTACTTTGACCTATAATGGTTTACTTTTATAAATTTTGACTTGCATGGAGAGTTGTCTCATTGGCACTCATACCACATCTTCTTATATCTATGATATCATGTATATAAAAATTCATTTAACCAAAACTTAATTTATTACATGATATTTTTTGATCCAACCAGAAATTTGATTACCTTGTTTTATCTTAATTTTAAATGTGATATACATTGTATATATATATATATATATATATATATGTATAACAGTGCCTAAATTGATGAAATACAATAGATAGATACAAAAAATAGGTCTAGGTTGGTTAAGACTTGGTCGGGTATGGTTCAGACTAGGTCGAGCATGGTTCAGACTTGGTCGAGAATGGTTAAGACTATGTCGAGTATGGTTCAGACTCGTATAAAATGGTTAAGTACTGGTCGAGTAAAGGTCGAGTACAAGTTCAGACTACAGTCGAGTAATATCAAGTAAATTTCAGACCAATTCAGACTGGTCGAGTAAAAATCAGTACAGTCGAGTACAGATATAGGCCATTTCAGACTTTTACTGGTTTGTAGTGTATGCAGACATTGGTAAAAACCATGAAATCAAATCCCCACGAAAATGCATGTTTTCCTCAATCCACTAAATAAAGGCAACAGTAGTATACCAGTGTTCAAAAGTCATAAATGGATTGAGAGAAAACAAATCCGGGTTACAAACTAAAACCGAGGGAAACACATCAACTATAAGATGAAAACAAATGAACAACAGGAACACTGAAGTGCAACAAAAACAAACGCCAACATACATAGAAACGAACTATTTGATAACAACTGCCATATTCCTGATTTGGTACAGGACATTTTAAGAAAAAGGGTGGGTTGAACCTGGTTTAATGGCTAGCCAAACCTCCCGCTTTATGACAATGTTAAAAAATGTCACTGAAATGACAATACTACGTGACAGAAATACAGTACAAACACAAGTACCAACATTCATCACAGAGAAAAGCACAAACAAATAATATAATAGTCGACACAACATGCAAACCGCAGAACAACAACGAAAATATTCCATCAACGACAGACACCACTAACATGCCATCTCGAACTTTTACAATTATTTTCACAATACTCGTCCAAACAATTTTCATGACAATGATGGTATTGAAATTGGTATCCACGAAAATAAAACATTCGTGACTTGGTACAGGCATTTTTATGTAGAAAATGGTGGATTAAATCTGGTTTTATAGCTAGCTAAACCTCTCACTTGTATGACAGTCGCATAGAATTCCATTATATTGTCAACAATGTGTGAGCAAAACAAACATACATAATAAGTAAAATGTAAAAAATTGGGGTACAGCAGTCAACATTGTGTTATAATCTTAATCATCAAAACCCAAATCACTATGTCAACAAAGAAAAACAGAATAGCATACAGACGATCTATAGACAAAGTACATAAGCAAAAATGAAAGACAAGAATAATGAATAAATGAAAGATAAAAATTACCACCATAGCACAATATCACAATGGCGGGATATATAAATACCGAGCCACGCCAAAAATATATTACCAAAATTGGACTAAACAGTAAAGGTTAAAGATTTACAAAGACAAATAAAAGAACATATAACACGTAATAAAGATGATAACCACGTTAGTACCTAGAATATATACTCCAAGACCATCATTATATGTGAAGTTGATACGGAATATTTACCTACAAGGTCTTGGTATATTCCGATGAACTTTTTTTTAGAAAATGAACGAGACGTTCTTTGACATAACCCTGGTTCATCAACTTTCTTCTCAGACGCTCAGAACAAAACTTTACGACACAAGAGGTGAGTTCAGCCTGCCATTTTTGAATTTTCCATTTCTATGTATCTACATTCCAGCATTACCTGCAAATGGAGTATATATCTCCCAGTTGATACAATATTCCAGTGCTTGCATTTCCAATCAAGTCTTCCTTGTTAGAAGATTGCCTCTCACAAGGAAGCTAATAAACTAGGGATGTCAACGAGTACTCAGTATTCGAGTATCGCTCGGTAGTTTGGAATATCAAACGATACTCGACTAATCGGTTTCCTGTTAGAATATTGTTGTCTTCTTTATATAAAATTGATCTACTTGAGAACCTCTTTAGAAAATTCAATAGGCATCACTGATTAATCATACTAGTAAATAAAATACATTTCGTTTCGAAATATTGTGCTAAATTGTCATTCAAAATGCCTCAGAAAATACGTGGGCTATACCTAGGCTAACACTTTAAACTAAACATATCTGAGCAAATATTTTCGTCTGCAAGACTAATTTTACAACGTTGCAAAACCGACTGTCACAATAATAGTTGACAAGAAAATGTTTCCAAATAAAATAAATTCGTTGCATCATCTGGTGACCCTCAGTGAATAGTTAAACTTCTAATCCTTACGCCTTTTTGAACATTAAATGTGTTTTCTTAACGATTACCAAATACTATTGTTTGGTTTTTCCTTGTTATAATTTTTAAATAGGTGTTCATAAAATTATATTGAAAATATTATTGTTTTTTACTTAATTAGTACTTGTAGGTGATGAGCTATTAATTATGGTGTGTATTTTTTCTCCCAGATACTTAAGTAGATGGTTTTCGTCTGTTAAACAACAATCCACAGAATGTAATCCCGCTTTATGACAATGTTAAAAATGTCACTGAAATGACAATACTACGTGACAGAAATACAGTACAAACACAAGTACAAACATTCATCACAGAGAAAAGCACAAACAAATAATATAATAGTCGACACAACATGCAAACCGCAGAACAACAACGAAAATATTCCATCAACGACAGACACCACTAACATACCATCGTCCAAACAATTTTCATGACAATGATGGTATTGAAATTGGTATCCACGAAAATAAATGAATCCACAGTAGTTGTTAAAACTTTTCTTTTTATTTTATAGGTACCAATAAAGTGTGTTGATGGCGTTCTCTATGTAAGAATTTCTTGTCACATCTATAATGATCTCAGTGATTATGACAAACTTGGTGAAGCAGTGATACGTATCAAAAATGGACAAAGTGATTCCAAAAAACAGAAGCTTAATTGTGAATAGTCTTTCCAATAAAAATATTTTTGATTCAGTAAAGGTGTTTTAATGACACATCCACGAACAGGTCTTCTTATAAAGTTTTTAAACAAAGATTTTGTGTGTCAGATACCAAGCTGGCAACTTTGGACAATTTGAAATGTCCATAAAAACCTTGTTATTCACGTTTGTGTTCTTTCAAGTTTAAAAACATAGCTTATGTCACCTTGTGCTTGATGCTTGATATACTACTGTTGCCTAAACAAAAGTTATTACAATAAGAGATGGTGGATTTTCAATTTTTGAAATATTATATGTTGGAGACATCAGTTGTCAAAATCTCTGCAAAATACAGTTAAACCTGAGGAAACGACCACTTGCTGTATTTGATTATTTTTTAGTGTTTTAGTATATTTTATTTTATCTGACCTGTATGATCTATTTATGAAGATGTTGACCTCATGAATACCATTGATTTAAATTGCCATCTTTCTGTCTAAGACTATGTATTTGCATGTTTTTAAACCGTATTATATGTCATGTGATATTGTTGGGCATTAATCTACATCGGTAGATTGAACGAAGAGATGAATATGTTAATTGGGACAATTTTGATATTGAGGCTGAGATAAATAATCAAATTGATATATTTATGTAGGTAAACGAGAAATTAAATAAGCCAAATCTATTTTAGTAAAAGTGTTGGGTACCCCTTAAACATAATGTAAGTGATGAAATGGTTCTATTGGAATAACCTTTTCAGAATTTGTTTAATTTAAAAATGATGATGATGGATTGCTGTTTAACCTACAGTGGTAAATATTGTATGCATATCAGGACGAGGGCATGTTAATGTGGTATGGACCCTGCTGATAGTTCTACCATATAGCTGATCCTGATTGTTTTACCCTAGAGATGTATTTATAGTTCTACATTATATCTGATTCTGAAGGTTCTTCACTAAAACTTATCCTGATAGAGCTGACCGTGATAGTGTTCCCCACAAATTAATGCTGATAGCTTTACCCTAGAGCTGATCCTGGTAGTTTTATACTAGAGCTGATTCTAATAGCTCTACCCTCGAAATCGTGCTGATAGTTCAGTCATAGAGCTGATCGTGATAGTTCTACTCTAAAGCTGACCCCGATAGTTCTACCATATAGATGATCTTGATAGTTCTACATAAGAGCTGACCCTGCTAGTTCTACCCTCGAATTAATCCTTATGGTTCTATCCTAGAGCTTACCACGATAGTTCTACCCTAGAGCTAATCCTAATAGTTATACTATAGAGTACATCCTGATTGTTCTACTCAAGAGCTGATCCAGATTTTTCTACCCTAGATCCGATCTTTATAGTTCTCACTCGGAATTAATCCTGATAGTTCTACGGTAGAGCTGCTCCTAAAAATTATACGTAAGAGCTGGTCCTGATAGTTTTAACATAGAGTTGATGGTGATAGTTCTACCCTAGAGCTGTTTGATAGTTCTACACTATAGCTGATCATGATAGTTCTTCACTAAAGCTAATCACGAATTACTGCTGATAGCTCTACCCTAGAACAGATCATAAAAGTTCTTCCTAGAGCTGATCCTGATAGTGTTACCCTTGGGCTGATCCTGAATTTTCTACCCTAGATTTATCATGACAGTTCTGCCCTTGGGCTGATCCTTATAGTTCTACTCTCGAATTAATGCTGACAGTTCAAATGAAAGATCTACCATTTGTGTGATCCTGAAAGTTCAACCATAGAGCTGATCGGGATTGTTCTACCCTAGATCTTATCGTGATAGTTCTACCATAGAGCTTTCAATTGAAGACAAAAAGAACTGCACCTTCCTTCACTGCACTGGATACTTAAATCACATGCATGAAATATTTGCCACTGGACGTTGAGCAACGAACAATCCACAATCACTCCTTACAAACAACGTTATATTGCAGGTTCTTCCAAGTGCTCTACGAAACCTCTTTCTAAATTATTAACATCCATTTTATCAGCAATCAAAGCCGGGCTTCAAAGTAATTAAGAAACTAGCTATTCTAGAGGCGGCGTGAATCAGATGCGAATACTAAAAAACCCAAAGATCTGTTAGAGTACATACAATCTAAGACTCTTTTATCTTGCAGTAATATTGAAAAAAATGACTGTTCTACCTTTTACACAAGTATTAAGATTCTTATTCCGAACTAAAAGAATCGGTCCTGCTTTGTTTCATGAATCAAGGAATGGCCAACGTAGATACAAATATCTTGTTTTAGGAAGGGATAAATCGTACTTTGTAAAAAATCACTCTGATTCAAACAAAAAATTCTCAAAAACTGACAGGATCAAGATGCTCGATTTCTTGAATGACAACATATTTGTTACGTTTGGAGGACGTGTTTTTCAACCAATAATCGGCATTCCCATGGGAACCAACTGTACTCCTCTTCTTGCCTACTTGTTTCTTTATTCATCAAGGCTGACTTCATACAAGAGGTTCTTATGAATTCTTTAACTTAACTTTCCACTATAAACATGATGTCCTCTACTTAATAATTCAAAGTTTGGTGACTATGTTGAACGCATCTGTCCCATCGCACTAAAGATAAAGCATACAACAGATACAGTCAAGTCTGCCTCACATCTGGACTTACATATATTAATTGACAATGAGGGTCGGTTGAGAAAAAAAGTAAAATAACAAAAATACCGAACTCCAAGGAAAATTCAAAACGGAAAATCCTTTATCAAATGTCAAAATCAAAAGCTCAAACACATCAAACGAATGGAAAACAACTGTCACATTCGTGACTTGGTACAGGCATTTCTTTATGTAGAAAATGGTGGATTAAATCTGGTTTTTATAGCTAGCTAAACCTCTCACTTGTATGACAGTCGCATAGAATTCCATTATATTGTCAACAATGTGTGAGCAAAACAAACATACATAATAAGAAAAAATGTAAAAAATTGGGGTACAGCAGTCAACATTGTGTTATAATCTTAATAACTATAAAACCAAATAACTATTTCAACAAAGAAAAACAAAATAGCATACAGACACTCTATAGATAAAGTACATAAGCAAAAATAAAAGACAAGAATAATGAATAAATGAAAGATAAAAATTACCATAGCACAATATCACAATGGCGGGATATATAAATACCGAGCCACGCCAAAAGTATATTACCAAAATTGGACTAAACAGTAAAGGTAACAAATTTACAAAGACAAATAAAAGAACATATAACACGTAATAAAAATGATTACCACGTCAGTACCTAGAATATATACTTCAAGACCATCATATTTATCAACAAGGTCTTGGTATCTTTCAATGAACTTTTTTTTAGAAAAAGGACGAGACGTTCTTTGACATAACCCTGGTTCATCATATTTCTGCTCAGACGCCGAGAACAAAACTTTACGACACAAGAGGTGAGTTCAGCCTCCCATTTGTGAATTTTCCATTTCTATGTAGCCACATTCCAGCAGAGCCTGCAAATGGAGTATATATCTCCCAGTTGATACGATATTCAAGAGCTTGCATTTCCAGTCAAGACTTCGTTGTTAGAAGATTGCCTCTCACAACGAGCTATTAAACTAGGAATGTCAACGAGTACTCGAGTATTCGAGTATCGCTCGGTAGTATCGAATATCAAACGATACTCGACTAATTGGTCTCGTGTTAGAATATTGTTGTCTTCTTTATATAAAATTGATCTACTTGAGAACCTCTTTAGAAAATTCAATAGGCATCACTGATTAATCATACTAGTAAATAAAATACATTTCGTTTCGAAATATTGTGCTAAATTGTCATTCAAAATGCCTCAGAAAATACGTGGGCTATATCTAGGCTAACACTTTAAACTAAACATATCTGAGCCATTTCGTCACATCGGTACCAAATATTTCAGAGCAAATATTTTTCGTCTGCAAGACTAATTTTACAACGTTGCAAAACCGACTGTCACAATAATAGTTGACAAGAAAATGTTTCCAAATAAAATAAATTCGTTGCATCATCTGGTGACCCTCAGTGAATAGTTAAACTTCTAATCCTTACGCCTTTTTGAACATTAAATGTGTTTTCTTAACGATTACCAAATACTATTGTTTGGTTTTTCCTTGTTATAATTTTTAAATAGGTGTTCATAAAATTATATTGAAAATATTATTGTTTTTTACTTAATTAGTACTTGTAGGTGATGAGCTATTAATTATGGTGTGTAATTTTTTCTCCCAGATACTTAAGTAGATGGTTTTTCGTCCGTTAAACAACAATCCACAGAATGTAAAATACGTATTATTGTGTTTCAGTGTTGTAGATATATTCCCGAGCGAGTACTCGAGTATCGCTCGATAAAACCAACGAGTACTCGATAAGTAATTGTTCACCGAGTTGACATCCCTATATTAAATCAAGAGTACCAAGTGGTGACGTTGAAATTAACGGACGCCTTCACGAGCTGGTTATAAAAATAAGATGTGGTATGATTGCCAATAAGACAACTCTCCACCAGAGACCAAACGATAAAGAATTTAACAACTATAGGTCACCGTACGGCCATCACCAATGAGCAAAACTCATACCGTATAGTCAGCTATAAAAGGCACCGAAATGACAAATGTAAAACAATTCAAAACCAGAAAAGACCGTTATGGAATATATGTTTCACAGATGACGACAGATATGTTACAATTGTCGTAACCTCATTTCCGTCCTCTTTTCCTCGAATGTGACCTATCGAATTGGACTTATCATCCGGTTTGTACTTACATGAGCAGCATGGCGGGTGCTACATGTCAAGCAGGATCTGCTTACCCGTCCGGAGCACATGAGATCAATCCCGGTTTTTTTGGTGTGGTTCATGTTGCTCAGTTTAAGTTTTCTATGTTGAGTTTTGTATACTGCTGTTTGTCTTTTGGTCTTTTTCATATTTTGCCATGGCGTTGTCAGGTTATTTTCGGCTTATGAGTTTGAATGTCCCTTTGGTATCTTTCGCATCTCGTTTTCTACACAAGAGCCCTTGTCTTGGATGTATATACGTTTTATAGATAGAATATTTGATTCGAATACAAACGTTGGTATTTTAGTAGCTAGTAGTTTTCTTGTATATCTAAATCATGATTTATAAATATATTATTTGTAAATGTCTTTCAGTTTTTTCATGATAACGATTCTACTATTCAATACATCATACATGTGTGTTTTTTCCAAAATGATTTGGCTTTAAAAGTAAAGTCTTATTAAAACTCAATGTCCGGAAGCACTCAAAATGTATCTACTTTAAAAACTTGAAGATGTGACAGTTTCTTCTATATGACGATTTCCTGACAGGTCTCTAGAACAGTTTTCGACAGCTCTATATAGCTATCTATTGATATAGTTAATATTCAATACATTTTTGATTAATGCATTGATATTTGGTTTTAATTTCCTTTCGTTATTAAAGGTAGTTAATATTTCAATTCAATCTGTCATAAATCTTAGTAAATTCATTTTCTAAATTTTCTAATATTATCTATTGATCAATTTTCCTTTGAATTGGTCCTTATTTTTTCAAACAATACAGGGATATCGTTATTACCTGTATATAGAATGTACCAAAATGTCCATAATGGCACTTCATCACATAGTTATTAATACAAAAAATTGTCGCGTAAACCCGCGTATGAGAAAATCTCAGTGAAAATGAAAAAGTCACTGTTATTCAAATTGAAATATTTAACTCTAATAAGCACTTTTTAGTCTTTGTAAAGAAAATATATTACTAGAACTAGCACTTTTGCTAATAAATACGGAAATATTACAAGCATAGTTCCTCACTACGGAAGTATTATTTGATATATAAATACAAATATTTTTGATGATAATTTAACTATACATTGAGAGTTAACAGAATTACCTACGAACATGTAAAACGTAAACAATTTTACTTATTAATCATGTGTAAAAAAATATTACTTACATGGAAAATAAAGCTTACTGTTACTTTTCTTAAACACGAAAGGAGACCTGTTCAAAATAACGCCATTTCGAACTGTTCTTTCCATATAGTTGGTGCATGCATAACAGGAGCGATAACCATATTGGCGCTTGGGGTATCGTTCCGTTTTGATTTCATATGATTCCTTCAGTTTTTGTTTCTTATCTTGATTTGGCGTCTTAATCTATCTATGAGTTTTGAACATCGGCTTACCGAAATTACCCTAGATCAGACTGTAACTGATCTACTATCGAACTAATCGTGATAGTTCTACCTTTGAACTGATCGAGAGAGTTCTATCTTAGAACCATTTCTGACATTTCTATCTATATATGTAGCTATCTACTTTATTGAATAAATTTATTTAGATTATTTATTTATTTATTTTTCTTAACATTATTTATCTAGCTGATATAATTTCTTCTATAAACGTATTAATTTAGTTTATTATTTCTTTTTTATATCTTTCTTACTATTTCTTATTAGTTCGAACAAAATATTCATTGATTACGTACTTACATGTGTTTAGCATGTGCCACAATTTCCATAACAATATACCACCCATATGTATTATTACAGAAAACTGTATGAAGTCATGTACACTCTGGTATATCCCTATAGGTTGCACTTCTGTAAATATAGACAATTCAATTTCCCATAGGAACTCCCTTTACGGCTAAAACTTTGCCACTTTTACTATGAAGTTTCGTAAAAAGTTATACCCTAGAATGGAAAGTTGATATGCACTACTATTTTATTCAAAGGTCAGAACATAGGGCTGTGCGGCATATTTTCAACATTTATATGCCCCGAACTTTTAAGAGTTTAAACTTATACTAAAATTCTGTACTACCCCTCCCTTCACTTTGGGTCTTCCTCAGAATTCAATTTCGCCGCTATCCATGTGTTTTGACACTGGTAAAATTCCCAAGTTTTGCCTCTATGATATGAAACATAGAGATCATATCTGGGAACCAGTACGTAAACAAAACAAAATATCTATGAATATTATATATCTCCCCAAAATAGGCGTGTTTTGTGAAACAGCTGTATTTACAAAGTGCAACCTATATAGTGTAAGATTTTATGCTTTTACTTAATTTTGACTATATATTTGTT
Source organism: Mytilus coruscus (assembly GCA_017311375.1). Taxonomy (NCBI): domain Eukaryota; kingdom Metazoa; phylum Mollusca; class Bivalvia; order Mytilida; family Mytilidae; genus Mytilus; species Mytilus coruscus. Next base: position 79,172,736 of record CM029603.1, on the reverse strand, counting down.
TTGGCACGTGTATTTTTTCCTAACATAAACTATAAACCTGAAGGAAGAAGAGAACTACATACGTGCATATAAAACATAGACAACTTTGCTAATAATCCTCTGTATCTACTTAATGACTTAGAGTGGTTATTAAGCTAACTAACACTGTTCTTATACACGATAGGATACCTGCTCTAAATAACGTCATTTTAAACTGTTCTACCGTATGCGGCTGATGAATGCATAACTAGAGACTCTAAAGAGCCTGTGTTGCTCACCTTGGTCTATGTGAATATTAAACAAAGGACACAGATGGATTCATGACAAAATTGTGTTTTGGTGATTGTGATGTGTTTGTAGATCTTACTTTACTGAACATTCTTGCTGCTTACAATTATCTCTATCTATAATGAACTTGGCCCAGTAGTTACAGTGGAAAATATTTTGTAAAATTTACAAAATTTACAAAATTTATGAAAATTGTAAAAATTGACTATAAAGGGCAAAACTCTTTAAGGGTCAATTGACAATTTTGGTCATGTTGACTAATTTGTAGATCTTACTTTGCTGTACATTATTGCTGTTTACGGTTTATCTATAATAATATTCAAGATAATAACCAAAAGGTGCAAAGTTTTCTTAAAATTACCAATTCAGGGAAGCAACCCAACAACGTGTTGCCTGATTGGTCTGAAAATTTCAGGGCAGATAGATCTTGACCTAATGAACAATTTTATCCTCGTCAGATTTGCTCTAAATGCTTTGGTTTCAGAGAAATGATTCAAAACTGCATTTTACCCTATGTACTATTTTTAGCCATGTCGGTCATCTTGGTTCGCGGGCGGGGTCATCGGACACATTTTTAAACTAGATACCCTAATGATGATTGTGGACAAGTTTGGTTAAATTTGTCTTAGTAGTTTCAGAGGAGAAGATTTTGTAAAGATTACAAAATTTACGAAAAATGGTTAAAATTGACTATAAAGGGCAATTACTCCTTAAGGGGTCAACTGACCATTTTGATCATGACGACTTATTTGTAGATCTTACTTTGCTGAACATTATTGCTGTTTACAGTTTATCTCTATCTATAATAATGTTCAAGATAATAACCAAAAACGGCAAAATTTCCTTAAAATTACTAATTCAGGGGCAGCAACCCAAGAACGGGTTGTCGGATTCATCTAAAAATTTCAGGGCAGATAGATCTTGACCTGATAACAATTTTATACCATGTCAGATTTGCTCGATATCAGCCAAAATCTACATTTTACCCCCTATGTTCTATTTTTAGCCATGGCGGCCATCTTGGTTGGTTGGCTTGGTCACCAGACACAATTTTAAACTAGATACCCTAATGATGATTGTGGCCAAGTTTGGTTAAATTTGGCCCAGTAGTTTCAGAGGAGAAGATTTTGTAAAAGTTAACGACGACGGACGACGGACGACGCCGGACGCCGGACGCCGGACGCCAAGTGATGAGAAAAGCTCACATGGCCCTTTGGCCAGGTGAGCTAAAAGAGACGCTTACCCTGAAACTTGAGGGATTCCCTTAGGTTTTTTTTGTTCCCTTGGTTTGTCTTCTTAATCCATTTATGTGATATAAGTATCGGTATACTAAATTTGCCTATATAAAGAGTCTACAGTTCTACAATAGAACTTACCTGAAAGATCAAGTCTATAACTGATCGGAAGAGTTCTACTTTAGAGCTGATCGTGCGAAATCTACTCTAGAACTGATCGTGAGAGCTCTACTCGATATCTGATCGGTGAAATCTATCCTATAACTGATTGTAAGAGTTCTACTCTATAACTCATCGGTGAAATCTACCATAGAACTGATTGTAAGAGTTCTACTCTAAAACTAATCGACAAAATCTACCCTAGAACTGTTTGTAAAAGTTCTAATCTATAGCTGATCAGTGGACTCTACCCTAGAACTGATTGTAAGAGTTCTACTCTATAACTTATCGGTGAAATTTACCCTAGAACTGATCGTAAGAGTTGTACTCTATAACTGATCGGTGAAATCTACTCTGGAGCTAATTGTAAGAGTTCTTCTCTATAACTGATCGTTGAAATCTACCCAAGAACTGATTGGAAGAGTTCTAGTCTATAGCTTTTCTGTGAAATCTACCCTAGAACTGATCGTGAGAGTTCTACTCTATAACTGATCGGTGAAATCTACTCTAGAACTGATCATAGAACTGATTGTAAGAGTTCTACTTTAGAACTGATCGATGAAATCTACTCTGGACCTGATTGTAAGAGTTCTACTCTATAACTGATCGTTGAAATCTACTCTAGAACTGATTGGAAGAGTTCTACTCTAGAACTGATCGTGTTAATTCTACTTATCGATGAAATCTACCATAGAACTTATTGTAAAAGTTCTACTCTTTAACTGATCGGTGAAATCTACCCTAGAACTGATTGTAAGAGTTTTACTCATTAAGTTATCGGTGAAATCTAACCGAGAACTGATTGTAAGAGTTCTACTATATAACTGATCGGTGAAATGTACCCTAGAACTGATTGTAAGTGTTCTACTCTATCACTGATCGATGAAATCTATCCTAGAACTGATCATGAGAGTTTTACCCTAGAGCTGATTGTGAGAATTCTACTCTAGAACTCATCGTGTGAGAGTTCTACCCTAGAGGAGGCCATGAGAGCTCTATCTATAACTGATCATGAGAGTTCTACCCTAGAGCTGATCGTGAGAGTCCAACCCTCCATCTGGACTTAAGGGTACAATATTCTAACGAAACCTGATAGTTGTAACCTGACAGTTTTACCGTCGAACTGATCATGACAGTTCTTGTGTGATCGTGAAAGGTCCAATAAAATAAATAGAGTCCCATAAACATTATATCAAATTTCTTTCTGATTCCACTGATTGCGTTACTGTTAATGATTTTAGGATGAAAAGCTCACCTTAATGAATTAGGATATTTTGGGCTACATATAAAGATCAAGCAGGAAGAGGTATTCTTAAATTTCTCAGAGGCTGCTTACCCTTCCAGAGCACCTGAATTCCCCCGGGTTTTCGGTGGAGTTCGTGTTGTTCAGTCTTAAACTATTGTATGTAGTGTTTCATGGACTTCATCGTACTATTGTCGTTTTTTGTTTTTGTCATGGGGTGGTCAGCTTTTCGTCGACTTATTAGCTTTTAAAGTTGCCTTGATATTTTTCGCCTCTGATTATCTAAAGTATATTGTTTCAAACTGACCATGTAAACAATTTCACGTGAGATTCACTTCAAACGAGCTTATACATGAAACTCATGTGAACATTTTCATGTGAATTTCACGTGAACTTTATAAAAAAAATTGGTAATTTTCATGATTTTAATTAAATTTGAAAATTTACATGTTATTTGAATTACTTTATCTTAAAAAATTCTCGTGAATTTAACGTCAAAAGTTGATGTGATTTTCACGTGAGATTCACATAAAAATCACATGAACTGATTTCACGTGAGTTTCACGTTCATGTATAAGCTCGTTTGAGGTGAAATTAAGGTGAATTTCACGTGAGATTCACATGAATTTATATTCTTGTGAAATTAATGTGAGTGAAATTTCCCTGTGTACGGTAACTGAGTTTACACTACACATTATCATTATATAAAACAGGTGAATGACATTCATTTCTTTGTAAAACAGACACTTTCAAATAAAGAGTGTGAGTTGACTCATATTTTAAAATGCTCTAGACCTCTAACCGACGGCTGTTTCTACTCCAGCTATCTATCTTGAGGCCAATTTTCCATTAGTATGAATGGGACATAACTTTTTATTCCACCGGAAACAAACATTGTTTTGAATTTCATACCACCATATCATTTTGTGCGAACACACCAGTTGCAATTCATTTAAACTAAATGTTTCCATTCAGCACAGTCAGGAAGTCCGCAATTTGCAAGAGCAGCAGTAAGGATGCATTATTCAAAAAGAAAATATCAAATAATATTTATTATAAATTCAAAAATAGTTGATTAAATTATCATTACAGATAAAAAAAAAATGTACAGAGTAGACATATACAACTACACAAAAAAAAAAATGAACTGTATTTGCTTTTTTTTTGCATACACAAATATTGAAAATCTTATCTAGATATGTAAAGGTGTAAGTACACAATATATCAATTTGAAAATAAACACACTGATAATAAGTTAAGCATTACACATGAACACACACGTCCAATTGTAACACTTACTAGATTTTAGACCACATAGAAGAAACCAGTAACAGTATAAATCGGACTATGTGGACGATAAACAACAAAAGGATAGAAACCTTGCATTGACATTTAAGGTTGATATTAATTATTAACATGTTTTTGCAAATAATATGTCTATCATTTCAGGATTTTGGTTTTATTGACTCTTTGCTATCTTCCGATTAAAAGAAACATAAGAAATATAATGGCTGGAGTATGTTTATAAGCACAATACATAATATTTGTCTTATGATTTACACAACTATGAAAAAGTACAACAAAAAGTGATTTGTGCTAAGCTGCTGGGGAAATAAATAGTTGATTATAATAAGATAAATAAACACTTAACCAATTACTGACAGCTACTTAACTAGAAACCTAACACATATTAGCATTGAGCATCTGAAGTCATAATTTACATACAAAGTGTGTAGAAAAATATCAAATAACATTAAGGCAACATGTTTATGCATATTTGTTTTAGGTCTTGTGTTGTTTTTGCATTTTACTTCGCAAACTACTCATAACCGTTTTCCATTTCTATTTCGAAATTTGTGACTTATTCAAATTCAACGTTTGTGTATGCATATATTTAACGGCTATTAAACTGTCATTTTTCAATTTGTTTCTTACCATGTTTTCCTATGCCGTTTACTATATTCCTTAATATTAAGATCGTTTTCGTTTCGAATTGGTTCGTCTAAGACTTCAAAATACTGTACACTGGTACAGCTTGCATATTGTCTTAAATCGTGCGGTCGATTGTATCGTAAGGATTGGTAAAGATTGGTGTACGCTCTGTTCTCTTCATCAGGATGACTATATTTATCAGAATCATCCTGATCGTTTCCGGACTGCTGCAAAGAAGGCAACAGTGACTGATAGGGGTTTAAATAGCCATCGCTTGGTGGCCGGATCCCATCAGACGAATCACTTGAGCTGTCGTCATGTAGTTGTTCGAGAGGTATCAAAATGAATTCAGACATCTCAAGTTCGTCTATTTCGGCATATCCGTAACCACTTCCCCTTTCTGTTGAAATATTTAGGCTTATTTCTGCGTCACTGTCTACGTCAACTTCGCGGTTATTTAAATCTATAATTTGATTAATTCCTACATTTTGGTTAATACGTGCCTTTTGATATGTTTTGCCTCCATAGAAGCAAGCCATACTGCAGCCGAGAATGAGAAAAAAGCTAACTCCACACGATAAATAAATGATAACTTCTGTATTTATTATACCTACAAAGCAGTAACAAAATGATGCTATACAATCTGATTAAAATCAATATTTTACTTTGCTACGTTCGATTAATATTAACGTCGTCATAGGTCTTTAAAAATCATTCCTTAAAGGTCATAATCCGTATCCAATCAAATCTTTAACTTAAAAATTTCAGTATACTTACTATTGACTATTACAAAACATTGACTGGTAATTTGTGAAATATTAATGTGAAAATACTCCAGCAAGTCTATGCTCTAACCATTCAATTTCCCGATATTACCGTAAGCGTTCCTCAAAATGGCATAGCAGTAATAAAAGTTAAAATGTTTTATTCATTATAAATCTTCCGTCCGTTTAATCATCATAAAGGTAAAATGATGAATCTATTTTGCCAATCAAAGCTAGCGGGTAGCATTTTGTTTTTAAAGTGCCGAACAATCACTTGGAATGATAGCTTACAAATTTGAAATACAGAATCTAAATATAACCCCTTATTGAATGTTGATAATTTGCAAATGCACATCTTTTTTTCAAAATTATTCGTTCACGTTGTAATGATAGACTATTTTCATATAATGAACTTTTGACTCTGGAGTATATCATTTTTCGACAGGTTTCCCATCCTCTTTGGATGGCCAAGCTGATACTCGGCAAATTAAGAGCAACTAAAATTAACAAATAAACAATCTCTGAAAATTAGTGCAATTTTGGGAAAACAATCAACTGTTTGCGTTGATTTTGCGTGTATAGAAAACATAAAACAGTTAATAATTTCCCAAATTGCACCGATTGTACGCTTGATTTTTCTTCTTTTACTTGCTCTTACTTGACCGAGTACCAGAATGTCCTACCACATTGTAGTTAACCTGTCGAAAAATTATATACTCCGGAGTCAAAATTCGGTAATTTTAAAACAGACTATTCCCTCTTCTGCCAGTTTTCATTATTTGATATCTTGATTTAATTTTCAGCCATTCATTTTACTCTATAGAAGCACATAAATACATAGATATAAGAAGATGTGGTGTGAGTGCCAATGAGACAACTCTCCATCCAAGTCAAAATTTATAAAAGTAAACCATTATAGGTCAAAGTACGGTCTTCAACACGGAGCCTTGGCTCACACCGAACAGCAAGCTATAAAGGGCCCCAAAAATTACTAGTGTAAAACCATTCAAACGGGAAAACCAACGGTCTAATCTATATAAAAAACGAGAAACGAGAAACACTTATGAACCACATCAACAAACGACAATTACTGAACATCAGATTCCTGACTTAGGAGAGGTGCAAACAATTGCAGCGGGTTTAAACGTTTTAATGGTACCAATCCTTCACCCTTTTTCTGAAACAATAGTGTAACATCACAACATAGAAAGAAACACTATAAAATATCAACTGAAATAGCTTAACTCAATCAAGGGACATATTAACACCAGTGAACATACACTGAACAAATAAATTTGACCTATGATACAATGTAAATACAAAATGAATAAACTAAGGGAAGAATAATAAAAGTAACATGTTATATCGGTATGAAATGTTAAACAATTTAAGAAACACAATATGCTCGAACAAAAATATCAGCCATTTGCAATTAATTTAAACACAGGTAAATGAAAATAATTTTGTTGTTAGGTATACGTGTACAGTTCAAATAGAGAAAGGAAATATTTTTACAAAATAAATAATTTTGATGTTCATAGTACGAAGTGAAAATTTATAGTAATACCAAACACTTATCAAAGCTGGTATATAGACCAGATATAACCCTGAATAACATTAAATAACAAAAAGCATTACAATTATATCAACAGGTCGAATAAACAAGAAAGTACGATTTGAGAGTACTCGCAGTTACTGACAGCTAGTTAAAAGCCAAAAACAATTAATAATAAAAAATCATGCATCAGAGACTAAAATCACCTAAAACACATCCCAGGGATTTAGTATCTTAACGTCATGGACAGTCAAAGAAGACATGACTTGTGCAATGCCAAAAATAAATGTATCAACAGGCAGTAGGATAGTTAGGAGTTTAACCTCTTTATAGATCAAAATGAACGTGGGTGTGTCTTTATACATCCCGTTTGAAAAGAATACAAATTTAGTTATGTTTTAATTTGTTGATGAAAAAATCGATATTAGTGCCAATGTAAACTATATTCAAAGATCTTATTACAACATTGGTAAGATAACCTTTACTAATAAGTTTGTTTAAAGGTTCGATGAGTTTACACGGATCACATAGTGATTTCCGCGCTTTAAGTACAATATTACCGTAAAATTTAGAATGAAAAATACCGTTTTTAATCAGTTTTCTACAGGTACAGCCAAATTTACTAATCAAATCTTTGTATCTATGAAAGAATTTAGTAAAAGTTGTATATTAACGTATATTTAAGTAGAAATATGATGAGACAACTCTTCGCAAAAGACCAAAGACATTATACTATAAGTTATATGGTTTGCTACTGACCCCATACGGATCCATAGAGGGTTAGTAAAAGCCATAGGGGTGAGGTCGAAGGCAGAATCTCTTATGGATTTTACTAACCTCTGTGGATCCGTAAGGGGTCAGTAGTGAACCGTATAATAAATTTATCGCACAATGAACTTATGTATAAAAATAAGCAATGAAATGCAAAAACATTAATCGATGACGTCACCATCAAAGTAAACGTGACGTCATGAACCCCATATGAAATCTACTGACCCCCTACGGATCCATGGGGGATCACCACGTGACGGCGTTAAACCAATCATAACGTCATAATTTACCCGAGGTGCGATAATACAGGTTATCGTATTGACCATATGATCTGTCTTTTCATGTTTATTTAGTTTGACAACTAGACTTGGAAAATATAAAAAAAGTATAACAAGACTACAGAACTACAAGGTAAATTCGAAAAAGGGGAAGTCCATACAAACTGACTAAATCAAACGCTATCAGTTAACTGAACAAGTGAAAAACAATACCATAATTCTTGACTTGTTACAGGAATTTTTAGAAGAAAACGGTTGGTTAAACCTGGTTTTATAGTTAGCTACACCTCCCACTTGTATGACCGCGAATTACATGTTGAAACAAGTCATTTCATATGCAATTCATTAAATGTTTCGTTTTATTGACAGGTTTGAGTTTTGTGTACATGCGCTTGACACTAGTCAGCAGTAAGGAATTGTTCCCAGTTGTTCCAATAAACATAATTACATATGTTGTTTTTTTCTCCAGAATAAGTCTGTATATATTGACTATAATTTTGATAAACGTTTAATTTTAGTATTTTTTATTATGTGTTTTTTTTATGAATATAAACTTTTTCCTTTCGTTAATTAAACGAGGTCTGGCCTTACCTGTAGTACTCTGCGTTGTTCTTGCTGGATTATCTATTGTAGCAAAAGATGGAAATGCTTCTGTCGTATCTGATTCTGGCAACAAAATGTGAAAAAGTAAGATTTAAACAAGCAACAATACATCAATCATTCAATAATATGTGTAAAAACATACATTTATGTAATTTATACGTGTTTCTCGTTTCTCGTTTTTTATATATACTAGACCGTTGGTTTTACCGTTTGAATGGTTTTACACTAGTACTTTTGGGGCCCTTTATAGCTTGTTGTTCGGTGTGAGCCAAGGCTCCGTGTTGAAGGCCGTACATTGACCTATAATGGTTTACTTTTATAAATTGTTATTTGGATGGAGAGTTGTCTCATTGGCACTCATACCACATCTTCCTATATCTATTTAGGAGAAAATAACTATTCAACAAACAGACAACAGCATATTAAGAAGAAATGTTATAGTCTTTCATTTTTTCACAGGAAATCAAAGTGTTAACTATATCAGGACAAAACCATGTTTCATTGTTTTCATGGGTAGTGCTTCCTTGGCATGTGTTGGATTGTTATTGGTAAAAATAGATAAACGAGAAAAAAGAAGATGCATTTGTGATTTGAAAAATGACAAGCAAAAACAAATACCAATTTCAGAACAAATGTAAGTTTACTAAATTTTCACAGAAAGCTTTAGTTTTTACAATCCAATCTGGTTTTATCTGTACTACTTCAAATTAAACATTGTTGATGCTAAGTAGTAGTTCAGACTGGTGCTGTTGTCTTCTCTGACAAGTAAAATGGGGTCAGAAAAGTACACAATTTATCATTGAGAAAACAAAACTATCTATATCAAACAGACCACTGCGCTCAAAGAAAAAGAAAAGTTTATAAAATTCCCAAAGGAAAAACTTAAGTTTAAAACAATACAAACGCTTACACAAGTAAAACTGGAACATATTCAAGTAAAGTGTGAAGAATAAGAAGTCTGTGTTTTTTTAAATTTTCAATGTTTCAGTTAGTTGTAATACTATACATTCAATTGGCGTTAGTGTTAATACATCTTAGGGATGAAAAGTACGACTCTGACATGTGTGCATGAATACAAAACCAACTTAGGTTTTATTAAAAAACAATTGCAAGAAATTACTAGTATAAAACAAATAATTAAATACGTATTGACGTATATAAATATATGTAAAGAGACATGTAGACAAATCGCAAAGAAAGTAAAAGGTCTCAAACTACAGGTTACTGTAGCTACGATATGTTTGTAAGAGTGACCTCTCTTTTTGTAATGTTTAACAACTTATTAAAGGATAATTCATGTCCGGAGCGGATATCTTAACTTGTAAAATTCAACCCAAGTAAAAGTTTTGTGTATAAAGGCGTTAAATAAGTTAGTAATATAACAATTTATCACCTGGTTCAATGAAGGAACATCGAACTATGTATTTCCCCCAAAACTAAGTCAATATATATGGTCATTTCTGTTAATTGACTTTTAATGTTATTTCATTTGTTATTGTGAATTTCCATTTTTTCTTCCTCAATATACAATATTTTAACTTCATCATTAAAACGAAATTTGGTCTTACCTGCACTACTTATAATAAGGCTTGTTTGTTGCTGGGAAACCGTTGAGATTTCTTCTGTATGTTCTGTTGTCATCTCTGATAAACACAATGTTTCAAAGAAGGAAAACAATACCTTAAATTTTACCATGCAGTTTTGTATTTGATTCAATAGTTTCGTTTTGATGTGAAGTGCAATACACAAGTTTAAAGAAAAGCCCATAAAATAGCAGAACGCAGCAGATGTAAAATTGATTATATCGAACGATCTAACAGACGGTGCAGTAATGTACTTTCATCCTAGTTTAAGATGAATTTATTTTATAGCTACATGTGTTAGTTGTCGAGCGTACAAAGATGATATCATATAAATAATGACTGTTAGAGTTTTCAGATCTTTAAAATGGAGTAAACATATTTTCACTGGACTGAAACATTTCTACATATAACTAATTATCACTGTTCAGTGGTTATACCAAACTATAATAAGACACAGCTACAACTGTAATTATAACTGTATAGTTTTGGTCGAATGTTGCCCCTAATAGGAGAGAGATGATACCAAGGGGGCAATCAAACATCACATCTAAAAAAATAGAAGACGTCGTGGAAATAATTAAAAAAACGACAACCATAATAACAAAACATTACTAATAAAATTCCTTGGAAATGCTAGCGGTTATTATTCATCATGGGACACCCGTCGTGTTTCTCTTGAACGAGGAGTTGTATCCACCAGGTTGAAAATTGTCTATCGTTTAACCTTGGGCATTCCCATGCTCATATTGATAGCCCAAAATGGAAATATGTAAATTATTTTTCATATGTTATAACTATTGTCAGGCACGGTAAAATATTTGGTTTTTTTATATCTATTTATGCACTATTATTACTTTTAAAATTGCAACAAATGATGCATTTTAAGCTTAAGAATTTGAGATGATTTTGAAATAACTTTTATTTTCCTGATTATAATATCAAAAATCCATCAAACGTTTTTCATAACACACCGTTTTCTTGAAGTGCATACGCATGTTAATACAATATAAAGTTCCACAAATTTAAATCCAAATACTTGAAATGCAGTTTTATCTTACATAATTCGATATAAAGTGTGCGAAGAAATCATTTTCCAATCCCAGCTTCTTCGTCCTTTTATATTGTATGCAAAAATAAGTTGCACGATGCATACCTTTGTGTCATTCTACAGTGACATGTTTTTCTTTGTTTTTAAATCAAATATTAGCTGCATTTTATATACTACCTTTGCAGTTGGTGAAGTTATGATTAATTAACTTTTTGTTTTCACACCATGCACCGGAAACTACCAAATTTGTATTATGTTGCAGAAATTCCTTCAACTTTTTTATTTCGCATTTGGAGCAGTCCAGTGGATTGTTGTCCAAGTACCTGTTGATACAAACAATTAAAACATGAAATTTCAAGGAAAAAACAAAACTTAAATCATTTATTCCATATAAACAGAATAAAAAATGTAGCTTTTAATAATAGACTGTTGTATCAATATTTTGTTTAGTTTGTCCTTTTGATATCGCTTTGTCCCTGTGCAAAATTCCTTCTGTTGTGTTAAGTTGTAATTAATTGTAATTGTCTTTGAATAAGCAGTAGGTAACTGCCAGTACTCTTAGATCGGTATTTTTAATCTTTTATCTTGTGTTAGTTGCTTTGTGCCTCGTGTCAATCTGATGAGTCAATCCATTTTAAAATGATGTACATTTTGTTCTCATTCGTATGTTGTTCCACAACTGTTCAAGGTTAGGTCGTTGGTTTTCAATTTTTAGATGTTTAACATTTTGTTGTATGATGCTGGTAGTTATACACTCACACCATCTCCCTGTCTTTATTGTCTGTCAGTCCGTCCGTCCGTGCGTCTGTTTGTCCGGTCTTGTTAGCGCTCTCACGTGTACAATTCTTGCCAGATTTTTATAAAACTTATATCATAGGTTTATATCAGCAATGTCTCGGACCAGATCGAAAATCAATGCCGATCAACTTTTTCTAAAAGAATTATGCCCCTTGGAAATATTAATTCTATGGAAAATTGCATTGTTATCGCTTTCATGTGTACAATTCTTGCTAGGTTTTTATCAAATTTATATATTTTTAAAAGAGTTATAATATTAATTATATGGAAAATTGCATTGTAAGCATTCTCATTTGTACAAATTTTGCCAGACTTTTATCAAATTTATATCAAAGGTTTATATAAGCAATGTCTCGGACAAGTTCGAAAGTCAGTGCCTATCAAATATTTTTTAAATGAGTTATGGCCCTTGGAAATATTAATTATATTAGAAACTGTAAAGTATTTGCCCTCAATCCTTCATTTCTAAAAGTTTTAAAGAACAAAAATAAAAAAACTTTTGTTTAGATATTGCCCTTAGATAGATAAAATATGTGCAACTCGGGAGACATTGGAACTCTGTTCTTTTATTTAGAATTCAATTCAGATATCTAAGTTGTCCCTCTTAAGACCATAAACTCTTTTTTGCGCATATAATAATATCAATTCAGCAACATACATCCAAATGTCTTTATTTTTATGAAAATGATTCACTTTCAGCGTATAGCCAAAATATTTATTAGTAGAAACAATTCGAAACGTGTTTAAAAAAGAAATTGAAATGACATAGATATAGGAAATGTACTTCAAATCTCAATAATCGAGCTAGAAAGTCAATTCAAGGTAACAAACAAAAACTGGGGAAATTGCATGAACTGAAAAAGGAAAGGAACATGTGCGTTGACAAGGGGTAAGTGTCTCCTGTTTTGAATGCATCACCATTCATTCACACCCTGTCAAAATATCACAATCGTATACGACTGTTCTGGTATCTAAAGACTGCTACACGATGTCGTTGTGAGATAAAACACAGATATACTGTATCGGTCAATCAATTCGCGATTGTTAAAGAGACACTTACAATGTATGTAGTGTAGAATTCAGTTGTTGTTCCTGTTGACTCTTTTGGAGCAGTTTTTATGTAAGGAGCATATCCCTGCTAAAGAAGTTCGTATAGCATGAACATGCACCTTTATTAGCTTTCAATTGAGATATTGATATAAAAGCTATTAAACCTCAAACCTTAACACATAAAAAATGCAAACCCATCGTTACATGTGTAATCTCTAACCCTAAGAAATAATCATAAAGAAAAACATCGGTACATGTTAAGTCCCAACCCTAAGACATCCTCAAATACAAAACCATCGGTACATGTTAATTATCTAACCCTAGGATATGACCAAACATAAACCCATTGGTACATGCTAATTTTCTAACATTCAAACATAACCAAATACAAAACCATCGTCGCGATGATTTTCTATTTTGTGATGACTTAAGCTACATTTTTTCTAATCTTACGACACGACCAAAAACAAAACCACCGGTTCATGTAAATTGTCAGACTATAACACAGCACAAAAAACAAAACCATTGGTACATTTTAATTTTCCAACTTCAAGACATTAACAAATGCAACATCTTCGGTACATGGTAATATCCTAACACTAAGACATGTCCAAATACAAAACGATCGGTACATGTTAAATCTTTAATCCTACGACACGATAAAATACAAAACCATCGATACATTTTAATTATCCAACACTTAGAAATGACACGATAAAATACAAAACCATCGATACATTTTAATTATCCAACCCTAAGACATCTCCAAATACAAAACCTTCGGATACATATAAATAATAAGTTATACATCAAGTTATATTCTGATTCCCTATTTTCATCCAGCTTCCTAAAGTGTGATCTTGACATCAAACTAAAGATTTTTAGGAACATTAAAATTACGTATCGTATACTTTGTATTAGTTAAAGTAACATGCCATACTCACAATTCTGTTGTTGAGAGTGCAATATTAAATGGGACTGTCGTTATATTTCTGTTTTCGCAATGAACAGACGTGTCCCTGCAGCTACATAGGTTTGGACAGCCATGGACCGAGCTTCCAACGTATGCAAAGATAGTGCATGTAAGTATGAAATTGATAAGGTACATTTTCTCCATAACACGCCTGCAAAATAACCATTGCACTGTAAAAGTACTTCTGTTGTACAATATATAATTAGTGAATATTGGCAAAAAATACTACGATATAATCATAGCATTCAAACAATCAACAAAATATAAAAGTAACAATTTTGCTGTGTAAGAAAATGTAGTCACTTAGTGTAAATTTCAAAAACTTTCATCATATGTTCATTTCATAATTCTTTTGTCCATAAAATGATATATTCCGTCCTTATAAAACACATTTTCAATAAAATTAAATTCGTCAGCAAAAGGTATTTTTGAATTTTTATCAACGAAAAGAAAATATTTTACATCTGAAACCAGACGTTTTAATTTTGTGTTAAGATGGTAATTGTTACTGAATCATGTGACTTGAAAAGCAGTTAGCTTATACACAGTTTTTGTTGTTGTTGCACACGTTGGAATGAATCGTAAAATCGGATGTCAGCATATAACCAATTTGTATGGAGGCATATAGACTTAATAAATGCTAGGCTCCGTGTTGAAGGCCGTACTGTGACCTATAATGGTTTACTTTTACATATTGTGACTATGATGGAGAGTTGTCTCATTGGCACTCATACCACATCTTCTTATATTTAATAAATATTTTACATGAAGTTTCTTCCATTTTTAGATGAGTGTGAAGACATACAGACGTGTAGAATGCATATCTACATATTAAACTAGACATTAAAACATCAGTATGATATGCAAACATGAGTGTCTAATAAAAGTTCACGACAATAATACCTAGCAATTGAAATAACATATAAACAATGAGGTTCTGCAATGCCTTAGATTGTTATTCAGACATACAAACTGAGAAAATATATGAGAGAGCAAAAACAAAAAAAAAAAAAAGCTTCATACTCTCTACTGGCATATTTACCTAAAGGCTATCACGCAAGTATCTTGAATATGGAATAAAAAAAAATTAAAATGCCAAATGATGTTATTTAGCCGGATTTTCGTATCTTATTTTTTCTTACTAGGAACACATTTTATGAAAGTCTTATACATATATTAGGACGTTTAGAAGCGACGTAAACACTTATTGCAATAAGAACCAATATGGGTTTGGTTTCAGTCGCACGCAATTTATAAAGTTTAATTTTTCTAGCAAGTAACAATCAAATAGAGAATGTGACTAAAAGGACTATGTTGGTACACGTAAATGAAACGAATGACAAAAATGACCAAAAGAAAAGCATTCGTGATTCCTTTTATCCTTTTCTAGGAATTATGTAGAGTGCAACAGGAAGATTTTATTTATATGCATGTGTTTATACAATATTTATTTGGTTAACCAACTCTGTCTGCATGATAAAAACAACCCACTTGGTGTACACAGAAGAAAACAACAGCACCAAAACATATCCCTGAAGCTGACTGAAATGTTATCATTTCTAAAGTTAACTAAATGAGAAAAAAAAAAAAAAGTTAAAAAAAAATTGATAACACTCTTTTTTGTAATTACACAGGAAAGAAAATCAAGAGAATTGTACATCAAATGTAACGCTATCGTTTTTTTTTTAACCAAATGTCTAACTTTTAAAAAAATGGTTTTGCTGGTTTTATTGTTTGCAAAAATATGAATTATTCTAAATACTAAGGATTTTCTTATCCCAGGCAGATAACCTTAGCCGTATTTGGCACAACTTTTTGGAGTTTTGGGTCGTCGGTGCTCTTCATCTTTGTTTGGCTTTCTTTGCTATTTTACCTGAGCGTCACTGGTGAGTCTTGTGTAGACGAAACAAGCGTCTGGCGTATTAAATTATAAGCCTGGTACCTTTAATAACTATTAGCTTGTCGTAATGTTCTATCGTATTGTTTATTTGTGTGTTTCTCTGTCCTGTATGTTTCTTCCATTTATTTGTATTGTAGTCCTGTCATGTAATGTTGCCATTTTAGTGTTATATTTAACATTGCCATTAAAGCGGGAGGTTTGGCTAGCCACAAAACCAGGTTCAACCCACCATTTTTTCTTAAAATGTCCTGTATCAAGTCAGGAAAATGGCCATTGTTATCTTATAGTTCGTTTCTGTGTGTGTTGCATTTTAGTGTTTCTGTTGTGTCGTTGTTCTCCTCTTATAGTTGATGTGTTTCCCTCAGTTTTAGTTTGTAACCCGGATTTGTTTTTTCTCAATTGATTTATGAATTTCGAACAGCGGTATACTACTGTTGCCTTTATTTGCCTACCTATTCACACAAAACTTCATTTCAGTCAATCAGTCAGATGGTTATCGCAGTGATTAGAATTATTCATTACAGTATTAAAGCAAAGAAACAAATTCCATCATGTCATTGAATAAACAGATTTATATATAAATATTAAACTAAATTTAAAAGGCAAGTTTACTCGTGATTTGAATAAGGTGTCAGCAGATGCAATACCAGTTTAATTTAGTATTTTGAGGGGGAAAAGAGAATTGTTTTTGTGATACAACTAAATAATAATTATATATGTAACATTTGATTGGTGTTATTATTGCTACGAATTATGATTAATAATTTAATATTATTAATCGAATATATTTAAGGATTTGTGATTCGTTAAAACTTGATCACATGTATATTTGTATTTACTCAGTTTGCACGCCAGTACTGTTGTGTTTAGCTTTTAGGTACAAACACTGCATATTGCACAGGGCATACAGCATGTTACTAAAATACATTCTAAAAATCCCCAGTTTTACATAGTTCATGCAATGGTTGTTGATTAATAATATAACAATTGTAGCCTTTGGTTGAGGTCAATACGATGTTATATCGACCTAGAGAAGCATATCGACCTCGGACTTCGTCCTCAGTCAACATGATTGTCTTAGTTCGATATGACCTCGTATCGACCTCATACAAAGGCTGTAATTGTATAATTCTACAACAAAAATGACACGATACAGACTGAAATTCAATGTAGCTGCAACATATCAATATCCTGTCACTAGAAACATTGCATATCTCATAACTATTTTGACAGTGGTCGATAACTAACATTCATGACGTAAAAAAAAAAAAAAAACGCACAATACAATTCAAAATTTTAGAAGACAAATTTTCCAATGCGTATTTCTAGTTTATATCAGGTGTGAAATAATGCATGTCTATGACAAAAAGTTGAATAACCATAACAGTAGTGATTAACGGTACAATGTCGGTTATTTGACATGTGTTGTAATTGACTCAATGTAAAATGGGACTACCGAATTCTTTTACTATTGATTTATATGAATTAACCAAGAACACAATACTGTCCTAATACATTTAAAAATTACACGAAGAGAAATTTCCAGGAATATTTTTATACCCAATGTAAAGAATTTACGAGAAATGCTAAATAAGGTAGGGTAAAACATTTTCATTTTAGATAATTTGAAACTAAAACATTTATAATATTATCCATACATGTATAATATTCAAAGCTCAAATTAAATGTTAATAACAGAATAAAAAGATGATAATAACTTACAATTAGGTCTATGAATAAATAAACTGACACTTCTTTTAAAAGGTCACAGTGTGTGCAAACGCTACTTTTATACAAAGTAAATCTTTCTTATGTGATTTAATATTTCCTTAATATACTTTCGCCTATTGTTATCTTTATTCATTTTACTATAACCACTTTAAAAATTTTCCTACAGAGGTTTGACAAATATGATTCAAAAGGAAGGAAAAACAAATTTTGGGATGTTTTAATCGATTAAATAGAAATAACACTTTATAGATATAAAGCCCTCGCTTTACTGGGTGTACCCTCGCCAGGAACGCCTGAAGCCAAAAACTGTAATACTTATGCTGGATCAGTCCAAAACACATTAAGAATTATATGAACTAACTGGACTTACACATAATAGCCAAAGCTATCTTATGACTACTTTTTTTTGTGGGAGTTCAGACAGACATTTCTTCCTAATTACTAAATTATTCAGCAGAGAATATAAGAAAAGGTTGCTATCACGTGAGTATCGAAGTACTGTCAACAAATCTGATAAATATCCAGGGGACACATTGTCATCAGCTGTAGCATTGACCAGGTGTTAGAAAAAAGAATATAACACTTTATAAATTGTATGCGTCCGAAGCTGTTTTTCTCGATTTACCTTCACCAGGAACGCTCAAATCCAAAAGTAAGAAATGCAAGGATGTTTACTGTAACTTTTTGAGAGCTGTATGACGAAATGAGACCTTACAATAATAGCTAAATTCATCTTAGGTCAACTTTACCTGAGGAAATTAAACCTTAGTTACTTCATAATTTTATCATCGGATAATTTAGAAAGGTATGCTATACATGCTATACATCATGTCAGTTCCGATTTATTGACAACTGAACTGATGACATCATCGTAGACTTATTGTCAACCAGCACTGGTATCGACCACAATATACAAAATATACCAAATGTTTTGAAATACTAGTAAACAAAAGCAATCTCGAAAATACAGCAGAGTTAAAATATATATTATATGTTTATAGTCACTTCAATTAACATATGATCTTTATTTCAAAAACTTTTTGTATGACTAAAGAACACCTATCACCATAGCATCATACAGAATGGTCATTCCAACGACGAAGTTCTATTTGCATGTTCAATTAAGTTTTTAGCGATTTTTATTGGGCATGAATGATTTTACTCGCTATTCAAAACTATAGGTATTAAACATGAACCCAACACCTTCCTGGATCCTAATTACTGTCACATTAACCTATTATATAAATAAGAAGATGTGGTATGAGTGCCAATGAGACAACTCTCCATCCAACTCACAATGTATAAAAAGTTAACAATTATAGGTTAAAGTACGGTCTTCAACACGGATTATGTCTGTTTGGGTTGCTCACCCAATTTTGTCCACATAACGGAACTATACACAACTGTCATACACGTATGAGGTTATCTAGCTATAAAACCAGGTTTAACCCACCATATTCTCCGGACAATGCCTGTACTAATTTAGGAATATGGCAGTTGTTTTACTCTTCTTCCGTTGATTGATAGCGTTTGATTTTGTCAGTTTTATATGGACTTCCCATTTTTAATTTGCCTTGGAGTTCGATATTTTTGTTATACTTTTTTATATTTTTGTGTTACATGATTTTATAGAAAAATCTTCCTCCACCGGAGGGTCCATGCACTTACAACTTAAAACTACTTCACTATATTACCTGTTGTTTTGTTATGAATTTTGGGGCATGAAAAAAGTCAATAACATTGAAGTGTTCCATTTTATTGTCACGCTAGCAAGGGGACATTAATTATCAAGGTATTTCGTAGTGGCAATATACTCAGTATATAAACAAAAGCGAAGCAACTGCTTCAAACAATAAACTCATTGAAAAACTTTGTTGTGTAACAATATACGAAGTACATTACCTTCATAGTAGTATTTTTTTCAAACGACCGCACTAGGAAGAATCAAAGAAATAGCTCATTGTTGAAAAATTAATAATACCTGACACAAAAGTATTCTTTCTTCAGTTTTCCGTTGGGTGAAATATGAATAAATATGACTTATTAGCATTGGAGTGCATGCTTGTTTGGAACTTCGCTTCATTATTTTTTAACATCATTTACACGTGAAGTGGAGTAACAATTTCAGTTTTTTTTATTAAATTTGTGTTCCGTTTCATTAATTGATTTTGAACTTGAGTACTTGTTGCCAGTTTTTAACCATTAATTTTGTAAGACTACTGAAATTGTCGAATGTTTTCTAAACTTTTCATTAAAGAATGGATTCTTGTGCAGATATACACCCCGTCTTTAATGACATATGGTTTTGAAAGATATTGCTTCACACGTTGGATGTAAACAATGAATTCTAATAATCACTTTACCTGTCTGCTGATCTGTTTTTCCTCCCGTTCCTCCTCAACGAGATGTTTTATATGTGGTGGTTTGGCAGTCTAAGAACTATGAGTGCAGACATTTGATTGAGTTAAGCCATTTCAATTGATGTTTCATAGTGTGTCTTTCTATGTTGTAATGTTACACTACTATTTCAGGTTAGGGTGAAGGTTGGCGCCTGTTAAAACGTTTAAATCCGCTGCATTTGTTTGCACCTGTCCTAAGTCAGGAACCTGTTGTTCAGTGGTTGTCGTTTGTTGATGTGGTTCTTAAGTGTTTCTCGTTTCTCGTTTTTTTTATAGATTAGACCGTTGGTTTTCCTGTTTGAATTGTTTTACACTAGTCATTTTGGGGCCCTTTATAGCTTGCTGTTCGGTGTGAGCCAAGGATCCGTGTTGAAGGCCGTACTTTGACCTATATTTGCTTACTTTTTCACATTGTGACTTGGATGGAGAGTTGTCTCATTGCCACTTATACCACATCTTCTTATTTCTATTGAACTAATATCTGAGCAAAACATTGAAAAGGAATTACATTACACATTCTTTGATATTTCAAATGCATTTACACCATGCATTCACTAGCTATGGAATCTTGCTGTCAATGCTCGTATGGTGTTTATGTTTTGTGTATCAATATTAGATGGCAAGTATGCATGTCCAAGTCAGTAATATTGCCTGTGTATGATTTCGAATGTCATAGTCAGTATTTGCACATGGTCAATACTTTTATTGGAGATTGCAATGTTTTGTTGCACCTGTTTCGATATATTGCAATGTTGTTGATGTTTGTTCTACACTTCCCATTATTAGAATCAAAATAGTGGACATTTGTGGTATACTACAACAGTTTTGAACATGATAAATACAATTATAGAAAGGAACCTCTGAAGCCTCAAATTCATTGTTTAATGTGATGTATGATAAATGTTTTCCTTAGGAAAGTGTTTCAGACTTGTATTGTGCCATATTTTACTTCCTTTTCTCCTATTTTTTTAAAAATATTTTCCATTTAGCACTATTTTCATTTGCTATTCAAGATGCCCATTGATGTTTGTCTTTGGTGAGCATGTTTTAACATATCTTTTTTTACATCGTATGCTTTCCCAGATCATTTATCATGAATGATTTGATATGGTTAAAACGAGGACGTTATATATGGTCGTATAGTGTAATTTTTTTTTTTTGAAATATTTTCATCTATAGGTACCGAGATGAAAAGGCATTAACAGAGACATATTTTCACCGATTCAAGCTACAGAATTTAAAGAAATGGAAATATTCTAGATCAAAACGTACGTTTTCTGTTACTGCATATGCGAGTATTTTAAACTGTGAAAAAATATATATACTTATACATTGTATTGCATTTCAGGGAGTTTAGGTAAGGTAATAAACCCTTTTCAGCTAATTTTTATTGCATGTTCTTATGTTGTACTATCACCACTATCCCTGGTTAATGAGAGGGTTAAGTGCCAACAATCTAGTTTAATCCCGCCATATTATGTACGTGCCTGTCCCAAGTCAGGAGCCTGTAATTCAGTGGTTGTCGTTTGTTGCTGTAGATCATGTTTGTTTTTCGTTCATTGTTTTGTACATGAATCAGGCCGTTAGTTTTCTCGTATGAATTGTTTTGCATTTGTCATTTCGGGGCCTTTTATAGCTGTCTATGCGGTATGGGTTTTGCTTATTGTTGAAGGCCGTATGGTGACCTATGGTTGTTAACTTCTATGTCATTTTGTCTCTGGTGGAGAGTTTTGTCATTGGCAATCATACCAAATCTGCTTATTTTTATACATTAGAGATATTAAATTTTCTTATTTTCTCAAGTGAATTGTGACCCCTTATTGATTAATTGACAGCTCAATGTAGCACAGATGTTACAATTTAATGGTTAATTGTAAAGACAGGACACATTATTGTGCGTATCCATACAACAAATTATGACAAACCAGCTTTTGGGAATAATAAAAGTTCCCAAGGCATTAAGGTGCAGGCAATAAGTGATTTTCAAAGCAAGTCTTTACTAATTTTTACGTTTTTCGAAGTTCAAATTCTAGCACATTTAGTAGCGCCCTTGACCTGACTGCTTACTAAGGTAAATTGTAATGGGTTAATTCGACCCACAGTTAGCTCGGACTATACGATATTAATCTTTTTGAGTAGTTTTATTTGATCATATATTTATTTTCATTTAGCAATGAGCTTCAAAAAGATCTAAATATTTATAATGAAAATTTACTACAGTAAGTGTTTTATGTCAGTGATTCAGTATATAGCCAATGAAAAGTCTCATATTTTAACCTCTTACATTATACAACAATACGCACCTGTTACTCAGAATTCGGGAAACCTCATTTCAAAATGTAAGGGTTTTTTCCAAAGAAGTCTTATACACCCTGTGGGTGAAAGATAGGAGGCATATTACTAGTACTCTGTAGGAAGCAATTTTCCAATCATTCATATCACCGATGTATGTATTAATTTTTTAACACTGAACATTGCCTCTCCGGTAAAGCGGCAAAGATCCGAGTAAGACATGATAAAATATAAATTGCAGAGTATGGAGCATCCTTATAGTATATACTATCCACCATACAAATTTCAGCATGTAATATTCTACCAAAGGAAGTAAAGAACTATCAAAGTTTAAGTAGTTTCTACAACTGTTGTGAAATTGTGAAAGTACACTGTCACTGTATGAAAAACAAATGCGAACAATTATTTCCACATCAGCTGAAATTTTCTGTTATCTATTTCAATGCGTTTATCTTCACGATGTCGGCGAAATGACAATAATTTATGTGCTACACAATGTATATACCCGTAGGACCTGATATCTTCAATAGCTAGTATATCTCATACATCCATTAAATCCTTGTAATTTTTGAAGTACCTGGTAAATATGTACGTGTATACAATGTATTAGGTAAAACCCTTTTATAATAAATATTTGGTATTGATGACAATCATCGTTTGATTCTGTTAAAACTTTTCACAACTTGTTTGACTCGGTAGGATGTAGAGCTTACTACATTATAAAGACAACTGATTATTGTTGAAAGCCTGTATGTTGCACTTCAGATATCTTCTAGTTATTTGTGTGGTTTTGTTGATGTTGGGTTACTAGTATGTTTCCCAAATCTGTTAAATGTAGTAATTTCGTAGTTTATGATTGTAACCAGTCTCAAACTAACAAGTCTGTTATATTGTATAAAGTTCTCTTGTGCATATCGGTTTTCTACAGTTTATTTGAGGGAATTGAAAGATTTATGAGTATGTCAAGAATTAAAGCGATCTTCCTAATACAGAAATATAGTTTAATTTGGACAGGATTAGGCCCCCGATACAGCTGTTTCGTTGATAATCGATGTCCGTGTTGTACATCTTATATACAACATGAAGTTAAATGATGCATTTTAATCTAGCTTTCAGACTATTTTTTAAAGAAGGCAACTTGTGTGTATGATATCTACGTTATGCAGCAATGTTAAATAAAAACTGCCGGAATATGATGATATTTTCAAGGAAAAGCTATGATTTACAAAATAGGTTGGGATGTTTTATGGAAGAATGGATTGTGAATAAACTTATACAAATTAATCAGTTGATGGTAAAACACTATTCTATTATATAGAAAAGTAAAAACTTAACAAATGTATGGTATGTTTCTGTCGCCGTCTCCCTCGTGTGAAAATGCTTTGGCGTATTGTAAAATATGTGCAGTTGGCGGCAATCAGATCAATCATCATGTTAACAAAAGTATCACTGCTTTTCATGTACTGTAAATTGGATATTTTCTAAGAACACAAGGACAAAAATGTCATTTTCAAGTTCTTCGTGTGCTAGTCAATCAGGAATGGGCATGATTACTGACAAATTTAATCGATTAATAATCGATAACATGAATATTATGTGTGTTATTGATTAATAATCGATTACTATGATTTTTGTATGTAATCGAGTACATTACTTTTCGATTACTGTCAATTACATGGTACAAATTATAAAAAAATCATAAAGAAAGTTAAACAAAATTATGTTGCTCAACATATTTATAGTGGAAATTCAAATTTATAAAAACATCATTTAAAACATCTTTGCGAAATGTTATGTTAACATTTGTTTTCTAGACGGAAGCTTACCGAGGATCCGTTATATTCAAAAATTATTGAAATTTTGGTTTTTAACATCAGTGAGTGTTGATAAAGTTCTTGCAATGACACGGACTATTGTATCAAACACTTCTTTATATTCAAGGCCATTTGCGTCATATTTTGCTGCCATACTGACTAAGTTTTGTTTTTACTCAATATTAACAGGTATATTTGAATATAGTTCATCACAATGTTGGAAGTTAAATAAAAAATAGTGAAAAGTGATAATTAATTCAGCTGATTTTAAAGATTATAACTTATAATTACATGCATGAATTTATCATTTTGTTTGGATAATCACCATAATTATAAGTGATTACACTTATAAAGGAGTAAAATGTATAACCTAGGATTACCCCATCCCTGCCGTCAATGTGTCTATTTTGTTTTCCAGGTGCTGCATTTAGATTTCTATGAAAGATGCGTTTTTCAGTATAATAAAACACTTAAAAGGACTTATATAGGGATAATATCAAGTGTATTGTACCTTCGATACCGATTATTAAACTCGGCTTCGCCTTGATTTAACATTGTTCAATCAGGGACAACAAATTAACTTTCTTGTACCTTCATAACTAGAGTATACGGGTATATTAGTATACCTAAGTACATTTTGTCTATGTAGAAACATGAAACATTAATGCAGTTTTATTCTTAAATCCATTCACAGACTATTTGACAGTCAATGGATTCAAAGACCATTAACTATCAGTCAATGGTATCTAAAACTGTTAACTGCCAGTCAATAGTTTCAAAGTGTTTTAACCATATTTCATTAAATTATTTATGCTTCTTTTTAATTAGACAAAAATGATGCCATTGACTGTTTGCATTGCTTTCATTTTTACGCATAATAAAAATACTAAATAATTGATGACTACAAGTGTCTGTTGTTGTTATTTGTAAGTTTGTTTTCAAATTAATAACTCACTTGCAGGGGGAGAGCATAAACAATAAGAGAAATTTACATGAACATTGAGATTGTATAGGTTGCACTTCTGTAAATATAGACAATGCATTTTTCCATAAGAACTCCTTTTACGATTAAAACTGTGTTATTTTTACTTTGGAGTTTTGTAAAAAAAAATATATTAGAATGGAAAGTTCATATGCACTACATTTTTTTCAAAGGTGAAACATAGGGCCGTGAGGCATATTTTCAACATTTATATCCCCCTAACTTCCAAGAGTGTAAACTTAAATTATGTACTACCCTTCCCTTCACTTTGGGTCTTCCTCAGAATTCAATTTGACCGCTATCCATGTGTATTTTTACTGGTAAAATTCCCAAGTTGTGTCTCTATGAGATGAAACAAAGAGATCTTATCGGGGAACCAGTAGGTTAACAACACAAAATATCTATTAATATTATATATCTCCACAAAAGAGGTGTGGTTTGTGAAACAGCTGTATTTACAAAGTGCAACCTATAAAACTACAGGAATATGTCCTCTGAGGACACCATGCCCCATATCATTATCCTATGTCAATGTTCAGTAAACCGCGAAGGAAACGTCAACATTGTAATTAGTCAATAAACATCAATGTTTTTCTAACGATAAACATATGTACTAAAAGAGGGGCGTAAGATACCAAAGGGAAAAGCAAACTCATAAATCGCAAACACACAAACAATGTGATGGCAAAAAAAAACCCCAAAAAGATCAATAGAAAAACAACAGTAAACAAAACAGAACATACTAAGTTTCAAAAATTTTGATAATATTGTAGTTACAACGATATTAAGCTCTTTATTATTTCAGATGGTAAATACAATTTTGGGTTTCTGTTTAGTTAGAATTGTAAGTCAATGCATCTGTACTAAATACCGTACTTTTACGTATCATTATTGAAATCTAATGTAGTCATTCATGAGGAGATATGCTTATGACATATCCGTCCATAAATACTATCATGTGATTTCGATGGCATGTTTGTCAAGTGATTTATTTGTTATTTGAATTAAACAACTATCAAAGTCTAAGTGTTTTCTCAAATTGTTTTGACATTGTGAAAGTTCAGAGATCAAACACAATTGTTTTCGCACCAGTTGAAATTTCAAACAATATGTTTTGTGTTATTTGATTGCGTTTATTGCCACGATGTCGAAAACTTGACAAATATTTCATTGCAGCACAATGTACATTCGCTCTGAATCTGATATCTCCAGTATCTACGATATTTCTTTTCATCATAAAATCCTTGTAACTAATTTTGTAGATTATAAATATGTACGCCTTTATTTCTTAAATTAAATAATAATTATTTGGTGTTGAGGTCAGATCCTTTATTTGTCCTGTTGAAATTTTGTTTAACAACTTGCTTCACTGTGTGCGATGTAGAGCTTAACATGTTGAATAGACAACTGTCTTTTAGTTGTTTGTGTCGTTTATTTGCTGTCGAGTTTTTATATATCCCTCATCTTTTAAACGAAATAATTAGTTATTTTAAAATTTAAGTAAAACGTTGAAATAATGGATGTCTGTACGTGTTTGTTGTCGTTATTTTAAGTCTGGTTTCAAATTAAACAATTAATTGCAAGAGAAATGCTTAAACAGGATGGAAAATCTACAAGCAAATTTAGATTTGTATAAAACTACAAAAATATGTCCTAAGACACCATAACCCATGGCATTATCAAATGTTCATGTTCAGTTAACCGTGAAATAAGCGTCAACATTGTAATTTCTCAAATAATAGTAAACATTTACCTAACAATCAAATTTGTACTTAGTTTCAAACTGATATAACCAAACTTCTTGGTAAACTGACCATTAATTATAAGTCCTTTGTTCATTGAACCTTGTAACTGGAGTCAGAACCGAGAATTGCGATAAAATATTAAAAGTTCCAATTATAATGAACAATAATCCTACAGTGCAAGTTGTTGTGACCACAGCTATATTATAATCCACCGACCAAAACCTTAACTTGAGACTGGACTGACTAATGGACGGAGACATATGACAGAAAACTGAATACACTCTTACTATCGTACGTGGACATACACGTGGGCATACACTTTAAAATTAAAAGATCATCAAGCTCTTCCTTATTTCAGAACGCAAATACGATTTTTGTTTTCTGCTTTGTAAAACAGTTTTTTAAAAGTTAACGCATTGTACCCAAAACATTAGATTTATATATCATTGTTGACTTCTATTTTAGTCATTCATTAGGAGATATACTCATAACATTTCCGTCTATTCGTACTATCGTGTGATTTTAAATTTTTATCCATCAATTGGTTTATTTGTTAGCTGAATTAAAATACTATCAACCTTTAAGTGTGTACTACAATTGTTTTGGCATTGTGAAAGTTCAGAGATCAAACAGAATTGTTTCCGCACCAGTTGAAATTTTAGACAATCTGTTTATCATTGATTGATTGCGTTTATCGCCATCTTGAAACCTTGACACAATTTCGGAGCCGTAGAATGTAAATACCATTTGGATCTGATATCTGCAGTATTTAAGATATTTCTCTCTATCATAAAATTATTGAAATTGTTTTTGTAATTTAGAAATATGTACGTGTATACAATGTATCTGGTAAAACGATTTCATTTGTTAAATTAAATAATAAGTATTTGGTATTGATGACAGATCCTTTGTAGTGTATGTGAAACATTTTACAACTTGCCTAACTGGGTTCGATGTAGAGTTTGACATATTGAATAGATACTTCGATATTGTTGAAGACTCTGTCGTAGTCAGGCATACATTTTAACAAATTGAATATAATACTGCCAAGCTCTTCATCATTTCAGATAGCAAATATAATCTTTGGATTATGTATTGTTATAAACTCACATGTCTATGGTTTATTAGGCTGTATGTTGCATTCTAGATTTCTTCTACTTATTTGTATTCAGTTATGGAAAATATTACGCATAAATATTCAAAGCTAATTTTGATAGGTTGCATTAAATTAATTAATTAATTGCAATGAAGTGTGCTATTTTGGGTAAGCGCAACAATAGTTCACCAATTTTCGAATCACAAAAATCAAATTTCAGAATATACAAATCTAAGTTACAAACAAAAGCTGATAGGTTGCATTAAATTCGCATAAACTGCCAAACGGAATGCAAAATAGTTGCATCGAATCACAAGAAGATGAATTCCTATATGTCTATCCTGAATCAGGAGCCTCTCATGTTCAGTTATTAAAATCTTTTAGGACGACGGTTCAATAAATTAGATTGAATTTTAATGTATGCCTTTAATCTCGGCCTTTGGAGTAACCGCTGGTTATCATCACACAAAATTATTGAAGCGGAAAAGGATGACAAAAATATAAATAAGTTAAGATTTTGTTTCATTTAAACCCTTTCTATGGATTTGATGAGGTTAACACTGATGAATCCTTTTTTTTTATATATTGATGCTGCTTTATGTTATTTGTTTGCTAACTAAAGATTAAAGTGTGTGTTATACTAAAAATTGTGAACCTAGTACCTAAACATTTTGAGGTCGATCGTCTTCTGTCACCCCATAGGCCCACTATTAAACTGATTTTTACTCTTTTTCCCGATGAAGTTTGAGAATATGATAGTATGATTGCATGGTCTCCTATATGTATGAAATCCGTACTAGCAATTGCAGACAATACTTTAATTCGGTAGAATTGTTTCACCATTAAACAAATAATTTCTCATTATGAAAAAGATAGCCGTTATAGATCGACACGCTGTCATAATAGCTGTTTGAATAATATGATTAATATTGTTAACATTTTACCATTGTGATCACTATACTATGGTGACGTTGTCTTTTGTCAGCTGGATGTGATAGACAAAAAATAAAAACTTTAAATATTTCGAATTTTGCATTTTCAACATCCAAAAATAAAAGTCTAACGTTAAGAATGTTTGACAGAAATTAAAAGGGACGACTTCTCTGTGTGTAAAATTGAGAATGGAAACGGGGAATGCGTCAAAGAGATAACAAACCGACCAAAGAGCAGAAAACAGTCCAAGGCCACCAATGGGTCATCAACACATCGAGAAAATATAGCACCCGGAGGCGGGCTTCTGCTGGTAGAACATTTTCACGAACAAGATAATTGATAAAAGTATTTTACTTTGATATTGCTCCAAATTAAATGAAAAGTTTTTACAGCTAGGAGGTAATTTTGCTTATCAAACACACTTTGCCTAATTTGATGATACAATGAGTATACATTAACATTTACTAGCACTTGGTCGATACATCTGCTGGAAGACTGCTAGTCTCCGAGAGTTTAATAACATTAGTAGTCAGTATTTCGGTATTGACATGATTTATAACAAACGTTTCTTAAATTCCTCGTTCATAAATTAAAAAAAAAATATTTCTCTATGATCTGATTGTATCTAATGGAAATAAGTAAAAATCGCATAAATTGATGCATACTATAAACATATTGACACCATGATGCCATGAACTGTAATATGATATCCTGCATTTATCATGCTTTACCATCAAACAAGATTAAATTGCTGAAAAAAATCCCCCTCTCTGAACTATCTACATGTAATCATTTGCTTTATGTGAATTATAGTATATATTATTAATTCCATTAACAATTAAATATAACTGTCTTAACTTATTAAAAGAAAATTAAGTCTACTTTTCACCATAAGATATTTTTGTTCAAGTTCAAATTAAGACATTTTACTTTGGATTACTAATTCATTATGGCTTTCCAGATTAATGGATGTCTTCCTATAGCATGTATAGCGAAATACAAAAAAGTCAAAACTTTAAACAGTGCATCTATTTTTTAATGAGTATTAGATAATACTAGTAAATGCCTTTGATCTCAAATAGAAAAATCTTATAGTTTCTACCTGTTATTTATCTTATTTTAATTAATAAAGCAAACAAGACAATATTTTCAATTGAAAATAGGTTAAAGTACAAAGGGAAGCAACTTAATTTAATCTGCATAGGGGTAGTATTAGTTTATGGTACAAAATCATTTCTAGTGGCATTTATAGAGTTAAAAATTCAATGAATAAATATTACGGATGTATTATGGTTGGAAACGATAATATGTTTCATATATTTTCAATTATCAGATGGATTTTGTTCATATATCATCACTGCCATGATGTATGCACAAGATCTATATTTTTGTACATGCGTTGTCATGTCAGTTACCAAATTATAGATATATTTTTGTACATTCGTTGTAATTTTATTTACCAAATTTTAGATATATTTTTGTGTACCTTCTCTGTAATGGTATTTACTGAATTGTAGATATATGTTTCTACTGTCCTTATATTTGTAGATATATATGTTGCCCATTATATAAAGCTTAACCATTTGTTCGAATCATGAAATGTGGCTGTTATATCTTAAATCTTAATGGCCAATGAAAAAGGGAGTTACAGTTTAAATGTTTCACACAAACATCTCTTTTAATGTTCGATATAAATGATCAGATTTATCATATTGGGTTTGGGAACATCAAGGCGAACGAAATGTTACCTTCTTACGGCTGACATTTTCCGATGAATACCTCTCATGAACATGTTATATATGTTCAATCAAATTTATAAAAGATACTATAAAATTTCAAGAATTCTTTTGAATCGAAATTCCGGTGTTCTAAATATGCACAAAAAGAAACAGCTTCGCTTATTAAAAGTATAGGCTAAACCCATGTGATCACAGTCATCATTCGTGACAGTGTGAAATAAAAGTGACCAAATATATAACCAAAACCTCATTGTTACCTTTTAACATTAATCAGACTTGAAAACCTAATATAAAACTAGAACACACCCGCGGGTCCGTGACTGAATTAAAGTACCTACGCCTTATGTTTAGCCTGGAATTTTTAGTATTCGTATTGTCATCAGATAAAGTCATGCTAAGGTGTACAGTTTTCTCTGCTTTCAAAATCTTTCTGTTTGAACCGGGTCCTGGTTTTCTTACTACAACCTACAACTACAACAGCTGGGCATTTAGCGGTATCGGTTTGGAATACAAGTATGTCCTTACCTGGTTTCCCGTTGTTATCATGGCATTTGTGCGGCCTCCGGGGTGACATTATTCCTTATTTTGTATATAATTGTTTTTATCTGTTGCAATTTTTTATATTTTGAGGATGAGCGAATCAGGTGAGTTTGTTTTTATGTTTTATTGCATTGTACTCATTGTTGTGTTTCAGGAAGGTTAACTTTCTGATAGTAAGACCAGTCACGGCGAGGCCTGGGAAACTGGGTTGGCAAATGTTCACATTAAATCTGTACCGATACAGTGTGTTAAATGTCATCCTTTACACCATAACCCATATTGGTGCTTCTAATAAAGGGGGAAGATACAGGGACAAAAGTAGTATTGCATTTTCCGGCTTTAGGTTGGCCATTTGTGTACCCAAAGCAGGTGAAGGAAGTTAACTTAGGAGCGCTGTGATTGAATGTAAGGGTATAATATATTTTTTAATTTATTAATGAATAACTACAATGTGTATATTTACAATATTAATTTTGAAACACATTGAAATATTTTCTTGAGAATTATTCCAAAAGGCTTCCAAATTTTCCTTGGAAGATGGTCATGCTACCATTTGACGTCAATTTATAAAACAGATTAATTAAGAACTTATATCACACATAACTGTTTTTATCGAAGAATAAATACTACCGTTTTCCTACAGTACATACATACAACCGGAAACTATATGTGACATATACTTTTGGTATCGGTATCGGATTCCACCCGGAACTTAGTAATTATTCGTAATATATAGTTATGTGGAAATCAAAAGGGCCTGTAATGGTGTAATCAACACCATTGTCCTATATTAGTTATATATAAAGTTGAATTCTTTGATTCGGCGTTTTTACGTCATGCCTGCTAACAAATTGGCCCTCATTATTTAAGTAGTATAGATAAGACGTTCAACTACAAAAGAATTTGTGCACCATCCATAAACATGTATATAAAATTGACAGTCTAACGTAATGTTTATACATATCACTGTAGTACCTATTTGCATAAATTGTACTTTAAAGCAATCTTTGGTTGTTCGATTTAATTCTAGTCAAGGTTATAAATTCTTTCATATACCACATAGTTAATACGATTACTTAAGGTTCAACGTTGTTATTGTATTTCACTTACCACCTGGTGCTCTTTTATGTCATATTGAGCGGTTTTAGTCTCTGAGCTAAATACGGTAAAGTACCACGAAGAGTTATGGTGCGCACAAGCCACCTATTGCTCCTGGTTACGTCGATTAGGTAAAGACAACATCAAATAATTAAAGTTACACACACAAACTCACATTATTTACGGTCAACCATGGCTGGGTATAATATTCAACTGCTTTAATTAGCCCAATGTAAATGGCACCTTATTTTTTGACATTGGTTTTGAATATGAATAAAAGGAGATGTTGAGTATACGCTAATTACACAGCAACACAGCCCAAGAAGACTTTCAAAGTTGAAATACAAATACATGTGTTTTTGCAATGCCATTGTCTCGAGTCTGGAAAAGTTGTAGAAAAGTTACAAGGTTAGGATTAAGTGCTAGTTCTAACTTTTATAATATGAAGATTTATCGTAATTCGGAAGGTATCGGAAATACTTGCCGAAAAGTTGAACAGTTTTACATCATCATTTGCTGATTACAGTTTTTGTTTAACGATAGTTTAAGAGAGGCGAAAAGACTTTATAAGTATGAACATATAACATTGCGCAGAATACTAAATCAATTTGTCGATATTTCTCTTTAAGAATTTTGCTATGTGTTTTAATGTTCTCTATATTTATTTTTTCTTATCATTATTTCCTTTATAGAGGATTGCTACTTACAAGGAAGGTGATATTAGACGTGTCTACGTATTTATACATCCAACATTCATGTATTTAGTTATGATGTTTCGTTAGTAATTCTGGTTAGATATTGTGTTATGTCTTATCGTTTGTGGTTTGAATTCTATTTTTATTTTCTACATGTATGTAAAAGTTAAGAATCAGCTGGTTCATTTATATGATTTTTAGTTTAACGCTTCTATATGCACAGGATTTATTTGTTTTTACAGTTTAGATTTAGAAGAAAAGCTGACATGGTTAGAAATTACAAATAATTATACCATTACTAACACAATTCTATATTAATATTCTTGTAATGTTTAGAAAATACATAAAATAACACCATTACAAACTTAATCCCAATTTTATATTCTATTTTTAGAAATTTACTTGTGACGTCACTTTTTGTGGCGTTGATACATTTGTGTGACTCAAAGTTCATAGTTCTATTATGGTGTAAATGGGAGGTGTCCGTTGTTATTCTGTGGTTTAAATGTTGTAATTTATATATATTATTTATTAATGTATGTCTCTGTCCTGAGTGTTCTTGCGTCAGTGCGTTTAGTTGTAATGTATTCCTGTCACGTTATGTTGTCATTTTAGCGGTATTTTTAACATTGCCATATAAGCGGGAGGTTTGGCTGGCCATAAAATCAGGTTCAACCCACCAATTTTTCTTAAAATATCCTGTACCAAGTCGGGAATATGGCAGTTGTTATCAAATAGTCCGTTTCTATGTATGTTGGCGTTTGTTTTTGTAGCAGTTCCGTGTTTCTGTTGTTCCGTTGTTTCCTCTTATACTTGATGTGTTTCCCTCGGTTTTGGTTTGTGACCCGGATTTGTTTCAGTTAAATCGATTTATGACTTTTGAACAGCAGTATACTACTGTTGCCTTTATTTGTAGTAAGGAATAAATGGCAATTTTGTAAACATCTCTTCGTGAATCTTACAGACGCAATCATGATCTATCTGTCCGTTTCGAAATTTTCGTGGCACACATGACAACGTCTATGTTTCAAAGGTTGTAAGAGTGTGTCAGAGATGACAAGGTCTATGTTATAGTGGTTGTAGCGAACATTCTTTTCCACATTGATTAGATAAGCAAAATCTAATTTGATTGATTTGCCATGAGCAACAATACGGAGAGCATTGTTGTTGAGCGAGTTTCTTATCCTTCGTAGCATTATTCAACCCTGGTTTTGGGGTTCTTTTCGTGATGTTTAATATTGAGTTTTTTAGAAGATTTTTGAGTGTTTTGTTGATGTTTTTATGAGTGTTTTTGATTATGTTTTTAGACATGTTAGATTTTTAAGCGTGATTTTACGTATTTTGTTGTTCTTTGTTGGGTTTTGAGGTACGATGTCAGTTTTTGAGTAGCGTTTATATGAATGTTGTTACTTTGTAGTTCTTTAGTAGTGTTTCGAGAATTTTGTTAGTTTCTTAGCAGTGTTGTGCGGAATGTTGTCAGTGTTTTTGGAAGTGTTTTGAGTTATGCTTGTAGTTTTTGGCAGTATTTTGATGTGTTGTTAGTTTGTAAGCAGTGTTTTGTGGTATGTTGTTAGTTTTTTAGTATTGTTGTAAGGAATGTTGTTAGTTTATATAGCAGTGTTTTACGTTATGCTGTTTGGTAGTGTGTTTTGAGGTTTGTTGTTAGTTTTTTAGTATTGTTGTAAGGAATGTTGTTAGTTTATATAGCAGTGTTTTACGTTATGCTGTTTGGTAGTGTGTTTTGAGGTTTGTTGTTAGTTTTTTAGTATTGTTGTAAGGAATGTTGTTAGTTTATATAGCAGTGTTTTACGTTATGCTGTTTGGTAGTGTGTTTTGAGGTTTGTTGTTAGTTTTTGTAGTGTTTTGAGGTATTTTGCTAGTTCTTTAGGATGGTCTGGGGTATGTTGTTAGTTTGTTAGCAGTGTGTGTTTGTATGTTGTAAGATTTTAAGTAGTGTTTTGATGCCACATTGTTAGTTTTATATTAGTATTTTGAGGTAGTTTATTAGTTTTAGCAGTGTTTATGGGTATGCAATTAGTTCTTTAAGAGTGTTTTGATGAATGGTGTTAGTTCTTTAGCAATGTTTTAATATAGATGCTAGTATTTTAGCAGTGTTATGAGGTATGTTGATAGTTCTTTAGCAATGTTATGAGATACGTAGTTAGTTTTTTAGCAATGCCTTGAGGTATGTTGCTAGGTCTTTATCAGTGTTATGAGGTATGTTGCTAGTTTTTTAGCAGTGTTATGAGGTATGTTGCTAGTTCTTTAGCAGTGTCTTGAGGTATGTTTTTAATTTTTTAGCAGTGCCTTGATATATGTTATCAGTTTTGTAGAAGTGTCATGAGGTATGTTGTTAGTTTTTTTGCAGTGTCTTGTGATATGTTGTAAATTTTAAGCAGTGTCTCGAGGTATTTTGTAACTTCTTTAGCAGTGTCTTGAGATATGTTGTAAGTATTTGAGCAGTGTCTTGAGGTATTTTGTTAGTCCTTTAGCAGTGCCCTGAGGTACGTTGTTAGTTGTCTATCAGTGCCTTGAGGTATGTTGTTAGCTTTTTAGCAGTATTATTGGGTATGTTGTTAGTTATATAGACGTGTCTTGGAGAATGTTGCTAGTTCTTATGAATTTGTTGTAATTGTTTCTTTTTGTCTGGCTTTTTGTTTTCTACAACTTACGATCATAACACAATGTTGACTGCTGTAACCCAATTTTTGACAATTTTATCTATTATGTCTGTTTGTTTTGCTCACACATTGTTGTCAATATAATGGAATTCTATGCGTCTGCCATACAAGTAAGAGGTTTATCTAGCTATAAAACCAGGTTCAATCCACCATTTTCTACATAAGGAAATGCCTATACCAAGTCTGCAATATGACAGTTGTTTTTCATTCATTTGATGTGTTTGAGCTTTTGATTTTGCAATTCGATAAAGAACTTTCCGTTTTGAATTTTCCTTGGAGTTCCGGATTTTTGTTATTTTACTTTTCCTCTTGCTTTTCGAGTCTATTAAACCTCCTGCTCGTCTTAGTCTTTTAATATGTTCAATGGAAATAATAAAGAGAATTAATTCGGACTTAATAGGGAAAATGTTTTCCAAGTCAGGTACTCGAAGGCGATTACCACAGGAGTCGTTGCTTCGAAACGTGTGTAATTCATAACACATCATAACATACTTTTGAAATTAATCTCCGTTGATGAATTGAAAAATTATTCTAAAAAGTAAGGTTCTGATTCCCTGAGGCAAATTTGATTTTATATGAGCCTCCTCATGGGGTTTTTATTATGTGATTACTTGGCCGTTTTTATAGTGATTACTTGATTACCAGACCAAATATGTCATGATTATTTGATTATTTGATAATCTAGGACTGTATTTTTGATTATTTGATTATCTTGTTTAAAAAAATTATTAACATGATTAATGATTATGTGATTACATTGGCAAAAAAATTGTGATTATGTGATTTCTTAGACACCCCCATGAGGGGCCTCTTATAAGCTTTTTCTTCAAAGCCCCTTTTCGTCATAAACCTCCTCACGTGTTTGTGTACTTACATATCCCTGACTTTTATTTTTTGGGTTTGAGATTTCCTGATTTCAGAAATTCAAAAAAATGATATTTTCATTTTTCTAGCTTTATGTCAATACCCATGCCTTTGAACTTTCAGACCTGAGGATATCGTCAACTCCGTAGTTGCTGCTTCGGTACTGACATTATCTATGAAATTCTTTTGTAATTAATTCTCCGTTGGTAAATTTCATATTAAAAAAAAAAATACCTAAGGTTTCAACTCCCGCAGGCAAGTTGTCCTTATCTTTTATATCCCATGATTTTGTTTTCCT
The DNA here is from genome assembly GCA_017311375.1 of Mytilus coruscus. NCBI lineage: Eukaryota > Metazoa > Mollusca > Bivalvia > Mytilida > Mytilidae > Mytilus > Mytilus coruscus. Next base: position 79,135,670 of record CM029603.1, on the reverse strand, counting down.
TTTCAACCCATTTGATGTCATTTAGTTTTTGGATGTGTTTGATATATTGCTTCAGTAGTTGTGATTTGAGCGTTACTGGTGTAGACAATTCCTGAGAAGCGAATTAGACGCAACACATCATATCTATACAATCGTTGATAGCATCAGGGCTACCATGGATTGTTTATACGCTTGTTTAACTTAATGCATGAATAATGTCAAAGGGTCGTCTGTCAAAAGTGTGTCCAATGCAAATATATTGCAGTCTTTTTGAATAATTTCGGAAACTAGTATGACAACTTGGTTGGTTACTATCTTAAGTAGACGTATTATGGCTCTGTCCTTACTTCCTGTATCTTTTCAAGAGAAAATCAAACATCACCTGTCGTTAGTGAACTACAATAACAACAGTGATCCTTCGATGATAGGAATATTAGTATATGATATGCAAGAATTTATTACCTTATAATTCAATCGGACATATTATGAATATGATGGCCTAATGCTATCATTAGTGCAAAAACGTAATACTTTGTTGTATAAGCATTGCTTAAATTGTGAATAAAAATATATGTAGATTGATTGTATACATCTAAAATCGTAATTAATATTTAGTTTTCAAAGTGAATGATGGGCTATTTTACACTTAAATTTACTTAAGCATGTTAATGTGATTATTACAATATCTTATATCTGTATTGTTGAAGAACTAAAATGGTACAGTTTTTGCAACCTTCGCTGTTACTATCTTAGCGATCAGTCAGCAGTCAACAATCATTCATCGATCAGTCAAGATCGCGCCAAGGTCTCGTCATCAATTCGTAAAATCCGTTTGACTGATCGGACGAATCTACTAATATGCCGAAAATGCTCTAGAAAATCAAGCAATCAAATATTGCTTACTGAATATCGCTGCATTGTTTTTAATAAAATTAAGAAATATGGACATTTAAAAAAAAAATGCAAACAAAATATTAAGTATATTTTCTTTTATATTTTAAAAAAACAACCCATTCCGATGTACAAAAATAATTACATCTAATGACGGTTAATGGTTTCCATTGAAATGGAGATATAATGGCATTGTTCATCAATACAAACAAAAGTTAACATATCTTATGCTTCGATTATTCACATTTCATAAAACATAAATCATTCAGAGGCATTTGAAATGACTAAATGCAAATAACGGAGCATCACATTTAATAAAACAAGCATTATAGACATACTTATACGATAAAAAAAATAAGTATATTTCTCTATTATTTATTGTATTTTATGAAAAACAGCCCATTCTGATGAACAACAAATGAGCTGCGTCGGATAGAAATCGACTTCATGCAAGTGACGTATACATGTACATGAATACGATTTTGATTGATTTTGGAACTTTCAAATACGGAATAAAAGATAAATTTTCGGTCTGGTTTGAATGGTTCTTTTAACAACTCAATTTTTAAACAGTTACAGATTTTCCGTAGAGATTTTTCAACCCGAAATAGGTTAACATATGTATTGATATGCATTTGCATAAGGTCGATTTCTATCCGACGCAGCTCAAATACTAAACACCAATGACGGTATATGATTTCTATTCAAATGAAAAAATAATTCGGCTCTTATTCAGCAAAAACAAAGGTTTAAGCATCTTTATTCCTTTATTTTTTTTATTATTTACATTTATAAAAATAATAACTCATCCAAAAGCATTAAAATGATTTAATGCAAATATTGCATTTATTTTATCAAAAAGCAAAAAAGTTGTCATTTTTAAACAATTCGAACACCATTTTAGTATCTTTTCTCTTGTATTCTTTATATTTAATGACAAACAACCCATTCTGATGTACAAAATGTACTTAAGAGCCATTTTCTGTAAAAACCAAAGGATATTGAGCACCATTAATAGCTTATGTTTTCAGACATGCATACTATAAACCGTATGCCTTCAAGTTGTCTCAGTGAAAGGACTTGTACAAAAAAAGTTGTAAATTGTTAACGTTACAATGGCAGCGCAAACATTAATATATTTAAGTACCGAATACATATATTCAGTTTTGATAACAAAATATATAAAGTTGTTGAAAAAAACCCACATTATATGTTTATATTAAAATATCAAAATAAAAAATATAAGCTTATAAAATAATTAAAAAAATTAATTAGTTTTGTAGAAGAGTATTTTTCTATATTACAAAATTCTTGAAATTTTGCCGAATTACCTTTTGTAAGCCTTAAAAACTTTCAACCCCTCCCCAAAAAAAATGTTACCATAAAAAATAATCTTGTTTTAACTATTCATGCATCATATATTGGAATGAGCAGATTGATTGAAGCTGAGTTAGGACAATTCAAACATAGTTTAACACAGGATGAATTTTGGTCGTCGGTCAGTGCATCAAAATTTGATACATGCTCACTTTTATATTTGATCTTTACCAAACTTAAACACATAACGTAAGAAGATACAGAAGATAGTCCCTACTGATTTGTTTGTCACAAGGTGAAGGGTCAAGGTTACAGAGTTTATAAACAAACCAACAATGGATCAAGACTTATATTACCGGGTTGCGCAGAACATATATAAAAACTGTATTATGTATATCTGGTTAAAATTACCAAATCCCAAAATCTACAAAACATGGGAAAAATTAGAACAATCTCATAATAGCAAATCCCCAACTCTAATGTTTTGCAAAATTTCTAAGAAGTGTAAGGGATTTGGGATGAAATTTAAGAGAAGTCAAAATTATTCAGTGTCGTCTTTTGAAGGGGTGGACAGTGGTACGTGAATATGGGAATGAGGTGGCGGGAAGCGGGAGTTAAGGGTGATCGAGAGAAGAGCAGTGGGAGTCAAGGGGAGGGAACCGGAAGAAGAGGGGAGTAAAAATATGGATATTTTGGATTTTTTTTAACAATTTTTGTCTGGGAGTAAGATGAACAGAAGTGGGAGTAGGGGAATTAATGATAGAGGGGGAAGGAAGTTGGGGTAGCGGATAGGTAAGTGGGAATAGGGGACCACCTGTCCACCCCTCTTTCTTGTAAATATTGCTGCAAAAATGGCTCAGTTTTCAAGTGTTGCAAAAATACAAATAAATTCCTGAAATATTCAATAAAACAGGCACATAGCTTCAATATATGTGCAACCTTTCTGTGAAGTGTCAGGAATTTAGATTGAAAACTGTTGGAGCAAATGATTGCACTAACATGGTATCGTTATTTGTAAACATTGAAAACATACTAAGTTCCCGAGGTTGAAAAATGAAGGAAACAATTCCATATTTGCAGGTGAATAACGTTTACATAAACGCAATCTTTCTGTGAGGTTTAAGGGATAAGGGTTGAAGACTATAGGAGGCACCCTGTCGAAATATTTGCATTGTTAGTAGTGTGTCTGATCTCGAACAAACATAAGTGTGTTATTTTTTATTTTTTCAAATAACACCATTCAATAATGTCCAAGTCATTTATACTAGCTCAAATTAATAGAGACGTTTCTCAAGAAAATGTCGGTCTGTTTGTTGCCGTACGTATATTATTGTGCAAATAACTCTGACAAATGTTCGAAAAACTAGACATGTTGGAAAAAATTTCAAAATGTTATAAATTTCATGCGTCCGAAGCGCTTTTCTGGATTTACCTTGAATATTTATACTGTAACTGTGTTATTTGCGCAGTTAAAATGCTGACAGTATAAACTGCGAATTCAGGTAATCTCACATACAAAAACATATCATTTGACAAGGATGAGATTTTGGCAAATCATATGTCCTTCGTGGCTTCAATGAACATTACCATGAACAGCAAATCAGAGGACTTACCTTGTTTGTATTGGATACCTAAGCTTCATAAAATTCCGTACAAACAACGGTACATTGCCGTCTCATCTGCATGTTTTACAAAGGAATTGTCCATTAGATTGACAAAATTCTGTCCGGAGTGAAAGAGGGTCTTCAGATATACTGTGAAACTGTTTACTCGCGTAGTGGTATTTACAATATGTGGATTCTGAAAAACTCTTAAGAACTTCTGGATGATTTTAAATCTCGATCTTTCTTTGAAATTAGTTCTATCAAAACTTTTGATTTTTCAACCCTGTATACCACCATTCCCCATGTAAAGTTGAAAAATCGTCTAAAAGTAATAATCCACAATGCTTTTCAATATAAAAATGGTTGCATACGCTATAAATTCACTACTCTGGGATACCATACGGCATATTTTGTTAATAGTGAACAAAAAGGTAAAACATTCTACACAGAGGAACAAGTGATCAGTATGCTGGAGTTTCTTATTGAAAACATATTTGTTGAATTTGAAAGTAGACTTTTTCAACAAATTGTCGGCATTCCTATGAGAACGAACTGTACGCCTCTCCTTGCTGACCTCGTCTTATTTTCATCTGAGTCGGAGTTCCTTCAGACACAAGAAGATCAAAGAAGCCAGATCATTTAAATTCACATTCAGATATATTGATGATGTTCTTTCCATGAAAAATCCAAACTTTTCTGATTGGGTTCTATTAACACATCCTCCAGAACTAGAAATTAAAGAAACAACAGACACGGCTTCCTCCGCCTCATGTTTAGACTTATACCTCGAATTTGACATCAGAGGTCATCTCAGTACCAGAATCTATGATAAACGAGACGATTTTTTTTTTGAAATTATAAATTTCCCCCACCTTAGTAGCAATATGCCAACTTCACCTGCATATGGGATATACATTTCCCAACTCATTCGGTATTCAAGAGCTTGCAGCTGCTACTCATCCTTTGTAAAACGTCACCAGTGTCTGAGCAAAAAGTTGATGAACCAGGGTTATGTCAAAGAAAATCTCGTCCCTTTTCTAAAAAATCATCGGAAGATACCAAGACCCTGTTGATAGATATTCTGCATCAACTTCACAAATAATACATGATGGTCTTGATGTATAGATTCCAGGTACTGACGTTGTTTATCATCTTAAGTACATGTTATAGTGTTCTTTTATTTGTCTTTGTAAATTATTAACGTTTACTGTTTGGTCTATCTTTGGTAATATCCTTAAGACGTGGCTCGGTATTTGTACATCCTGCCATTGTGTTGATGTGCTGTTGTCATTTTTTGTATTCTTGTGTTTCAATGTTGCGTATGTGCTTTGTCTATATGCTATTCTGTTTTTCTTTGTTGACATATTTGTTTGTTTTATAGTGCATGAGATTATAACACAATGTTGACAGCTGTACCCCTTTTTTTGACATTTTTACCTACTATGTCTGTTTGTTTTGTTCACACATTGTTGGCAATATGATAGAATTTTATGCGACTGTCATACAAGTGAGAGGTTTAGCTAGCTTCAAAATCAGGTTTAAGCCACCATTTTCTACGTAAAAAAATGCATGTACCAAGTCAGGAATATGACAGTTGTTGTCCATTCGTTTGATGTGTTTGAGCTTTTGATTTTGCCAATTGTTAAGGGACTTTCCATTTTGCATTTTCCTTGGAGCTCGGTATTTTTGCTGTTTTACTTTTTATAAAGCCACCAGCAGTATAAAGCCTTGTGTGTGATGTTTCTTCACAGTTTTATTTATGACGTTTTTGAAAAAGTGCATGTTCATGGAATTCGTCCACCTCGTCAATCGAACTGTTGATTTCAACCTAAATTATTTCATTAGAATTTGTAGTATAAACAAAAAGAAAAAATATATTTGTTCTCAGCTTGACATAGGATAGAAATGCTTGGCAATAATATATATTGTATATGTTTTGTTTGAAACATGAAGCAAATTTTGGAAAACATTTTATACTCATGTTTTTATCATCAGAAATGAAAATGCTTTACAACAACATTTTCACTACATGTCTATAAATTTTACTAAATAAACATGTGACAGGTCTGCTTGTTTCTAAACCATATATTTTTTAAATTGAAAAGAAATTACTCAGCATTATATTGTTTAAGTAAATGGTTTTAAATGAAATAAACAGGTGACGAATATGTATGTCCCTGCTAGCATTCGCTCTAAATGTACCTGCAATCTACCCTAGAAGTAAAATACTAAACAAATATATTTGTTTGCTTATCATATGTTTTGCACTTGCTAATAATAACTGGATTTAAAACACCCCAGTGCTCTCTTATTTTCTGTACATCTTCACCTTCAAATTTCTTTTAGCAGCAATAGGTTTTCTTTTCCTCTCTTTTTCTAGCGCCAAGTCAGCATTCGGGTAGGTGTTCGAAACGGAATACCACTCCAGTAACGCTTTTTTAAATTCTGATTAAGCCTTAGAAAATGTTAAAAATGTCCAGCACTTACACATAAATGGGCAAATGTATGAGACAGAATGCCTTCTTCTTTTCAACTTCGTACTTTATTTGGCCTTTTTAACTTTTTTTTATTCGAGCGTCACTGATGAGTCTTTTGTAGACGAAACGCGCGTCTGGCGCAAATACAAGTTTCAATCCTGGTATCTATGATGAGTTTATTTACTCCAGCCAAATCATATTTCTGGTATTGATTCAATATGATAAAGCATTAGTTCTCTAGAACAATATTCGTAACTTATAAATGATTATTTGAATGTTAAGATTAGTTGGTACCCTTTCAATCAAATTAACTGTATGCGAAACGGAAAGCGTTTGATATCAAGTTGTTGTCAGTGTTATCGTGTTACTGTGTGTCGTGTTGCAAATGTTATAGAATCTGAGTAGTGTGTAGTGAACAGTTGTTTTACTGTTGTCTATATTTCTTCAACGTATGAATTTTGAATTGTCCTAGGTATCTCCTCCTCCATTTCTTATCACAAATCATATACCGATCATGAACATTTTAAAAATACGGTACTTTACCTATTTTAAAAAATATGAAATCCATTACGAAAAAACAAAAAATGGTGACACACATTAGGAAATCAAGACCTCAAACTAAATTTATACTGTTGTGTGATCTTTGAATGTTGTTTTTATCAGTTGATGACGTCTTTATCCCAAGTCCATTCCAGATAGTACTCTGCGATCGGAATGGTATGTCTGTTGCGTTGTTTTTTTGGGGGAATGGGGTTGGGGGAGGGGTTGGTGCTTAGTACCAATCTGATGGACCCAGCCTTAGTCGGCTTAGTTTTACAGTTTGTTCAAAAGTTGTGTGTTGTATCATTTGGTGTAAGGACGGTTAGTCATTACAAACATATTTAACCTGCATCGTTTTATAATGTGTATGCAGGCTATTGGTTACGTCTGTCTAAATGGATTGAGGAACAGTTCAGTAGTACGTCTCTACTTACATAATATGTCATTGATACGGCCAATCTCTAGTTCATCAATTGTTAAAATCCTTCAAAAGCACAACGGTTATTATACACATGGTCATATTTGGCCTGATCTATGATTTGAACACCTTTCCTGAATTCTAAGTTTTGAAATTAGTACAACTTTGTGATTGATTCTGTTTTCACCTGTTTTTATTCGAACGAAACTGATGAGTGTTATGAAGGTGAAACATGCGTTTAACGTACAATCTCATAAACCTGGTATCTTTTATTAGCTTTTAGTATACGCCGATTGTTTTTCTCATTCTTAAAAGCATGGTGTTCAGTAGATGTCTACATGATAAGTCTTTTCTAGACGAAACGAAAACGCAAACAAAACTATAAGCCTGGTATCTTCGCGATGCCACTGATTGTGGACATTTGGTCCCAAATGTTATCACCTGTCAAGTAAGCCAACTGCTTCACTTCGAGCACCACCGATGAAACTTATGATGACGAAACGTCCGTTTGACGTATTGAATTATAAACCTATTTTTTACACTCCAAAACCCGATCAATAATAGTTTTGTCAAAATATTAATGTAACTGTCAAACATTCAATATTTCTTTTGATGCTATTATGTTCAACCATTATAATTGTGTGAAGTATAATTCTAAAATGATTGATATCTAGTTTTGTTTACAAAATATTGATATGATTAACAGAACATGTGAGATGTACATCATGGAAAACTAACTTAACGGCAAACTGGGAAAAGAATCTAAAAGTCAACAATTTACATGTGTCTATACAGAATGTTAAGATGTAAAGAATCTTAGAGTCAACAATAGACATGTGTCTTTCCAGTATGTTAAGATGTAAAGAATCTAAAAGTCCACAATGGACGTGTGTCTATACAGTATGCCGAGATACAACGACTCTAAAAGTTAACAATGGACATGTATGTATCTACACAGTTTGTCAAGATTAAAAGAATCTAACAGTCAACAATGAACATGTGTTTCAGTATTTCAAAATTGAAAGGGGGCTAAAAGTCAAAAGTAGAAGTATGTATATACAGTATGTCAAGATTAAAAGAATATTAAACAGTCAACAATAGACATGTGTGAATACAGTAGGTTGATATTAAAAGAATATGAACGTCAACAACAGACATATGTCTATACAGTATGTCAAAACTAAATGAATCTAGAAGTTAACATTAGACATGTGTCCTTACAGAATGTCATGATTAAAAAATATATAAGTCCACAATGGACGTGCGTCTATACAGTATGTTAAGATTAAACGAATCTTAAAGTCAACAATGGACGAATGTCTACACAAAATGTCAAGCTTAAAAGAATTTAAAAGTCAACAATGAACATGTGTTTATACAGTATATCAAAATCAAAAAGCGGATAAAAGTTAAAAGTAGAAGTATGTCTTTACACAATGGAAAGATTAAAAGAATCCAAAAGTCAAAAATAGACATTTGTTACATTAAAAAGTAAAATCACAAAAATACTGAAAATTCAAAAAGGAAAGTCCCTAATTAAATGGCAAAATCAAAAGCTCAAACACACCAAACGAATGGATAACAACTGTCATATTCCTGACTTGGTACAGGCATTTTCTTATGTAGAAAATGGTGGATTGAACCTGGTTTTATAGCTAGCTAAATAATACATTATGTCAAAATTAAAAAGAGGCTAAAAGTCAACAATAGATGTATGTCTATACAAATGTCAAGATAAAAGGAATATAAAAGTCAACAGCAGACATGTGTAGATACAGTATGTTGATATTAAATGAATCTGAACGTCAACAATTTGTTCTTAAAGCATGTCAACATAAAAAGAATATAAAATTCAAAAGTGAACGTGTGTCTTTACAGTACGTCAAGATAAAAAGAATCTAAAAGTCAACAATAGACATGTATCATTGCAGTATGTCAAGATTAAAAGATTTTAAAAAGTCAATAACAAACATGTGTCTAGACAGTATATCAAGATTGAAAGAATCTAAGTCAACAATGGACATGTGTCTTTACAATAGTCAAGATTAAAAAAAATCTACAGGTCAACTATAGACGTGTGTCTTTACAGTATGTCAAGATTAAAAGAATCTAAAAGTTAACAATAGACATGTGTCTATACAGTATGTCAAGATTAAAAGAATATTAAAGTCAACAATAGACGTTTGTCTTTACAGTATTTCAAGATTTAATGAATCTAAAAGTCAACAATAGACATGTGTCTATACAGTTTCTCAAGATTAAACGACTTTTAAAGTCAATAATAGATATGTGTCTATGCAGTATGTCAAGATTAAAAGAATCTACTAGTAAACATACATAGACATAGTCTATACATTATGTCATGATTAAAAGATTCTAAAAGTCAACAATAGACATGTTTCTATACAGTATCTTAAGAATTAACGATTTTAAAAGTCAATGATAAATTATAAATACAAGGATTGAACTTTTGTAGGCCAGACGCGCGTTTCTTCCACAGAATACACATCAGTGACGCCCGAATCAAAAAAGGTAAAAAGGCAAAATAAAGAACGAAGTTGAAGAGCATTGAGGACCCCAAAATCCTAAACGTTTTGTAAAAAACATTTAAGGAAATATCTTGCTTCTGTAGTAAATCTTTAGTATTTCAAACAAATCAAAGGTCTGTAAACAGTTAATCTATAATTATGACCACATCAATGATAAATCTTGTCGACACAGAAGTTCAATTATAACAGACATGTATCTATATAGTATGTCAAGATTAAAAGAATCTTAAAGTAAACAATAGACATGTGTCTATACCTTATATCATGATTAAAATAATCTAAAAGTAAACGATGAACGTGTGTCTATACAATATGCCAAGATTTCAAGAATATAAAAGTCTGCAATAGACGTGTGTCATTACAGTATATCAAGGTTAAAGGAATCTTAAAGTCAGAAATAGACATAGGTTTATACAGTGTGTCAAGTAAAAAGAATCTTAAAGTCAACCCTAACCATTTGTTTATAAAGTATGGCAAGATAATAAGAATCTAAATGTCAACAATAGACATGTGTCATTACAGTATGTCAAGATTAAAAGAATCCTAAAGTCTGCATTAGACATGAGTATAAACAGTATGTCAAGTTAAAAGAATCTTAAATAAAAAACAAGAAGATGTGGTATGATTGCCAATGAGACAACTATCCATCCAGGTTCAAATGAAGTGGATGTAAGCAATTATAGGCAACCGTACGGCCTTCAACAATGAGAAAAACCCATACCGTATAGTCGGCTATAAAAGACCCCGACATGAAAATAGGAAACAATTCAATCGAGAAAACTAACGACCTTATTTATAACAAAACAATTTACGAAAAACAAATATGACAGACATGAACCAACAACAATCACTGAACTACAGGCTCCTGACTTGGGACAGGCATCTAAAGAATGTGGAGAGGTTCGTCATGTTTGTGAGCGCTCAATCCTCCCCTAACCTTGAACAGTGGTGTAACAGCACAACATAAGAACAAACTAAAAGAATCTAAAAGTAAACAATATACATGTGTCTATACAGTATGTCAAGATTAAATAATATAATATAATATATTCGCAACGGAGTGTAAGGAAATTTGGACCGTAAATGAAGACGGAATTGAAGCTTAGAACATTGAAGTCATCCCATAGGAAGTTTTATTTATGTCATCATGGTTTAGTTGATCTTATAGATATCTGTGTCACATAAGACACCTGATAAGTTAAACGTATTGCAAATAACACCTTGTAGTTTTCCTTCGATTGTAACACTCTAGAAAAAGACACATTAGCTAAGGGACCGTTCAATATTTATCTGAGGGATGGGCCGGTGCATTCTTAATATTGTTTCATTAAAAATGTTGATGCCCATCCTTTTAAATTCTACAAAAAAGTGCTTGCCTATCTCAAAAATTCTATAAAAAAAGTGCTTGCCCCTCTAAAACTTAACGACAATCAATAATGATTTAGGTTCTTTTTCTATTTTAATGTTTGCATGTTTATGTCTGGAAATCAAAGAATAAACTTTGGTGTAATACAAAATACAAAATGTGCTTGTTAATTCCATATATATATATATATATATATACAAGTCTAAATTGAAAACAACGTTCAAACCTATGATTGCGTTGGATAAAAACCGCAATGTTTATACGTGTGCATGCAAAACAAATTTCTTGTTAGAGGAGTCTAAATACAGCACAAACAACATTTTCCAAAAGACCAAAAAGTGAAAAGTATATTTTAACAAAACGCATTTGACTAACTTTGACTAACAGGTCCAACAACAAATGTGCTTAAACCCTGCTGACTGCCATTGGCATATATATATATACATGATCTATATCAGAATCATAAATTTTATTGTTGTTTAAATCCAGTATGAATATACATGTATATATTTGATTTTATCTGAAGTGCAGCCTGAAGGCCGTACGGTGACCTATAGTTGTTAATTTCTGTGTCATTTTGGTCTCTTGTGGACAGTTGTCTCATTGGCAATCATACCACATCTTCTTTTTATATGATACAATATACACATAAACATCACAATTACAACTCAATACACAAGTAATAGTATACTATATCATCCAGCCTTTAATAGAGGCTTAAGAAGTGCTAACAATATTCATTCTAGTCATAAGCATATGAAGAAATATTAACCATACCATTAAATGTACAAAGTTTATATTTATTCTGAAATCAGAGGTCATTTTAAATTTGAAATAGATTTATGTATCTCTTTTAAGTCTTTGTTCTATCTAATAATTACATAAGTGGTAGTTTTTAATGTTAAAAGCAGAGTTCTCATTTAAAAGTGAAATTATCTCCCCTTTCTAACAGTTTTGTATTGAATTCAGATCCCTTTTTACATTTTTACTCAAGTCCATTCAAAATATGGGAGGTATACATTATCTGCATATCGTTTAATTGCATCACACAAACTCATTTAATAAAACCTTTCGGATTTTCCTTTAATACATTCTTGAAATATAATAGAAATACTTGTACACTGTAAAACTGGTGTTTGAAATATTTTTGAACAAAATATTGCTATATATATTGATCCTATATCTGTCTTTAAGATTAATATAGAATATCATCCATACAATAAAATTATCTATAATTGAAACATGTAATAGAGGACAGCCTCCGGTATTGTTTAAAGTAGAACAAATAATTTTTAAATACATGACTTGAAGTCATACAGTCATTTTGAAATTAGTAAATATTAGCCAGTATGCAAATCTATTACTATAGTTATTTTATATTTTAAGCATTGATCAGAAGCTATATACTGAATATATTAAACAAGTATAATTTTACAAGCTTTATTACATGGGAAATAACTCAATTCATGTGAAAATTGTTGGTAAATCAAAGTTTTAAAATGTAGTGTTTTCATGTTACATGATGTAATTATTTCTAAAATGTTGTGTTTTCATCTTACATGATTTAATTATTTCTAAAATACATTAAAATCATATCAAAATTGTTATTTTTGTTTTTATTATGTTGTGTGCCTGCAAAAGAAATTTCCTACAATCTGACAAAATTTACAGCAAAATTGTTTCCTATAAAGTAGGTTCTGGCCCATCCACTATACATATATAATAAAAAGATCTCGCCCATCCAAATATTTACACACAAAAAAGTGCTTGCCCCGCCCCATTTTGCACCGGCCCATCCATCTGATAAATATTGAACGGTCCCTAACTTGTTTTGTCAATCACAATACAATAAGTGCCACCAACAAACTAACAGCCATCTCTTCAGGAACACATGAGTTCCGCGGTGTTGGTGCGTTTTGTTCGTACTTCTCAATCTTTTAGTTTACATTTCTGTTATTTAAGCAGGGGTTTTACTTTTCCCCATTTTAGGCACTAATTATTAGGAAAACAACCATCCCATTCATACAAAAACGAAAAGAGAAAAGAACACATTTTATTACTTTCTATAATTTCCTCCTAAATAAGTAGGAGTAATGTGTGAGTGAGAAGCTCTTAATATAAATTAAGTAACAGAAAAACAGTAAACTGGTAAAAGGGGGCTGTATGATATGACAACAACAGTATCATAAGAACTGAATAATGATTCCTACTTTGCACAATGCGGACCATATCTATTTTAAATCAGGATATTATAGAAAATGGAAGAAGTTAGTGTATATTTTTTTATTCGATTCAAATGTAAGAATACGTTCTTTTTTCAAAATGCAATGTCAAAACATAGTTTGTTATTGACTGACTAGGAAAAATATTTAAGTACTAGTTTCATAATAAATTAAATGGTATATTGAACTATTTCCTAAAGGTACATACCAATATATATACAAATGAATGACAAATAAATGATAAATAAATATATATATAGATAACAAATGAATAGGAAAGACTGCAAATTTTCAACTGCAAAACTATTGGAAAATTGATACCGTGCGTATATCTTTCAAAAATAATTGAGTCAACCAAATGAATCATAAGTTTGAAACTGCACCGTGTTGAGATTTGTGTTGAATCTGATACAGGATACCAAATTAAACGGTAGTCACAAGCTGGATATTTGATGTTCATAAATATAAGTTAGTCTCTGAAATTTCATAAAGACATAAATTATCGGATCTCCCAGTGGATTTAAAAGTAGAACATTATGTGCAGAGCCAACCAACGCAATTTGAATGTTGTTGGTTTTGTAAACTATTAAACTAAAGGCAGAAACAAAATCGGCATATTTCCCGAGAATGAATTAGGTTTAATCCATCATTTTCTACATAAGGAAATGCCTGTACCAAGTCAGGAATATGACAGTTGTTTTCCATTCGTTTGATGTGTTAACGCTTTTGATTTTGCTAATTGTTAAGGGACTTTCCGTTTTGAATTTTCCTGGTAGTTCGGTTTTTCTGTTGATTTACTTTTGACGCCTAGTGTTCTTGTTTTTCTCTTTTTTGCACCAGTTGATCCGGCGTTCACTAACCCTGCTGTCTGCAATATTGAATGTTTTCTGACTTTTCTTATTTTCATATAAGTCGAAGTTCCATCGGACAGCTGTGAAACGCAAGAAGATCAAAGAAGCTAGAAAAAATTGAGAATGGTAATGGGGATTGTCTTCAACACAACGAGAAAATCCCTCCCTGGAGATAATTTTATTTCGCATAATGGTATATTCTTTTAATTATCAATCCAAACTTTTCTGATTAAGTCCCATTAATAGGTCCTCCAGAAATATTGATTGCAAACTTCAGATACAGCTTCATCCGCCTCATTCACCTCGAATTTGCCTACAGCGGTGCACCCAGCTTCCAGGGTTTTAGCTTTGGGCGTTCCTAATGCTGGTGGGCCCAGATGTGCGATTCTTGAGGTTTTTATAGTGTTGTTTTCATTTTATGTACCCTTGTATTTCTAGATTTTATCGAAAAAGTGCATACGACATCATGTTTTATCATACTGAATGTATACTGTATGTACTATAGACTACAAACACATTTTTAATTGACTTCTTTGTCAGATTTATTTATATGTTTTTTTTTTTTTTAATTCAGTTGTGTTGTTTGTCTGTGATGTATGTTTACACAGTTTTGGCTGCTGGATCCCAATTATTGTCACGTTAACAAATTATATCTTGTCAAATTATAAATTGTATCAGGAGAAAAAATGCCATCGTCTCACATGTCTTACTTTATTTATGGACAAACATACAGAAGAGAAAATTTCCTAGTTTTATTTGCAGGAGAAAAGAGGTCATTTCATACCATTCTGATTACGTTATAGCATTATTTGCAAAGCAGAGCTGTGAAGTTCGAGTCGATGCTTTTTCAGCAACCAAACTTCAAAACATAGAAGTTAGAGATACAACTATGAAGGTATTACGAAAATCAAACGGAAAGAACTTGACAGCTTATCAACTAAAACAACCAATTGGCGTTGACAGTATAGTAAGACTTGATGAACGGTTCAACATTTAACTCTAAGATCTTCACCAATATACTTTTAAAACAAACAATGTGAACTTTGTGCAATGGATAATCAACTTTATCAGCATTCGTTTATACTTTTGCAGCCACTGAAACTAAATTGAATAATTCACTTCTCCATTTGTCTTTAATAAAACACGAAGGACCACAGAGCCGAGAAAGCTTAGCATATGAAATGGATACAAACAAATCAACTCATTTATAATGATTCAGTTACTTGTGTAAGACTTGTGCATTATCGTACAGATTGGTTTTTGTATAATATTTATTTCAATTCTTTAAAGCCCCATTGGTCAGGTAGGAGACTATGTCACATGTTCTGAATGAAAACAGCATAGCTCACTGCATTTACATACCCTCTTTTTGATTAAAAGAAAATCCTGTTTTTGGCAGATTCGCAAAGGAAAAAAAGATAGAATATATTTCCTATCCATCTATATCATCGTCAAATAAGTTACAAGAACTTTTAAAGTAACAGAACCGCTCATACTGCCGGATAATCTATCGAATATCTCGATGTGCCCTATGGTTTTCTAAATGTTTGTATTGTTTGTTACACGCTTCAGTGTGATTGTCGAGCTTAATTATGAGAGTGCATGTTTGATTTATTTGCTTGATGTATTTCATTGTTGTTACTCGATGACATTGTTCTTCAATTCACAGTTGTAGCGTGATTGCAGGTTGCAAAGAATTTTGCTCCAAACGGTGCTATGGCCGTCTTAAACTTGCTGTGAGGCGAGAGTTTGTTTGCTCACTGTGACTTCGGCATGTTTGAGATGAAGAACAACAATAGAAGAGCTGTTTTTATTTTCTTTGTTTTTTTTTTTTTTTTTTTTTGCTGTGCATATACTGATTATGTGTCATCAATGGATACTCCATATCCTTTTTCTATGACAAATCAAAGACTATATTTGTTTCCATTCTTTTGATGTGATTGGGCTTTTGATTTTGCCTTTTGATAAGGGACTTTCCGTTTTTAATTTCCCTTGGAGTTCGGTATTTTCGTTATTTTACTTTTTGTATGTCGAAGTTGCAGAATCCTAACACCATCGAGTACAAGGGATTCGTGTACTAGTAGAGCTTTCTTATAATTTGACGAAAAGTACGTATGCTAGACGAATCATACGTAAGACTCGTTTTAGGGAATAACTCTGGAACGGTTACAGTTACAATACCCAAATTCGAACTTGATCAGTATATTGTAGTAATAAGCATTGTGAATAAGTTTAAAGAAATCGGCATGAGGCTAAGTAAAGGGTGCAAGGAAACCACAAAAATTGAAAATTTCAGTTTCAAGAGGCATAACTCATGAGCTGTAAAAGATGCAAAACCCAAATTCGAAATTGATCTGTATATTGTGGTTATAAGCATTGTGTATAAGTTTCAAATCATTTTGCCAAGCCAAACCAAAGTTCGAGTACAGAAAGCAGTTTCGAGACATATGTACGTACGACGGATTGACAGGGTAACACTTAATGCCCCTTCGCCTATAGACAGGGGCATACATTGATATTTTCTCTAAACAAAGTTGGGCGGTTGAAGATGTATGGCGGCGAGATGGTTATTAATCAAAGCATCATGGATGTTATGATTCAGCCAATTTTGTATCTAGTCTGACTTTTTCTGACCATACTTTCAATATTTCTTTTGTTATTCTCATTTCCATAATCTCAATATAAAATTTCTATTCTATTGCCTAAAGATAGAGAATTTCGCAATATTGATGAACATTATTTTGGTATTTCAATTGAAGACACTGTCCGATTTTTTTAACATCTTCTTTTTTTTTAGAAACATTTGAAATTCAATGATTTTGACAAGAATGTTAAAGGAAATCTTCAAACGTGTAGCATATTTTTATATGACATTAATAATAATTAGCTTAATAATTTCCTAAAGAGGCATTAAAAATGCACTTTCTCAACACCAACAAAAATTAATAACTATCTTTTTTTTTTTTATTTTGAGTTCATTCTCCACTAAGAAAAAAAAATACATTTCCTGTATTCAAATAAACATGTACAAAAACCTGATGCTGAGTAAAATTCAATTACTTTAAAATAGCAATATAATAGGGAATATACAAATAAATTTATTGCAGAAAATGTTCAGGTAAGAGTTATGCAATTGTGTTTATTGTTTCAACCAAATTACTGAAAATTGTAACGTCAATAGACCTTAATTCATAACTTATGTCAGATGATATATTATGACACTGATTTTACAAGTGAAATTCAATCTGGTTGCATTTTTTATACATGTTTAATTTTTAGTCTTTTCTTTGAAAAAAAAACAAAAAAAAACGCACATCTTATTAACCAGTGAGCTTTCACACAAAATTTACAGAATAATTTTATGTAGTGTTGATAAAATAAATAATAGGTACATTACTGGGGTCAAGATTTTGTATTTTCAGTTAGATGTGTAATAAATTGAATACACAAATTAT
The DNA here is from genome assembly GCA_017311375.1 of Mytilus coruscus. NCBI lineage: Eukaryota > Metazoa > Mollusca > Bivalvia > Mytilida > Mytilidae > Mytilus > Mytilus coruscus. Next base: position 79,118,001 of record CM029603.1, on the reverse strand, counting down.
TTACCTCAATACCAGTATGATTATCAATTGTCATGATATTTTAACTAAGGTCAATTACAACAGCAGTTGAGTGGAGTTGAATCCAATAAATACTTACACCTTGGAGTGTTATTGTTTGAAAGTTGTGACAGTTGTCTATCATACTGGTATTGTATCAATTCTCTTATCTGCCTATTTAAAGAATGGGAATAATATTTCAAAAAAAAGTGTGGGAATCAACTCTGATATCAATACACATCTTGAACCAAATCTTATTCAATGGCTTACAGAAACATAAGATACTGATAAAATATTTTCATTATTCTTATCAACTGCTAAAATTTGATCAATTTCATTTTCCACATTAATTAATAAATGGCAATTTAATATAAATTTCAATTTATAAAGAAACTATATCTATATGCAAGTGTATATCTAAAATAAAGAAGTTGTTCGGCCAACCTTTTCTTAATTTAAGGACAAATAACATATCTTAAGATGGCACTTGAAGATTAAAATGGTGTATAAGGTTTCTGCAAGTCATAGAAACATAACATTATATTCATGATTTATCTTCAACTTAGAAAACTCCAAATCCAGAGTGATCACATAGATCCAGCATGGCTGAATAAAAAACTTTCCCTTTTTGTTAATGAATAAAGTCCATAAAACTAAAACAAAATGTTAAAATTTCACCAAAAAGTATACAGACCTTGAGACCATCACCACAAAGAACTGAGTACAGTTCAAAGTTATTCGGCAATAGCCAAACTTTGTTCATAGTAAATATTATTTGTATGCTCCCGCTGCTAGGCAAAGGGGACATTAAGTGTTAACCCTGTCTATACGTCCGTCCGTCCTTTCATACATACAACACGAAATGTGTTTTCGTACTCGAACTTTAGTTCGGCTTGGCCGAATGATTTGAAACTTATTCACAATGCTTTTAACCACAATATACAGATCAATTTTGAGTTTGGGTTTTTGTATCTTTTACGGCTCATGAGTTATGCCCTTGAAAACTATGAAATTGTCAATGTTTGTGGTTTCCATGCGCTAACTTTAGTCTGTCTCTGGCCGATTATTTGAAACTTATACACAATGCTTATTACAACAATATACAGATCAAGTTCGAATTTGGGTATTGTAACTGTTACCGTTATAGAGTTATGCCCTTTAGAACTAATGTGGAAGCCGGGTATCTGTGTCCCATGAACACTTTCTTCAATTTTTAAAATTTTATTTGGAGAAATAATGTAAATTTCCTAGAGATTGGTAAGAATTAAAAATTAATAGATTTTCCCATCCGCCCCACTTGCTTAAAACATATGGACGATCATCCTCAACTTAATTTGATGTGGCCTTACTGGAATTCCTGAAAACACAGAATAAAAAAAAAATAATAAAAAATATGAAATATAATATTTTCACCGCTTTTCATAGAATTGTCTTCTGATATGATAGTACGATGAATTGGTCTTGTAGTGTAATCAAATAGTCTACTGATATAGAAATGACACCTCGTGGTATACGAATTTGGTACCTTTATATTGAAATATGTCCTCATAAGATAGTAATATGACAGAATAGTATGAACAAGTTGCTTCATGTTATATCGAGATGATTGTTTAGTATACAAATTTATCGTAATAAGATAGTTACATGACATAATAGTATAGTGAGGTGACAAAATAGTATGAAAAAGTTGCTTAATGGTATATTAGGATGTCTTTATAGTATAAAATATATCTTTATGACATAGCAATATCGCATGATAGTATAGTAAAATGACAGAATAGGATGAAAAGGTAGCTCCATGTTATATCAAGATGTCTTCATAGTATAAAAGAATGTCTTCATGACAAAGTAAAATGACAAAATAGTATGAAAAGGTAGCTCCATGTTATATCAAAACGTCTTTATAGTATACAAATTTATCTTAGTGATATAGCAAATTGACAGAGTAGTATAGTAAAATGTCGTAATAGTAAAAAAAATAACTTCATGTTATATCTCAACGCTTAATGATATGTTTATCGTTATCATAAGGCAGCTGTGGCGTTCAATAAACAACACAAGAACCTACCACAACAGACGTGAAAAATGTATTGCATTTATTTTAGCAACTATTTTCAGATTATCAATAAATAAATCTCTAATTCTTACCCGATTTATCCTTTTCCTGACCTGTTGATTATTTTTATTTAATCAACGTGTGGCTCGGTTGATCTCAGTTCATCATTGGTCAAAATTTGATTATGACGTCAAATTTTCTTGATTTCCTCTGAATTACCTATTTTGACGTCATGAAAAAAGGCGACCATGCCAAATGTCGTCACATGGAAAGAACACATATTTTTGCAGATCAATCGAAAAGAAGTAATAATATTCTGCATATTGTTTAAAAATCATAAGAGAAACAGATTCCACCATCACAACTCGTGCAATACAATATTTATCAACTCTCGACAGTTAAATTTTAAATATAAAACGCTCGGCCAGCCTCGCGTTTTAACTTTGAAACTTTAACTGTCTCGAGTGGATAAATTTCGTATCGCACCCTATGCAGTGGCAGAATCTATATATGTCAATAAGTCTTTAGTTGATAACATTAACAGTTTTAATTACGTTCAGCAATGTACTAAAAATCAAATGAAACACATTGCTGATCTTATAAACTTTCTGCATGTACAGTAGTGATGGCAAACAACAATACATCACATGATTTAAATTAAATAAACAATAGAAAAAAAACATCTTTCAATAACAACACCCTTTTAAACATAGCAGCACAACATATGAGTGTATTTGATTTTATATGACTGTTGTTTATTTTATTTCCAGTGGCAAATAGAAAAGAAATATGAAAAAAGAAGGAATGCACATTTAACTTTTATAATTGATAAATGGACCGAATGCGTTTAATCTTCTGACAAATTATTCAATCAATCAAACGAATCATAGAGGTGCAATTGCCCCATGCTCACACCTTTCTGTTGAATTTAAAGAATGCTGAATAATTTCAACAGTACTCACAGGCTTGATAGAGTTTTTCATTTTTAACCAAATTAATGTAAGTTGGTCACCGAATTCCTTTACACAAAAGACATAAATTATCGGATCGACTAATGGATTTAATAGTAATAAAACATTACTTAGGTTCCTCCAAAAGGATGTGAACGTTTTTCCAGTAAACATTGAAACAACAGCAAGCAATACTCTCGGCATAATTCCAACGAGTGATACAGCAATGATAATTCCTAGTGTTATTGCACTTTTCTTCATTGCATCAGCTGATCTGGCGTTCCCTAACCCTAGAGTCTGATTTATTGATTGCTGTCTGACTATGCGAAAAATTATCACTATATAAACTCCGACGATTGAAAGGCACAAAAGTAAAACAGGTAAATCGACAACAAGGACAAAGCTAGGAACCGAGATTGACGGAGTTGTGCACGGTTTATGTCCTCGCGTAATATCATTAACAAGATGCAAAGCCATTACTACTTGTATCAGAACAAAGCCAGCACATACTCCTTTAAGTGACGTAATTACATGTAAATAGCCTTTATTAGCGGCGAATGTTGCATTCAGACGTTCCAAACAGATCACAAAGCACTGGTACAATGAGAAAATAAACGTTCCAGCCATGACGTGTTTCAGTGCGGCACAAGAATATTCAACGGTGTCTTTTCCGTTATCAGTGTATCTTATTATGATAAAAGATAGAACTTCTAACACATATGTTATATCACTGATACTTAAACATAATACAAGTGTCTTGAACTTTGACATCTTTAATTTCGTTGAACTCACTAAAACGGCAACTGAAATAATATTTAGAATTAGACAAAGAAAACAAATTAAAACGGTTCCAATGCCAATTGCATCCATAGTCTGTCCTTTTTAACTACCACAAACAACTTTTTAAAATTATTTGTATATATCCTGAAGTAAGTATGTACTATACTGAAAAAATTAAATGATGCGGCTTTATAAATGTTTGAAAAAATACACGACTTTGACTTGCACAACATTATGTTCAAAAACCTATACTTTTTGTTATGTCATGAGTTGTCATGCGCAATATGTAGATAGGGTTTAATGAATAGGGAGTTATTATGAAAATAATTAGCAAGATAGTAATAACAAGTCTTAACAATTTTTTTTATTTTTATTTAAAATGGCATAGAAACAACAATAAAAAGGGGCTGATATTAGGATTGGATATTTGATTTATATAAACGCAGCAAACAATTTCTAAAACTCTAACCACATGCACGTAACACATTATTAGTCTTCATATTGCTTGTAAATCTAATGTGATAAATCCTTTGTTGTGAGGATAAAAGGAGTGATTGCACCTGCTTGACAATAGCTGCTGTTATATTCTAGATAATGTATATGTTGTTCTTTCGCAAAAGCGCTTTTTACAATCAAAGAGCATTAAGTTGTTTACTGAAAATGAACACGTTTTGCGTGTGTCAAGAACAAAATAAAAAAATCAAGATATTGCCGAATTTTCCTTATTATACTTTGTACTATTTGTTCAGTGTACACGATAGTGAGTGCATGTATTGTTTTTTATGGAATTTCTGCAATTAAAGTACAATTAAACGGCCTTTATTTTACTACGTCTGAATTGTCTACGTTGACATTTTTTTGCAATATTTTAGGAATTTATTTTCTATGATTTAATGTATAATTTGTGTCAAACGATATGTTCAAGCAATGTAAATTTTTGTTTGATTTCTTTCCTTTAATTGACTTTGAAGCCAAAACGTTTTTCGTATAAATTACCAGGTTTATTTTTGGGAAAAGAAAGCCAGTAGAAAAATTTACGTTTCCTTAATAACAGAAAATCTTGTCAACTTGTACAAGATTCAGAGGCTAAAAAAAATGAAGAGATGCATGATATTTGGGATTGATCTGTTATGTTAAAAGCATCAATTGTCTTGAAACTTTTCACGCCAAAAGTCTGCTGGGAGCGAATAATCTTAAGCCATTACATGTACACAATTCATTATAACTATCATACTGTGCCCTGCTCTGTCATGATTTAGATGTGGTAATTCTAATCAGTTTATCTTGTTTTCCATCATATCTATAGAAACAATCATTTTCATATCTTCTTGAGTATAGAATATTTGATAAGCCGGAATTTTCAGAGTGCACTTTTTTTGGGAGATCTGATAAACGCTTCCATATCATCAAGCATGGCCAAAAGCTCCACATTGCTCTAGGAAGCTCGTTAATATCGTCTTCCCCTCCTGCAAGTACAATTAATACATGTTCTTGTCTTGACCTAAGTCTAAGTTGTGCGTTTATTTTGGCCGACTAACAACGACTGTCTGTCATATTTTTCATGAAATCATTTAGCTTCTTTCACGCAAAACCACGTTTCATCCATCGATCTACAGCATATCATACTGTATTTTCGTTAGAAACATTGAGTTTTTTCATCTTGAAGCAATGCAACCATTTGAGTACAGGACAGTTTTGAAAACCAATTTTTGACCACAGCAATTTGAAATTCCTTGCAACCAAATTTTTATAGGAAGATCTCAAGTCTTTATAAGCTACATTTTCTTCTGACAAACGCCAGTATTTGAAAATATTGTTACAGTTAAGTTTATGCTTTATTTGTTTAAAACAAACTGTCCTAATACTTTCTATTTGTAGATAATCGACAGTTAGTAACATTTTATCTGCAAATTCTGAATTGAAGCTTTCTCCCACATAAATGAATTGTAATATGAGGCAGGTGTTACTCGCGAGACAGGACGAAGTCCGTATAAATTATTATTCTAATATCGATTTTTGCAAATTTGTACTACTGGAGAATGTACTAAGGACATCAATGACTCATTTTTTACATTTTACAAATTATGACATTAAAAAATACTAAAAATGACTATCATTTAAAAACAATCTGTTACGTTTGAGATACCCTACATCATTGGCTACAACAAGGGCTGAACAATAAATGACCTATACCAAATTGCAAACAAAAATATGAATTCTCAGCATATTTTTAATTTCTGTTAAAAAAGTAACGGAAGTATGGAAACTTTTCTAATGTTGGTCTTGTTGTTAGGAATTTTAGTTATGACGTCATTTTCAATGCAAACAAAGAAACGCTATCTTCAGGTAACATTTGTTTCATATTAAATTATTATTTAAATAAACATGTAATAACTATACCTTAAAACAACGGAGATACAAATTTGGCTTATTATTAATTAATGTTCGTGTATCAGATTCCTTATCAGATAAAATAATCTGCCTGATTGATCTGGTGAGTTTCCCAAGAGAACACAAAACCGAATGGAATGAGCACCAGACTCATTTTAAGATGATTTTATTTTCATTGTTTTACTGCCAAATTTGGGAAGATGAAAAAAAGCTAACGATTTTTGATTCATTAGTATATTGATTTTTTTATATGATTTTTGTTTTTATTGAACTTTCTACTGTTATTGAGGACATTTTCCTCATAATACGAGGTAGGTGTAACCTGTGAGAGAGGACGAAGTCCGTATAAATTATCATTTCAATACCGATTTTTGCAAAATTTAAACTTTTAAGTAGAAATGAATCAATAATGCCTATTCAAAAATGCCCACTACCTTGTTATGTACAATGTACAGCTCAGACTTGCATGTGCATGGACATGCTTGCAATACAGCAGTGTATAGATAACCTATCTGTGACCCGCAATATTATATATGGTGACATACGAGTAGATTTATATAATGAGTATCGAAATCTGAATGTTTTCAAACAAGAAATTTGAAATCAAATTTAATATGTTTGGCCTTAGTGAGAGGCAACAGTAGTATACCGATGTTCAGAACTCGTAAATCCATTTCTAATATTTAAATCAAGATAAAAAAAAACACTGAACGAATCGCATGAGCACCAAACAGAATAAGACTGCGTCTGTCAATTGTGTATGCGCCTCCGGGTATCCACACATCACCTGTCATGCGAATCCACACTCAGTCAAGATGTCATAGCAGAGAGTAGGACACATTCGATTAATTTACAGATCAGACGACTATTCTGGTATCTAAATCTAAGACCGTGAACAGAAACAACATGGTATCGGTCAACCAAGTTGTGATGGTGATCGTAAAACTTATGTATTATCGATTACAGACGTTCTTCTTTTAAAAGATAATTAATAATGTACGCTTTATGGAGTTTGTACATTCTGCATATTTGAAGCCTTGCAATCTTTATTTCAAAAACGTAATAGTTCATCAACATATGTTTTGTGTACTCTTTTCATCTACAGTATACGTAAGAATGCGGTTAAACAGAAATTATATAACCATACAATTTTTAAGGGTTATTAAAATTGAATCAAACAATTTTATTTAACATATTTAAATTTATCTAATTAATTCTAATTATTTTTTTTTATTTCATTGTTATTTATTTTATGGTTATTCATTATTTTTTTTGTTAATTTCATAAAAATATGTAGACATTTACTTTTCAGTTTGACAACCATTTGGCTCGTTTGTTAATCAAAGAAAAGTAGTTTGGTGGATGTTAAATGTCCAGTGGTAAGTATTTCATGCACATTCAGGACAAGGACTTTTAAATGAATATTTAGCTTGCCTTGAACTGGACAGATACGCTTAGTCATATTTTAAATATCATGCTAGTTCAAAATGTAACAGTCCATATTCGAAGCGTGCAAGCTAATCCGAAACCATTGAGATGGTTCGCGGCCCTTGGATACAAAATTCACAAATTATCCGTATTGCATTAACATTGGTCTCTTACCTCTTTTATTTAAAATCCGATTTTTATTGAATACATGATGTGACAAGAAATGTAACAAAATATTTTTATTTGGATGAAAATCAAAGTTTTGTTGGAGTCGGTGAATTAATTAAATAAACACGATGCTTTTGTCTATAATTTGTTGGGCCGCCAGGAAGATAGACATTAAAATGTGAGATATATGAATAGAAGTAGAAAAATTAGAAACATCCGTTTACAAGTATCTAACCAGAAACAACAAAAAAAAAGGCCATAAAGATTTTAGATAAGTGTACATCAAAATATGTGTATGGCACTTTGAAAATGGATTTTAATTCACTGCTTGTGTAGTTTTCTAGTATTTCGTTGATTTCCGATTTACGTTTGTAATTGATATATATGTCACATTGCAGTATCTGCTAAAGAATCATTATGCACAGCCACGTATTTTGGAGCCATTTCTGTTCTAAATGCGGACGATTTTTACGTTTTCGTTTGATTTTTTCATCCATCGTTGGAAATTCATTGTTCCTAATTAAATGTACATATAAAAACAAGGAGATAGGTATGATTGCTACTGATCGAGAAGTTCAACTATACAACAAAAATAAAGGACTATGATGTAAGCAACTATATGTACAGGCTGATGTTAAGTTGTTGAAATGTGTTTTGTACTCCCTTTTCTTGTTCTTCTGTAATTAAAAGAAAAATACCGTCTCAGATGCACATTAATGATGTCTTTTTATGGGCTGCTAGACAGCTATACAGTATATTGGAGAAAGATGCATTATATTATTTTAGAACCAAAGTCATACTGCTTTCTAAGTACAATAGAACGAACAAAAAGAAAAGCAATTTAATTAAAATTACAACAAGTAATGGAATAAACACATAATTTATTTCTAGAATATATTTTCAGATATAAAAGCCAAATCAAGTGTTTACCTATGAAAAAGAACTACGCAATAGACATAATTCTATACTTCGGTATTGTTTCCTTAAGGCCATTATTGAAATCTCGTTTTATTATTGATAACGACATTTTGAGACTTTTCGCAGAAGAGAAAGTAACACCTTGTATTCAAGTAAAATATGTTCTTGATTTGTCCCGCGTTTGTACCGTTTTTATTGTATCTGTCTTTTACTTTTTTAAAGATTTTTTGGCTAAAGCATAATAAATTGTTCGATTTCTGTACCCGTTTAAGTCTGTAACACATAAAAATTAGAAATTTTGATGTTGATATTTGAACTTTAGTCATATTTATCTGTATAAAATTTGTTCACAATATAAACACTTTGTACTGATGTGTAGTCTGATTGATAAAATGACTGAACAGAGTGAGTTTATATTAAAAATTGCATCAAACTGTATCAAATGCTTAGTTGATGGTTGTGCTATTATTTGTTTATGCGTGGACATGTTGTGTCTATTGTAATCATAATAAAAAAAAAAAAGTACGTCAAAATTAACAGATGTGTACGTTTGCTCCGTGTTGCGGGTTTCAATGTGTTTTTGAAATGAAAAATAAACGCTTCTACTTTACTTTTGTGTGTCAAGTTCTTTTGCTTTTACGGATTTTGTGTCATGCACCGTATTTTTTTCTTTTTGATTAACACTAAACTGACTCATGATTACAAATGATTCATTGAAACATATTTGAAGATACAAGTAGTTATAAACTATTTAGATCAAGTATAATTGTATGTATATGAAATTTTCATCATATTTTACCCTTTTCCGGCATGCAGCAAAGTGGTACTTATATCATTCATTATATGACATATCATTTTCAGAGAAGTGATTTACAGTTTAAATCTGTACCAAACTCAGAAGCATTCCTTTGTTAGCCAACAAAAGTATCATGAAAACTGAATGATGATTCCTGCTTTGCACAGTGCGGACCATTTTTATTTCAAGATGAAGTTATCGTAGAAAATGAAAAAAGTTAGAGTATGTTTTTTCGATCAAAATGTATGAATACGTTCTATTTCAAAATGTCAAAGAACAGTTTGTTAGTGACAGACTTGGAAAAGAGTTTTAAGTATCAGAATCATTTATAACATGGTATATTTAACAATTTCGTAAAGGTATATACCAATAGATATACAAATAAATGACAATAAATAACAAAAAATACATAAATAACGAATAAATAAGAAGAATTGCAAACTTTCAACTGTAAAACTATTGACAAATCGACACAATGCGTATATCTTTCAACAAATCATTGAGTTAACCAAATAAATGAAGAGGTGAAACCGCTCCATGTTGAGACCTTTGTGTTGAATCTGATGCAGGATAAAAAGTGAAACTGTAGTCACAACCTGGATATTTGATGTTTAACAAATTACAATTTAAATTCGTCTCTGAATTTCATAAAAACATAAATTATCCAATCTCCCAGCGGATTAAAAAGCTTAAAATTATGTGCAGAGCAAGCCAACGCAATTTGAATGTTGTTGCTTCTGTAAACTATGACACTAAAGGCATAAATGATCTCGAAATATTTCCCGAGAATTGTATAGCAATTATGACGCCTAGTGTTCATGCTCTTCTTTTCATTTCATCAGTTGATCCGACGACCACTAACCCTGCTGTCTGCACTTTTGAATGTTATCTAAGTATGCGAAAGACTACTAAACATATTTATTGACGTCTTTGTCTGATTTATGTATATGTCTTTTTCTAAATCTTTTAACTCAGTTGTGTTGTTTGTCTGTGATGTATGTTTACACAGTTTTGGATGCTGGATCCCAATTATTATCACGTTAACAAATTATGTCTTGTTCAATTATGAATTGTATCAGGAGTAAAAGCCATCGTCTCACATGTCTTAGTTTATATATGGACACACGTACAGAAGAGAAAACTTTCCTTCTTTTATTTGCAGGAGAGAATATGTCAGATCAAACCATTCTTGTTATGTTACAGCATTATTTGCAAAGCAGAGCTGTGCAGTTCGAGTCGATGCCTTGTAAATTATACAACAACCAAACTTCAAAACCTAAAAGTTAGAGATATAACTATGACGGTATTAAGAAAATCAAACGGAAACAAGTTGACAGCTGATCAACTAAAACAACCAATTGGTGTTAACAGTATAGTAAGACTTGATGAAGGATTCAACATTCAACTCTTAGATCTTTACCAATATACTTTTAAAACAAACAACGTGAACTTTTTCCAATGAATAAATCAACACTTTACCAAAATTCGTTTTTACTTTTGCAGCTGCTGAAACTGAATTGAATAATTCACTTCTCCTTTTGGCTTTAGAAATACACGAAGGACCACAGTGTCGAGAAAGCATATGAAATGGATACAAACAAGTCAACTCATTTAGAATGATTCAGTTACTTGTGTAAAACTTGTGCATTATCGTATAGATCAGTTTTTGTATAATATTTATATTAATTCTTCAAAGCCCGATTAGTCAGGTAAGATACTATGTCGCATGTGCTGAATAAAAACAATAAGGCTCACTGCATTTACATACACTCTTTTTGATTAAAAGAATATCCTGTTTTGGCAGCTTTGTAAAGGAAAAAAAGATCAAATCAATTGACAAATATATTTCCTGTCCATCTATATCCTCGTCAAATAAGTTACAAGATCTTGAAAGTAACAGAACCCGCTCATACTGCAAGGTAATCTAACATATATCTCGATGTGCCCTATGGTTGTCTAAATGTTTGTAATGTTTGTTACACGCTTCAGTGTAATTGTCGAGCTTACTTATGAGAGAACATGTTTGATTTATTTGCCTGATTCATTTCATTGATGTTACTTGATGACTTTGTTGTTCAATTCACAGTTGTGGCGTGATCGTCTGCTGATTTGCAAAGAATTCCGCTCAAAACGGTGCTAGTGACCGTCTTAAACTTGCTGTGAGGTGAGAGTTTGTTTGCTCCGTGTTGAAGTGCTCACTGTAACTTTGACATGTTTGAGATGAAGAACAACAATAAAGGCGCTGTTGTTTTTCTTTGTGTGTTTTTTATGGATACTCCATATCCTTACTTTTCTATGAAATCTGAAAAATCAAAAATCAAAGACTATATTTGTTTCCATTCGTTTGATGTGATTGAGCTTTTGATTGTGCCTTTTGATAAGGGACTTTCCGTTTCTAATTTCCCTTTGAGTTCGGAATTTTCGTTATTTTACTTTTTGTATGTCGAAGTCGCAGAATCCTAACCCCATTGAGTACAAGAGATTCGTGTACCACTAGCATGTTGATTTACGATTAAAAACTTAAGAAAAATGATGAAATAAATAAAAGCAGCAGTAGTATACCCTGTTCAATAGTCATAAATCGATTAAGCGAAAACAAATCCGGGTCACAAACCAAAACCAAAGGAAACACATCAACTATAAGAGGTAAACAACGGAACAACAGAAACACTGAACTGCTACAAAAACAAACGCCAACATACATAGAAACGGACTGTTTGATAACAAGTGTTAAATAAATGAGATTGTGAGTGTTCTGCTACAAAAACAAACGCCAACATACATAGAAACGGACTGTTTGATAACAAGTGTTAAATAAATGAGATTGTGAGTGTTCAGGAAAAGTCATATTCATTATATTCATTATTTAAGAAATGTTATTATTCAAAACAGATAAACTCTGAAAATAATATTTTATGGGAGAAGAATTCACAGTATTAACTTAATCGGTCATCCTATAATCGAAATAAAAGAAACAGTACAGAATAAAACTATTAAGGATGTTCGCTTGTCATGTTTTGGAATTTTTTTCAGATTTTCGAAATCCTCTGGTTTTATCCATTTGAATGCCTGAAAAAAATTTTCCCACTAACCCCCATTTTTCTTTTTATAAATCTTTTACATGTATAATTATAAGCCATCTGTAAAATTCTTATAAAATCTTTGTTACTTTTTAATAGTTTTTGAGAACTTAAACTTGTCAATGATAAAGCTATGAAAAATTAAGAGAGAACATTTTCCCGCCAACATTTCAATAGCCAATATCTCAAAAACAAGCACAAGGACCTATATTTTTTTTCGCTCTTTTTGTTCCTTTATAAATCCCTTATCAATATATACTATGAAAAGCTTGTTATTTTGAAACTGAGTAGCGAACTTCTTTAAATGGCAAAACAACATTAAAAAAGCATCAACACATGAACCTACCACAACAGATGTGAACCACAACACACGCACCTACCAAAACAGACGTGAACCTACCACAACACACGAACCTACCACAACAGACGTGAACCACAACACACGAACCTACCACAACAGACATGAACCACAACATACGAACCTACCACAACAGACGTGAATAACAACACACGAACCTACCACAACAGACGTGAACCGCAACACACGAACCTACCACAACAGACGTGAAAAATGTATTGCATATATTTTAGCAACTATTTTCAGATTATCAATAAATAAATTAATCATTTATCAATAGGTCTTCATTTGATAACATTAACAATTTTAAATTACGTTCATCAAAGTACTAAAAATGAAACGAAACATATAGATGAAGTTATAAACCTTTCCACATTTACAGTAGTGATGGCCAACAACAATACATCACATGATCTAAATAAAATAAACAATTAAAAAAAACATCTTTCATTAACAACACCCGTTTTAAACATAGCAGCATAACATATGAGTGTATTTGAATTTATATGGCTGTTGTTTACTTTATGTCAAGTTGCAAATAGAAAAGAAATAAGAAGGAAGAAGAAATTCAATACTTTAATTTAATAAAAAACTTTTATTATTGATAAATGGACCGAATGGGTTTAATCTTCTGACAAATTAATCAGTCAATCAAACGAATCATAGAGGTGCAATTGCCCCATGCTCACACCTTTCTGTTGAATTTAAAGAATACTGAATAATTTCAACAGTACTCATAGGCTTGATGGAGTTTTTGGTTTTTGACCAAATTAATTTAAGTTTGTCTCCGAATTCCTTTACACAAAAGACATAAATTATCGGATCGACTAATGGATTTAATAGTAATAAAACATTACTTAGGGTCATCCAAAAGGATGTGAACGTTTTTCCAGTAAACATTGAAACAACAGCAAGCAATGGTCTCGGCATAATTCCAACGAGTGATACAGCAATGATAATTCCTAGCGTTATTGCACTTTTCTTCATTACATCAGCTGATCTGGCGTTCCCTAACCCTAGAGTCTGATTTATTGATTGCTGTCTGACTATGCGAAAAATTATCACTATGTAAACTCCGACGATCGCAATACACAAAAGTAAAACAGGTAAATCGACAACAAGGACAAAGCTAGGAACCGAGATTGACGGAGTTGTGCACGGTTTATGTCCTCGCGTAATATCATTAACAAGATGCAAAGCCATTACTACTTGTATCAGAACAAAGCAAGTACATACTCCTCTAAGTGACGTAATTACATGTAAATAGCCTTTATTAGTAGCGAATGTTGCATTCAAACGTTCCAAACAGATCACAAAGCACTGGTACAATGAGAAAATAAACGTTCCAGCCATGACGTGTTTCAGTGCGGCACAAGAATATTCAACGGTGTCTTTTCCGTTATCAGTGTAACTTGTTATAATAAAAGATAGAACTTCTAACACCAATGTTATATCACTGATACTTAAACATAATACAAGTGTCTTGAACTTTGACATCTTTAATTTCGTTGAACTCACTAAAACGGCAACTGAAATGATATTTAGAATTAGACAAAGACAACAAATTAAAACAGTTCCAATACCAATTGCATCCATAGGTTGTCCTTTTTACTACCACAAACAACTTTTTAAAATTATTTGTATATATCCTGAAGTAAGTATGTACTATACTAAATAAATTAAATGATGCGGCTTAATAAATGTTTGATAAAATACACGACTTTGACTAGCACAACATTATATTCAAAAACTTATACTTTTTGTTATGTCTTGAGTTGTCCTGCGCAAGATGTAGATGGGGTTTAATGAATAGGGAGTAATTATGAAAATATATAATTAGCAAGACAGTAATAACAAGTCTTAACAATTTTTTAAATTCTTATTTAAAATGGCATAGAAGCAACGAATAAAAAGGAGGTGAAAATATTTGAATGATATAAACGCAGGAAAGTCTTCACATTGCTCGTAAATCATGTAAATCTAATGTGATAAATCCTTTGTTGTGAAGATAAAAGGAATGATTGCACCTGCTTGACAATAGCTGCTGTTGTATTCTAGATAATGTATATGTTGTTCTTTCGCAAAAGCGCTTTTACAATCAAAGAGCCTTAAGTTGTTTACTGAAAATGAACACGTTTTGCGTGTGTCAATTTTTATAATTTTTATTTTAAATGGCTTAAAACAACGAATAAAAAGGGGGTGAAAATATCTGATTTATATAAACGTAGGAAACTCTAAAACTTTATCCACATGCACGTAACACATTATTAGTCTTCATATTGTCGTAAATCATGTAAATATAATGAGATAAATCCTTTGTTGTGAGGATAAAAGAAATGATTGCACCTGCTTGACAATAGCTGCTGTTGTATTCTAAATAATGTATATGTTGTTCTTTCGCAAAAGCGCTTTTACAATCAAAGAGCCTTAAGGTGTTTACTGAAAATGAACACGCTTTGCGTGTGTCAAGAACAAAATTAAAAATTAAGTTGTTGCCGAATTTTGCATATTAAACTTTGTACAATTTGTTAAGTGTACACTATAGTGAGTGAATATATTGTTTTTCATGGAATTTGTTTGCGCTATTAAAGTACCATTGTAGATTATAACAAAATGTTGACTTTTGTACCCCTATTTTTGACATTTTTACCTTTCATGTCTGTTTGTTTTGTTCACACATCGTTGACAACATAATGGAATTTTCTGCGACTGTCATACAAGTGAGAGATTTAGCTAGAAATAAAACCAGGTTTAATCCACCATTTTCTACATAAGAAAATGTCTGTACCAAGTCAGGAATATGACAGTTGTTATCCATCCGTTTGATGTGTTTGAGCTTTTGATTTTGCCATTTGATTAGGGACTTTCTGTTTTTAATTTTCCTCGGAGTTCGATATTTTTGTTATTTTACTTTTTATTATACTACGTATGAATTGTCTGCGTTGACATTTTTTTTGCAATATTTTAGGGATTAGTTTCTATGATTAATTTCATAATTTGTGCAACAAAAAAAATGTTGAAGCAATGCAAATTTTGTGTTAAATTTCTTTACTTTTATTGACCTTGAAGCCAAAACGTTATGTTCGTTTAAATTGCCAGGTTTATCTTTGAGAAAAGAATGCCAATATAAAATATACGTTTCCTTAATAATAGAAAATCTTGTCAACTTGTACAATATTAAGAGGCTATAAACTGAAGAGATGCATGATATTTGATGTTGATCTCTCTTCCGAAAAAACACCTTCTTTAACAATTCGTGTTTTGAATAATACAGTTAACTGAATTTGACATACATGTTCATTTGGTATACATCAGGAATCTATTGTAGCCATTAATTTGTATGAAACAAATATGGACTAATTATTTCAATCGATCTTTTAGTTTAGAATGGGAATACTTCTGTTAAGGGTGAAGAGGACACATGTAAGATGTGGTATATATTTGCCAATGAGACAACTCTCCGCAAGAGATTAATTATAGGTCACCGTACTGCCTTCAACAATAAGTAAAACCAATACCGCATAGTCAGCTATGAAAGGCCCCGAAATAAAAAAGGTCAAACAATTCAAACGAGAAAACCAACGGCCTGATTTATGTACAAATAATGAACGAAAGACAAATATGAAATACAGCAACAAGCAACAATCACTGAATAAAGATTGTTGCGGGGTTAAACTAGTTTGAAGGCGCCAACACCTCCCTAACCTGGGACAGTGGTCTAATAGTACAACTTAAAAACCAACTATAAAAATCAGTTGCAAAGGGCTTAACTCATCAGATGGGTACAACGCAGAATTACATCTAACAAAAACACAGAGTGGACGTGGACGGATACTTATACATTACCACAACAGAAAGACACTAATTACCGATCTGAGAGTACTCGCAGTTTATTGACAGCTAGTTCAAAGCCAATAACAACTAGTATAAAAATCATGCATCTAAGACTTAAATACCAATCAGTACACATCCAACAACCAATGGATTTAGTGTAAAGACGTCATTAACAGTTAGAGGAAAAAATGGCCCTGCGCAATGCCAAGATAAGATATCCACAGATTGTAGAGCCATGAATGTGCATATGTATATAAACATTATATTTAGTTTGATTTTAATTTACTGATAATAAAATCAAAATTAATACCAATAAAAACAGTATTCAAAGATCTTATTATAGTGTTGAATTGGTAACTTTTTAAAATTAGTTTATTTAAAGTTTACATGTACCCGGATCGTATCTAAATTTTCGTGCTCGTTAAACAACATCTCCGTCAAAATTAGGATGTGATATCCCGTTTAAAATAAGGTACAACCAAACTTCCAAACCAAATATTTATATCCATGGAATAATTTAGTAAAGGTTTAAAGTAATTTGTGGTAAAGAAATCCCTGACTTAATGATTTACCAGTAACACATAGATAACTTTCATCGAAATCCAAAACGTCACAACAGACACGGGCATAGCAAAAGAGTTGTGATATATAAACACCTTAAGATGGTGACAAAGGAACACCACCGTCCAAAAAAAATAAAGATTAACAATAGGGAACGAAAAATCGTCTCTTTTGTCTTAAATTTTAGTGTAGAGTTTCCCCTGTAAAACTGAAATATCTAAATCTAGAAAAGGACAATTATAACCGTTTATATTTGGTTTATTTCAAGTTATTTCCTTGGGGAAATTTCGGCAGTATATTAAGAAAATTCTTGAATATTTAACGAAAAATAACATCAAGATAACGATAAGTGTTGTTGAATTGATCAATTAAATGTTATTTAGACGGTTTTTTACTGAGTTTGGCCGTAAACTTTGCTTCATAACCGTACAAGAACAAGTCAGCTATTAGAGGGCGAAATTGGTGCCCATAGGAATACTTACAACCTTTCGATAAACTTTATTGCTGAAACGTAGATAAATATTATCAAGGAGACAGTCAACAGCTTCAATTATCTCATCACACCTGCAGTATGTATATCTAGTATATTTATCTTTCTCATTAAAGAAGAAGGCTTTAAATGAGTTACAGCAAGTATATTTTATTTAAAACATCCAAAGACTTTTTAACGCTCCAAAAATAGTTTATTGCACTATTTTCATATGTTTTAGTACAATAGTTAATGAACAGTTCTTTTCAATAGTAGTTCAGGACATAGTTAAAAGCTCTTAAAGATTAGTATTAGAACATTTACTTGAGGCCGAGATGAAACGATATTTTACTGGTTTTAGTGTAATCAAGGTAACCAGTACATAGTAGAGACCTTCAAATGTTTAAAAGAAGCCTTAAGCTTTGATGTGGTTATGATATGATTGTTTACTATCTGACTCTCTGTGGGGCACACGGACTAAAATGTAGAAAAATTTTAAATTTCGATCTTAAGAACGTCCGTGTAGTATTTATGGCATATCACCACCACATTGCTGGTTGTTTTGTCGGCCGGTACAAATACAAACCGTTTTACGAGTACTGATTCTTGGAATAGATGTATTATATACTCTTTTATTTATTTCTAAATTATCTTCAAAATGTGATATTCGAATATCTACAACATGCATGTACATCTATTTAGATAAAAGATTTTTTTCAGATTTCTCCCGTTTACACCAAATTTTACAATACGATGAAAGAGGGTCTTTTATGACCTGACGACATTGTTTCCAATCTATTTTAGATGGAGGACGATATTTTGGTCATTTCCCCCAAACAAATTTTTAACCTCTCGGTTTTAAACGATATTAAGGTCCCCCCATACTAACATGGCAATAGGGATTATATCTAAAACTCAACGATTCACAGTCTAAAGTTAGAGGAGTATTATTTTCTACACTGACGTCTGATGTTACTGATGTATAATCAAAATTTAAACTGTTGCTGTTTTTTATGTATACGAAATAATAGGTGGTTTTGTGTTATCAAAATAGGGAGGTATAAAGTTTTGAATGGTAGAGTAATTAAATATACTCGATAAGTTGATGAAATCAATATCTCTGTTAATATTTTTAATTTTCAGAAAAAGCCGTTGATGATCTTCAGATTTAAGAAACAGCCTATGATAGCAAAACGCTGTAATTATACGCGAATATTCATAGAGTGGTCTGAAGAACGCGATGGTGTCACACTGTCAATGTATATTTGTTCCACCTAACAGAAGTTCCACTGGAAACTTTGTTATAAACAATGTCATAATATCTGTTCCTGATGGAACAAATATTCTATACCATTTATTCCGTTAGGAACATATACTGGAATATTTATTCCAGTGGAAATAACATTCCAGAACATTTATTCCATTTGAATTTATATTACGAAGGAACTTCTATTTCGTGACAATACCCCTTGAAAATATCAAGTAATTTACTAATTGGTATTTAACCCAGTTTACATAATAATTGATACCTACCATTATTTTTAAGTATAGATAGGAGATCATTAAGTGTATAATATATAGATGTTTAATTCGTTGATTTCAATTGATACGTCTGCGATGAGACCTATTATTACTTTGTCTTTTATCAACAATATCCATGATATCAATGGAAGAAGTTTTAGATATGTTCCCTTGTCCCATTATATTGTAATTTAGAACCAGGGGATATGCTGACTAAAGTCGTTTAATCGAAAATAGTTAGCAGTTAGATAATTCTACAGGAATCTTCAAATTGTTTATGCGATTGTCCTTGTTGTTTCTGGTCGTTTCGAGTGGTTGGAATCTTATAAATGTTATATTGTGATTGTGTTTTCCTAAATGGTAAATTATACTTTTGAATTTCTTAGGTTTTCGGAAGCGGTATAGATGTTCCTGTGTTCGTCTAAAAAAAGTCCCGTACTGTTTGTTCTAAAAATTGCATACCACACTTTGGCTTTGTTCAAGTAACCAGATAAATGAGGCTTTGAGTTTTTCATGTAATGTCACAAGAAAAGGAAGGAGAAAAAGCTCTCCATTCACTGTTGACCTAACATTATTATTAGAAGATAATCTAGATCAGGCTAGTTATTTTCTGGCATTGCACGGGAACATTTATCATGTTTATGGATATCCACGTGCATTTTATTTAAAAATCTGGCTGCAGCGGCATTGCCTACTTTGACACCATTGTAAAAAGTGCTACATTCAGAATTGGAATTCTGTTTGACGGCGGTTGAATGCATATTTAGAATGTGGTGTTCTGAGCACGCGAATACCCTTGAAGGAGTGGTGTATTTTGTTGTCTTACCATTTCGTAAAACCGTAATTTATTAAAGGTAATGCTGAAACGTAGATAAGACCGAAAGTCATACCATTGAATAAGGATTACAATAACGAAATATATAAACAATTTATAAAGCAGTCGAAGAATTCTTATAAAAACTATTTTGAACAGCCCGATAGAATGACGTTAGTAAATCGAAACAGACATATATCAAGCACTGGCCCGAGAAAACAGTTATATAGTAGTGCATTTATTTAAGTCAGAAAACGCAAATTTAATAAATCGCACCTGCTCTATCCAAAAATATTTAAACAGTATAGTGTACTACTATAGGGACAACTTATAGAAACATTATAGAGAGGTCTATAGGCTGTCACTCAACATAATGATAATTTTATGTAAAGGGGGTGTATAATATAGTTTGATAGCTTTAAATCTAAGCATAATAATTTTTGACCTTTTCAAACTGGACAGATCACTACTTTACCTATCAAAAATTACTCCAAAGTGTTTATACGTGTAATTTCATCCCCAAACTTACTATTTTATGCATAAAATATAAAGATATAAATTTAGAAGGTGTAAAAAAGGATGTGCAAGTTATACACTGTCCCCACTAGTTACTCTTTTTGTAGACAACATAATTCAAAGGACGAAAACTGTGTCCCCGGACATAATATTTTCATTTGAGATGTATCAGGAATCTATTTTACCATTCATTTGTATGAAACAAAGATGGACTAATTATTTCAATCTATCTTTAGGTTCAGAATGGGGAATACGAGTTTAAAGGGTGAAAAGGATAAATGTGAACTAAAGATCTTTAAAGATAGATGTAGCATGGGTGTTCATAGCCACATTCATTTGTTTATTGAAATTGATATCAAAGAAATCACAACCTAAACCAAATCGGAAAAAAGTATCTACGTCATAATTTTTGAGTTATCATTGTGCTTTATGAAATTATTTTTTGAATCAATTAATATTTCAAAATGAGTTAACAACTTATGGATTAAAGCTCACAGTACTTCTGTCCTTTGGTAAAATCAATTCGCAGAAAAGTGTTGTTGACAGTATAACAAGAAAAGGTACTACAGGCATTCAGTATCATGTTTGAATAAGTGCAAACCTTTTTGTATGTCACTTTGACTATACACAAATTAAACAACACATCTTAGCGAAAAATAATCAAATGAAGACGTGGTCTGATACAAGATGACACAGTATCTAGTAACCAAAGACCGGAAGTGTAAAACACTATAGGATACCGCGCGACATTCAATGCGCACAACGTATACTGTGCAGTAATAAAAAGTCCTGACATGACAAATTCTCAAACAATCTACAAGATGACTGTCCACATGTAACGGTAACTAATGCAATGTAACGTGCATGTAAATATAATCTTATAAGTATAACTTATGTATGATTAATGTCTAACTATAGATCATAGAATAAAAGAAAATAGCAAAAAAAAAAAAATGAATAAAACGCAAAGAGAGAAATTGAGACTTCGTTATCTGTGTTCTGTATTTCAAAAAGCAAACTGTCAGAAAAATATGTCCACATATTAATTGTTATTCATTTCTATTACGCCAGTAAATGTCTTTTTCAAGAACAAGAGTTAAACATGAGAAATCAGTCAAGCTGCTAGGCAAGAAAGCATCATCTTCAAAAATTGACGTCTGTTTTGTGTTTAAGTTGTAACTCGCTACACGATTTGATATACGTCGATCCATTCCCCCTAAGAAGTAGTACCTATTGCCACTTTTAAGAAATCCTTCCGGCGGAAACTTAGTAAAGGACTGATCTACAAACTGTATCTTCTCTTCATTGCGAGAAACACTTCCAGTTTTTTTGAAATATGATATAATTGAAAAACTATTTAAATTTTTACTAAGAATGAAAACGTTATTGTCACAACCAAACACCTTCGATTCTGTTAACTGAATTCCAAGGTCATTATGTTTAAATATATAGCAGGTCTTGAGGTATGTATCATAACATTGCACGCATGTGTTGGTATCATACTCTTCATTATCTACAGTTACTCCACCAAAGATGTAAATCTTCTCATCATCTACCACAACTTGTCCATCCACAATAGGATGCAAAAGTTTACCATATCTAGTCCAATTGCCTCCGCCCGTATCACCATCGGAGCTTCCACAATCATCATGGTCGTCATTATCAGACTCGTTTTCACTTTTGATGGAGGACGTATCGTCATTTCTGTCCAATTTTTCATCAAAATGATCGGTGGTTTTGTGGTTTTCAAACATCGATTTTTCAGCATCTTGTCCGGTGGATTGATCTGTCATGTTATAAACATCAATTGTCTTGAAACTTTTTCGCGCCAAAAATTCTGCTGAGGGCGAATGATCGTAAGCCATTCCGCCAAATACATATACACAATTCTTTATAACTATCATACTGTGCCCTGCTCTGTCATGATTTAGATGTGGTAATTCTATCCATTTATCATGCTTTCCATCATATCTATAGAAACAATCATTTTCATATCCTCCTGAGTATAGAATATTTGATAAGCCATAACTACAAATTGCTGGTCCGGAATTTTCAGAGTGCACTTCTTTTGGGAGATCTGATAAACGCTTCCATTTCATCAAGCTTGGCCAAAAGCTCCACATTGCTCTAGAACGCTCGTTACTATCGTCTTCTCCTCCTGCAAGTACAATTATTACATGTTCTTGTCTTACCCTAAGTCTGTAAGATGTGCGTTTACTTTGGCCGACTAACAACGACTGTCTGTCATATTTTTCATGAAAGCATTTAGCTTCTTTCAGGAATTCATCAAGCTTAGAGTCCTTTGAGTATGGGAACTCTGATTTGAATTTCAGGAGATTGACCTCCGACGCTAATGGCAATCGGACGTTTTCAAATATTGATGCTAAATGTCGCTTTCTTTTCGCAATATCATGTTTAATCCATCGGTCTACAGCATCGCATACTATATTTTCATCAGAAACATTAAGGTTTTCCTCTTGAAGCAATGCAACAATTTGATTACAGGAAAGTTGTACAAAACCATGTTTTGACCACAACAATCTGAAATTCTTTGCAACCAAATTTTTACAGGCACGTCTCAAATCTTTGTATGCTACATTTTCTTCCGACAAACGCCAGTATTTGAAAATATTATTACAGTTGAGTTTGTGCTTTATTTGTTTTAAACACACGGTCTTTATACTTTCTATTTGAAGATAATCGGCAGTCAGTAACATTTCATCTGCAAATTCTGAATCAAAGCCTTCTCCCACATACATAAATTGTATAATTTTTCTCATTATATTTGGTTCAATGTTTGGTAAACCTACAGTTGCATTTTGATCACTTTCAATCATTCCAGAGGTAAACATTGATTTGAAAAAGGTCGAAAAAGTTGCAAGAATTATTTTGTGACAATTAAAAGTTTCTTCCTGAACGCTAATAACAACATCAGTCAATGTGTGGTCTATCAAGAATGCTCTTAGGCCAGAAATTAAGACTTCGGTATGCATTTGTATGATGTCTTGCGCGTAAGAATGAACTGATATATCTGTATCATTGTCATCGAGGTCATCAAAGTCAGACGATGAAATACTTCTGATACGGCGAACATTCCTTTTCTGTGATACATTAAGTGATACGTCCTCATCTTCAGAAAGATCAAACTGTAGTGGCTGTCCATCTGATTCCATTTTGACATAAGATGAGCTTTATTCTTCAGTTATAAGGTGGTCTATTTATTTTTTTAGCTGAATGATGAAGTCAGCTAATTCTGAAGATACTTTGTTGAAAAATTTCTCACTTAGTGATATATCAGAGAAATACTGTAAATGTTCCCGGTCATCGGCTGTGCCTCATAGCCACTGTATTTTTTCCGTTCACAGTATTCACTGCAGTAAGTGCGTTAAAGGGTGCATTGATAAGTTAAAGGTGATCTCCTCTAGACTAAATCATGCTAAAAGAAAAAAAATATATATTACTGAATTTTTGGCTTTTATACAATGAGATCTACAACTTTAAAATGTCAACTTTAATAGAACATTTCTTAATGAAACTGATTTTACAGCACTGCATATTCAACATGTTCAAACAACAAAGTTTCGGAGGGTATAAACGCCCGAGCAACTAGTTTTCTGATACTGACACGAACAAACAGATATTGTTTAGTTGAAATTAGTTACTAAATTCATTGTAGATTAGTGTTTTAGATTTAATTAATGTACCGCCCTCATGCATTGCTCTGATCCCTGTCCAGGATATAAATATTGTTAGGGAACATTATCTAGGACAGCATTAACTCGTCATTTTGATTGGTAATTAGGTCTTTCCACTTTTCTGTGTTTCGCTGAAATTTTATAGGAGTAATCTTCCTTTTTTTAAATAAATTTGTCGTTATGTTTTTGAAACATATGAACCGTAAGCCGTATAAAAAAAATGGACCAAAATGTTAGTTGCGACATGATATTAGTGGAAAGTTTCTGTCAAAATGGCACGCGTCCTTGTTTTAGGGGGTTCCATGTCACTGAAACGGGAAAATGAACAAAATGAACTAATTATAGCCTCAAACTTTGCAGCTAGCATGATATATACATGCATCTTATTGTCATTTATCAACCAAGGTCCATCATCCTCCTCCCCTTTTCTTTGTTTCTTTCTTTTTGACGGAATCCCATTTCACCTTGAGGTTCAGTCCTATACATTTTAATTTAAAAATGCAACTCTTCTTATAAACAAATGTCTAAAATAGAAATTCATCCCTGCAAAAATCTGCTCCAATTCATGTGATTTCTGAAATTAATCGATGAACGATTTGTTAAAATACTAAAATAACAGCAGTATGTTTGTGTGAATGCATTGAACGACAATAGTCAACCTGTAAAATATACAAAATGAATCAAGAAAAAAGTTCCCGTTATGTGTGGTGCGCTTGATTGAGAGATAAAAATTCAATGACGTAGAAATTGCTCCTAAATTCGTAAATATTGCTGAATTCCTACAATCAAATTTGTAAAAATGCATGAAAATACAATTCTGTGCTCCCGTAAACATGTGTACGTAAGATGCATGCATGATCCGTCATCAATGACCTGTAAATCATAAAACCAATAATGATCGTGTTTCTCCGATCAATACACATGTGCCCTGTTTAACGGTCTCCCCTGAAAATTAACTCCAGACATATATATTTGAACGTCACGTGACTTCAAAACACCCTCGCGCGCGCGGACCTAAAATTAGACCTAAAATTAGAATAAAACATTCCAAATCCAAATATAGAAAGTGAAACTTCCAAGACAAAATGTTACTCAGTTTTTTCCTACAAGTTGAAACAAAATGCAAACACCACACATAAAAGAAACCATGATCTACCAGTTCTCGTAGCAAATAGAGAAAATTAAAACAAAAACAAGATGTAAGGACTTTTTTTGATTAGGAAATCCTGAGGCTGTCCGTTTGGGAGTGAGGGATGTATAAGTACGCAGCCCGGTCAGAATATGAACGTCAAGTCCGTAAGTGCAATGCAAACTTTCAATCAATCAATAAATCAATCAATCAATCAATCAATCAATCAATTAATCAATCAATCAATCAATCAATCAAACATTCAAACGAACAACCAACCGACTAACCAACCAATCAGCCAACTAATCAATCAATCTATTTAATACGAGGTCCAAGATCGCATGTAATTAGGTCTTTCCACTTTTCTTTGGAAAGACCTATTGTATTTGTTCTGATTATGAGGTCTTTGCACTTTTTGTTTTCTTCCGCCTAAATTTTGTTCTTGCAGAGTATTGTTATTTCACAAGATGTCGCTTAGATATTACGCATATGATATCGAACAGTTTATACGCTTTTAAAACTGACACCATTGAACCAAATACTTTACGTTGTAAGAGTTATGTCCCCAAACACTGTTTTCCTTGTGTCCACTACTCCTTCGCAACGGTAAAAGATTACGTCAAATTTATTCTACCAAATTGCTCGTTACCTCTTTAGAATTAGGGTGACCATTGGACCGGAGCTATCCGGAGACTCCATATGAGAGTTATTTCCCCTTATGTATTTGATATAAGTGATATGTATTTCTAACTGGTAAACCATAAGTGAAACAGGCCTAGAGTCTTTTGATTTGAGGTCCTTGGTCCGAAAAAAATGAAAATTAGGTCAAAGGTCAAGGTCATATTCTAAATTTTGATTTTGGCCTATTCTCACTTCTTTTCATAAAACCGTACAAGATATCGACTACATATTTTTATCAAATTGTCATTTGCGACATGTTGGAAGGGTGCGTAGACAATAAATGGGAGTTTTCGCCCCTCTTATATTTTGAATTATGCGTAAAGTGATATAACTCAATAACCATACGTATTAAGGAACTAGTGTCTTTTGATTTGAGGTCCTTGGTTTATGACCTTGAAATTGAGGTCAAGGTCATAGATTTATTTCACGTTCTAGATTTTGAGCTTTGCTTCAAATTCATATTTATACATCATAAAGCCATACGACTCTGTGCTGTAGGTAACAAGCCATATGACTTTGAAAAAGCAAACCGGAAATGACCTTGTGTAAACCGGAAGTAGCTATTTTTGGACTTATTTTATATAAGTGTAGAAACCATATATTTTTGAAATCAGCTAAGAATTACCTATCATTTGACACTGGATAATACATTTTAAACCGAATTTTAATATTTTCATATCAAAATGAATATTTAGAAGTGGAAAGAACTTCAATTGTTCTCTGAACAATTGGTTTTTAATTGTTATTGCATTACATTTTTAAACAATTTTTACCGACCTATTCCCCAATTCCTTCGACTGGCTCATTGATAGTAAACATTCATATTATGAATATGCATATGGGATATTACCAAGTCTAAATTGAAAACAACATTCAAACCTATGATTGCGTTGGATAAAAACCGCAATTTTTATACGTATGCATGTAAACAAATTTCTTGGTAGAGGTGTCTAAATACAGCACAAACAACATTTTCCAAAAGACCAAAAAGTGAAAAGTATAATTTAACAAAACATGGTCGAACAACTGATGTTCTTAAACCCTGCTGACTGCCATTTGGCAATCGCCAAATAAATTGATCACCAGATGTTACATGGTTCTTAACTATTAATTTAATACCAAACAGAAAACAATAAACTTGCGGAAAAGATGGTATATTGCAAACATGAGGTGCAAAAATGTGTACACCATATCCGGATTTCGACAATTGATGTGTCTTCAGTGATGTTAGGGATCGAAACGGTATTTGGAAGGCCATATAATTTACCTCAATTAAGGATAGATTCTTGAATTTTAAAGAGTCGAATTAGGATGAACGGATCATATAAACCCGAAGGAAAATATAATACAAGCCAAAACGAAAAAATATAAACAAGTCTAAATTGAAAACAACGTTCAAAACCTATGATTGCGTTGGATAAAAACCGCAAAAAAACTTATATCTATTTTTAAGAATCAAAGGTTTATGATAATAATGGGAAAGGACTATGAAAAGCTCACGTACTTTTTTTATAAAGCAGAAAGTTTTTAAAACATAGCCTGAATGCGTTAGATAACGAAACGGCGAATTTTTATGCATAGATTTTTATATTTTCTGTACTCGTATTAATGTCATTCTTCGTTTCTTCTGACTTTTACCACTTGTGATTGCTTGATACTTATTAACAAAGGTAATTATTATTTGCTAACCTGGAGGGGCCTTTCAAATCTTTTCGAACATTTGTTAAATCATGAAAATTTAAACGAAAATCAAAGCTGGAACACCCCCACCCCTCCCCCGCCCAAATCTATTAGGTAGTATTCCTTTGAATTGCATATAAATCCCCACCTGGTGAACCCTTGAAAGACTACATAATTATTGTCACTGAGGCACGTATTCCCTTCGTCCCATATCAATAATAGTATGCCTTCGTTTAACTGCATATTGAGGAAATCAAAAGGAGTTATATCCCTTCTATTAATCATAAGTTTGCAGTTTTGTATTGTTGCTTTCCTTTATTATTGTATTGATGATAGTTTACCTCACAGTTAATTTAAAAAAAATCATTTTTGATTTGATACGATATACGATTCATGTGTATTATAATTTTTAGGTCGATGACATTTTACAAAGACGATAAATGCAAATATGATCAACTATTATCAGTTTAAGATTGAATAAAATACAAATATAAATACACTGTTAATCAAATAAAAATAGATACCTTTAAAACAGCATGAATAGGTTCCAACTATACTTTTTTAAATATCAGTTTGTTTTGTCAAAACAATTACACATCATGTACACATCATGTACACATCAAAAGTCGTAATATCTATTAATATACATGATAAACACGATAAAGTTAAAGGGAGAAAACTGACATCTTTTGTGTTTTGTTCATGTTTATTACGATAAATATTGTTAATATAATGTCTTGAGTATCAGGTTTCGAAAAACACATTAGATTTGACTTTTTATATTTTAGGAATATAAAATGAAGAGAATCGAACTCTATTATGCTGAACAATTTCTTGTGGGATATCTTGTTTTCTTGACCATGTTGGTGTTTATTCCCATTTTACAAGATTTTCTAACTAGTGCATATGCAGGATTTGGCTCCTTAAATTCATTATTCAGAATTCAACAACGGCTGGTGAATTTAAAAAAGGAAGAGAGTAAATAAATAAATAAACAAAAAAATATTTATACCTGCAAACAAATTTAATATGTAAAGACCTTTAACAGATCAAACAAAGTATGAATATATAGTATGGAAAGTATACCCTTTGAAGATTAAATAGACCAAGATTATAACATGCACAAATACACTGTAAAAACAATATTTTGATATTAACGTTTAAAATAGTTACCTTTTTACATGTACAAATACACTGTCATTTTATATTAAGACGTTGTATTTGTAAAAGTTCCAGGTGTAACACATAGCCTTTCACATTGAAGATCACTTGATTTAACCTGAAAATAATTTCATTATTCAGAATGATTTTCTCTAGATCAATTAACGTCAATCGTGTGTGCAAACCCTGTGAGCGATGGTTTTGTCGGACGCCTACTTTCTACTAAAATAGCCATGTAAGCAATCATTTTCGAAAAGATATTTTTTCATAAACAAACGAGGTTATTAAGAATGTTTTCATTTAGGCATTCTAAGACCTCGCGGCATGAATGTTAGAATAAATAAATTCCTGTTAGTATTGTGGGCCGACGGAATATATAAATGCATACCAAGTTTTAAGGATAATACAAATATTGCCACTTGTTTGTTATCTACCTAATATATACATGAACTATCTATGTTAAATGGTTTTATTTAGATTTGCTAATACAGGGCCATGAAATAATAACTTTTCAATATGAGGTCAAGATGATTTTGTTGTGTTTCTGAGATGAGATTTAGATAAAGAAAAAAGAATGAAGCCATTGTTTAGCTATTAGTTGTTACTTCCTCTTTGATTCCAAACGATTTTTTTATATTCGTTGTTCATTGGATATTTACATACTGACATGGCAAAATAATAAACCGGCAATTGTGTCATACTTTCTTAAATTGTTTTTAAGTTGCTGCAGTGTAATATTTTAAACTTGGTGATTGTTGCTATAAGCGTTTCCTGTTTTTTGCATATAAATATGATCCTTTGCAGTCTTCAATTATTGTGTTGGAAACATACATGTATATCATGTATAGACATGGGATAACATTATGTATTCAAATATGTATGTGTTAACTACCGTACGGTGACCTATAATTTCCTTCATCTTCGTCATTTGAACTCTGGTGGATAGTTTTCTGATGGGCAATCATACCACATCTTTTTTCAATTAGTTTCTATACGGATATCAATGCCTGAAATAGAATTTCGAACCTTTCCATGTCGACAAACTTTGTACAGCGAACGAGTTAGATTGACAGAGTTCTTCCTAAATATGCATTCTATAATATTTGATTGCCGATTAAAAAAAAAAAAAAAAAAAAAAAAAAAAAAAACTAGCATTCAATAGATGGTATTGATAATTGAACCATTTTCGTGACGTCAACCTATTCAATTATCCTGGATTCGTTTTCTAGAATCAACGCTTCCTAAGTCTGTCGCTTAAATAGACCCACCCAATTATTTTCAATTGTTTTCATTAAGTTTGAATTGGCTAATTTACTGATTTCTGTTCACTAACGGAATAAATTCAAAACTTTATCTGTAATTTTGTTATTTTTATAATGCCTTCACTAGGAATCGAATCCATCCTTGAAATCTGTTTTGTGTGACTGACATAAACACATCGGCGAAACCTCCCGGTTACCAATGGGTTTCAATTTGAATGTCTATTATATATATATATATATATATATAAATCAACATATGATACACATCGGTACAACGGACACACAGGAATTATACCTTTATGTATACATAATAGACAATCGTAAAGTATAAGTTGGTAGCCGCTAGGTTAACATGGTTACGATCAATGAGTTAAACATGTTAAAGAGTCAAGTAAAGGGTAAAGACTTGTAGGTCTAGGTTCGAATCCCTGTATGCTCTCTGTTGTCCCTATTCTTTAGTTTTTCCGTTTTTCTTATTTTGTATGTTATTTTGTGGATATTTTTGTAATAATAGCGGGTTTTTTCGTTTATTTTGGGATTATTATTGGCTATTTCACATATTAGAAAAGAAAATGATCACATTCAATGTGTGCCTTTTTTATAAATATAGTATGCTTTCGTCTGTTTTACTTCATATCTTTACAAATGTGTATTCTCAAATCCCATTGCAAGTAAATTGTGATGTTCCTAGAATAGGCATTTTGATAGAATTTTTGGTAACACACTTATTATATGTACTCAGAAATAAGTTCGAATATGTCTTAGTTTGTAAATTACGGATGATATTCAGATGCCTGATAATTTAAAGACAGACGTGTTATGTTATATTTGTACTTCTCTGCCCAATAAATTGTGAACTTAGATTTATTATACATCGTTGAACATGATAACATGGTTAGTTAAACTCACTTAGATTTCAATCCTGGTATCTATGATGAGTTTATTTACAATACCTTCTAATTAAGAAAAGGCTTTGATTTTGAAAAGACATTAACACAATAGTTTAAGTAAGAGATACAATGGATACGTGTTGATTCATGAACGCTTACTCATTGTATCTGTCTAGGTTAGTCTATGAAAAGGTATATACTATGAAATGTAGAGCGAGGGGTGCCCCGAGCTCTTAATTTCATAGTATATACCTTTTGATAGACTATCCAATTAAGCACACATTAACAACTCGAGTAATGTTTTAATTGGTCTATTGATAGTTTATTTTGGCTGACTACTTGTATCACAGGTGTTTGTAAAACGGAGCTCATTAACGAAGTTTTGTAAATTTACTCACTAGTAGCATTGTAAAATATGTGATTTCAAAAAGCCCTTGACTCCAGAATGAAAAGATGGTAGCTGCTAGTGTAAGTATGTTTATTGATATAAAGCGGAGGTTTACTATACATTTACTTCTTTACATGGTAAGATGACAAAATAAAATAACCAAAAGCAGGCGATAATTAAATTGCAGTGGACGCTTTACATGTCTTGAAAACATTTTTCAATTTCACAGTAAAACAAAAGCTATAATAAATTTAAAACATATAGATAGTATGCAGTGGCGGATCCAAGGTGGGGGGGTTTCCGGGGGTGAAAAAAACCCTTTTTTTTGACGATCAATACTTTTAATGGGGACATATGGTTGGAACTCCCCTTTATCCTGGGTTGGAACTCCCCTTTTAAAAATGAGTGGATTTGCCCCTGGTATGTCCCCATAGATAGTCTAGCGGATAGTCATTAAAAAAGCCAACAGATCAAAGATACTAGAGTTTATGTTTTTTTTTTCTTATTTCAAAGTAAAAACTAAAAGATTTATCAGAACATGTATATATATGAATATATATATACATATATAGGTGGCACATTCTCTTCAGACATTTTCACGGTTTTTCAATTCATGTCATCGTTCTGATGATGCATGAGATATTTGCCACTGGACATTAAGCAACAAATAATCAATAAATCAATTCATGACGAAAGAGATCAAGTTGCCTTAATTTCCCTTCACAAGGTTTCACAGTACACACTTTTTTTGTGTACAAAGTAATTCCATGGATGATAAATTGTCACAATTTTAAGATGGCGTTGTACTCTAATCAAGGCATAAAGAACCACATTTGTTGCTCATTATTTATTATTTAAATGAAAGAAACTTGCAATCGTCAAAAACATTATTTAGATCCAAAGATTTTAATAGCAGGATATTTAAAGACAATGTGAAAACTGATTACAAACTATTTAATCTAATTTGGAACACAGCATTTTATTTCAAATATTCAGACGAGTGGCAATTTTTGTGTTGATATCTTGATTACGATACAATAAAAACCTCTGCCTTGTGGTCATTCATGCGTAGTTACTTAGTACACGGAAAAAGTATGTACTATGAAAATTAGAAAGCAAATTTAAGCAATTTGATTGGACGAGAAGTTGTAAGTATGTGCTAAATAATACATAAATGATGATTACCGCTTCAGTATTCTTTTTAAATCCTTACGTTTTAATTCAAGGAAGTATTGTTTACCAAATAAAGGTTTTGTAATGTACCTACTGCTTTTTTTGCCTTTCGTAATTGACAATCATTCTTTTTTTATACTTTTGAGATTTCAGGAGTGCCTGTAACTATGTATTTTTTTTTCTTTGAAAGGTTTTATTTACTTTATGTTTCACATCATTCAGAGGTATGACATGACTGTAGAATATATTTTACTCGTGTTTTATTTATTTTTTTTGGTTTGGTGTGCGTAGGGAGTCAGTTTATGTCTCGCCTTGACGGTGTCAAAAAGCGAAACATAGGTATGCTGTTTCCGGCGTGGGCGGCGGCGGCGTCAACAATGTATTAGTTTGTGACTAGGTCAGTTTATGGGGAACCACTAAAGGTAGGTCAATGATATTTGGTATGCAGTTGTATTAGCATTGGAACATCTTATTTCCATGGAGATTATTTGGCCCCGCCTCTTCAGTCATTGTCTATTGACTTTGAAACTTTTGCTTAGTTTACATGTATTAGTTATAACTATATCAGTTTATAGGTAACCACTCGTGGTAGGTGAATGATTTTTGGGATACAGTTGTATTAGCATTGGCACATCTCATTTCAATGGTGATTATTTGGCCCCGTCCCTCAGTCATAGTGTATTGACTTTGAAACTTTTGCCTAGTTTACATGTATTATTTTGTGATTATGTTAGTTTATGGGGAGCCACTTGTGGTATGCAATGATATCTGGGATGCAGTGGTATTAGCATTGGCACATTTCATTTCCATGGAAATTGTTTGGCCCGCTCTCCTCAGTCATGGTCTATTGACTTTGAAACTTTTGCTTAATTTACATATATTAGTTTGTGATTAGGTCAGTTATGGAGATTTCTAGGCCCTGATTATTTTGCATAACTTACATGTTAAAATATTGCTATTTTAATTTCAACATTTGCATTTCACTTTAAAAATAACAAAAAGCGAGACATATCTCTATGTTAACAGTTTATTCAATGTTAACATTTTTGTTTCTCCTTGGCAATTTTATCTTCGTGGAGTTGTAAATCCTACTTCGAAAATCACTTCTTACTTATTCAAAACAACTTGGTGATTTACAGTTTTGTTTATGCAAGTGTTTGACACTTGCCGATCTAATGCAACCAGGGTCAGGTTTTGTGGGCTAGTGGAATATATAAATACATATACAAAAATAAGGAGATGTGGTATGATGTGGTATGATTGCCAAAGAGACAACTATCCACCAGAATTCAAATGAGGTGGATGTAAGCAATTGTAGTCAACCATACGGCCTTTGACATTGAGAAAATTCCATACCGAATAGTCGGCTATAAAAGGCCCCGACATAAAAAATGTGAAAGAATTAAAACGTGAAAACCAACCGCCTAATTTATAACAAAACAATTTAAGAACAAAAATATGACAGACATAAACCGACGGCAACCACTAAACTACGCGCTCCTGACTTGGGACAGGTACGTCAAGAATGTGGCGGGGTTAACATGTCTGTGAGCGATCAACCCTCTCCCTAACCTGGGACAGTGGTGTAACAGAACAACATAAGAACAAACAGTAAAATTCAGTAGTAATTGATTTAACCCAACAAATCGGTACAAAACAACCTATATAAAAACAATAGAAACAAAGCACCGAAATGAGAGTACTCGCAGTAAATGAAAGCTAGTTCAAAGCCATTTACAACTTATAAATAAATGTTCACCCAGACTAAAGTATCAGTACACATCCAACGGATTAAGTGTAAAGACGTTATAAACAGTGTGTGAAATAACCTTGTGCAATGCCAAAATATCAGTACACAGTATCGACAGGATGTAGGATAATGAGTTATCATACCTGTTCATCTTTTACGGATAATACATACATAGCTACTTATTTGTTAACGAATATATGTCAAAGATATCAACTTTTTTTGTATGAGACTTAGAAACTGGAGGAGGGCTATGTTCATCGTGCACTTTCCCTGTTGTTTCCGAATACAAAAAAGTTTATGTTTTTTTCGAAATTGACCTAACATTGTTTTATGCTGCAGCTGAAATGGCTATATGTACCGTTTTGAAAATGTTAACACAAAAATAAAACGTATTTCAATCCCTAAACGAATTCCAAATTGTGAAGAAAAGTAACGTGACATGAAATTGATCATGCACAGAATATTAATCTGTAACTATATTTGGTATATAAAGACAACAGGAAGTGTTCTAGCTACAGTATAAATACATGAACTATCAATGTTTAATGATTCTGTTAAGAATTGATTTTTTGGTACATAAATATACTTTTGTTAGTACAGAATCATTATTCTTTGTTCACTATATCCATACATACTGACTTTTTATGTCAAAAAAATTAGACACCATTTTTGTCGTACTTTCCTGAATTGTTTGGTGTTTTTCAGTTGTCTAATCCTTTATCTTGGTGATATCTTTTTCCTGTTTTTTTTTCATATAAAGTATGACTAAATGCAATATCAAAATTGTGTATTGGCAACAAAAAAAAAAAGCATATTGGAGGAACATTGTAAACATGGGATAGCATAATGAATTCAGATATATATGTTTAGGCCTCGGAGGTGCGATTGGAACGCTGAATTGCGATGGTCTAAACCGATGTGCGATGATCCTTTCGCTGATGTGCAATGGTCTAAAGGACGCGTGATGGAGTAATCACAAATGTGTAATTCAAGAAGTAGATATTTTTTATTAGTTAGTATATACATGATATACTTTTGCATTCATTAATATCAATAAAATCTTTATGGCATTTCGATATCGATAATATGTATGTGCATAGTTGTCATAAAAGGACCGGTCATTCTCATCCTGTAATAAGCCTGTTTACCATAAACATAAGGATTATGTAATAATCTTAAACTGTTTGAATATTATCTATAAGTACCCTGTTAATATGATGGTTTTATCTATACCTTTAATGTACATCTCGTAAAACAGTGTTTGAAATTACAAGACTACATTACATATTACAAAAAATGTATGTATGTCATCAGTTACAGTTCAAAACTAAATAAGATATCGTCTTATTCAATTTTGCTGCATACTCTCGATGATTTACTTAAAAATCTGAAATCTGCTTTTAATGGACAAATTGACATTTACAACGATATTCAAACACGTTGAAGAAAAACCATTGAAAATATAGTTTATGTTATTCAAACTTTTTCATAACCACTTAGGGAATTAAATTTTTCTGTGTGCAAGGGTTTGGCATTTGCTGATCATTTGAGACCATGGTCAGGCTGTCTTAAAGATTAATGAAATGGATATCTATATTATGTATTTTAATATCTGTTTGAAATGCATAAAAGTTTATAAATTGTTTTCTCTCATAATTCGTGCTGGAATAGATTATTGATGATGTCATCAAAATTAAACAGCTGTACGACCATTTCTGCCGTCACATATTAACTTACCCAATGTAGAAGCAAATAACAACATTTTGCAACGGTTTGGTCCATACATGACTTACTAGTTATATTATTCCATACCAAAAGCTTTTATCTTATGATCCTTTAATTTATCGTAATGAAAGGATACATTTAATAGATTTTTATGTCACACGAGCAGAAGAGCAGGAACTGACGCATCGAGGGCACCTGAGTTCAAACTTCCTAAATGTTTATTTGTTTTGTGTTGTTTGTTTTTATGTCGAGGGTCATGTTATTCAATCTTTATGTGTAGTGATATATGTACTACTGTTTATCTCTTTTGTGTTTTTGTCTATTCTTGTTGAAACGGTCATGTCAGCATAACATCTTTAACTAGAGGGACATGTTCACATGCTCATATATTGATTTTTAAATATAACTAAAATGCACCAATTACGGTTGTACGATATTGTTCTATGTCACAACAGAAAACGTTTGACGGCAGAGACCAAATGTGATTGTTTCACAAATGTCATTAGTACAAACGGTGCAAGTTTGAGGCTATTCCAATAGAATGACAGAACGCAAGATTTGAAAACAATGAGTATAAATAAAACGAACCATAGTATACACGGTGATATAAGACAGAAACATAGCATCATGTACAAACCAAAAGGACATATTGAGTTAAAAACACTGTACACAACAGTTGTTATGATGAACAATCGTTCTTAACCGAAAGCCAAGATCTAGGTCACTTCAAGTTTCGGATTTTTGTAATGAAATCATCAAAACTATCAACACTTCTTTGGTGTTTTTGTTGTTTTGCTTTTTCTGATACAGCAAATTACGCTCCTTTTTACGAATTAAAGCAGGGAATCCTGAAAATATTTTAACATGATTGATTAATTGTTGCTTGCTAAAGTCCAGTGATTATTTTTTCAGGCATATTCAGGACCAGAACGTATTAACAATAATTACCATAGGTAGGTTTGCAGAAAAGGCCCTCCGGATGAAGAGCGGGTATTTCGATTGCCTTTGGAATAAATTGGAGCAGAAATTTTACCCTGCAACAAGCCATGACGGACCACCAAGAGTTGATGCAATGATTCTTTAACGTGCAGTCTCCCTATACGAGTCATCGGATAACTCGTCCGCATCAACATTCCGAGCGTAGTTGGCTACGAATATACACATCTCGCACAGCCAAAAAGACGCGGAACTTGAGCGATAGTTTCATATTTTATTTTGCCTTTTAACTCTTTGATTGCAGTGTCACTGATGAGTCTTTTATAGACGAAACGCGCGTCTAGCGTACAAAATTATAAGCCTGGTATCTTTGATGGGTTTTGTCCAGTCCCTGGTTGACCATAAGTCTATATTCCATTGCGAAACCTAGGGGAAGTAATTTGAAATATGTTATATAAATCTCTGCAATGTACTATTGTTTATATATTTCTTTATCAATTTGTTTGTTATTAGCTATTTGTTCATAATGGGCATAGAACTATTTTAAATGTAGCATTGAGGATAATGTTCGTAACACTCTGTAAAAAAAGGCGACTGGAATTTTATTTGGGTTAAAGTTTAGTTTCTACAATAGTATCGTGTGAGACATATAGATTAAGCCCCTGTATCGAGTGAGCTAGTATAATTATTCTACCATTGTTTCGAGGGAAGTGAGAGGACTCTATCCTCCGACGAGTGAGATATCTTAATTTGTCACCAAATCGAGTTGAATATAAAGATTAAACAACTGGATAAGATATGGTATAGATATTTTACAGTAATAACTGCTTCTAATGAGATATATTGATTCTGCCACTGCATCGAGTATGATACGATATTTATCCACTCGAGACAGTTGAATTTTCAAATTTAAATCGGGAGGCTCGCCGAGCATTTTACATATTCAAGTTTTGACTGTTGAGAGTGGATACATATCGTATTACCCGAGATTTGGTGGTGGAAATCTAATGATTTGTAGACGATATGCAAACAATCTTAATCCTTCTTTTCGAATGACCTGCAAAACAAATGTGTTCTTTCTATGAGACGATATCAGGCATGATCGCCTCTTTCATGACGTCTCAATAGGAATTTCAGAGGAAAGGAAGAAAATTTGACGTCATAACGAAATTTTGACCAATGAAGAATTGAGATCAAACGAACCACACGTTGATTAAATAAAAATAATCAATAAGTCAGGAAAAGAATAAATCGGGTAAGAATTAGAGAAATATAGATTCTTACATTGGTTCCAGTGGATTATCGGATTTATCCAATCGAGATAGTTAAATTATCGAATTTTAAAGTCCGATTATCCATGAGTAACTATGTAAGAATCCGTTTCTCTAATGATTATAAAAAAAAATCATTTTTGATAAACGAAAATCCCCCTAGAGTGCCTTCCACATTCCACAAAGTTATCAATATCATTAACAACTGTTAGCACATTTTGATTCATCCAGTGAGCTGATAAAGATTATGACCCTCAAACGCATCCAATCATCTTCTGAGATCATCGGTAATCACACGTTGATTTTTTTTATAGGGTCCGGAAAGGGTTATATTGCCAAAGAATTAGAGAAATATGTATTCTACTTCTGAGAGAGAGAGAGAGAGAGAGAGAGAGAGAGAGAGAGAGAGAGAGAGAGAGAGAGAGAGAGAGAGTATCATAGCATCGAGTGAGATATATTGAAATATACTACTGTATTGAATTTTATTTGATATATAGATTATAGATTATACACCAGTATCGTGTGATATATATTTCGACTTCCGCTGCATCATGTAAAATATATTGAATCTACCCCTGCATCCGGTGCATCGATTGAGGCATTTGATGTATATTGATTCTACCAGTGCATTGATTGAGATATATAGATTATACTATTGTGTCGAGTTAGATATATAGATTACACAACAATATCACGTGAGATATATCGACTTTAACACTGCATCAAAGGAGACATATAGATTATATCTCCGGATGCGGGATTTTCTCGCTGTGTTGAAGACCCATTGTTGGCCTTGGACTGTTTTCTGCTCTGTGGTCGGATTGTTGTCTCTTTGACACATTCCCTGTTTCCATTCTCAATTTTATATCATTGCATGGTGTGCATCGATTGATTTATAAATGATGTATTATGTTTAAATCACCGCAGCGAGTGCGATATATAGATTTTACCACATCATCGAGAGAGAAATATACAAATAATATCCTAGCATCGTGTAAGATATGTTGATTCTACTACAGCATCGAATAAGATATAAAGATAATACCACAGTTTTTGTGTGATATGTATATTGTACCACTTCATCCCATGAGGTACAATAAATTTTACAACTGCATCGAGTAAGATATACATATTCTACCACTGACACGAAAGAACTTTTATAGCAGACTATACGGTATGGGTTTTCTCATTGTTGCAGGTCGTACGGTTGCCTATTATTGCTTAAGTCCACTTCATTTGAACTTTGGTTGATAGTTTTCTCATCGGCGACAATACATATATTCTAATTCTGCCTCGTGGTTATTATAATGATTCCACCACTGCATCTAGGGACATATTCAATTTCTACCCAACTGTGTTTATAGATTCTCCGAACGCATCGTCTAAGCTGTATGAATTGTTCTTTGTTGTGAGTTAGTTACGATGTTTCTACAGAGGACGTCTTACTTGTGTAAAACAAAATGACCGGATAGTATAACAATGACGTTTTGCCCAGGAAATTACCAATGTCTGAATGGAAAAGCTACAGACCCCATGCAGCATCTTAGAATTAAAGATTTACTGCAAGAGACATTTGAACTTACACGTGATTAAACGCATTTTTGCACTTGTTTATGGTGTCACGGTACCACAATCGAAAGATGTCATTTTAACATAACGTCATCAATGAATGTCGACCATAAAAACACCTTGTAAAAGTATTTTGAATGTAAGTCAGTAGTAGCATGTTATTTTAAATGACATATCTTGTGTTCCCTCTCAGTCGTTGTATATACTCAATAGTCGTGTATTTTGTATTCTTCAAGAAGACGCTTGATCATGTGTGCGCTTCATCGAATTCGCTATTTTGCTAACATGATGATAGTCAGGTATACTAGCTGAAGGAATAATAAAATTGAATAATTTCAAATGCTTAGCTAATTAGAATTAAACGGTACCAATTTTGCTGCATCAGATGTGTATTTCGACAATTAATGTCTCTTGAGTGATGCTCAAGGCCTAAATTTTATAAAAATCAAAAACCTAATACAAACGTAGAATAACATATATACTAAGTAACCGATAAGGACCAAAACTAGAACTAAACCTTGAAAAGGAATACGAAATTTGCAGGAATGAAATACATTCTTGAATTTCAAATGATTTCCTTTACAGTATTGAAGCAGCAAATTAAAAAAAAAACAATGTCTTTTCATGTTTTCTTGCAAGTAACAAAGTACTATGCCATCTCTATTGAAACTCGGTGTTACTAAACAGATATATGTTAAGTTCAGAATGGGTATTTGTGCAAAATACTAGTATTGAGAATGATTTAACATAATCGAGACTGATATTTCTGCAAATATCCCCCCTTTGACTAATACGTAACTTATATCAAGTAAACCTCTCGTTGAATCTGAAAAAGTTATAAACGAATCGGTGAAAGGTTAAGGATAAGAATATTTTTTGTCACGTTAATATTTCAACTAAAAATGTACAGTGAAAGCTTAATTTGTCCATTCCTGTCTCTGAAAAGATTGAAATACAATTATGATAGATATTTATAGAAATATGTTACTAACTGTACACGTTGAACTATTCCTAAAAGGTTCAAATAAACAAATGAAAATAAACACTATTATTCTAAAACAAGTTGTTGGCACGATACGGGTTATTTTCTTCTCATATATTTTATGATTGTATGATACTAAACCCCTAACGGGAGGGATTGTACTTGATTTTCATATGATGAAGACATAATCTTTCAATCAGTTTAATTGAGGTCTGGAGCTGGCATGTCAGTAACTGCTAGTAGTCCTTTGTTAATGTATGTATCATTGTCATTTTGCTTAGTTACTTTTGTTACCTATTCTGACATCGGACTCGGACTTCTTTTAAACTGAGTTTTACTGTGCGTATTGCTATGTGTTTCTTTATTCTACATTGGCTATAGGTATAGGGGGAGGGTTGAGATCTCACAAAACATGTTTAACCCCGCCGCATTTTTGCGCCTGTCCCAAGTCAGGAGCCTCTGGCCTTTGTTAGTCTTGTATGTTTTTTAATTTTAGTTCATTTATATGTTTTGGAGTTTAATGTGACGTCCATTTTCACTAAACTAGTACACAATTTTATTTATGGGGCCAGCTGAGGACCACCTCCGGGTGCGGGTGCGGGATTTTCTCGCTGCGTTGAAGACCCATTGGTAGCCTTCAGCTGTTGTCTGCTCTTTGGTCGGGTTGTTGTCTCTTTGACATATTCCCCATTTCTATTCTCAATTTCAAATACACCATAAATAGACAACGCATGGATAAATGTAATATTCGCACTGTTTAACAATATTATAAATTGACATGAGACTATTCTAACGAATCATCCAGTCAACTAAACACATCATCCAGGTGCAACCACTACGTGTTCAATACCTTGTGCTGATTTTGATTAAGGACGAACAAATGCTGAAACAGCAGTCACAGGTTGAACGGAGTTTTGGTGTTTAACAAAAAATGATTTAAGTCAATCTCTGAATTCCTTTATGCAAAACACATAAGTTATCAGATCGAGCAATGGGTTTAAAACTAGAAGATAATTGCACAGAATAAACCCTTGCAAAATAGATGTTGTTGATCCCGTAAATAATGGAAAGAAAGACAAAAAAGATTCGGCATATTTCCAACGAGTGATAAAACAATAATGATGCCTAGTGTTCTTGTTCTTCTTTTCATTGCAGCAACTAATCCAGCAGATCCTTTCCCAGCCGTCTGCATGGCTGAATGCTGTCTGACTATTCGCCACATTACTACACCATATATCCCGACGATCATCGTACACAGAAATACAATCGGCGTATTAACAACAAATACAGTGCTAAGAGTCAGTGATGACGCAGCTGTACATGGCTTAAGCTCTTCAGTTACATCATACACAAGGTAACATGCCATTCCTACTTGAATCACAACAAAGCCAACAACTGCTCCCTTCGAGGACGAAACTACTCGTAGATAGCTTCTTTTCATGACGAATGTTGCATTCAAACGTTCTATACAAATTAAGAAACACAGGTACAATGAGCAAATAAAAGTTTCAGGAATCATGTGTCGGATTATGTTGCAAGAATATGCGACGCCGTCTTTGTTGTCATCAAACTGAATTATTGTATTATAAGATAGCACTTCTAATATGAAAGTTACTTAATACTTAAAAATAATAAAATTCAATTGAACTGTGATCTCTTTTTTTGTGTTTGAACTCTTTAAAACAACAACTGATATTGTATTGAAAATTAAACAAATAAGAGAAATCAAAATACTTGCTGCAGTTTTGATTGTATTCATAGTATTGCCTTTCTTGACTACCGCACACACATGTTTACTTTACGTTACGTTTATCTCGATTTCTGATTTGAATCGTACAAAATTTATGAATTAATATAAATATTTCACTAGACTTTAAAATAATATTAGTATGCAAGCATTTAGTTTTCTGACGTAGTCCTGCGTATGAATAAGAAAGAGTTAAATGATGAGGTAAATACAAATAAAACATACGAGAATAAAACAAGTCCAGACATTTGATATAAACATACAAGCGTAATGGCATAGATACTTCAAATAAAAAAGACAGGAGAAATATGTAGTTAATTACCATAATAAGATATCCCCATCGTTCCTCAGATATCCTCATCGTTCCTCAAATATCCTCCATCGTTCCTTAATTGATGTAAAAGTACAATATAATACATAGAAATAAATGATTGAAACTTAATACAATCCTAGTCTGCGTAGAAATCAAGATCTCCAATTTCTATTTTTAATGTCTGTTAATGTAAAGATAAAGGGCAACATCGCACCTGTTTCTCAACAGGTACTTCATTGTATTCACAATTTAAGTGCTGCTTTTGTTAAAAAGCAATGTATATTTTTGTTTGACAG
Source organism: Mytilus coruscus (assembly GCA_017311375.1). Taxonomy (NCBI): domain Eukaryota; kingdom Metazoa; phylum Mollusca; class Bivalvia; order Mytilida; family Mytilidae; genus Mytilus; species Mytilus coruscus. The sequence continues at coordinate 79,074,716 of CM029603.1, read as the reverse complement.
CGAGTTTTACAACGAATATGTCTTTAGGTGATTAACGTTAGTATACACTTCTATGTTGACATGAACTATCATTGATATGGTCGTATTTATAAATTAAATATTTACAAAACTTAGAATTATCCGGAAAACTAAGGATGTTCTACCCCTAGAATAGATTACCTTAGCTGAATTTGGCAAAATCTTTCGGAATTGTGGGTTCTCAATGTTCTTCATCTTCGTACTTTATTTGGCATTTTTAACTTTATTGATTCCAGCGTCACTCATAAGTCCTTTGTAGACGACTAAAAGCACGTCTGGCGTACCAAATGTTTATCCTGGTATCTATGATGAGTTTAATTATTATACCTAAATTGTACTTGTTTAGAATATTTCTAGTAATCAACCAAACAGTCACTTTCACATTTCACATTATGCACATTTTATATTATTGTATTACGTCTACTATTTATATGGAATACAACGATTGGGCTATTACACTTCAATTTAAAATTATTTGATCAAAATACGAGTGAAGGCAGAGTCTACGTAATTGAACATGTTGAAGATTCTTATGGCATTAGGGATTAAATCTGCGTTGTTAGTTACTCGAGTTATCTCTCTCAATCCAGGATGAGAAGAATTTCACGAGACTCGAAAGAGACAAATGACTTCGGGCGGTTATTAAAAACAAAATGCTTGTACTGTGTAAAAACTGCAAAAATGATAAGAAATTTAAGTATATTAATTTCAGTGGTGCTGGTCGTGAGACCCCTTTGGACATTCAGGAAAGTTTAGATTACTGAACCGGTGGAGGAAAAATTGTACTGAAGAACTATTCCATTTATCTGAAAAATATATCCCTCTGTTAAATCAGATCATTCGTGAGAAAAAAGATATGGGCTAGGCAGTTTCCTAAAAATCCAAAGTGTAAATTTGGTAACACTTTTGAACACTTACAAAAGGAAAAAAAACATCGGCAGTTCGTAAAGGAAAGGCTTTGGCATGAAGATTTCAGTTATCAACACAAAACTAAAACAAAGGTTCCGTAAATGTATCTCTCTGACATTTGACATATGCGATGGCATCTTTTCCGTTACCATAATGACGTACTGTTTTTACAGATAGGAATTCTAATGAAAATGTTATATTATTGATACCTACACCTAATGCAAGTCTATTGAATTTGGACCGCCTTAATTTCTTTGAACTAACTAAAACTAAAACTGATGTGATATTGAAAAACTTTTTTTCGGCGTCTTTGTCAATATACTATCAACTACAAACACGTTTTGTTGGTGTCATTGTCAAGTTTACTATCAACTACAACTTTTTTGCTGGCGTCTTTGTTTTTGTATGTTTGTTTGAATTTTTAGTCAGTTATGTTGTATGTCTATGATGAATGTTTACACAGTTTTGGCTGCTGGATCCCAATTATTGTCATATTAACCTATTATATCTGTTGGGGTTGGTCACCCAATTTTGTCAATATGACGGAACTATAAACAAGTGTCATAAAAGTAAGAGGTTTATGTACCTCTAAAACAAGTTTCAACCAGCAATTTTCTTCGAAAATGCCTGTGCCAAGTCAGGAATATAACAGTTGTTTTCCACTCGTTCTGCTGGTTGATAACGTTTGATTTTGTCAGTTTAATGGACTTCCTCTTTTGAATTTACCTTGGAGTTCGGTATTTTTGTTATACTTTTTTACACAAAATCGTATTGGTGAAATCAAACACAATCCTGATATTAAAATAATAAAAAAATTAATTTAATATTTAATATCTGCTTTGAAGAGATAAAACGAACCATAACACCTGCTTTTCAATAGCTGCTTCAAAGTTGGTCAACAGGTGCAAAAGCATCATTTTGACAATTTTCGTCCTATTTCTTAACCCCAAAGACCGAGGGATACTGATATAGGTATCCAGCTGTAGTCTGCATGTACAGTGGACTCCCAGTAAACACATTAACCCCAACATTTCTTAGGTTGGAGTGAAACTGATCTGGGAACACCAGTCTAAAGAAGGTCATTTGGACAAAAAATACGGAATTTCACGATTTTTTCCGATTTTGGACTTCAACTGGACCTGAAACCGGAAGTAGTCGTTTCCTCTGCGTATTTCAATAATAATTATGATCAGTAGATATATGCCTGCGGGTTTACACTATTTTTGAAAGTTTTAGGCCTCTGAACTTCCTGTGTAAGACACAGAAGGAAGCCCACCCTCCAGAAAACCAGTTTTATCCGATTTCAATTTTCAAAGTTCGTATTTGAGCTCAAATGCTACTTAAACATGAGAAACATGACAATAGATAGCCTCAGTTTGAGGAACATGAATCAATTTCGAAATAAGTATCATAAAGTTGACCTCTAAAACTATGGAGAGCCATTAGAGCCAAATAACGGTGGTCTGGGTCATCCCGTCATATGACGGGCTTAGCATGGTAAGGGTTAAATATTCCGGACATTTTAAAGTCATATTTTCTCTTTACATTTGGGTATAGTTTGCGTTGCTTGGACTTTAGTTTTCTATGCATTGTCTTGTACATGCAAACTGTCAGTTTGTCATCGACTTATTAGTTTGAATATCCGTTTGGTATTTTCCGACCCTTATTATGGGTTTGAGGATATTAGATAAGCGTCATAATTTTACTTCTATGTTCTATTTTAAGCCATTGCGGTCATGGTCAGTGAATCAAAATATAATTTATAAAATACAATCTACACATCTTTGAAAAATTTAGGGTCTACTACGGACGCCAATCGAGCAAAACGTGCATGGCAAAAATAAATTAAGACAAGTTAGTTTTTTCAAAGTTTTTTAAAGTGATATTCGTCGAACAAAGCGGCATAACTCAGATCTATATTTGTAAAAACTGTATGCGTTTTACTACTTGTGTAGTTCTCTTTGTTACAGGTTCCCAATAGAAAAATAGGAAACAAAAATGCAAAATTCGATAACTTTTTGTTATTCAAAATTTATTTAAAGGACCGAAATAATAAAGTTGTTATAGTCATTATGTGTTTTTGATGCAGAATGCTATTCATTAAAACCATTTTGATATATCGTTTGCAACCTTTGAAATTTAAGTTGGAATGCCTACATACTGTGTGCTTTTCGGATTTAACTGAAACATAATTCCTTTTGTTCATATATGCATGATTGTATTTCAGCTGATGTAAAATCAGCTAATTAGTTAGCTATTTTCCGCCTTAGATCTATAAGTCTTCAAAGTGATTATTTATTAACAAACCTAACTTCACATGTATGTGAACATTCTTTATATCGTCCACTTATATTTTTTTCTGTAAAACGAACTTGTTCACAATTGTACCCAAATGGGTCTGTATACGTTCGTGTAACACAGTCCAACCTAAACAGAGTGGATACAACAACTATTTGAATGTCATTTTAAACTGTAAACCATTAATTGAAACACTTCTTGACAAAGATGAATTCCTTTGTTGTATAAAATTATACACATTAATTTTGTATGTATGAAAACTTATAGTATTCTTGGCTTCTAAAGAGGAACCTTTACATAGATCAAGACCGATTGAAGAGCACGCATACAAATCCCTAGTAAGACCGGCACTAGAGTATGGCTTCTGAGTTTTGGATCCCTACTTACAACAAGACATAGACAGCATTGAGAGAGCTGATCAGGAAATACAGAAACACCGCAAGCGTTCGCAACAGGTTACATATCTTAAATGGCACATCCTCTCTGACAAAACAATAGAAATTCAAGATTAGTAATGTTATACATAATATATGAAAAGTTGCAATGCCTAACAACTGCAAATTAATGCCACAACAAAGACAAACAAGACAGTCAAATTCAAACAGTTTCCAAACTCCATCCTGCAAAACACAGTACAGAAAAGAGCGTTTATTCCAAGAAAAATGATCTATTGGAACAAACTACCCGACAGCATCATTAATAGCACATCAGTAGACTCTTTCAAATCTTCAATCTTAAAACATCATATTAAATTCAGTTATACTATAAAACCTATTCTACATTTTGTTATATTCATTTTCCTATATATTTTAAATTGTAAATAATTATTCTATTTCTTGTTGTAAGTAACCCTCCTGTGACAGAATCTTTAATTTGTTGAAGGTTGTCACTAAATGGAAGAATAGAAATGTAATCAGAACACTTGACCAAGATTCACTTCATTACCTCTTATTTAACCTGTTAATATATGAGACCTTAAAAGGGGCATTAGCTAATATACATTACAAAAATACATTGAGAAATATACAACGTATGTAAAACAAAATCTGAAATAAAATATTTTTTAATCTTTATATCTAAAACATGTAGTCGTTCTCACTGCACGATTGACCATCTCGCTAGTCTCGAAGTAGTGTTTGTCTCGAGTGCTAGAGATCGCACGTACGATCCCCCGAGCAGGTTTAACTTATACAAAAAACTTGAAAATTGATATTTGCTCCTCTAATCAGTCGTCATTTTTAAGAAATAAAAACTTGTTCTTTTAATTTGATAAAGGTGGTGAGAAGCACAACCACGTGTCCCGATCTCAAGTTTAGTAATGATCTTTACGTTGTCTTTTAGTATGGAAACCCCAAGGGTTTCTGGGGAATAGAAATATGGTCACTTTGGTCTTCTTCCGACAGGCAGTAAAACCCTTGCCAAACTGGGGCATCCGTTTGGTTGTGCGGAATGTACAAGTACGCAGCCCAGTTCGGTCATAATGGGGACATTAAATATGATGTCTCGTGTAATGAGAGTGCCACGCACGCTCACTGCACGTTAAGAACCCTTTCAACACCTCTTTGAGGGGTCTGTAAGTGACCTGTTGCAAAATGTCAGTCCATATCCAATATAACTTCAGTTTCCTGAGTGAAATTCCAAATTTCCTCAACCTTCATCCCGGATGGCCTCTATTACAGGACATATATGCATGAAATATTGGCCACTGGACGTTGACTAACCAACAATCAATCAATCATCAGTATGCAATGTGTACAAATTTTCCCTATCGGGATTTCCCATTGTAATCGGATTAAAAAAAAAGCAAAAACGTAAAAAGATGCAAATTTATTTTAACACGTTTAAGAGAAGTACATCCGGGAGGTAAAGTGTACTTTCTGTACCAGATATTTTAACGAAAATATTTTAATGGAGTTTTATTTTTCCTTGCTGCATACCGTCCGTTTCGAAATATTATTTGTTCTACATTCAGTTGCAAATATTCCATGCATTACTAGAACAACTTAGACAATTTCAAGAGGTTTGACAATTGCATTTTTTTTATTTACAACGCTCATCGCTGTTATAGTTTGCGTAATCTGGGACTAATATTTTGAAATTGTCTATTAGTCCCAGATGTATTTTTTGCTGATCGAAAATAAAAATAACTGTAACATTTTGAATTTATCAGGTACATATGTATGTGTCTCTCATTGCAGGTAAATATAGCAATCTAAATTAAATGTTGTAACTTTAGCATCTACGAGTTCAACAAATACAACGGAAATTCGACCTACCTCTTGAACTCTATACTATATGATGCAGATTTTAGTGTTAAAATTAAAAGAAAACTATCACCATAACTTTGGAATAATTAAACGCAAAAAACATTCAAGAACATCAAAATTTAATAAGACCAGGTTGCTTTCTATTATATTTGTTCTTCGTTTATTGCTTTAACATAAACCGGGCTGTTGTATTTCTCATTTGAAGTATTTCGGCCCATTTATAACTTGCTATACGGTAGGCTAATTGCTCCTTGTTGAAGGTCGTACGGTGACTATAAGTTCGTATACTCCTCTGTGGAGGTTTTTTTCATTGGAAAGTATATACTTCTTATTTTCAACCTATACCGATAATTCAAAACCGTCTGAATACTACAGCACCCTGAACGTGCTGTACGCAAATGACGGAAATGGACAAGTTCTTATTTTGCGGTCTATGAGGGTCTGGATTGGGTTTACAGAATAGAGAATAAAAGGCAAAAGGTACAGAATAAAGGGTAGGAAAATAAAGAAAAGAGAAAATAGACCCCCAAAAGGATAGAGAATAATAGGATACTGAATAATGGTCAAAAAAAAAAAAAAAAAGAATATAAAAAAGTACACGAATGACGATGATGGACATTTTTTGTGTGTGTCTATTTGTAATGCCGTGTCTTGTATTTATCCATCTGTGTTCCAATCGTTTCTTCCTTATCTTACCCTTAAAGTACATATGGTATTAGCATTTTCTTCTTTATAAACGTTTTTGTCTTTGATTTTATTTCTGTTGCACTTTTATCATTGCGAAAGTAAACGTATGACATTGTAATACAGTACAGAATTGCTATTTTAATCAGTATTTGATATAACAGTATACATGGTATAACTCGACAATGATTCGATAACATGACGAAATCTTGTGGTAAACGACATCTTCTCATGTTAATAACCAATTATGACGTAGATTTGTACCAATAAAATACAAAGCATAAAGTGCATTTAGTAACCTGAATTCCGGTAAAATAACCGAAAAGAGGGAAAATAGCATGATGTATACTATTGTCGTTTAATTGTACAGGAACGTTATTATGCTTCAATGTATGTTTAATGAGGGTCTCGGTGGGGTTTACAGAGTAGAGAATACTGAACAAAAAGTGCAGAATAAAAGGCAAAAGGTGCAGAGTAAAGGGCGAAAAGAGGGAACAGAAAAATAGGCATTATCCAAGGTTAGGGAGAGGGTTGTATGAGCGCTCACAAACATATTTAACCCCGCCACATGTTTTATGTGCCTGTCCCAAGTCAGGAGCCTGTAGTTCAGTGGCCTTTTAAAGCCGACTATACGGTATGGATGTTTCTCGTTGCTAAGGCCGTACGGTTGCCTATAATTGCTTACATCCACTTTATTTGAACTTTGCTGGATAGTTGTCTCATTGGCAATCATACCACATCTCCTTTTTTTTTATATCATTCTCTCTTCTTTATATTTTTACACCCAATTATTCTCTTTTTTGTCCATTTTTCTTCATTAAATATTTGTTTTCTGATTATTATTTATTCGTTCAAACAATTCAGACCCCATATATTCATTTTAGTCTCTTTAACGTTGATTCCCATCAACTTATTTTCCTGTATTTCGTTTATATCCTAAATTAACGAATGACCTTTTTCTTTTGGGCACTGAAGTCGATATTATTCGTTTACATTAGCAATATGACCGGTCCAACATGTGGAGCAGGATCTGCTTACCCTTCCGGAGCACCTGAGATCACCCCAGTTTTTTGGTGGAGTTCATGTTGCTCAGTCTTTAGTTTTCTATGTTGAGTTTTGTGTACTGTTGTTTGTCTGTTGGTCTTTTTCTTTTTTTAGCCATGGCGTTGCCAGTTTATGTTCGACTTGTGAGTTTGAATGTCCCGTTGGTATCTTTCGCCTCTCTTTTACTGGCATGAGAAACAGTATAACAAACAAGGCGTTATGTTTTACATTAGTCTGGAATCCTGACACAATATTCACAATACCGTAAGCGGACTTCCGGGTGGAATATTTAAAGTGAATCTTTCGAATTCGAAAACATTTTACTCGGATTCTAGGTTATTCTTTACATATGTTCAAAATATCACATTACGTCTACAAATAGCGTTGAAAGTTCATCATATGATAAAAAATAAACATATTTGTTTATTCAACTAGCACATCAATTCATGATAGAACGAATTTCTTTTTATGCGAAATGGTTCAACGCTATTGAATCGCGCAACTCAAATTCGAGCTGGTTAGTTATTGTAGATGGCAAAAAAAAAAAAAAAAAGGACTAAAAGACAAAACAAATCACATAAAACTGATTACAGTTCTAAAGATTGAGCAACGCGAATTGCGTGAATTCAGGTGATCCGGAAGGGTACAAAGTTTCTTCGCAATTAAACATTACACTGGAAACAAGCGAATTAAGGTACGTTGAAATGTAAATCAAATGATATCAATTGTATTTGTTATCGATGTGTATATGCAGTTGAACGTGATCAGAAGTGCTGTGTAATTGGCCCAAAGATCTTAGCCTCGATCACCTTAGTTTTCAATTAGTTTTTTTTTTTACTGTTAATTAAGAAAGTTAAAAACTGCAGTTTATGCGTCTGCGGTGTGCCGTCTTTAAAGTTATAAAAGGAACTTTGAATAAATATAAACATTTAATAGGCAATGAAATAGTTGCAAAAGGCAAATAAATAACGACTGGGAATGGGAATTTGAAAAAAAAAAAAAAATGTAAGCGTCAATGTTAAATAATAAAAAAAATAGAACTGATTTTATTTTGCAAAAATTTGTACGCATATTGCTTCATTAAGTTTTAGCAGTATTTCTTTTCAAACGAATAAAAGTTTATTAATTTTCAGATTTTTTAAATATAAAATTTATTTGTACAAGCTTTAGAAACAAGACGAGGCTCGCCGAGCTGTTCTCCTGTTTCGTAGCGAGAATACATCAATTTAATATTTCCAACAATGTATATATATTGTTTTTATCCTACAATTTACACCTGGCACTAGAAGCTTTAGTTGTTTAAATCAAAATAGTTTTCTCAGAATTTCAAAGAAATCGACATAGTTGAAACGCGGACCGCGAATAGGACCCCAAATTGAACTGTTGCACAAAAAAAAATATTCAAATTGTCGCTTGCTCAACATGGAAGTGGGGTAACAGGAGACTGTATTTGTACAAGTACATATAAAAGCAAAAATCATTTGTGTACCTTTTATTTGAAAAATACTTGGCTAATTGAAGGATAAAAATGTATATCGTATAGATCATTGCCACTGAAATTGATTGTTGAAAACAACATATCATTACGGAGCCTTTTATGTTTTCCCATGTTTAAAAAAGTCTTTTGGTTACATTATCAAAGCAATAGTACTAGCATTGTGATATTTGTATCCAAGGAAATGCCTTACAAATTATACATATCGAATATGATAAAGTATTTTGCCCAGGGTTTTTAGTTGAAAATTCAGTTTAATTAGAAGCCATGATTACTGAGTACATAGCAGTGGCTCTAAACTTAGATCTACCTATAATTGTTATCAATTGATATGATAACATTCAAATATATAGGACTTTCCGAGATGGATTGTTACCACGCAGTATACATAGTAGATTTTGGGTTACATACTGCAACATATTAAAGGGTCTGGATAGGGTTTAAAGAATAGAGAATAATGGACCAATACTACAGAAAAATGAGCCAAAAACTAAAGAAGAGACAAAAATAGACAAAAACAAAATAAAGAATAGAGAATAATACGGTTATAAAATATAAATAATAGAGAATAATGGGCAACATTTATAAAGACAAGAGAAAAATGGCTTGTAAATTAAAGAATACAAAATTGAAGGACAACCCATCCAGACCCTCATATACATGTAGTCCCAAACGTACTGATTGCTAATTTTCCTTGCCAATTATGGTAATAATCTTAAGTTAAGAATTTCAAATGTAGAAGTAACTATATATATATATATATATGTACTCAACCAAATCGGAAAGTAAAAAAAGACAACGAAATATATACATGCAAGTGGGCCTATTTAGCATGATGACGTAGCCGTTCACCTACACATGTATTTTTTTGTTTGTTGCTGATTCTAATGACGGTTATCCCTCATCTCAAACACGTGGTCATGTGCACCGGGAATTGGTACTGCATACATAATAATAATGGCATTTTTGTGATTATAACTGACTTCATCAGAAAGAATATCAAGCGAGCCCGTTATTTGAGCTGATAAAGTCAGTATCAAAAAATAAAATGCCATTAGTCATTTCAGAATGACAGAGATGACGTCATAAAATGTAGAACGAAGACGTTTTCTGAAATTCTTTACACAACGCTGAAGTTAAATAAGCGTACGATGCAATGTTTATTCTAGAAACAGTGACATGAAATCGGTTAATCTTTCTGATTGAAATACAGATCTTGTGTCTAAGGATTTGCTTACAAGGATCTGAAAACGCTCTATACTACTTTCTGATTAAAAGAACTTCTGGGGTTCTCTGAATTTGTAGACATTTCATTGGCTGATGGAATACTTTCCAGAACAGAAAGTAGAATGGAGTGATGTCTGATCTTTGAAAGCAAAGGATGGACACATGATCTGTATTGTAATCAGATTCTGGGTGACTGTTTATTCAGTAACTTTTCTGCACTTTAGGATGTCATTAGTTTGGAAGTTGTTTGATACCACAGATGTTAATAAATACAAGAAAGAAAAAGGGATTCAATGCATATATTAACTTGATACCAATCAGTCTGCCTACAAAGACTTCTTTGAATAGAAACCAGTCCGGTGTAAGCTTGACTGATGCACTCAGAAGATAAATAAAAGTCCTATGTAAAGTTTGTAAGTGAATAGACCAAGTTTTCAAATTGCTCCAACAATTTACAATAACATGTGTGTCTTATTAAGGTAGATCGGGTGTCTTCCTTCATCTTGGATTGTAAAATAGCAGAAAATGTAATGATTTTTAAATTGCAAAAGAAGAATGTAGTTAATTTGTACGACTTTTCATTTTAAAAGTAAGTAAGTAAGTATACAGTTTATTAAAGTGTCACATATTGATTGACATAAAAATAAGCAATATTAAATAAATATATACACATCAAACAATCAATATCCAACCATAAAAAACAACTTATGAGACACTATAAAACTGTTCAATTTCTATAAAATTTCAATTGTATCACTTAAAAACATACAAGTCTCAAAATTGACCTTTAAAAATTACTGATCAATTTCTTAAATTGTCTAATTCTTGTTGGTTTAATGCATAATGTTTTATTATATTTTAACAACTGTTCTCTAAAAACAGATTTATTTTTGCTTGATGCAAGTTTTTTAGCGTTTGCCATATAAGGGAAGATAATTCTGATATTGTTACTTTTGTAAAGTAATGTGTTATACATTTACCTATTTTGTTTTGTAGCAAGAAGTCCCGTCCCACGACCCCAATTTTTAAAGAAATTGATTTCCAGACTTATTGCTCTTGACTGACAGCCGCGTTGTGATACTAAGAGGAGAAAATACAAAATACTACTAATACTGATATATTTTTGAAATGTTAATTTTTGTGTATCCTACATTGAAAATCTACGCATCATCATCGATGAACCTTTCAAAGAGTAGTTGGGTCCTTTCCAATCACGCAAGTAAACGCCTCGATGGGGTGCATCCGGTGTTTCAGGAAATACTGGCCATTCAGATCAGCTGTTACACATTCATTAAACCACCAGGCCCCGTGATACACTGTAGCAGAGTGAGTATGGTCGTTATCGTTATCGCTATCTCTTGTTGAAAAGCGTTCCAAGCTGTTACACATTCATTAAACCACCAGGCCCCATGATACACTGTAGCAGAGTGAGTATGGTCGTTATCGTTATCGCTATCTCTTGTTGAAAAGCGTTCCAAGCTGTTACACATTCATTAAACCACCAGGCCCCATGATACACTGTAGCAGAGTGAGTATGGTCGTTATCGTTATCGGTATCTCTTGTTGAAAAGCGTTCCAAGCTGTTACACATTCATTAAACCACCAGGCCCCGTGATACACTGTAGCAGAGTGAGTATGGTCGTTATCGTTATCGCTATCTCTTGTTGAAAAGCGTTCCAAGCTGTTACACATTCATTAAACCACCAGGCCCCGTGATACACTGTAGCAGAGTGAGTATGGTCGTTATCGTTATCGCTATCTCTTGTTGAAAAGCGTTCCAAGCTGTTACACATTCATTAAACCACCAGGCCCCGTGATACACTGTAGCAGAGTGAGTATGGTCGTTATCGTTATCGCTTTCTCTTGTTGAAAAGCGTTCCAAGCTGTTACACATTCATTAAACCACCAGGCCCCGTGATACACTGTAGCAGAGTGAGTATGGTCGTTATCGTTATCGCTATCTCTTGTTGAAAAGCGTTCCAAGCTGTTACACATTCATTAAACCACCAGGCCCCGTGATACACTGTAGCAGAGTGAGTATGGTCGTTATCGTTATCGCTATCTCTTGTTGAAAAGCGTTCCAAGCTGTTACACATTCATTAAACCACCAGGCCCCGTGATACACTGTAGCAGAGTGAGTATGGTCGTTATCGTTATCGCTTTCTCTTGTTGAAAAGCGTTCCAAGCTGTTACACATTCATTAAACCACCAGGCCCCGTGATACACTGTAGCAGAGTGAGTATGGTCGTTATCGTTATCGCTATCTCTTGTTGAAAAGCGTTCCAAGCTGTTACACATTCATTAAACCACCAGGCCCGTGATACACTGTAGCAGAGTGAGTATGGTCGTTATCGTTATCGCTTTCTCTTGTAAAAAGCGTTCCAAGCTGTTACACATTCATTAAACCACCAGGCCCCGTGATACACTGTAGCAGAGTGAGTATGGTCGTTATCGTTATCGCTTTCTTTTGTTGAAAAGAGTTCCAAGCTGTTACACATTCATTAAACCACCAGGCCCCGTGATACACTGTAGCAGAGTGAGTATGGTCGTTATCGTTATCGCTTTCTCTTGTTGAAAAGCGTTCCAAGCTGTTACACATTCATTAAACCACCAGGCCCCGTGATACACTGTAGCAGAGTGAGTATGGTCGTTATCGTTATCGCTATCTCTTGTTGAAAAGCGTTCCAAGCTGTTACACATTCATTAAACCACCAGGCCCCGTGATACACTGTAGCAGAGTGAGTATGGTCGTTATCGTTATCGCTATCTCTTGTTGAAAAGCGTTCCAAGCTGTTACACATTCATTAAACCACCAGGCCCCGTGATACACTGTAGCAGAGTGAGTATGGTCGTTATCGTTATCGCTATCTCTTGTTGAAAAGCGTTCCAAGCTGTTACCTGTGAATACAAATAACACCATTAAAAATTGAACAATATAAAACTGCTAAAAATGAAGTTATCGTCATGATGTTTATTGTACTTATACTACCATCATTTTGTAATTTTTTTTCCCCAAGAAGTAATAAAAAAATCCCAATTAAAAGCAGGTCTTTTTCATATTTCAAGCTCGTATTCGACCCGCATCTAAACATATTCAGAATACATCCAACCACCACTCCAAAAGATCTGCAGTTAACGCGAATGCCTTTAAGTAAACACACTCTTATTTATTGTCATAGATAACAATTTGCAAGATTGGTGTATTGGAACAGGGACATTAACATATTGAACTTGTTATTTTCTAGAACTCAATACCCTTTTTATTTTTATCTCAACTCAGGTAAATAGGAAACAGCATTATACAAAAATACAACATAAAAACCAACTTAATTGCCTGGGACTAGTATACTAAATATAGTATGTCCCAGATTACGAACTGCTAACCTTTTCATTGTGGTAGAAAACGCGTTCATGTGATAGGTGAAAATGAAAATGTGAAACACTGTCACACGACCAGACGTGACCACGTATGTATCTTTCATTTGAGGCGAAAGGATGACGATTTGATTAACTGTCTGATTAAAATAAAAAGGAATTACATAAGACTAAACAGTTCATTTGCACCTAAAAAGTAAGTTAAAAACCATAAACTTTCAATTATTAACAAACATTAACTATAATCAGTATATAAAATAGCAACAGAATTTTTGAAAATGAAAATAACATTTTATAAATTTGTATATCATATACTTAGCATTCATATGATAGTTTTTGCACATGTGTAATGAGCGGAAGTAAATTACCCATAAATTCACAGACTGATAACCAATATCGGCCCTATTTAACGTCACGTGTTCGGGCTGATATGGGGTTATCAGCCTTGGTGCGTTCGTACATCGGTAGTCTCTGATAAAAAGATTAATACATGTCCTTGTCCTTATCGGCTTGGGTATCATCCCTCGACCCATATCAGGTTAGTCTCGGGCTGATATGGGGGTCTCGGGATGATACCCGGTCCGATATGGAAAAGGCCATGTATTAATTTCTATACAATTCTATAAGACGATATGTCAGAAGCAACCTCGTTATATAGTTAAACCGTTTAAAAAATCCCTGGCTATTTATGTGACTTTGGTTATAAAGCTTGAAGCAAAACTATTGAGATAAAAAAAAAAAATGAAATTCTATTATTAAAACGATACTCATTTCGTTTTTTTTTTTTTTCTATTCAAATCGAGTATAATCTAAACGTCCCCCTAAAAAACCGATATATCAATATATGAAATCCGTACCTGCAGTGCCATAATATCCATTTGCGGTTAGTTTGAATTTTGAACTTTCATCTCCAATTGAAAACACTTTATATTTTGCAAATGTCGTATTTCCATCGAAATCCATTAAATCGATCATCATTTCATAGTTTCCTTGTAATGTTAGAGAGTGCAAATTCCTTGCCTTAAAATAAACAATACAAAATAAGGAGATCTAGTTTAATTTCTATATAATCAAACTATGGCCAATTGAGTCCAAATGACGTGTATGTAAGGACATATAAGTCGGCTTTAAATAATAATAACAGTCGATAAATGTCGTGCGTCCGAAGCGCTTTTCCGGATTTACCGCCATAAGGAACAATTAAACCTAAACATATGAAAGTCAAGGATGTATCAGTATATACAATAAGCAAAACTCCATACCGTATTGTAAGCTATACAATGTCCCGACATGATAAAATAGAAAACAATTCAAACGCGAAAACCAACGGCCTCATTTATTGTAAAACAATAAACGACAACAACTATGACAGACAGAAACCAACGACAACCATTAAATTACACGATCCTGACTTGGATCAGCAAAACACAGAATGTTGCGAGATCAAACATGTTTGCGAGCGCTCAACCATCACCTTACCTGGCGGTAACAGCACAACAAAGGGACAAACTGTAAAAATCCATTGGAATGCGAGGAGAAGCAGCAAATGCCAATTTTAAAGCATTTTGTTGTACCTTGGTTTACCTTGCCGGTTATCAAACCAACACCTTTCCCACTCGAGTTCTGCACACAATCAAGAAAGGACCGAGACGTGTTTTTTTTTTTTTTTTCAACGATAGGCTTTAAAATGAATTATAGTTCAAAATATCTTCAATTTGAGGTAATACTATCTTGACTCTATGCACTTCAATGGAACATTTAACTTTTTTTTCTTTTCATATTTAAAATTAAAGATTTCTTTTGAAAACCATTTTGTTTTTACGATGTCAACAAACATCATTTTTCTCATTGTTGAATGCCGCACTGTCATCTATAGTTGCTTAAATCCGCTTTATTTGAACTCTGGTGGATAGTTGTCTCATATAAAGGAACCCTAACTGATTATTGATAGACTTTCTATCCGTATCTTTGTCATTTATTCAACAAACTAAAAACCTAAATAAGATATAAATTTTCAATTTCAAGGGATATTATTACCGTAGTTTGGAAAGTTTATGTGTATTTTATAAACGATATCAAGGAACTAAAAAGACAACTTATTAAAGAAAAGACGTGATTAAACTTTTATAAAACTGATGATTATGATAATGGTAAAATACAGTGTAATCATATGCAAACTTACCAAATCAGAACTCATGCTTAGGGTTCCCAAATCCTGATTTGTAGTCATTCCATCCGAGGTAGAAATCGATAAAGCCATTTTCTCTTTTTTGAAAAACCTGTAAAAATATGCATGACAAACTAAAATACCAGAAACAGTGCAAAACAAATGAATCTGAAGAGGTTCGTTAACCAAACGTTATGGGTTTTAAGGTAAGAATATTTTCTCCTTTTTTCTTTTCTGTCATGGGCTTATCTGTTTTTCGTCGACTTTTGGAGGGTTTGTTTTGTACCATTTTTTTTACACGGAGAATTTCAAGAAGCCATGCACATATTCCGAGTAACATCATCGACCCACCCCTCCCTAGCTGTTCAATTTATTGCGATAACATGTGTTTTATTGGTAATGTTAATTTTATTTTTTGGTGACCAAACCGGATACATTGAGCATCTTTTCCGGAAGTATTAAAATTATACATAATTTCTTCGTTTAATCAAAACACAAGGCTAACTGATAAAGAGAAGCAAATAAAATTAGGATTATCCTACATTTCTAAAACCATGTAAATAAAATAACATGATATGTGTATTATATACTTAAAGGCCTAGTATCCTGGAAAATACCAAATATAAAATGGTATTTTTATTCTAAATTTACTTCTAGGAGGAATAGTGATTATTTTCATATTACCGAATTTTGACTCTGGAGTATTTAATTATTTTTTGTGATTTTGTCGTGTATAGAAAAAAATAAATAGTTACTTTTTTCCAAAATTGCACCGATTATAAGTTTAATTGGTTTTACATCTGATACTTGGTTGAGTACCAGAATGCCGTACCACAGTGTACAAAATGGTGTAGGTAACCTGTCGAAAAATTATAAACTCCAGAGTCAAAAGTCGGTAATATGAAAATGGTCTATTGGAAAAGAAAGTGTTCGGAACTATTAAAGCAGTTATAGTAAAAAACTATTTATTGAAGCTTAACGTAAGTACTTTTATTGTTTATGTTTTCAATCAATTATCATTTTACGACCGAATTACATATAATATATAAAACAATCTTTAATTGTTATCGTTTTAAAAGTAAAAAATAATGCTGTATAATTAACATAATTATGTTTGCCACACATAATGATTTTAACGTCTTAATTAACTTTATATATTGATAACTTTGAACGAAACATGTTCGGTATTCCACAATTCCTATCTAAACTCCATTCCGAAGACCGACAATTTGCGCAATATATTTAAAGCTATGGTGCACTGTGCAGGAACAGGAAAAGGATAGATCAAATTACCTCTGTTCTATAGTGGAACATATTTTTGAGAAATAAAAATAGACATTTAATTTTAAAAAGGAACAATCTTTTTGATTTATAGATAATAAATATTATTACCATGACAAGTTGACGGTTGTGTGAAATAATCTTTAGCCTGTGTCCATGCTTCTTCCCATAAAACATATCCCTAAAAAATAAAAACATTAAGTGCATCTATATTTGATTTTACCTAGATTCATAGGTCATACAGGTTGAAACTAACGTCTTTCAAAGCAATATGTAACGAACATCTTCTTGGCTCTATCTAACAATACAAAATATTAAAATTGGGAGATGTGGTATGATTGCCAATGAGATCGAACTATCCACTAGAGTTCAAAGGGAGTGGATGTAAGCAATGAAAGGCAACCGTCGGCCTTCAATAAAGATCATTATTTGCCAAAAGCTGTATACTATTAATTTAAAAGAGATTGTTTTGAATGGTTAATTTTTTTTTTTCTTATCAGGTATTAAACCAGCCTCATTTAAAGTTCAGCTTCTCTTTGAATTTCGAAATTATTATAAAGTACAGACTCGTTTCGTAATAATTACTTATAAAAGTACAGACTCATTTCGTAATAATTACTTACAAAGTACAGACTCATTTCGTAAAACATTACTTACAAAGTACAGACTCATTTCGTAAAAATTACTTACAAAGTATATACTCATTTCGACATAATTACTTACCCGGTTCTTGAGTAGTTTCATTGACAAATAACGAAACAAGTGAGAAACATATGGATATCTTTTTCATTAGAAACATTTTGCACTGAGTTCTCAGTTCATTCATATCATAACCTTTTCTCAACACTGAGTATTTATATGCAGATTTGGAAATGCGTAGATTATATCTGCAACATCATCGGGAAGACAATAAAATTTACCGGTTTTCTGATAACGTGAGTTAAAGATCATCTTTAGTTATAGATAAAATACAAGTATTAGCTCTTCTGAAAAGCTATCCGTCGCTTTGCATTATTAAATGATAAGCGTATACTACATCAATGTATTACATAAATATAGAACAGACATTATTATTGAACATTTGCACACTTACCTTGGAAGCATCATAAGTAAAGATAATGGGACAGGGAAGGATATAAAGGCAAGACTATCTAAGGCACGTGCAACATTTGCAAGACTTCACACAATCTGGAAGTCCAACCAGTACAGTTTAAGGACCAAACTGCGAATTTACAACAGCAATGTAAAATCTGTCCTACTGTATGGTTCAGAAACTTGGCGTGTTTTAGTTAGTGACCTTCAAAAAGTAGATGCATTCCATACTACATTGTAGCTGCCTAAGAAAGATCAACAGAATATTCTGGCCAAAAAAGATCAGCAACAAGAGCCTTTTGGAGAAATGTAATGCTAAGAGTATAACAGCAGAAATCAAACAACGAAGATTTAGATGATTAGGCCATGTACTGAGAATGCCACAACACCGCACACATAAAGCAGCTCTATATTTGATACCACCAGGATAAAGGAAACCAGAGAGACCAAGAATCACCTGGCGAAGAACTGTAACAGCAGAATTGGATGCAATGGGTTACACCTGGGGACAAGCCCAGTACATGGCTAAGGATAGAGAGAAGTAGAGGCAGTTTGGTGTGGCCTTATGTCCCACTGGGGATGAAGAGGATAAGTAAGTAAGTATTTGCACACAAGTCGATGCTTTTTTAAGAAGTGACAGGATTTTTGCACGGTTTTGTCTATTAACTTAAAAACTAATTTAAATTGATTAAAAGATGATATAAAGAAGGGAGGTAATGCGAAAGATGTGAATGTTCTGAAGTGGAGTTTTGACCCAATAAAAACCTAAACATGTGATGCGCATAATATTTGATTTATTCTTTTTAACATTCAGTCTAAATGATTTAATAAAAGTGAAGATGGATTGTCAGCTTGTTAAACGTCTGCTGAAGAATAGATGTATACCAGAATGAGAATATGTTGATAGTACAATGCAAAAACAAACCCAGTTTTATACTTAAATGGTTATATTGAAATTGTATTTATAAAAAAAAATAAAGCAAGTCATTAATTTGTTTTGAAATGTTTATTTTTGTTCCAACAATTGTTTTTATAAATAGATGATATAGTGAAGGGCGGTAATGTGAATGTTCTGAAGTGGAGTTCTGACAAAAACAAAACGGGGTTTTATAAGGGGTGACAGATGTTTAGACTTCAAACATTTTGTTTATATGAGATACATATTTATTTTTATACTTCTGTAAAATTTATATAATTGTTAGTTTATCTGTGAAAACAGAAGAAAAAACGAACAGACAATTTGCATAATTTTCAACGTACTTGTTTAAGGACGCCAATCAAGTTGAGTTATATTTTCTATTATAACATGAAACATGCTTATGAGATAGGAAGATGTCAATTTCTGACTCTAACGAGAAGTTAGAAACAGAAGACATATGTTTTCATTAGTAATAATAATAAAAAAAAAAGAAATATAGGCTTGTGACACTATTTTATGGAGAAAAAATTTGATTTGTCAAATATCTTATGCATTTAATCTCTAAGATCTAATTGCATCTTTAAAAATACTGAATATTTCAAATACTTATCTATAATACTAAAATAACGAGGTCCTATTTGTCAGCCGGCATGACATAAAGACGACGATTCAAAGAATTCAACTTTATATATAACTAATATAGGACAATGGTGTTGATTAAAATTACATCATTCCAGGCCCTTTTGTTTTCCAAATAATTAATATAACCAATAATTAACAAGTTCCGAGTCGAATTCGCTACCGATACTAATAGTATATGTCACATATAGTTTCCGGTTTAAGTATGTATGTATGTTCTGTATCTTCCTCTTTTAATAGGAGCACCACCATGGGATATTGTGTAAAGTAGGACACTGAACTTACCGTATCAGTACCAGATTAAATGTGAGCATTAGCCTTCCCAGTTTCCCAGTCTGGCCTAGACGGGTCTTACTGCCAGAAGTAGTTAGAAAAGCAGGACGGGTTCAAACATAAAGATTTTAAAGCACAGAAAAATGTGCACCTTATAATCAGCATGACTTTATTAGATGACAATACGAATACAAAAATAAAGGCTAAACATAAGGCGTAGGTACTTTAATTCAGTCACGGAACCGCGATGTCGCGGGTGTGTTCTAGTCTATAATACTAAAATAACGAGGTCCAATTTGTCAGCGGGCATGACATAAAGACGACGATTCAAAGAATTCAACTTTATATATAACTAATATAGAACAATGGTGTTGATTAAAATTACATCATTCCAGGCCCTTTGTTTTCCAAATAATTAATATAACCAATAATTAACAAGTTCCGAGTGGAATTCGCTACCGATACTAATAGTATATGTCACATATAGTTTCCTGTTTAAGTATGTATGTATGTTCTGTATCTTCCTCTTTAATAGGAGCACCACCATGGGATATTGTGTAAAGTAGGACACTGAACTTACCGTATCAGTACCAGATTAAATGTGAGCATTAGCCTTCCCAGTTTCCCAGTCTGGCCTAGACGGGTCTTACTACCAGAAGTAGTTAGAAAACCAGGACGGGTTCAAACATAAAGATTTTAAAGCACAGAAAATGTGCACCTTATAATCAGCATGACTTTATTAGATGACAATACGAATACAAAAGTAAAGGCTAAACATAAGGCGTAGGTACTTTAATTCAGTCACGGAACCGCGATGTCGCGGGTGTGTAACTAATATAGGACAATGGTGTAGATTGAAAATTACACCATTCCAGGCCCTTTGTTTTCCACATAATTAACATTACCAATAATTAACAAGTTCCGGGTCGAATCCGATACCGATACCAATAGTATATGGAGTTTCCGGTTGTAGTATGTATGTATGTTATGTATCTCCCTCCTTTAATAGGAGGGAGGACATTGAACACACTGTATCGGCACAGATTTAATTTGAGCATTTGCCTACCCAGTTTCCTATCCTGGCCGTGACGGGTCTTACTACCAGGATTTTAACCTTCCCCAAAACAATAAGTACAATGCAATAAAATATACGAACATACACTCACCTGATTCGCTTATCATCAAAATATAAAACGCAAAATGTAAAACAAGTAAGAAAACCAGGACGCGTTCATACTAAAAGATTTTGAAAGCAGAGAAAATGTGCACTTTATAATCAGCTTGAGTTTATCAGATGATAATACGAATACTAAAATCCGTGCTAAAAATTAGGCATAGTTACTTTAATTGAGCCACGGACCCGCGATGTCGCGGGTGTGTTCTAGTATCATATATTCCTACACCTTATCACATGTTATGAAGTTTGAAATAGTGACTTATTCCAGGGCTTACCCTACCACCCATTACAAAGTAAGTGACCCTCCTCCCCTCCCCGGATACATGTACATGATTGTGTAAGTATAGCTTGTTCAAATACATCCTAAAGATCCGTACCGATTTTCAGGTCGTTTGTATATTGATATTAAAATATCAGCTGCGAGTCACAATATGAAGCTTTTCTCGAGAGAGCGCAGCGAACGTGTTCAAAAAGGCTTCATATTGTGTCGAGCAGCTGATATTTTAATATTTTACAATATAAATATGATGAAAATCTGATAATCGATTTATCGGATTGTATTTGTGTATTTTGCATGATAGAAAAAGTGTTTTTCTTTGTTTCAACAGCAAACCGGAAGACGGCTTGGTAAGATCGGGACAAACTTATCAATGTCGGTTCATTCATTATGACGTCGGTGATATGTCCGGGTCAAGGTTATTTAGGCTTGGTTTACGTATTTGACGTCACAAAGCCGTGATATGCAATCTTATTAAGAGCTGAGGTGAGTGAGTGATACAAACAATGAAAACACCGATAACACATATTAAAACCAATTGTTCAGAGAACAATTGAAGGTCTTTCCACACATAAAGATCTATTTTGATATGAAAATATTAAAATTCGGTTTAAAATGTCATTTCCAGCGTCAAATGATAGCTTATTGTACGCTGATTCCAAAATATATAGTTTCTATGCATTTTTTTAAATAAGGAGATAATTTGTTACTTCCGGTTTGAAAATGTTACTTCCGGTATAATTTGAATGTTTACTTGACACTGATTCCAAAATATATGGTTCTATATACTTTTATATTAAATAAGTACAAAAATAGCTACTTCCGGTTTACACAAGGTCACTTCCGGTTGGATTTTCAAGGTCAAATGGCTTGCAACCTAATGCAAAAGTCCCATGGCTTTATCATGTATACATATGAGGAAAAGCAAAGGTCAAAATCCAGAACGTCAAACTTACCTATGACCTTGAGCTCAATTTCAAGGTCATAAACCAAGGACCTCAATTCAAAAGACCCTAGGTCTTAGTTATATATGGTTAATGAGTTATATCACCATACGCGTATTTTTAAATACAAGAGGGAGAAAACTCTAATTTAATGTTAGCGCACCTTTAAACCAAAATGTATGTGTTACGACATGTCGCAACTAACAATTTAGTAATAATATGTTGTCGATATCTTATACGGTTTTGAAAAGAAGTGAAAATAAGCCAAAATCAAAATTTAGAATATGACCTTGACCTTTGACCTTGACCAAATTTTCTTTTTTGGACCAAGGACCTCAAATCCAAAGACCATAGGCCAATATCACTTATGGTTTACCAGTTAGAAATACAAATCACTTATATCAAACACATAAGGGGAATAACTCTCATATGGAGTCTCCGAATAGCTTCGGTCAAAATTAAAATCCTAATCCTGAAGATGTAACGAGCAATTTGGTAAAATAAATTTGTCGTAATCTTTTACGGTTTGGAAGGAGTAGTGGCCACAAGAAAAACAGTGTTTGGGAGATAACTCTTACAACGTAAAGTATTTTGTTACGCAGTTGTCAGTTTTAAAAGCGTATAAACTATCGTTATCATATTCCAAATATCTAAGCGACATCTTTTGAAACATCAATACTACGCAAGAAAAAATTAGGCGGAAGAAAAAAAAAATTAAAACCAATTGTTCAGAGAACAATTGAAGGTCTTCCACCCATAAAGATCTATTTTGATATGAAAATATTAAAATTTGGTTTAAAATGTCATTTCAGTGTCAAATGATAGCTTATTGTACGCTGATTCCAAAAATATATGGTTTCTATACATTTTTTTAAATAAGGGAGATAATTTTCACTTCCGGTTTGAAAAAAAGTTACTTCCGGTATAATTTGAATGTTTACTTGACACTGATTTTAAAATATATGGTTCTATATACTTTTTATATTAAATAAGTACAAAAAATAGCTACTTCCGGTTTACACAAGGTCACTTCCAGTTGGATTTTCCAAGATCAAATGGATTGCAACCTAATGCAAAAAGTCCCATGGCTTTATCATGTATACATATGAAGTAAAAGCAAAGGTCAAAATCTAGAACGTCAAATTTACCTATGACCTCGAGCTCAATTTCAAGGTCATAAACCAAGGACCTCAAATCAAAAGACCCTAGGTCTTAGTTATAGATGGTTAATGAGTTATATCACCATACGTTATTTTTAAATACAAGAGGGGAGAAAACTCTAATTTAATGTTAGCGCACCTTTAAACCAAAATGTATGTGTTACGACATATCGCAACTAACAATTTAGTAATAATATGTTGTCGATATCTTATACGGTTTTGAAAAGAAGTGAAAATAAGCCAAAATCAAAATTTATAATATGACCTTGACCTTTGACCTTGACAAAATTTTCTTTTTTTCGACCAAGGACCTCAAATCAAAAGACCCTAGGTCTCTATCACTTATGGTTTACCAGTTAGAAATGCATATTACTTATATCAAATGCATAAGGAAATAACTCTCATATGGAGTCTCCGAAAGCTTCGGTCCAAATAAATATCCTGATCCTGAAGATGTAACGAGCAATTTGGTAACATAAATTTGTCGTAATCTTTTACGGTTGAAGGAGTAGTGGTCACAAGAAAAACAGTGTTTGGGAGATAACTCTTACAACGTAAAGTGTTCGGTTTAGCAGTTGTCAATTTTAAAGCGTATAAACTATACAATATCATATTCCAAATATCTAAGCGACATCTTATGAAACAACAATACTACGTAAGAAAAAATTAGGCGGAAGAAAAAAAAATAATAATTAAAACCAATTGTTCAGAGAACAATTGAAGGTCTCTCCACCCATAAAGATCTATTTTGATATACAAATATTTAAATTCGGTTTAAAATGTCATTTCCAGTGTCAAATGATAGCTTATTGTACGCTGATTCCAAAATATATGGTTTCTATACATTTTTTTTAATAAGGAGATAATTTGTTACTTCGGTATAATTTGAATGTTTACTTGACATTGATTCCAAAAATATATGGTTCTATATACTTTTATATTAAATAAGTACAAAAAATAGCTACTTCCGGTTTACACAAGGTCACTTCCGGTTGGATTTTTCAAGGTCAAATGGCTTGCAACCTAATGCAAAAAGTCCCATGGCTTTATCATGTATACATATGAGGTAAAAGCAAAGGTCAAAATCTAGAACGTCAAATTTACCTATGACCTTGAGCTCAATTTCAAGGTCATAAACCAAGGACCTCAAATCAAAAGACCCTAGGTCTTAGTTATAGATAGTTAATGAGTTATATCACCATACGCGTATTTTTAAATACAAGAGGGAGAAAACTCTAATTTAATGTTAGCGCACCTTTAAACCAAAATGTATGTGTTACGACATGTCGCAACTAACAATTTAGTAATAATATATTGTCGATATCTTATACGGTTTTGAAAAGAAGTGAAAATAAGCCAAAATCAAAATTTAGAATATGACCTTGACCTTGACCTTGACAAAATTTTCTTTTTTTCGACCAAGGACCTCAAATCAAAAGACCCTAGGTCTCTATCACTTATGGTTTACCAGTTAGAAATGCATATTACTTATATCAAATGCATAAGGGAAATAACTCTCATATGGAGTCTCCGAAAGCTTGGTCCAAATAAATATCCTGATCCTGAAGATGTAACGAGCAATTTGGTAAAATAAATTTGTCGTAATCTTTACAGTTGCGAAGGAGTAGTGGTCACAAGAAAAACAGTGTTTGGGAGATAACTCTTACAACGTAAAGTGTTCGGTTTAGCAGTTGTCAATTTTTAAAGCGTATAAACTATACAATATCATATTCCAAATATCTAAGCGACATCTTATGAAACAACAATACTACGCAAGAAAAAAATTAGGCGGAAGAAAAAAAAAAATAATAATAATAATAATCAGAACAAAATCAATAGGTCTTTCCACGGAAAGGTGGAAAGACCTAATAATAATCAGAACAAAATCAATAGGTCTTTCCACGGAAAGGTGGAAAGACCTAATAATTAAAAACCAATTGTTCAGAGAACAATTGAAGGTCTTTCCACTCGTAAAGATCTATTTTGATATGAAAATAATAAAATTCGTTTTAACATGTCATTTCCAGCGTCAAATGATAGCTTTTGTACGCTGATTCCAAAATTTGAGGTTTATATACAAAAAATTAAATAAGGAGATAATTTGTTACTTCCGGTTTGAAAAAATTTACTTCCGGTATTATTTGAATGTTTACTTGACACTGATTCCCAAAATATATGGTTCTATATACTTTTATATTAAATAAATACAAAAAATAGCTACTTCCGGTTTTCATAAGGTCACTTCCGGTTGGCTTTCTAAGGTCAAGTGGCTTGCAACCTAATACAAAAAGTCCCATGGCTTTATCATATATACATATGAGGTAACAGCAAAGGTCAAAATCTAGAACGTCAAAATAACATATGACCTTGAGCTCAATTTCAAGGTCATAAACCAAGGACCTCAAATCAAAAGACCCTAGGTCTTAATTATGTATGGTTAATGAGTTATATCACCATAAGAGTATTTTCAAATACAAGAGGGGAGAAAACTCTAATTTAATGTTAGCGTACCCTTTAAACCAAAATGTATGTGTTACGACATATCGCGTAACTAACAATTTAATAAAATATGTTGTCTATCTTATACGGTTTTTGAAAAGAAGTGAAAATAAGCCAAAATCAAAATTTATAATATGACCTTGACCTTTGACCTTGACCTAATATTATTTTTTTAGACCAAGGACCTCAAATCAAAAGACCCTAGGTCTCTATCACTTATGGTTTACCAGTTTCACATGCATATCACTTATATCAAATGCATAAGGGAAATAACTCTCATATGGAATCTCATTACGGCTTCGGTCAAAATTAAAATCCTAATCCTGAAGATGTAACGAGCAATTTGGTAAAATAAATTTGTCGTAATCTTTTACGGTTGAAGGAGTAGTGGCCACAAGAAAAACAGTGTTTGGGGAGATAACTCTTACAATGTAAAGTATTTGGTTATGCAGTTGTCAGTTTTGAAAGCGTATAAACTATACGATATCATATTCCAAATATCTAAGCGACATCTTTTGAAACATCAATACTACGCAAGAAAAAATTAGGCGGAAGAAAAAAAAAAAATAATAATAATAATAATCAGAACAAAATCAATAGGTCTTTCCACGGAAAAGTGGAAAGACCTAATTAAAACCAATTGTTCAGAGAACAATTGAAGGTCTTTCCACCGATAAAGATCTATTTTGATATAAAAATATTAAAATTCGGTTTAAAATGTCATTTCCAGCGTCAAATGATAGCTAATTGTACACTGATTCCAAAAATATATGGTTTCTATACATTTTTTTTAAATAAGGAGATAATTTGTCACTTCCGGATTGAAAATGTTACTTCCGGTATAATTTGAATGTTTACTTGACACTGATTCCAAAAATATATGGTTCTATATACTTTTATATTAGATAAGTACAAAAAATAGCTACTTCCGGTTTACACAAGGTCACTTCCGGTTGGATTTTTCAAGGTCAAATGGCTTGCAACCTAATGCAAATAGTCCCATGGCTTTATCATGTATACATATGAGGTAAAAGCAAAGGTCAAAATCTAAAACATCAAATTTACCTATGACCTTGAGCTCAATTTCAAGGTCATAAACCAAGGACCTCAAATCAAAAGACCCTAGGTCTTAGTTATATATGGTTAAAGAGTTATATCACCATACGCGTATTTTTAAATAGAAGAGGGGAGAAAACTCTAATTTAATGTTAGCGCACCCTTTAAACCAAAATGTATGTGTTACGACATGTCGCAACTAACAATTTAGTAATAATATGTTGTCGATATCTTATACGGTTTTGAAAAGAAGTGAAAATAAGCCAAAATCAAAATTTAGAATATGACCTTGACCTTTGACTTTGACCAAATTTTCTTTTTTTGACCAAGGACCTCAAATCAAAAGACCCTAAGTCTCTATCACTTATGGTTTACCAGTTAGAAATGCATATCACTTATATCAAATGCATAAGGGAAATAACTCTCATGTGGAGTCTCCGAACACTTCGGTGAAAACCAAACTCAACATCCTGAAGATATAGCGAGCAATTTGGTAAAATAAATTTGTCGTAATCTTTTACGGTTGCGAAGGAGTAGTGGCCACAAGAAAAACAGTGTTTGGGAGATAACTCTTACAACGTAAAGTATTTTGTTACGGAGTTGTCAGTTTTAAAAGCGTATAAACTATACGATATCATATTCCAAATATCTAAGCGACATCTTTTGAAACATCAATACTACGCAAGAAAAAATTAGGCGGAAGAAAAAAAAATTAAAACCAATTCTTCAGAGAACAATTGAAGTTGTTTCCACCAGTGAAGATCTATTTTGATATTAAAATATTAAAATCAGTTTAAAATGTCAGTTCCTATGGCTTTATGATGTATAAATATGAATTTAAAGCAAAGGTCAAAATCTAGAACGTCTAAATAATCTATGACCTTGACCTCAATTTCAAGGTCACAAACCAAGGACCTCAAATCAAAAGACCCTAGGTCTTTAATATGTTTGGTTATTGAGTTATACCACTTAACGATAATTCTAAGTATAAGATGGGAAAACTCCCATTTATGGTCTACGCACCCTTTCAACCAAAATATACCTGTAACGACATGTCGCAACTAACAATTTAGTAAAAATAATTTGTCGATATCTTTTACAGTTTTTGAAAATAAGTGAAAATAAGCCAAAATCAAAATTTAGAATATGACCTTGACCTTTGACCTTGACTTCATTTTCATTTTATGGACCAAGAACCTCAAATCCAAAGACCCTAGGCCAATATCACTTATGGTTTACCAGTTAGAAATACAAATCACTTATATCAAATACATAAGGGGAATAACTCTCATATGGGGTCTCCGAATAGCTTCGGTCCAAATTAAAATCCTAATCCTGAAGATGTAACGAGCAATTTGGTAAAATAAATTTGTCATAATCTTTACGGTTGCGAAGGAGTAGTGGCTACAAGAAAAACAGTGTTTGGGGAGATAACTCTTACAACGTAAAGTATTTGGTTATGCAGTTGTCAGTTTTGAAAGCGTATAAACTATACGATATCATATTCCAAATATCTAAGCGACATCTTTTGAAACATCAATACTACGCAAGAAAAAAATTAGGCGGAAGAAAAAAAAAAAATAATAATAATTAAAAACCAATTGTTCAGAGAACAATTGAAGGTCTTTCCACCCATAAAGATCTATTTTGATATACAAATATTTAAATTCGGTTTAAAATGTCATTTCCAGTGTCAAATGATAGCTTATTGTACGCTGATTCCAAAAATATATGGTTTCTATACATTTTTTTTAAATAAGGGAGATAATTTGTTACTTCCGGTATAATTTGAATGTTTACTTGACATTGATTCCAAAAATATATGGTTCTATATACTTTTATATTAAATAAGTACAAAAAATAGCTACTTCCGGTTTACACAAGGTCACTTCCGGTTGGATTTTCAAAGTCAAATGGCTTGCAACCTAATGCAAAAAGTCCCATGGCTTTATCATGTATACATATGAGGTAAAAGCAAAGGTCAAAATCTAGAACGTCAAATTTACCTATGACCTTGAGCTCAATTTCAAGGTCATAAACCAAGGACCTCAAATCAAAAGACCCTAGGTCTTAGTTATAGATGGTTAATGAGTTATATCACCATACGCGTATTTTTAAATACAAGAGGGGAGAAAACTCTAATTTAATGTTAGCGCACCCTTTAAACCAAAATGTATGTGTTACGACATGTCGCAACTAACAATTTAGTAATAATATATTGTCGATATCTTATACGGTTTTGAAAAGAAGTGAAAATAAGCCAAAATCAAAATTTAGAATATGACCTTGACCTTTGACCTTGACAAAATTTTTTTTTTTTCGACCAAGGACCTCAAATCAAAAGACCCTAGGTCTCTATCACTTATGGTTTACCAGTTAGAAATGCATATTACTTATATCAAATGTATAAGGGAAATAACTCTCATATGGAGTTTCCGGAAAGCTTCGGTCCAAATAAATATCCTGATCCTGAAGATGTAACGAGCAATTTGGTAAAATAAATTTGTCGTAATCTTTACGGTTGCGAAGGAGTAGTGGTCACAAGAAAAACAGTGTTTGGGAGATAACTCTTACAACGTAAAGTGTTCGGTTTAGCAGTTGTCAATTTTTAAAGCGTATAAACTATACAATATCATATTCCAAATATCTAAGCGACATCTTATGAAACAACAATACTACGCAAGAAAAAAATTAGGCGGAAGAAAAAAAAAATAATAATTAAAACCAATTGTTCAGAGAACAATTGAAGGTCTTTCCACCCATAAAGATCTATTTTGATATGAAAATATTAAAATTTGGTTTAAAATGTCATTTCCAGTGTCAAATGATAGCTTATTGTACGCTGATTCCAAAAATATATGGTTTCTATACATTTTTTTTTAAATAAGGGAGATAATTTGTCACTTCCGGTTTGAAAAAAAGTTACTTCCGGTATAATTTGAATGTTTACTTGACACTGATTCCAAAAATATATGGTTCTATATACTTTTTATATTAAGTACAAAAAATAGCTACTTCCGGTTTACACAAGGTCACTTCCAGTTGGATTTTCCAAGGTCAAATGGCTTGCAACCTAATGCAAAAAGTCCCATGGCTTTATCATGTATACATATGAAGTAAAAGCAAAGGTCAAAATCTAGAACGTCAAATTTACCTATGACCTTGAGCTCAATTTCAAGGTCATAAACCAAGGACCTCAAATCAAAAGACCCTAGGTCTTAGTTATAGATGGTTAATGAGTTATATCACCATACGTTATTTTAAATACAAGAGGGAGAAAACTCTAATTTAATGTTAGCGCACCCTTTAAACCAAAATGTATGTGTTACGACATGTCGCAACTAACAATTTAGTAATAATATGTTGTCGATATCTTATACGGTTTTTGAAAAGAAGTGAAAATAAGCCAAAATCAAAATTTAGAATATGACCTTGACCTTTGACCTTGACAAAATTTTCTTTTTTCGACCAAGGACCTCAAATCAAAAGACCCTAGGTCTCTATCACTTATGGTTTACCAGTTAGAAATGCATATTACTTATATCAAATGCATAAGGGGAAATAACTCTCATATGGAGTCTCCGGAAAGCTTCGGTCCAAATAAATATCCTGATCCTGAAGATGTAACGAGCAATTTGGTAAAATAAATTTGTTGTAATCTTTTACGGTTGCGAAGGAGTAGTGGTCACAAGAAAAACAGTGTTTAGGAGATAACTCTTACAACGTAAAGTGTTCGGTTTAGCAGTTGTCAATTTTTAAAGCGTATAAACTATACAATATCATATTCCAAATATCTAAGCGACATCTTATGAAACAACAATACTACGCAAGAAAAAAATTAGGCGGAAGAAAAAAAAAAATAATAATAATTAAAACCAATTGTTCAGAGAACAATTGAAGGTCTTTCCACCCATAAAGATCTATTTTGATATACAAATATTTAAATTCGGTTTAAAATCTCATTTCCAGTGTCAAATGATAACTTATTGTATGCTGATTCCAAAAATATATGGTTTCTATACATTTTTTTTAAATAAGGAGATAATTTGTTACTTCCGGTATAATCTGAATGTTAACTTGACATTGATTCCAAAATATATGGTTCTCTATACTTTTATATTAAATAAGTACAAAAAATAGCTACTTCCGGTTTACACAAGGTCACTTCCGGTTGGATTTTTCAAGGTCAAATGGCTTGCAACCTAATGCAAAAAGTCCCATGGCTTTATCATGTATACATATGAGGTAAAAGCAAAGGTCAAAATCTAGAACGTCAAATTTACCTATGACCTTGAGCTCAATTTCAAGGTCATAAACCAAGGACCTCAAATCAAAAGACCCTAGGTCTTAGTTATAGATGGTTAATGAGTTATATCAACATACGCGTATTTTTAAATACAAGAGGGGAGAAAACTCTAATTTAATGTTAGCGCACCCTTTAAACCAAAATGTATGTGTTACGACATGTCGCAACTAACAATTTAGTAATAATATATTGTCGATATCTTTACGGTTTTGAAAAGAAGTGAAAATAAGCCAAAATCAAAATTTAGAATATGACCTTGACCTTTGACCTTGACAAAATTTTCTTTTTTTTCGACCAAGGACCTCAAATCAAAAGACCCTAGGTCTCTATCACTTATGGTTTACCAGTTAGAAATGCATATTACTTATATCAAATGCATAAGGGGAAATAACTCTCATATGGAGTCTCCGGAAAGCTTCGGTCCAAATAAATATCCTGATCCTGAAGATGTAACGAGCAATTTGGTAAAATAAATTTGTCGTAATCTTTACGGTTGAAGGAGTAGTGGTCACAAGAAAAACAGTGTTTGGGGAGATAACTCTTACAACGTAAAGTGTTCGGTTTAGCAGTTGTCAATTTTTAAAGCGTATAAACTATACAATATCATATTCCAAATATCTAAGCGACATCTTATGAAACAACAATACTACGCAAGAAAAAAATTAGGCGGAAGAAAAAAAAATAATTAAAAACCAATTGTTCAGAGAACAATTGAAGGTCTCTCCACCCATAAAGATCTATTTTGATATACAAATATTTAAATTCGGTTTAAAATGTCATTTCCAGTGTCAAATGATAGCTTATTGTACGCTGATTCCAAAAATATATGGTTTCTATACATTTTTTTTTTTAATAAGGGAGATAATTTGTTACTTCCGGTATAATTTGAATGTTTACTTGACATTGATTCCAAAAATATATGGTTCTATATACTTTTATATTAAATAAGTACAAAAAATAGCTACTTCCGGTTTACACAAGGTCACTTCCGGTTGGATTTTTCAAGGTCAAATGGCTTGCAACCTAATGCAAAAAGTCCCATGGCTTTATCATGTATACATATGAGGTAAAAGCAAAGGTCAAAATCTAGAACGTCAAATTTACCTATGACCTTGAGCTCAATTTCAAGGTCATAAACCAAGGACCTCAAATCAAAAGACCCTAGGTCTTAGTTATAGATAGTTAATGAGTTATATCACCATACGCGTATTTTTAAATACAAGAGGGGAGAAAACTCTAATTTAATGTTAGCGCACCCTTTAAACCAAAATGTATGTGTTACGACATGTCGCAACTAACAATTTAGTAATAATATATTGTCGATATCTTATACGGTTTTTGAAAAGAAGTGAAAATAAGCCAAAATCAAAATTTAGAATATGACCTTGACCTTTGACCTTGACAAAATTTTCTTTTTTTTCGACCAAGGACCTCAAATCAAAAGACCCTAGGTCTCTATCACTTATGGTTTACCAGTTAGAAATGCATATTACTTATATCAAATGCATAAGGGGAAATAACTCTCATATGGAGTCTCCGGAAAGCTTCGGTCCAAATAAATATCCTGATCCTGAAGATGTAACGAGCAATTTGGTAAAATAAATTTGTCGTAATCTTTTACGGTTGCGAAGGAGTAGTGGTCACAAGAAAAACAGTGTTTGGGGAGATAACTCTTACAACGTAAAGTGTTCGGTTTAGCAGTTGTCAATTTTTAAAGCGTATAAACTATACAATATCATATTCCAAATATCTAAGCGACATCTTATGAAACAACAATACTACGCAAGAAAAAAATTAGGCGGAAGAAAAAAAAAAATAATAATAATAATAATCAGAACAAAATCAATAGGTCTTTCCACGGAAAGGTGGAAAGACCTAATAATAATAATAATCAGAACAAAATCAATAGGTCTTTCCACGGAAAGGTGGAAAGACCTAATAATCAGAACAAAATCAATAGGTCTTTCCACGGAAAGGTGGAAAGACCTAATAATAATCAGAACAAAATCAATAGGTCTTTCCACGGAAAGGTGGAAAGACCTAATAATAATCAGAACAAAATCAATAGGTCTTTCCACGGAAAAGTGGAAAGACCTAATAATCAGAAAAGCAATAGGTCTTTCCACGGAAAAGTGGAAAGACCTAATAATCAGAACAAAATCAATAGGTCTTTCCACGGAAAAGTGGAAAGACCTAATAATAATAATAATAATCAGAACAAAATCAATAGGTCTTTCCATGGAAAAGTGGAAAGACCTAATTATACATGTATTTCAATGTGTATAGGGCTCTAGCACGCCAACTCTGAGATTTTGAGTTTACAAAACTCCTCTTGGCAGGATCATTATACTTTGATCTTAGGATTGCAAGTTTTTCTGCTTAAGGTAACTGGTTTTTCTTGGTACTCCGGCTACCGACAAAATATGGCAACCTTGATAAAGCCAAGTGTTGAATCTGGTGTTCAACACGATAAATCAATCAGCTAATCAATGTGCATGCACACAATCATTGTACATATTTTATATGAATTAACGTACATAGATATAAGAAGATGTGGTATGAGTGCCAATGAGACAACTCTCCATCCAAGTCAAAATTTATAAAAGTAAACCATTATAGGTCAAATAGCTGTTAACAAAACGTTTGATTTTTTTTTTCGAAATTCTAAGGATTTTCTATCCCAGAAAAAGATTACCTTAGCTTTATTTGGCAAAATCTCTCAGAATTTTGGGTCCTCAATGCTCTTCAACTTCATAGTTTATTTGGCCTTTATAACTTTTTTGATTCGAGCGTCATTGACGAGTTTTTTGTAGACGAAACGTGCGTCTGGCGTACAAAATTTTAATCCTTGTTTTCTATGATAAGTTTATCTATAAGTGTGGTGCTATGATTTTAGGAATACAGTGCTATTTCAAATCCGATGGTGCTACATGTATAAGAAAATACTGCAAGCTTACATACATGTAATTACACACTCTAGCAAGACTGGATATATAATCAATAAATAATTGACCTTGGATCAAAAGCATGGCGTATTAATTGCGCATTTACTTTTTAGCTAAATGTTAATAATGAAAACAAATGACTATAACATATCATTATCTTCATATTTATATTAAAGACAACACTTAAGGATCTGATAAAAATAACTACAAGGTTAAGATGTTAACTCTGCCTAGTCTGATTTATTGTTTTAGTTGACGTCAAATATTTCATCTAATAATCTGTTTATTATATCAAGCTACTATTGCAATAGCAAAATGGAACTTTACCTGACTATTGAAGTAATATAAATGCAAAACTTTCAAACTTCACAATTCTGAACATTTCATGAACTGTTACATTTTGACAAAAAAAGCAGTCTGAATTGAACCGTAAAATGTAAGAATTGAATCATAAAATGTAAATTTAAAATTGCCTTACATAGAGATATGCCGAATTCTTATCGTTATCTTTCCGACAATGAATTTTGTTCAAAGCAACATTTCACCAATGATGTAGAGGTGTCATATTTAAGTTATAGGGATACAATTCAAAAACTGATTTCTTAATAATTTCCTTAATTCCGATCCTATTTGAGGAAAAAATTCCTCTGTATTAAACATGTTAAAAACAAAGGAATTTCCTGGAAGAAAATTATATTTAGTTAAACATGTTTAATCCCGCCACATTTTTATGTACCTATCCCAAGTCAGGAGTCTGGAAGTCAGTGATTGATATTTGCTGTTGCCTGTCATAATTTCGCTAATTAGTTTGTCATTATTTCAGGCTGTTGGTTTTCTGGATTGAAATGTTTCACATTTAGTTATGTTTGGGCCTTTGTATAGTATACTATACAGTAAGGGTTTTGTTCATTGTTGAAGGCCGTACTTGTATTGTAACGCCTGTATTTGTACTGTACGGTCACTTATAGTTCCTTGCTGCCATGTCATTAGGACTCAGCTGAATAGTCCCATTTCAATTAGTAATAATACCACATCTCCTAATTTCTATATTTATTTTAGTACTTTGTATATATATCTTGCATCTAAAAGTAACTTTTTCTTTCTGACATATGATTTTTTTGTGATTCCTAACTTTGAAGAAAAAAATATTCTGATCAGGGAGAAGGGCAAAAAAAAAACTGCTTGAGAGTATTAACATTAAATTTAATGTTATTTTCTGAAAAAAGATTTCAAAAGATTTCAACTTTGCGTAACAACAAACAAATAATTTGATGCATGCATGGTTGCAAATAAATTTTCAGAATCACAACTCCTCCCAAAGTAAAATGGTCACTTATTTTGTTGTATTGTATATAGGTATCATGCTGCATGTCCAGTGGCAAATAGTTCATGCTTGTTCAGGTTGAGAACAAACTAACATTAAAAACAGTAAGTAGATTCTGCAAGGTAGGCCGACCAGGATGAAGGAGGGAATTTGGACTGCCACTAGAAATTATGGAATGTTGGGTAGGGGCATAACTTAAGCCGGGTAACTGCCAACCTAGAGAATTGCAAAGAGTTGTTGCAAGGTTTCTTTAACAGAATGCAAAAATGTGACACTCTCTCTGCACGAAGTATATGATTTAACATCCCATTCTGACGCAACGTTCATGATAAATGATTAAAAAAAAACTAAATATTATATGCTGTTACTAATAAAGATGAATTAATTTTTAAAAAGGGCAAATGAACCCAGGGCTAATACTCTGTGGGCACAGGGTTGTAGGGCAATAAAGTTATGTTTAGCGAAGGCACTCTCTCTGCACGAAGCAACATATTTAACATCCCCATACTGACCGCACGTTCATGAAATATGAATTAAAAAACATATACAATATGCTGTTACTAATAAAATAATTATGTTATTCTAAAAGGAAACCAAATGAACCCAGGGCTAACAGACTCTGAGGACACACGGTTGTAGGGCAAAACAGTTATGTTTGGCGAACAAACCCCATTTCATGGTTATATGTTATATGTTATATGAGTAATATGAGTAATATTTCTACTTTATGGAAAAATGTAACATTAAAACTACAGGGAAATAAGATTATTTTCGAGGAAAAGAAACATTTTACAAAATTTGTTTTGATTGTTAATGGAAGGCGGGTATTGGATAAACTTGTATGATTGGTAAGTTGATGGCAGATCTGTGTGGTTAGGCTATATGCTGAGGGGGATTACTTGAAAGGGTAATCAATTGTGGAAACAACTGCACAAACATTTTTATTGTGAACTTAGATTTGATCTAATTTAAGTATGGAGCAAAATTTGCTATGAAGTGTCCAACAAAGATTTGCTATGAAGTGTCCAACAAGGATTTGTTAAGTATAGTTCTTACTATAGCATAAAATCAGTGGCGGATCCAGAGGGGGTTCGGGGTTGGAACCCCTTTTTCTTGACGATCAATGCATTTGAATGGAGACATATAGTTGGAACCCCCTTTATCCTGGGTTGGGACCCCCTTTAAAATGGCTGGATCCGCCCTAAAAATTCCTGATTAGATTGAGCGCTCACAAACATGTTTTTTTTTGGCAATGATCAGTAAATCGAATTTAGAAGATTCAAGAAACAAAAACTGAGGACCGGGTGTCAGAGACTCAGGATACATAATTTACTTTGTGTCTGTCCAAAGTCAGGAGCCTGTAATATCCAGCTATTCGCCTATAGGTCGACGGTTACATACTAACTTAATATGCTTGCAGGGAGCTAATTGTTGACACATTAAATTTTATGATTTTCCGGGTTTGGAATCCCTTTTTTCGATTTTTTATTTTAATTTGGTGAACGTTTCATGGTGATTCGGGGGTTCCGGGGGTCGAAGCCCACCCACCCTCTTTCAAAATTGCTTGATCCGAGCATGTGACCTATTTCTGTTCAGAACATGCATTCAATGCGTACCGAGAGTAAAATCATGACGCATCATTGGGCTTTTAATTTTACAATAATGTATTTAACGATAAGGTTTCCGAGTTCTTAAATGGAAATTATACAACAAGAGTGCACACACTGAAATGTCTCGCCTGTTTTACTGACCATTGATTTTATGTTAAAAGTCTTAAAGATAAAGGTTTTACTACAAGTATCACATAAACTTAACATTTAAGATCCATGACGATTAGGTCAAGGTCAGATAAATCCTGTCAGACAGACATGTAACAACTTACAATTATTCCATACACCAAATATAGTTGACCTACTGCTTATGGTATTTGAAAAACAGACCAAAACACAAAAACTTAACATTGAACAATGAACCATGAACATGAGGTCAAGGTCAGATGATACCTGCCAGATAGACATGTGCACCTTACAATCATTCCATACACCAAATATAGTTAACCTATTGCTTATAGTAACTTAAAAAACAGACCAAAACACAAAAACTTAACATTGACCAATGAACCATGATAATGAGGTCAAGGTCAGAAGAAACCTGCCAGACTGACATGTTCCCTTATAGTCATTCCATACACAACATGATATAGTTGACCTACTGCTTATAGTATCTGTGAAACGGACCTTATCTTGTAACTTTAACCTTGATTACTGATCCATATAATGAGGTCAAGGTCAGATAAACTCTGTCTGACTGACATGTAGACGTTGCAAGGAACCCATACTAGTATACCTAATATAGTTATCCTATTACTCATGATAATTGAGAAATTTACATGACAAAAAAAACCGATTTTTTTTCCAAGCAGTCGCTGAACCATGGAAATGATGTCAAGTACAATGGACATATGACAGACGGAAACTTCGTAACATAAGGTATCTGCATACAAGGTATGAAACATCCAGGTCTTGTACCTTCTGCAATTTAAAGCTTAGTGATGTTAGGAATCGAAACGGTATTTGAAAGGCCATATAATTTACCTCAATTTAGGATAGACTCTTGAATTTTAATTTTAAAGAGTCGAAATAGGATGAACGGATCATATAAACCCGAAGGCAAATATAATACAAGCCCAAACGAAAAAAAATAAACAAGTCTAAATTGAAAACAACATTCAAACCTATGATTGCGTTGGATAAAAACCGCAATTTTATACGTGTGCATGCAAAACAAATTTTTGGTAGAGGGTCTAAATACAGCACAAACAACATTTTCCAAAAGACCAAAAAAGTGAAAAAGTATATTTAAAAAAAACGCATTTTACTAGTTTGTCGAACAACGGATGTTCTTAAGCCCTGCTGACTGTCATTGGCAATAGCCAAATAAACGGATCATTAGATGTAATAAAATGGATCTTAACTGTAAATTCAATACCAAACAGAAAACAATAAACTTGCGGAAAAGATGGTATACCGCAAACAAAAGGTGCAAAATTAGTACAACATATCCGGATTTCGACAATTAATGTCTCTTCAGTGATGTTAGGAATCGAAACGGTATTTGACAGGCCATATAATTTATCTCAATTAAGGATAGACTCTTGAATTTTGAAGAGTCGAAATAGGATGAACGGATTATATAAACCCGAAGGCAAATATAATACAATCCCAAACGAAAAATATAAACAAGTCTAAATTGAAAACAACGTTCAAACCTATGATTGCGTTGGATAAGAACCGCATTTTATACGTGTGCATGCAAAACAAATTTCTTGGTAGAGGGTCTAAATACAGCACAAACAACATTTTCCAAAAGACCACAAGGATGAACGGATCATATAAACCCGAAGGCAAATATAATACAAGCCCAAATGAAAAATATAAACAAGTCTATATATATATAAATGTCTAAGAATATAACTTAAACACGCTAATTGATACATTATAAAGTTCTATTAGTTGTATATGCAGTGTCTTGTGGACTATTGTTGATCATTGTTTTTTCTTCTTTTTTTTCTTCTGTGTGTTGTCCGTCTGTCTTTTTCAGAAGCATGTTTGTAACAACTATGTGTTATATAGCCCAATTGCAAATTTGTATCAAAGTCATGTAATACCGCGTTTATTTAAGTTATAAATGGAGACTTTTTCGCAATTTTGTCGAGGAAATTCAGGAGGTGGAGAAGGTAAAACGACTGTATTAAAATCAAACATATAATCGGTGCAATTTGGGGGGAAAGTTTACTGTTTTCCGATGATTTTGTCGTGTATAGAAAACATAAAACAGTAAATTTCCCCCTAAATTGTACCGATTGTAAGCTTGGTTTTATTTCTTTAAGTTGCTCTTACTTGACCGAGTACCAGGATGTCCAACTACAGAGAACAATCGTTACTACTCGGCCATTCTCGCTACGCTTACAATAACTATTGTAGGCGTAACAGGAATGGCCGAGTAGTTACGATTGCTACAGAGAAGGTAACCTGTCGAAAAATATAAACCCCGGAATCAAAAGTCGGTAATATGAAAAAGTCTATTATTGAAATCGCCCTTACTCACTTTAAGAAATTAAGCTTCATGTTTGAATTTTCAGTTAAGAACCAATTGACTGACTAGATTATAGATAAATGTTTAAGATTTAAGCCGAATGTCTTTTTTCCTTTATTCGAATATAGTAATGATCTCATTCCAGTGGCTGCTTCTTAATGAGTGTGCAAGTCCCAAGATGGTTCGTCATACGCGTGACGCTTCAGAATTCAACGAAATCGTTATAATCCATATTAAAAAATATATAATAAGAATATAAATATAAAAAATTCAATACTTTTACTTAAATTTATTACAATATAGAGATGAATCGTGAAAATCCGATCCATTTAGAGGAATCTAATAAAACGTGATATTTCATTTGGTTTTGATGGTAATGCAAGTGGAGCAAGAAAAAATATTATTACAATAATTTCCTTCCGCCCTGAGTTCACCTCTGGTTTTCGAGGTTTTCTTGCTGGTCAATGAGAAGTGTTTTATGGTGCATGATTTATATCTTTTTCAATTTATGTTTTTTTTTTAAATATTTCCTTGGTATTTTCTTCCTTTTGAAAAATAAAACAAGTATAACAAAATCATATCTGACTTTTTTAAAACACACATATGGATAAAGGTTTTACTTATATTATTGTTATCAAATCATTGCGTCCGACAAAACACTTTTCATTCAATTCTTTGTTAGAAGAAATTAAGGAAAATGATAAGAATTGAAAACGGTAGATTATGAAATGAAATGTAAAGAGTGCTTATTGCTTTATTACCTTCTGAAGGAATGTTCTTTAATATCACATGTGTTCCTGTATTGTTTTGTCTGATTGGGCAGCATTCTGAATAAACCTCACATTCACTCAAAAAATTACTGTACATCGCACTACAACGCTCCGCCTTTCTGGTACAGACACTTGCACATTCAAATGCAGAAGAAACTTCTGTTCCCAAGGATGTTGTTTCCGAAACGATCCAGGTATTCTTCTCCACGTCATAATAAACTAATGTTTTAGTTCTTTGACCAGAGGAACCACAATGAACGACCATGACAAGTAATGAAAATGCCCATAAAACTATCCAAGTAATAAAACGTTTGAAGGGCACATCGAGAGGACGTTTTATCAATCCCATTGTCATCATTATTTTTTTTTTTTTGTTGCGTCTTCTCAGTCAAATGTCAGTTTGATCTAAATTCCTCGCAAATCAATTTGAGGCAATGTGAATTGCTAACATATCTCTTTAATATATGAGTGTAACAAAATCCTATGAAAATAGGATGAAATCAATAACAAATTGAAAGATAACACCGATGTTTGTAAAAGTACGTATCTCTCTGTAAGTCTTCCTTTTCTTTCTTACAAATATGTATATAATATACATGTATAGGTTGATAAATCCGACAGAAAGTAGTCCAGTATCAGGTATACAAATATTGATAGTCCATCTAAACCACATAATCTAGGCGTTATTCATTTTACACAATCCAGTCTAAAGTGTCCGATAGAGGATGCAGAATTACTCGATTTAAAGCACTATCTAACTCGCATATTTGTCATGAACACACGTTATATTTAGCTTTTATTTTCTCAACAAGTCAAATTGGCTACCATTATTCATTTATTGGCATGGGTAGCGCACGTCTTTTAAGCATGAAGGTAGTCAGTGTGTGAGGTCAAACTTGTGCTTTTCTTTGTTTTGTGTCCACCTGCTTATAGATTTCCTTTATTTCGTATTCAAGTAAAATATGTTCTTGATTTGACCTGTTCTTCTCGTAACGTTTTTAATGTATCTGTCTTTTACTATTCGAGTTTTAGCTAAAGCATGATAAATTGTTCAATTTCTGAACCCGTAAATGTGTGAGGCATAACAATTTAAGATTTCTATGCAGATATTTGAAATTTAATCATATGTATATGTACCAAATTTGTTCACAATAAAAACACTGTGTACTGGTGTGTAGTATGCTTAATACAATTACTGAACAGAGTGAGTGTGATGTTTAAAATTGCACCAAACTGTATCAGATGTTTAGTTGATGGCTATGTTTTTTGTGTGTGCGTGATTGTGGACAAGTTAGGTCTAGTTGCGATCATAATCAAAAAGCAATTACACCAAAAGTTACAGGTTTGTGCTTTTGCTCCTTGTTAACGGCATAAATGTGTCTTTGAAATGAAGAAGAGCTATTGGAAGCGCTGATCCTTTATTCTTTGTGTGTCAAGTTCTTTAAGAGATTTTGTGTCATTCATTTATAAACCGTATTCTCTCTTTTTCTGCGACACAAAACTTTCCTTAGTATAATCTTTTTTGATATATATAAGCATTATAAGATAACAAAGTAAGAGACCAATAAAAAAGTCTTATGCATAAAACGATATGTGGGGAATGCGTCAATGGCATTACAATCCAACGTCACAAAAATTCCAAAGCCGTCTAGAGGTATTTCAAAAAACAGCAGACAACTCTTTAAACGAAAGGGGAAAAACCCTGAAAATTAAACAATTGAACAATTTATAAGATAGGATATACGAATGATTCATTGAAACATATTTGAACATACAGGTCCATACAATTAGTTGTAATCTATTTAGGCTTTACTGTTGGTTCTGTTTTGTTTTATCATCTTGTCAACGTTTCAATTGGGTTTTGGATTTTCAAATATTTTGGCCTAGAGCATCACTGAAGAAACATTGATTGTCGAAATGCGCATCTGTTGCAGAAAACATTTGTACCGTTAATGTTATAAGATCAAGTATAGTAATATGTATATGAAATTTCTATCATAATTTGCCGTTCTCCGGCATGTAGCACACTGGTACTTCTGGAAAACCTCATAAATTATTCATTATAAGACATACATTTTCAGAGAATTGATTTACAGTTTGAATCTGTACCAAACTCAGAAGTATTCTTTTGCATAAAATTGAGAATGGAAATGGGGAATATGTCAAAGAGACAACAACCCGAACAAAGAGTAGACAAGAGCCGAAGGCCACCAATGGGTCTTCAACGCAGCGAGAAAATCCCGCACGTTTTGTTAGCCAACAAAAGTATCATTAGAACTGAATAATGATTCCTGCTTTGTACAGTGCGGAACATTTTTATTTCAAGATCAAGTTTTCTTAGAAGATTAAAGAAGTTAGTCTATGTTTTTTTTTGCGATTCAAATGTAAGAATAAGTTATATTTCAAAATGTCAAAGAATAGTCTGTTATTGACTGACTCGGAAAACAGATTTTTATGTATCATAATCATTTAATATGGTATATTAAACCATTTCTTAAAGGTTCATACTAATATATATACGAATAAATGACAAGTAAATAACAAATAAATAAATAGATAATAAATAAATTAATTAATAACAAATAAATAAATAAATAAATAACAAATAAATAGAAAGAATTGCAAACTTTTAACTTAACTGTAAACCTATTGACAAATTGACACAATGCGTATATCTTTCAACAGATCATTGAGTCAACCAAACGAATCTTAGAAGTGAAACCGCTCCATGTTGAGGCCTGTGTGTTGAATCTGATACAGGATAAAATATGAAACGGTAGTCACAAGCTGGATGTTTGATGTTTAACAAATAATTATTTAAATCCGTCTCTGAGTTTCATAAGGACATAAATTATCCGATCTCCCAGCGGATTTAAAAGCAGAAAATTGTGTGCAGAGCCAGCAAACGCAATTTGAATGTTGTTGGTTCTGTAAACTATGAAACTAAAGGCAGAAACGATCTCGGCATATTTCCCGAGAGTGTTCTTGCTCTTCTCTTCATTTCATCAGTTGATCCGGCGTTCACTAACCCTGCTGTCTGCACTATTGAATGTTTTCTAACTATGCGAAAGATTTTTATTTTCTTATTTTCATATGAGTCGGAGTTCCTTCAGACACTTATAAAAAACAAGAAGATCAACGAAGCTAGATCATTTAATTTCACATACAGGTATGTTCTTTCGATTAACAATCCAAATTTTTCTGATTGAGTCCCATTAATATATCCTCCGGAACTAGAGATTAAAGAAACCACAGATTCAGCTTCTTCCACCTCA
The DNA here is from genome assembly GCA_017311375.1 of Mytilus coruscus. Lineage (NCBI taxonomy): Eukaryota > Metazoa > Mollusca > Bivalvia > Mytilida > Mytilidae > Mytilus > Mytilus coruscus. The sequence continues at coordinate 79,031,200 of CM029603.1, read as the reverse complement.
TTTTTAGACATTTACCTCGAATTTGACTACAGCGGTCATATCAGTACTAGAGTCTATGACAAACGAGACAATTTCAATTTTGAAATTATAAATTAACCTCACCTTAGCAGCAATATTCCAACTTCACCCGCGTATGCAGTATACATTTCTCAACTACGATATTCAAAAAGCTTGCAGCTGCTACTCAGACTTCGTTAAACGTCATCGGTGTTTCAACAAAAAATTAATGAACCTGGGTTTTGTCAAAGAACGCCTCGTCCTTTTTCTCAAAAAATTCATCGGAAAGTACCAAGACCTCTTAGATAAATATTCGGTGTCTACTTCACAAATAATACAGGATGGTCTTGAGTTATAGATTCTAGTTGCTGACATTATGTATAATTTTATTTACTTTACAGTTTTCTTTTTATTCGTCTTTCTATTAATATTTTGCTTTTGGTCGTATGACTCTAGACGTGGCTCGGTATTTATGCATCCAGCTTTAGGTTTTTGACTTTCGGCGTTCCTGATGCGGGTGGGCCCAGAGGTGCGATTTGAACGCATGAGGTTTTATCATGTTGTTTTCATTTTGTATACTCTTGTATATATATACTTTATCGGGAAAGTGCATACGTGATTATGTTTTACTATACTGTATGTACTATCAACTACAAAAACTGTTTTTTGTTGGCGTCTTTGTCAGATTTATTTGTATGTTTGTTTGAATTGTTTAACTAAATTGTGTTGTATTGTCTGTGATACATGTTTACACAGTTTTAGCTGCTGGATCCCAATTATTATCACGTTAACCTATTATGTCTGTTTAGGTTGCTCACCCAATTTTGTCGATATAACGGAACTATAAACTACTGTCATACAAGTGGGAGGTTTAGCTAGCTATAAAACCAGGTTTAACCGACCATTTCTTCGGAAAATGCCTATACCAAGTCAGGAATATTACACTTGTTTTCCATTCGTTCCGTTGATTGATATAGTCGAGTGTTTGATTTTGTCAGATTTTATGGACTTCCCCCTTTTAGAATTTACCTTAAAGTTCGGTATTTTTGCTAATACTTTTTTACAATGTTAGCTCCGACTATCGCGGTATACAAAAGGAAAATCAACAAGTAAATAGCTGAGAACCAATGATGAAGGAGTTCTGCACGGTTTATGTCCATGAGTTATAGGGTGACACGCCATTTCTACTTGAATCAAAACTTTTGACAAAGCCGATGACTACTCCCTTGGGTGATAAAATTGCTTAAAAAAGCCAGTATTCCTGTTGAATGTTGCATTCAGACGTTTCAAACAGATCACAAATATTAGTATAACGAGGAAATAAAAGTTCCAGCAAGGATGTGGATCAGTGCTGCGCAAGAGTATACAACGGTGTCTTTTCCGTTATCATTGTGTTTTATTGAAAAAAAAGATAGAATTTCTAAAACAAATGTTATATAACTGATACTTAAACATAATGCGAGTCTCTTGAACTTTGACATCTCTAATTTCTTTGAAATAACTAAAATGACTACAAATACGATATTGTGTGACCCCAGTGTTGATTGGATTCATAGTTTTGTGACTACCACGAACAAATATGGATTTTTACATTTTTTGAATATATATCCTGCAGTATGTTAATCTATTGCGATAAATCTATGACTGAATTTTCCACAATTATTCATTTTGCCTTCATTAAGGAATTTATATTCGAGAACATGGAGAACTTTACGTACAATTTCTTTACCCCAATAGGTTAATCCAAGAAGCTTTACTGGTCAGTAATAGACTATGCAACATGAATTCCATAGGCATAGCTCACAACACCTGTTTACCACCTTTTGGGTTATAGATTATACTATCTGTCGCAGCTCTGCGAGAACGAAATGATCAAATTTATTGAAAAACATATTAATCTATATCATTTTCAAATCAGTTGCAAAAGCAAACGAACCATTTTTCATACTAAATCGCGAAGAATGAAAAACAAAAGACTATGTCGAAGTTGTAGAATCCTAAATAAAAGAGACTGTAAGTGTATAAAAGAAGTCATAATCATGATTTAAGCAATGTTATAATTCAAAAACATGATAAGCTATGAAAAAAGAGATTTTACAGGAAAGGAATTCACAATATAAACTAATTTGGTTAGCCTAGAAGCGCACAGGCGTAAAAATTGTCTTGCATTCATTGAAGCAACTATTTACAGATGATCAATAAATAAATTGTTCATTTATCAAAAGGTTTTCAGTTGATACCATTAACGCTTTTGATTATGTTCATAAGAGTAGTGGAAATGAAATGAAACATTTTTTTCGTTGATATATATAAACTTACCGCATATACAATAGTCAACAATGCACCAACTGATTTAAATCAAATTTTCGATGAAAAAAACATCTTTCAATTACAACACCCGTTTTAAATATAGCAGCATACCATATGAGTGTATTCGATTTTATATGATTGTTCTTTACTTTATGTCCAGTGGCAAATAGAAAAGAAATAAGAAGGAAGAAATGCAAAACTTTAATTTATAATAATTGATAAATGGACAGAATGCGTATAATCTTCTAACAAATTATTGAGTCAATCAAAGGAATCATAGAAGTGCAATTGCTCCATCTTCACACCTTTCTCTTGAATTTGAAGGCTGGATGGAGTTTTTGATCTTTGATAAACAATAATTTAAATTTGTCTCTGAATTCCTTTACACAAAAGACATAAATTATCGGATCGACTAATGGATTTAATAGTAATAAAATATTACTTAGGGTCCTCCAAAAGAATCTAGGCGTTTTTCCTGTAAACATTGAAACAACAGCCAGCGTTGATCTCGGCATAGTTCCCACGAGTTATACTACAATAATAATTCCTAGTGTTATTGCACTTTTTTTCATTGCATCATCTGATCCGGCGTTCCTAACCCTAGAGTCTGATTCATTGATTGCTTTCTGACTATGCGAAAAAATATCACTATATAAACTCCGACGATTGAAAGCCACACAAGTAAAATAGGTAAATCTGCAACAAGGACAAAGCTAGGAACTAAGATTGACGGAGCTCTGCACGGTTTATGTCCTCGAGTAATATCATTTACAAGGTGCAAAGCAATTACTACTTGTATTAGAACAAAGCCGACACATACTCCTTTAAGTGACGCAATTACATGAAAATAGCTGTTATTAGTGGTGAATGTTGCATTCAGACGTTCAAAACAGATAAGAAAGCACTGGTAAAATGTGAAAATAAACGTTCCAGCCATGACGTGTTTCAGTGCGGCACAAGAATATGCAACGATGTCTTTTCCGTTATCATTGTCTGCTATTGTTATAAAAGATTGTATTTCTAACACAAATGTTATATCACTGATACTTAAACATAATACAAGTGTCTTGAACTTTGACATCTTTAATTTCTTTGAACTTATTAAAACGATAACTGATACACTATTTAAAATGAGACAAATAACACAATTTAAAACGGTTCCAATATTAATTGCGTTCATAGTTTGTCCTTTTAACTTCCACAAACATTTCTTTTAATTATTTATATTCTGAAGTAAGTAAGTACTATAATAAATATATGATATGTTAAGGTTTTATGAATATTTGATTCAGTACACGACTTTAACTAACATTCAATGCATCGTATTCATCAACATATACTTTTTGTTATGTCTTCAGTTGTCATCCGCTATGTGTAGATGGGGTTTAATGAATAGTGATTAATTTTGAAAATTGATAGCAAGATAGTAATAACAAGTCTACACAATTTATAATTTGCTTTTTTAGAAATGGCATAGAAACAACGACTAAAAAAGGGGCGAAAATGTAGTTGATATTAGGATTGGATATTTAAGTTATATAAAGGCAGGAGACAGTACTTAAAATATAACCACATACACTTAACACATTCTTAGTCTACACATTGATCGTAAATCTGATGCGAAAATCTTTGTTGTAAGGATAAAAGGAGCGATTGCACCTGCTTTTCAATAGCTGCTGTCTTATTCTAGACATTGTATATGCTGTTTTTGCGGAAAAGCAATTTTTTTCTTTTTTGTGTTTGGTAATGAGTTTAGTAATCAAGGTGCATAAGCACTAGTAACAAGAATTTAGATTGATCGGCCAAAAAGGTATTTACCCTATTTAAAAAGATTAATGAATATTTAAATAAGATTAACAAAAATTAAAACCGTTTTTCGATTTATTTTAATCCCTTTCAAATCATTTCAATACCAGTCAAATAGATTCCCTTGCGGTCATTTAAATTATTTTAAGATATGATTAGGCTACGTCAAACTAATTAGCCACGCCCCCGTTCAACGAAATCAAACGTGTGGTAAGTCCTTTTAAACTTTAAAGTGTCCGCCTTTTTGTAAGGTAAATCACTCAAGCAAAAAGCAACCCCGTTTATCTATAGCCAACCCGTTCCAAACGTTATCGATTTTAGTCAGATGATATAACTCCAACAAATATTCACAATTAAAGGGGCATTAGCTGTCAAATTCATGTTCACTGATTTGACTCAAATTCTTATATTCGACTTATAACATACTAAAAACGCATATCCAATTTATAAAAAAGTCTAAAATAAACAATTTACGATGCATAGATTCGATAGTATATATCAGCATTTCGTGTGTATTTTAGTCTAGACGCCATTTAATTAACCATCGAGGTGACCTCCGAAGACTGCCGACGGTCATATAACCCGATATAAACATAAACATAGATATAAATAGATTGCAAACTCGTGCAATTGGATTTTTCGAGGTCTGTTTGATTTCATATTATATGCTAAAAAAAATATGTTAATAATCGTTTTTACCTGTATAAGAATCAATGTTTCTAGATCGAACCAGTCGACCAATGGTTTACCCTTGTTTCACTTTCAATGTGTCCATTCTTTTCCATTTAATAACTGAACACGCCTAGTTCATGCGTAACCCATCTCTAGCTATAGGGATCAATTAAAGTTCACATGAACGCGGATTCAATGAGGTCGAATTATTCACTTGCAAGTGAATAATTCATTATCGATGTTTCCTTGCTTAATTTGACAAAACTGAACCAAACTGGCTGTTAAAAGCGAATTATTATTTCACTATTTCACTTTCATTAATGATTGAAAAAAAAATCATATCTTATTTTTTTTATATCTCGTAGCTAATGCCCCTTTAAAAGGAATTTATGATAAATACAAAATTATGTAAAGTAACTAACTTATAGTTATCGAAACCGGATTTTTTAATGCAGCAAAATGGTAAATCAGTAAATAATAAAATTTAAAGATAAATAATACAATTTTAATTTGTCTACATGCAGTAGCTCTAGATACGAAAGTGATATGAAAACTAGCGTCATCTAAGTAATTTTGGTCTCTCACAATAATTGCTAAAAATAAAACGAGAACGTGAATTAGATGGTCTTAAAAGCACGTTTTGGGATTTTGAAAGATAGTAAAAATCAAATAGAAATGAACGAATTAAAGCAAATTTGTTAATCAGTTACTCTTTCTGACGGAAAAATTATTTTTTAAATTTCTTTTCTTGTTTAATTTGTCATTTTTTTTTTTTTTTTTTTTTTGTGAGTCACATGTATGTATTTCCGTATATTTATTTGTTCTCTGTCTGTTTTTCTTATTTTGTATTCGTTATTTAATTATCAATAGAGGGACAACTGTAAAAGTAACAAATTTTTTTATTGTTGACATCATTCCAATCGATATATCTCATCTTTTAGGATGAAAAATACATTTACAATTACCGACTAATAAAATCAGTATTTATTTAAAAAAAAAAAAAATGTTTTATTAAATAAAAACACCGATCGTGAAAATGTTGAAATTGTTGAATTTATTCCATAAACAGTTAAAACTTTTTGAAAGTTAATTTACTTTCAAATCTGTTAAATAGGAAAAGAAGATGTGGTATGATTGTCAATGAGACAACTCTCCACCATAGAAGTTAACAACTATAGGTCACCGTTCCGCCTTCAACAATGAGTAAAACCCATACCGTTAAAGTTTTTATATTCGTCACTGGTGCAAAAAGTTGGTTCACATGGGAAAAGGCTGAAGATATTATTCTGAAACTTTAAAAAGTGCAGATTGGTTATACGAATGTGTTTGGGGAATATCGTGCAGGTTGAATGTAAAAGAATCTTTAAAATAAATGCACATAAAATCTGAGCCTATATACGCGAAAAGTTGCAGGACAAATTTTCAGGTTTTTTTTCCAAACAGGTCTGCATACCTCTTTATTTAGTGTCAGTTAAATGTTTAACCAGGAACATATATATTGACGGGACTTGACATTACCTAATTGTAGCCGATTTTATCGTCGGGTCATAGGTAATAAAGATACGATACGGAAACGGACATGCGTTAAAAACGTACTCGCTATTATCCTAATAATTTCTGATAATATCAATAAAATGATATTCAAACTAGTTTTACAGTGATGCCAGTGTATCAAACTTGTATTCTGTCACTTCAAATTTGTTATAATCGCATTCATTTTATCACAAAATGGTACAGAAAGCAAACAGGGTAATAAAAAAATGGCGCCGATTGCCTTCCCAAATTCAAAAACATTATAAAACACTTTACATCAAATAAATCACACTTATATTGGTCATTTTATATGACAAAATGTATCTTCTTTATGATAAAACTTGTATTTATTTACGATTAGAATTATGTGGCTAATTTATTGAGCAGTTGCAATAGTTTTTCAGTCAGACGCCACAAAAATCCACAAATCTTGCGAAGTCTCGTGGAGTCCGAGATTTTATCAATTTTATACTGAAAAGCCTATCAAATTCATTTCCCGTTAGATATACTGTTCCCAGGTTTAACCCATCATCTTTGTCGAACCAATTAACCAAACTAAATTGACTTATGAAGCAAATGTTTGATTAGATTTTTTAGGCGAACTGAACATGTTTGATAATTGCCACTGAACGTTAAGTAAAAAGAAATAAACCAATTAGAAAATTATTCCTCCTTGAACTTTTAATAATTCATATTAAAGCATACGTTTTTTTCTGTTTTGTTTAATTTAACCGGAAAATTAAAAATTTGTATAGCTTAAATACTTCACGTACTAGTATACCTGATACCAAATATAAACTGATAATTTCGAATGAATACTTAAAACAATAAAGCAAAGTCATATCGTTTCAGTTTATTCACTATGAGGGTCATAAAAGGAAACTTCACAAAAAAAAATGAAAAATTGATATTATATGAAAATAAGGAGATGTATTATGTTTGCCAATGAGACAACTATCCAACCAAGTTCAGATGAAGTGGATGTCAGCAACTATCTTCATTATGCATAAAAAAGCACAAATTCAGATATATTAACGTTTTATTCTCATAGATAAGAGACCAACATCAATTTTAAATTGAGAATAAAAATTCTCTACATGTAGACATCGCGACGGCTTCCCACTTGATATCTATAAACCACAAAGTACCAAAACAAGCAGAGACTAACGTAGTTGAAATTCAGTGTCAAAACCATTTGTCAAGCGGACGGTTGTTTTCCCGACAAGGTAATGATAAAAGCATCACAGTTTCCCGGATCCCCCAAAAAAAAAGAATTATACCAGACATGGTTGTGTAACCTATCTAACTTGAAATGGAACAATGTGTAAAAAAAGGGTTGAAGAGTCGGAAAAGATGGCCGATTTGATATATATTTTTTTATTAAATAAATATGGTCTGTCATTTTAAACTGTTTTTTTTTTTTTTTTTTTTTTTTCCGCTTAATTTATGAAACAAGTAAAAAATTGAAAACAACACGTTTAATAATTTCATGCGTCCGAAGCACTTTTCTGGATTTACCTTCATCAGGAACGCTCAATGCCAAACATTTGAAATCCGAGGGATGTATATGTACCGACACAGTTGAAGAGCTATATGACAAAAATACATAAAAAAAAATAGCCAAATTCATCTAAGGTCAACTTTGCCTGAGGGAGTTGAAACCTTAGTTTCTTTATAATTTAAAAATTTATAAACGGACAATTTTAGAAAAGTTTGTTATAAATCATGTCAGTACCGAAGTACTGACTACTGAGCTGATGATACCCTCGGGGACTGAGTAAATGTACAGGAGAATAAGTTTAGAGCGAATACTTTTATAGATTCTCTCAAAGTTTAAAGTCATATTTAATTTGCGGTGTTCCGTATAAAAAAAAATGAAAAAAATCTTTGGTCATTACTCTTTTAAGTAATACATGTACATTTATTTAATCAGTCCTTCCCTAATTTGATCATCAGCATGGCTAAAGGAATCATTGCCAGAGGTAATGTGAGGTGACAGGTCCAGGTAATCAAGCGACTTCCACTTTTATTAGAGGTTTCCCGATTTGCTACCGTATAAACCGTAATACGAACTGGGAGCCGTCATTGAACTTTTGAAAATAATTCATATATGCCCTTAATGTCAACGTATGTTTTATTTATCATTACCAAAAGTATTTGGAGGATTTGTAGCTACAGCTTGGTATAAATTTCATGTAGATATGTTCCCTATTCATAACAAACAATATTGTGTGTACTTGATTATGCTTTCAACCAACTGTTGCAAATAACCGTTGTACGAACGGTTTATAATTAAGATTTAATTCCCTGAAATTGCACAGGCAAAAGAAAGCTAAATATAAAGCACATTCATATTTTATCTAGTGTTCGCCTGTTATATTGATATACCAGTATAGAATGAATAGGTTGCATTTGTTGGGGTAGGCTTTTAGTAAAGACGATAGAATAAGAGCTATTTTAACATACACAATTTACCTCATTGAAAATATATTAATGATGAAGATAAATACATAACCTATCCTAAATTGTATTAGTCCTGCATTTAAAAACCTCGTGTGGAAGTCAACTAAATGTCTTGGTTAGTCAATTATGAAAGTTGATTTCATGGTATATACCTTTTCATAGACTATCCAATTTAGCACATATTTACAACTCAAGTCAATTTAATTGGTTTATTCATAGTTTATTTTGGCTGACTACTTGTATCACAGGTGTTTGTGAAACAGAGTTCACTACTCATTAGTATCATTGTAAAATATGTGATTTCAAAAGGCCCTTGACTCCAAAATGAAAAGATGGTAGATGTTGGTGTAAGTATGTTTATTAATATATAAGTATAAAATATAAACCCGACTGAGCAATTCTTTATGTATAAATATAAACTTATGTTACATAGTGATAAAAAACTTGTTTATTAAATAATTAGTATGAATTCTTCTCATTCTTTATTATATTTTAATATTGTAAGTTAATTTAGTAGTTCAAATTTGTTATCTTTATCATTCTTATATTGTTTGCATTTTCTCAAAAATCGTCATACACACGTATGAGAAATTTTTCAAAGTTAGAAGTGCGAAGAAAGGGTCAAATAAAAGATACGCTAATAAAATATTCATAGAATACAAGTGGCAGTACAATTTACTATAATTATTATATATGACAATTATTCTAGTCTTTTAAATTCAATAATTCAAGACATTGGTGTTTTTTTTTCATCGGCAACAGAATGGTGGATAGTTATTTTTCACTATTGTTTCAGCTTACTTTTTTAGAATGCATTTCTAGAAAAAAAAACTCTTAAGATGAGAAGAGTGCTCTTTTCTCACTCAATATGAAATCTAAGCTATCTCATCCTCTCAAGAAAACATCTTCTGCTGTAATGATCGAAATAGATTACTTAAATAATAATAACTAATTTTAAAATCATGCAAGAACTAATTATAATATGAAATCAACATAATTTTAACATGTTAACGAATATAACCAATATAACCAATATAACCAACACCAGTAACACGTGTTTTAGAAAGTAGTTCATCGTTATTATTTTAATTATTCCAAATTCTGTTTATACAAAGGAAAACATCTTTTTTTTTTATAGATAAACGAAACAAAAACAATACATATAACAAACAGAAACGCAAATCTATATCTAGAATCTAAAGGCCGTGTCAACTCAGTTCATTTAAGGTCTGCTTGATTCATGCACTAAATAATCTCATAAAAAATCATAAACAAAGTGATCTAGAAACGTTGTAATCATAATTAAATAAAATGTTAAGCTATTTTTATGCTGATATGCATTTCAATTCTTTTAATTTTATCATGAATTTAAAATAATCTCATGCATTAAATGATACCTCCAAAACAGCACTAACCGTTGACTTACATACCAACCGTACCTGATACGTAGCAAATCGGGAAACCTCTATTACACAATTACATAATGCAGGTTCATGCATCGCTCCACTGCTAAGCGTATCAGTGTACATGGCCGGTTAGGTGTAATATACATCATGTTTACATTTTTTTTGTCTCGAGTTTGACAGTTGTACTAGTCATTTCTAAACTCATACATGTTAAACTATACAATTTTTAATACAGATAAAAGTTTAGGAACTATAGATAGTCACAATTTAAATATATTGAAAATAAGAGAGAAACCTCCAGAACCAATCTGATTTAAATTCAGATCTATATCTAACTTGCTTTGCTTCATCGAAGTTATGAACATAGTAAAATCACAGATTTATATTTCAATTAGATTGTTCTAGAACAGTTTAAGAAATTCGTCATCACAATTGTTAATTGTATTGTATAATAGTGTGAATCGTTGAAATAGCACATGAAATTCCGACTAAGCGTGAATATCTTGTAAAAGTCGGGTTTTATTCATACCTATTGTCAATTTCCTGTTCCGATATGCATGTAATATATGCCACTGGTCGTTAAATTCCATTCCATCATCACTATCATCTAAGGTCAACTTTGCCTGAGGGTGTTGAAACCTTAGTTTCTTTATAATTTAAAATTTATAAACGGACAATTTTAGAAAAGTTTGTTATAAATCATGTCAGTACCGAAGTACTGACTACTGAGCTCATGATACCCTCGGGGACTGAGTAAATGTACAGGAGAATAAGTTTAGAGCGAATACTTTTATAGATTCTCTCAAAGTTTAAAGTCATATTTAATTTGCGGTGTTCCGTATAAAAAAAATGAAAAAAATCTTTGGTCATTACTCTTTTAAGTAATACATGACTTTGTACATTTATTTAATCAGTCCTTCCCTAATTTGATCATCAGCATGGAGAAAGGAATCATTGCCAGAGGTAATGTGAGGTGACAGGTCCAGGTAATCAAGCGACTTCCACTTTTATTAGAGGTTTCCCGATTTGCTACCGTATAAACCGTAATACGAACTGGGAGCCGTCATTGAACTTTTGAAAATAATTCATATATGCCCTTAATGTCAACGTATGTTTTATTTATCATTACCAAAAGTATTTGGAGGATTTGTAGCTACAGCTTGGTATAAATTTCATGTAGATATGTTCCCTATTCATAACAAACAATATTGTGTGTACTCGATTATGCTTTCAACCAACCGTTGCAAGTAACCGTTGTACGAACGGTTTATAATTAAGATTTAATTCCCCTGAAATTGCACAGGCAAAAGAAAGCTAAATATAAAGCACATTCATATTTTATCTAGTGTTCGCCTGTTATATTGATATACCAGTATAGAATGAATAGGTTGGCATTTGTTGGGGTAGGCTTTTAGGAAAGACGATAGAATAAGAGCTATTTTAACATACAAAATTTACCTCATTGAAAATATATTAATGATGAAGATAAATACATAACCTATCCTAAATTGTATTAGTCCTGCATTTAAAAACCTCGTGTGGAAGTCAACTAAATGTCTTGGTTAGTCAATTATGAAAGTAAGAGCGAGGGGCTTGCCCCGAGCTCTCAGTTGATTTCATAGTATATACCTTTTCATAGACTATCCAATTTAGCACATATTTACAACTCAAGTCATTTTAATTGGTCTATTCATAGTTTATTTTGGCTGACTACTTGTATCACAGGTGTTTGTAAAACAGAGTTCACTACTCATTAGTATCATTGTAAAATATGTGATTTCAAAAGGCCCTTGACTCCAAAATGAAAAGATGGTAGCTGTTGGTGTAAGTATGTTTATTAATATATAAGTATAAAATATAAACCCGACTGAGCAAGTCTTTATGTATAAATATAAACTTATGTTACATAGTGATCAAAAAACTTGTTTATTAAATAATTAGTATGAATTCTTCTCATTCTTTATTATATTTTAATATTGTAAGTTAATTTAGTAGTTCAAATTTGTTATCTTTATCATTCTTATATTGTTTGCATTTTCTCAAAATCGTCATACACACGTATGAGAAATTTTATCAAAGTTAGAAGTGCGAAGAAAGGGTCAAATAAAAGATACGCTAATAAAATATTCATAGAATACAAGTGGCAGTACAATTTACTATAATTATTATATATGACAATTATTCTAGTCTTTTAAATTCAATAATTCAAGACATTGGTGTTTTTTTTTCATCGGCAACAGAATGGTGGATAGTTATTTTCACTATTGTTTCAGCTTACTTTTTAGAATGCATTTCTAGAAAAACTCTTAAGATGAGAAGAGTGCTCTTTTCTCATTCAATATGAAATCTAAGCTATCTCATCCTCTCAAGAAAACATCTTCTGCTGTAATGATCGAAATAGATTACTTAAATAATAATTACTAATTTTAAAATCATGCAAGAACTAATTATAATATGAAATCAACATAATTTTAACATGTTAACGAATATAACCAATATAACCAATATAACCAACACCAGTAACACGTGTTTTAGAAAGTAGTTCATCGTTATTATTTTAATTATTCCAAATTCTGTTTATACAAAGGAAAACATCTTTTTTATAGATAAACGAAACAAAAACAATACATATAACAAACAGAAACGCAAATCTATATCTAGAATCTAAAGGCCGTGTCAACTCAGTTCATTTAAGGTCTGCTTGATTCATGCACTAAATAATCTCATAAAAAATCATAAACAAAGTGATCTAGCAACGTTGAAATCGTAATTAAATAAAATGTTCAGCTAGTTTTATGCTGATATGCATTCCAATTCTTTTAATTTTATCATGAATTTAAAATAATCTCATGCATTAAATGATACCTCCAAAACAGCACTAACCGTTGACTTACATACCAACCGTACCTGATACGTAGCAAATCGGGAAACCTCTATTACACAATTACATAATGCAGGTTCATGCATCGCTCCACTGCTAAGCGTATCAGTGTACATGGTCAGTTAGGTGTAATATACATCATGTTTACATTTTTTGTTTGTCTCGAGTTGACAGTTGTACTAGTCATTTCTAAACTCATACATGTAAAACTATACAATTTTTAATACAGATAAAAAGTTTAGGAACTATAGATAGTCACAATTTAAATATATTGAAAATAAGAGAGAAACCTCCAGAACCAATCTGATTTAAATTCAGATCTATATCTAACTTGCTTTGCTTCATCGGAGTTATGAACATAGTAGAATCACAGATTTATATTTCAATCAGATTGTTCTAGAACAGTTTAAGAAATTCGTCATCACAATTGTTAATTGTATTGTATAATAGTGTGAATCGTTGAAATAGCACATGAAATTCCGACTAAGCGTGAATATCTTGTAAAAAGTCGGGTTCTATTCATACCTATTGTCAATTTCCTGTTCCGATATGCATGTAATATATGCCACTGGACGTTAAATTCCATTCCATCATCACTATCATCTTCGTCAAATATTGCTGTTTTTTTTTAAATGTCCATATATACACAAGTTACCCCTATTCTATCTCATTATATAAAGGTTGTATATACAAGATAGATATTTAATGCAAAGGGAATTCTAAAGATGAAAGTCCAATAGGCTGACATAGTTCGCTAATGCTTCGAATTATATACAAACAAAGCATATAAAATAACTTTCATATGCCGAATTCCTGACTTCAGCGGTTCATTTGTGAAATACAACACTCGGTATCAGAGTGAAAGTACCGTCTCGATCAAGCTTCATAAATTTATAACAGAATATTCAATATTTACAACTTTTATAAAATAAAAAGATATGGGCTATGATGCCAATGAGATAAACTATGCAACAGATGCAACAGAGACCAAATTAGCCCAACTATTTATTGTGTGACAGAACAACTGAAGCCGTTGTTCCGCTGAAGTGCACGTCGGTTACATCTGTTAAACCACGTATGTGCATGGAACCCACATCGCCTAATTAAGTTTAAGAGTACACAACAACCCTATTTTATATGCATTCTATGCTCGGGAATATATGTCTTACTATTTTGCATGTGCTATATTTTAACTCTTGTCCTAAACAAAATCTAACAAGCTTAATTTCGGATTAAATGATCATACAAGTACGGAGGGTAGGATTTCTAATTCGGGTTGGCTTCTACTGTCTTCGTGTTATATACATAGTGTTTTAATAAGTAGTCTCAGATAATACACACCGATCTAACGTAATTAAAATGGTTGTCAAAAATTAAGGTTAAAGAAAAACTTGTACATTGTCAGTAAATAATATTTGTGCAACAAATACTTCTGGAAAAAATCTCAACTAACAAGTAATACAATTAAATTGAAAATGTATATACCTTTACCATAGAAATGTTTAATAACAAATATGGCGTCTTTTAGTCTAAATAACATTAATAAATTGATGAATGCAGAGAAAATAGAAAGTGAGCAGTGTATTAAAGGTTTTTATGGTATGACAGTCTTAGTAGGACATCCCTGTAGAAACGATAAGCTGGATAAATATAAGAACTACACGGACAATAACAGTAAGGGGACGACTATTTGATATTCTGGGAGGGAAAGGGGGCAGAAGGAATTTTTGCGGATTTATTATTAATTTTAATCTGTCGCTATGCATGCCTAATTTTTCAGCTCTTACCACCATATTCATATTAAAAATCCTCTTGTCCCCCAACCACCCCCAAAAAATAAATATCAAATGGTTTTCCCCTTATTTAACACGAGTTTTAATTGATTGATTAGTGGTTGCTTATTTTTAACATCCAGTGACAAGTATGTCATGCATGTTCAGGAAAACATAAGTTTAAAAGTCAGGTATATAATATGAAAAAAGGAAGATTTGGTATAAATGCCAATGAGGCAACTATCCTCCAGAGTTCAAATGAAGTGAATGTAAGCAATTATAGGCAACCATTCGGCCTTCAACAATGACAAAATGCTATAACGTATAGTCGTCTATAAAAGGCCCCGACATGAAAAATGTGAAACAATTCACATGAAAAAATAACGGCCTATATAACAAAACAATTTACAAAAAAATCAAATATGAGTCAACAGACATGAACCAATGACAACCACTGGCTCGCACCGAACAGTAAGCTATCAAGGGCCCAAAAATGACTAGTGTAAAACAATTCAAACAGGAAAACCAACGATCTAATCTATATAAAAAACGAGAAACGAGAAACATCTAAAAGTGAACCACACTAACAAACGACAACCACTGAACAACAGGCTCCTGACTTAGGACAGGTGCATAAAAATGCAGCGGGTTTAAACGTTTAACAGGCGCCAACCTTCACCCTAACCTGAGACAGTAGTGTAACATTACAACATAAAAAGACACACTATAAAATATCAATTGAAATGGCTTTACTCGATCAAAATACATTAAAACAAAAACAAGTAAACATACACTGAACGAATAAGTTTGATCTATGACACAACATACATACAATATTAAAACGTAGGTGCCTATGTAACATAGACGTTACAGGTAGTAATAAAGAAATATGTAGGAACAGTGTCAAAAAGACAACACTAACCTGGACAAAATGGTGTTAAATAAAACAATGTACACAGGTAAATTTAAATATAATAATTTTGTTGTTAAACATGTTTACTATAAGCGCTCAACGCTCCCCTAATCTGGGACAGTGATGTAACAGTACAACATAACAACAAACTGTAAAAATCAGTTGCAATTGGTACGAGACACAAAAAACAACAAACATTAAGACAATAGACACAAAGCAACAAAATAAGAGTATCTGCATGCAGTTACTGAAAGCTTGTTCAACGCCAATTACTACTAACAAATTAATCATGTTCTCACAGACTAAAGTATCAATCAGTATACAACAAACGGATGTATTCATAAACAGTCTGGGAAACGCCATGACCTTATATACCTTGTATACATATACAATTAAGGTTCTCGAAAAGTGATGGTCCGAAGGTTTTGACCATCGAAATTTTGCCAGGACCGGCATAATTTTACGTACTTTGCAATAGAAATAATAGTTAGGATCAACAGATTTTCTTCAAGGACCAGCAGGGAAAAAAGAATTTGAGAACTCTGCGATATCTTTAATATACAAAAATAATACAGTTTAGTTACTTAAAACAATGGACAGACAAGATGTCCTTTTCGATCATATACCAGACAAACATTGGCAAATTCTTGTACAGTTTACGATTATTCCTAAAAATCAAATGGTCGGAGCTTTAAGCCGGATTTGTTTACCTAAATGAAGTTAGGAAAGCATAAAGAAAAAAAGTCATGAACTCAGCGATTTCTTCAAACCATTTGTCTTTGTTTGTACACTTACTATATAATTATATCAATGCCACAAACAGAGAATAAAATTGAGAATGGAAACGAGGAATGTGTTAAAAACAACCTAACCAAAGAGCAAAATTACAGTCGTGTCTAACGAATAAACTGACGTAACTAAATTTTCTAATAAATCTCCGTAAACCTCGTTTCTGTCGTCTAACATAAAAATTCTGCTATATTCGACTGCAAATTGCATTTATATTAATTGTTTCTTCTACAGAATATCTCCAGAAAAGGTCGGGATTCATCTTTTGGAATATTCACCAGAAGACATTCTGGAGATGTACAGTAGAGACCAATAAAACACGCCCCTGTAGAACAAATGGGAGTCGTCATTGAACTTTTGAAAATAATTGATATATACACTTAGTATCAACGTATGTTTTACATGATGAATCATAATCAAAAGTATTTGTAGGATTTTTAGCTGCAACTTGATATTAATTTCACGTGGATATTATTCGTATTGATGCATCTTATATCTGATTTTCGCCTGTTATATTATAATAGCAGCATAGAATACCTATGTTGGGATTAAAGGGATAGGCTTTTATAAAAAAAACATGTAAAAATCAGAGCCACTTTAACATGCAAAATAACCCCCTTAATAAGGTATTAATGATGAAATGATGTAAAACGAGGTATTAACCGACCGTGCAAGACCCACATGGTTAGTCAAGGTCATTACCCCCCTTTTTTTTCTTTTTTCTTTTTTCTTTATAGATTAAAAAAAGACCCTCGTCGTCAACGTACGAGTCTTTTGACTAATAAATAAAATACCGAATGTACAAGTGGAAATATAGAAATTAAAAATATAGTCCGATATTGACATTTTACCATAAAACACAGTATTAATTCATCGCGTTAATTAAATATTGTCACTTATTTACGTAGTTCAAGTTTTAAAATATTTATTATCTTTACCATTTTTATATTTTTCTGCGTTTTCACAAAAATTCTCCTGTACATGTATGATAAATTTTACCAATAATAAAAATACAAAGACAGGATCAAATTATAAGATAGTCTTAAAAATCATTATAGAACATGAGTATCAGATGGATGGCTGCTTAACGTCCAGCGGGAAATTAAATGCATATTCAGAACGAATACATGTTTATGTGATATGAATATTAAACCCTGCTTTGCACTAGACCGACACGCTGTGCCGGATTTTTAACGTTCTAGTTCCCAGGTCAACAGTCCGTAGGAAGACATCAGATGCGGATCCATTATTTTGAAAACGTGGGAGGGGGCCCCAAAACTAGGCAACGTTTGGAGTGGAACAGGTAAAACATCTTCATTAACCATAAAAGTAGATCCATTAGGGGGCTCAGGCAACCTAAACCCGCCTCTGGACATGTCACCCTACCCGGACACCTTATTCTGACTCCGAGCAGACCAGTATTTGCTCTTACTCTTTAATGCTGCGTGCTCAGCAGAGACGCAGTAAATACCACTTTTAAAGTTTCTATATTGACCCAGCAGGGATCGAACCCATGACCTCCTTTAATACCTCACGCTCGTCATGCTTGGTCGCAGAGAAATGACACGTGCACACAGATGAAAGACTTGCCGACAATATCGGCGCGTACCTACCAATCTGTTTAAGTCCATTCGAGTTCTATAAATGTTTCTATAAACCTATATAAAAATGTCGTCACTACCCAAGCTCAGCAAAATGTGTCTTCATATTTGAATTATTATAACGATCAAAAAGCAATCCACAATTTGTTTTCCAATTTCACATAGAAATACACATTTTGACACTGGAAATTTTTTTGGAAAACTTTTTTGTTTCAATCCTACCACAGAAAAATGCTTCTAAGTAAATTTTTTTTTATAATTTTAATTGAAAAAAAAAAGAATAAAACATTATCAAGGATTTGTATAGTTACTATACAAATCCTTGGCATTATTGATACGTTTCATGAACAACAACTAGTGCTGCATATTCAAAATTTTATCGGCGTCCTATCCCTAATTTTAAAGTTTGACTGAAAGAAACAGTATTTCGATGTTTTAACAACAACTTTTTTTTTTTTAATTAATAGATGAATATCTGCACAAAATGCACAATAACTTTGCATAATTTCGTCGATATTTTTGTTGTCATAATGACTAAGGGACACACACGGACAGACAAATAGCTCTTAGCCGAGTGCGTTGAGTTTCATTTCAACGTAACAGTCTACAAGGATATAGGTCACCTTACATATATAGACAAATTTGGAAACTCGAGACAACACCTTAATGTCGCTTTCTTCACGTAGAAGCAGCAAACATAAATTTTAAAGACTGATTAAACTAGACTGGAGATTGAACAAACGACCTTCCGCACTTCAGGCAGATTTGTACGATTTGACAAAGCTAACAAAATATATATTTAAAGTAAGCAAAAGCATCCGAATGACAAAAAGGAACTAGCATATTAGGTCCTGGAGTCCTAATAGTGGACAGTATTACTGGCACATTTTTTTCGTACACCTTCCTAAGAGATTTGGTCCAGTTGAAAAAGATAAACAATTGGTATGTCTGAAGCTGTCAAACAAAATTCAAGACCCTTTTAACATAGACTTGTCCATATCCTGAGCGAGAGGCAAAAAAGTTTTTCATAATTTTGATATTATTTGCCCAAAAAGTAGTACAACACAGGGCGGATCCAGGATTTTTGAAGGGGGCGTAATTCCATGAAAATATACAGCAGAGCCAAGCGAATCAAATTTTCTGCTAAAAAAATTCCAATAAAACGGGGAGGGGCATACGCCCTCTACTCTCCCTTGAATCCGCCACTGCAACACACTGCAAAAATGTGAAGGAGAAAGCCCAGGTGCGCTTTTTTAAATTTGCATTTAGTGTCTGAAAGAAATGTACTATGAATTAACTGTGTCCCCGGGAAAGATCTCATATAAATATATATAAATATAAATAAAAAACCAGGCAAAAAAGTTAACAAGAAGTAAATTCAATCAACAAACCAAGGGTTTTAGATACCATATACAAATCCTTGACGGAAGATGCATACAAATTTTTCTTTTCGTCTCTTTTTATTCACCAAGCTGTTCGTTATTAACTCACGCAACAGTTTGAGAAATAAATAACGGTAACGAAAATCACGTGTATTAAACATCGTCTAAGCCTTAGGATATTAATTTAGATTCAATTTCCTATCCACAGACACGCCATCCCCCTATTTTGTAAATTTTTACTAGTACACGATTTACTCATAAGCTTGGCATTTACCTGTTGTTGACTCTCGTTAGAAAATGTATCGTTAATTTCGAATTGTTTCGAGATCATTAAACATTAAACATTAAACAAAAAAAAAACTACTATTTTTCATAAAAGTCACAAATGCCAAAAAAAAAAAAATAATCAGTTTTTATCTTTTATTAAGTTGTTCTTTTTTTAATTTATTTACATGTACATCGCAAGATCAGCAACGTGGTATGCGACGTGAAATGATCAAGACATGAGTTGAAAATATGTTTACGGTTTGTTATCAATCTCAACAAAAAGAGCAGATGCTATAGTGAAAAGGGTAAATTACATACTTGTTTAAAATTTAAAGTAATTTTCAGAATGGAGGCTTATCTAATGTCGTGAAGATATTTGATACTAGTAAACACCTTATATAATTGATAAGAGTTCATAAATTATCTATTGAGCAGGGTCGTTAGAAAAAGATTGACAAATGTATAAGAATTTGTATATTTTGTAAATTCAATTGAACATGAAATTCATTTCCTTATGGAATGTCCAGAATTCGAAAAACAACGACAAGTTATGTTATATTCTGCTTTAAAAGTATGCATTGTATCAGTTTAAAAAAAAAACTAGATACCGAGCTATATTTCGTTTCCTTCATCATGTTAATATGAACAATAGGCATCACCGTGGCTATGATTTGTTAATATAAAATGTTTTACAATCATGATAATATGAAAATAACAGCTATATAGCTAACTTCATTTTGTCATTGGCTTTATAACCATTTATTGTTTATATACGTATGTCTATTAATGATCATTATATGTTACATGCCTTTAATTTCTTAATCGAGGATTGATTTAATAAAGTATTCGTATGGTCAAGAAAATAAACTTTGTGAAAAAGAATTTACAATCTCTTGCATCTTTTATTTGCGATCGATACGACGGACATGTAGAACAATTTTAATTACAAATCATGACAGTACACTTTATACACTTCACACACAGTCGAGGTATTCGAGATTAAACTCTGTGAATACTTAAATTACAAAAAAGCAGGATATGTCGTATGTCATATCTTTAATGATAATATTTCTTTTAATTATCATTTGTAAAATAAGTCCTGGTAAAAGTTAACAACTGTGGTACCATCGAAACCATTTTCAGTTTGACATATTTTGTAGACATTCTATTGTTGCCTTCTTTTTTTTTATTTCGTTATTTGTGTTGTTGAGTAGCTGTCTCCGTAACGTATCTATCACATCTCTTTTTATTCATATAGTGTATTCGTATATGTACGCGACTTTAATATCGTCATTAAAATCGCGTCATTCACACAGTACTTTACATTTCGTTTTTATTTTCTTATTTTGACATGATTAATATATATATACAAATAAAAAGATGTGATATGATTGACAATTTCGAATATCTATAGTACAATCTCGGTGTTGTCATGATCACAAAACTTTTCAACTTATGCGACATTGATTATTTCTCCCCTTCCAAAAACTTAAAATGTATAACTATTTCTAAGCCCCTGTCCCAAATCGGGAAATTCGTTATTAATAGGATAGGTAATATTTACCCGATCTTTAAAGTCAGACTGTTTATAACTTTTCTACTTTTCTAAAGGCGGGCAATTTAGAGCTTTGCACATTTTCTATTGTTGAAGCTAAATTGTATTAGTCTCAGGTAAACTGTTATAGTAGGTCCCGGGGAATGGATGTATTTGCTGAATACAGCGAGTTACCTTGTTAGCACGATATTTCTAAAACACAATCGTATTATACCACGCCTATTTTTTTTTGTAAGTTCTGATGTGAATATACTTTTTGCACTAGTGACAAATATTACAACTTTAACGGAGATTTCAAAGTAAATTAATTTGATATGTACTTATAACTTTCAACAAGACTAGAATGTTTACAGAATATATTCAACAATTTCAATATTTTCACAATCAATATTTTTATCTAATAAAAATCATTTTTTTTATAAATACTAATAACAAAAATAGGCCGTACGGTTGCTTATTAGGTATATAGTTGTCTCATTGGCAGTCATACCACATCTCCTTATTTCTATACGGTTTTAATTGTCGGGATTTGTTAAAGTATTTTTGTTAAACCTAAAAAATAAGATGCATTGATTGGAATGATGTAAACAATGAAAACTTTCTATTCCTTTTACAGTTGTCCCTCTATTGATACTTAAATAACGAATACAAAATTAAAAAAAAAAAAAAACAGACAAAGAGAAGAAGTAAATATACGGGAATACATAATTGTGACGCACAAAAAAAAAGTCAAATTAAACAAGAACAGAGATTTAAATAATAATTTTATCATCAGAAAGAGTAACAGATTGACAAATTTGCTTTAATTCGTTCATTTCTATTTTGTACTATTTCTCAAAATCCCAAGACGTGCTATCAAGACCTTCTAATTCACTTTCTCGTTTTATTTTTAGCAATTATTGTGAGAGACCAAATTTACTTAGATGACGCTAGTTTTCATACCACTTATCAACAATCTTTCTTATCAAGAGCTACTGCATGTGGACAAATTAAAATTATATTATTTATTTTTAAATTTTATTTTTAACTGATTTACTGTTTTGATGCATTTTAAAAATCTGGTTTTAATAACAATAAGTTAGTTAGTTTACATAATTTTGTATTTGTCATTAATTCCGGTTAATTGTGAAAATTTGTAGGAGTTATATCATTTGACTAAAATCGATAACGTTTGGAACGGATTGACGATAGATAAACGGGGTTTCTTTTCTGCTTGAGTGATTTACTTTACAAAAAGGCGGACAATTTAAAGTTTAAAAGGGCTTACTGCCGGTTTGATTTCGTTTAACGGGGGCGTGGCTAATTAGTTTTACGTAGCTTAACCATATTTTAAAATAACTTAAATGCCCGCAAGGGAATCTATTTGACTGAAATTAAAATTATTTGAAATGGATTAAAATAAATTGAAAAACGGTTTTAATTTTTGTTAATCTTATTTAAATATTCAGTAATCTTTTTTAAATAGGGTTAATACCTTTTTGACCAATCAATCTAAATTCTGGTTACTAGTGAAATTGTTTACTGAAATGAATACTTTTTGCGTGTGTCAAGAACAAAATAAAACAATCAAGTGTTTGTCAAACTTTGCCTATTATATTTCGTACAATTTGTTAAGTGTACACTATAGTGAGTGGATACATTACTTTTTGGGAATTCTATAGCCCTATTAAAGTACAGTTAAACAGATTTCATTACACTACGACTGAAAAGGTTCATACTAATATACATACAAATAAATGACAAGTAAATAACAAATAAATCAATAAATAACAAATAAATAAATTAATAATAAATAAATCAATAAATCAACCAATAAATAACAAATAAATAGGAAGAATTGCAAACTTTTAACTTAACTGTAAAACTATTGACAAATTGACACAATGCGTATATCTTTCAGCAAATCATTGAGTCAACCAAACGAATCTTAGAGGTGAAACTGCTCCGTGTTGAGACCTGTGTGTTAAATCTGATATAGGATAAATAAATGAAACGGTAGTCACAAGCTGGATGTTTGATGTTTAACAAATAATTATTTAAATCCGTCTCTTGAGTTTCATCAAGACATAAATTATCCGATCTCCCAGCGGATTTAAAAGCAGAAAATTATGTGCAGAGCCAACCACCGCAATTTGAATGTTGTTGGTTCTGTAAACTATGAAACTAAAGGCAGGAACGATTTCGGCATATTTCCCGAGAATGGTATAGTAATAATGACGCCTAGTGTTCGTGCTCTTCTCTTCATTTCATCAGTTGATCTGGCGTTCACTAACCCTGCTGTCTGCACTATTGAATGTTTTCTAACGATGCGAAAGATTATTATTTTCTTATTTTCATTTGAGTCGGAGTTCCTTCAGACACTTGTAAAAAACAAGAAGATCAAAGAAGCTAGATCATTTAATTTCACATACAGGTATGTTCATTCAATTAACAATCCAAACTTTTCTGATTGAGTCCCATTAATATATCCTCCGGAACTAGAGATTAAAGAAACCACAGATTCAGCTTCTTCCGCCTCATTTTTAGACATTTACCCCGCATTTGACTTCAGCAGTCATCTCAGTACTAGAGTCTATGACAAACGAGACAATTTCAATTTTGAAATTATAAATTTTCCTCACCTTAGCAGCAATATTCCAACTTCACCCGCGTATGGAGTATACATTTCTCAACTAGAATATTCAAAAAGCTTGCAGCTGCTACTCAGACTTTGTAAAACGTCATCGGTGCATTCAGACGTTTCAAACAGATCACAAAACTGGTATAACGAGGAAATAAAAGTTCCAGCAAGGATGTGGATCTTTCCGGCGCAAGAGTATGCAACGGTGTCTTTTCCGTTATCATTGTGTTTTATTGTAATAAAAGATAGAATTTCTAAAACAAATGTTATATAACTGATACTTAAACATAATGCAAGTCTCTTGAACTTTGACATCTCTAATTTCTTTGAAATAACTAAAATGACTACAAATACGATATTGTGTGACCCCAGTGTTGATTGGATTCATAGTTTTGTTACCACCACGAACAATGTCAAATATGGATTTTTACATTTTATGAATATATGTCCTGCAGTATGTTAATCTATTGCGATAAATCTATGACTGAATTTCCCACAATTATTTATTTTGCCTTGATTAAGGAATTGATATTCGAAAACATGAAGAAATTTACGCGCAATTTCTTTACCCCCAATAGGTTAATCCTTGAAGCTTTACTGGTCAGAAATAGACTTTGCAACATGTGATGGATTCCAACGGCATAGCTCACCACACCTGTATACCACCTTTTGGGTTATAGATTATACTGTCTGTCGCGGCTCTGCGACAAAGAAATGATCAAATTCATTGACAAATATATTTCCTGTTAATCTATATCATTTTCAAATCAGTTGCAAGAACCTTTAAAACAAACGAACATTTTTCATACTAAATCGCATAGAATGAAAAACAAAATACTATGTAGAAGTTGTAGAATCCTTACTAAAAGAGATTGTAAGTGTATAGATGTAGTCATAATCATGATTTAAGCAATGTTATAATTCAAAACACATGATAAGCTATGATTTTACAGAAGAGGAATTCACAATATAAACTAATTTGGTTAGCCTAGAAGCGAACAGGCGTAAAAATTGACTCGCATTCATTGAAGCAACTATTTCCAGATGATCAATAAATAAATTATTCATTTATCAAAAGGTTTTCAGTTGATAACATTAACGCTTTTGTTTATGTTCATAAGAGTAGTGGAAATGAAATGAAACTTTTTTTTGTTGATATATATATAAACTTACCGTATATACAGTAGTCAACAATGCACCAACTGATTTAAATTATACAGTAGTCAACAAGCAGCATACCAGTGTACTGATTTAAATTACTTTATTAGCAATTAAAAGAAATAGGAATGAAGAAATGCAAAACTTTAATTTATAATAATTGATAAATGGACAGAATGCGTATAACTTCTAACAAACTATTGAGTCAATCAAAGGAATCATAGAAGTGCAATTGCTCCATCTTCACACCTTTCTCTTGAATTTGGAAGCTGGATGGAGTTTTTGATTTTTGACCAGAACAATTTAAGTTTGTTTCTGAATTCCTTTACACAAAAGACATAAATTATCGGATCGACTAATGGATTTATTAGTAATAAAACATTACTTAGGGTCCTCCAAAAGAATGTTGGAGCTTTTCCTGTTAACATTGAAACAACAGCCAGTATTGATCTCGGCATAGTTCCCACGAGTGATACTACAATAATAATTCCTAGTATTATTGCATTTTTCTTCATTGCGTCAGCTGATCTGGCGTTCCCTAACCCTAGATTCTGATTCATTGATTGCTGTCTGGCTATGCGAAAGATTATCACTACGTAAACTCCGACGATCGAAATACACAAAAGTAAAATAGGTAAATCTGCAA
Source organism: Mytilus coruscus (assembly GCA_017311375.1). Taxonomy (NCBI): domain Eukaryota; kingdom Metazoa; phylum Mollusca; class Bivalvia; order Mytilida; family Mytilidae; genus Mytilus; species Mytilus coruscus. Next base: position 79,005,429 of record CM029603.1, on the reverse strand, counting down.
CAAGGACAAAGCTAGGAACCAAGATTGACGGAGTTCTGCACGGTTTATGTCCTCGAGTAATATCATTTACAAGGTGCAAAGCCATTACTACTTGTATCAGAACAAAGCCGACACATACTCCTTTAGGTGACGTAATTACATGTAAATAGCTGTTATTAGTGCTGAATGTTGCATTCAGACGTTTCAGACAGATAAGAAAGCGCTGGTAAAATGAGAAAATAAACGTTCCAGCAATGATGTGTTTCAGTGTGGCACAAGAATATGTAACGGTGTCTTTTCCGTTATCATTGTCTGCTATTGTTATAAAAGATTGTATTTCTAACACAAATGTTATATCACTGATACTTAAACATAATACAAGTATCTTGAACTTTGACATCTTTAATTTCTTTGAACTTATTAAAACGATAACGGATATACTATTCAAAATGAGACAAATAACACAAATTAAAACGGTTCCAATGTAAATTTCATTCATAGTTTGTCCTTTTAACTACCGCAAATATTTCTTTTCAATTACTTGTATATATATATATATCCTGAAGTAAGTAAGTACTATAATAAATATATGAAATGTTGTCGTTTTATAAATATTTGATTCAGTACCGGACTTTAACTAACATTCAATGCATCATATTCATAAACATATACTTTTTGTTATGTCTTCAGTTGTCATGTGCTATATGTAGGTGGCGTTTAGAGATTAATTTTGAAAATTAATAGCAAGATAGTAATAACAAGTCTATACAATTTTTTTTTTTTTAGAAATGGCATAGAAACAACGACTAAAAAGGGGGCGAAAATGTAGTTGATATTAGGATTGGATATTTAATTTATATAAATGCAGGAGATATTACTTAAAATATAACCACATACACTTAACATATTCTTAGTATACACATTGATCGTAAATCTGATGTGAGAAATCTTTGTTGTAAGGATAAAAGGAGTGATCGCACCTGCTTTTCAATAGCTGCTGTCTTATTCTTATTGTATATGCTGTTTTTGCGCAAAAGCAATTCTTTTTTTTTTTTTTTTTTTTTTTTTTTTTTTGGTAATGAGTTTTTCAATCAAGGTGCATAAGTTGTTTACTGAAAATGAATACTTTTTGCGTGTGTCAATAACAAAATAAAGCAATCAAGTGTTTGTCAAACTTTGCCTATTATTCTTTGTACAATTTGTTAAGTGTACACTATAGTGAGTTTATATATATTTTTTTGTGGAATTCTATTGCCCTATTTAAGTACAATTAAACAGATTTCATTACACTACGACTAGGTTCTCCACGTTGACATATTTTGCGATGTTTTAGGAATTTATTTTCTTTGATTTTTATGTATAATTTGTTTAGCACAATATGTTTAAGCAATGCACATTTTGTGGTTGATTTCTTTACTTTAATTGACTTTGAAGCCAAAACTTTATTTTCGTTTAAATTGCTAAGTTAAGCTTTGAAAAAAAAATGCCAATAGAAAAATATACGTTTTCTTAATAATAGAAAATCTTGTCAACTAGTACAGGATTCAGAGGCTATAAGGGTCCGTGTATATTTGCGTCCATTCGTTTTTCGTTTTGAAATATCAAAAACAAAAAACGAAAAACGAAAGTGTTTTCATTTTTCGTTTTTGATTTCTCAAAAACCAAATGAAAATCAAAAGTGTTTTTGTTTTTCGTTTTTGATTTCACTAAACAAGAAAAGCATCTACATTTGGATTCAATTTCTGTTTTTTGCTCTATTTAATTCTCGTTTTACGTTGTACAATGTTTTCCTTTCCTTTTATATAGCCATTGATACCCCGGTGTATTTACTACTTAATGTTAGTTAAATTAGACCGCCTGACTTATGATTTGAACTAAGGTGATTAATGAATCAAAGACTTTCAAATTTCCTTGTTTTTATCTATAATGAAATATAAAATTGTTATATTTAAATATCAAATGAATCACAAATTTAAATAATACAATGAAATATTATATAAACATGATACAAATAAAACGATTGATTACAACATCAAATTAACAAGGGAGGTTACTACTTATCTGATAAGAAAACTAGCCCTGTCGTTAAAGTATGCACAGCGGTTATCAGATCAATAGTATTTAAATCGGAGATAATGTCGACGAATGGAAAAAACTTTATCAATCTGAACAATAAGGATGCATGATCTTTACTTTTAAGTTGTAAAAGGTTAGTAATCTAAGATGATTGAAACTGATGACCTAGATCCATCTGTCAGTATTAGTACTGTTACACGAACATTCACGACGATAATCTGTTTTTTTTTTTTTTTTTTTTATTAAGATCGTTTGATTGAAAAACAAATACCGAAAGTTCACAATTCAAAATGAGATTAGAATTCAATCATTTTGCCATTCGGGCCTATTCGTGATGACTTTTACTCCTTTGTAAAGGCTATATGGTGACCTATACTAGAGAGTGTGCACGGGTTAGTTACGGAATAGAGAATAATGGGCAAACAATATAAAGAATAAAGAAAATGGACCAAAAATTAAACAAAAGAGAATAATGCGGTGTTAGAATATAAAGAATAGAGAATAATTGGCAAAAAGTAAAATGATTAGAGAAAAATGGCCTAAAACATTAAAGAGACCCAAATCCAGACCATTATAATAGTTGCCTATACCAACATTTTCTTTCTCCAGTAGATTGTTATCGGTAACCATACGTTTTCTCTTTATTTTATGACTATCAATTAAGACGTGAGCTTCAATAATTTGCTAGCATATGGTTACTAAACTTATTTTGCTCCTGGTGACAAATTGGAAAAAAAATTAATTTATTACGTCCAAAGCACTTTTCTGGTTTAATTTTTATCAGGAGGGTTAGGAGGGGGCAAACAACAGTACATTTCACCTGTTGGTACTGTAGCGTCACTCTTCTTTCATATTCTTGTGCTTTTTTTTTTTTTTTTTTTATTTACACCAAGTTAGACTTTTCATTTTTAAAACCTGTCTTTCCCCCACTACTCCCCCGTGCAATATAATATAATTTCATTAATGGTGGCCCTTTATGATTAACAATAACTGAAGAAAAAAAATAAATATGCATACAGCTACCGACGACAAAAACAGAATTAAAGGCTCCTGACTTCAAACAGGCCAGCCCAATATTTTTGAGTGATATTCCCCAACTCATACCTGGATGGTGTAAAAATTAGTTCATAAAAACAGAGTTGTCTTTCACATGAAACCACGTAAAACATTGGTTAATAGTTACTTCGGTATAAATGATCGAGAAATTAAGAAGGTAAAAACAAAACAAATATTAGAATTAAGACAGTATTCATGCAATAACTACAACTTGGATACTGTCACTTTGTTCAGTTAAGAGTTTGATTTTGACAAATAGATTTTCGATAATTGTTCTGCATAAAACCCTATGGGAAAGCACATTGACAGAGTTTTCTAAACGTTTTTTGGAACCCAATGACATGTGCATGAAATTGCGGAGGTTATGGGAATTTCGGTCTGGTCAAACCAAAGTTTTTAAAATTGTTTTTTGCTGCTTCTCTACAAGCACACGGCATTAATAAGTAAAAGCAGAGACTTGTCGGCTCGGAGTCAAAACATTGAATCCGCGTAGGATAACATGTCTTCCTGCGAACTATAACATCGCGAAGTAGCACGTCACGCTCAGTGTGTCGGTATAATCCAAAGCAGGGTTAATAATTCATATTACAATAACATGTTCTCGTCCTGAATATGCATTTAATTTGCCACCGGACATTAAAAAGCCATCCTTCATTACCATCTCATGCACAACCTTGCATAAAAGAGTGATTTTGCGGTCGTATAATGGTATGACGTTTGTTGTCGTCTTCCGAAGACATTTGGTTTCCAAACAATAACTGGAGTATACATGTAAGTGTATGGATCTTTATGAAATTGTACCACAAAGTTTCATACTAAATAAGGAAGGTTGGAATGGATTTGAGGGTTATTAATTGTCCCAACTTTGTAGGAATTAAGGGGAAAAAGAAAACATTTTTCTTGTTTCAGGACAATAACTTAATTATAAGTGTATGGATCTCAATGAATTTGTACCACAAGGTTCCATACTTCATAAGGAATATTGAGACTGATTTTGGGGGTTATGGTCCAAAACGTTCAAGAATTACGGACCAAAACATCGGGAAAAAAACTAGGATTTTCTGGTTTACGGACAATAACTTCAGTATAAGTCTAAAATGAATCGTTTTAGGAAAAAGGGCTTAAAACAATACTTTTCTTATACTTTGCATACGTTGCTCATATCTTGACCAATTCAATGGGGTTTAATTCATAGTCTTAAATTCTTTGGGTTTTTTTTATATGCAGAATCTTACCGTGTATTTATAGATTCTTATTTTTGGGTCCGTGTCAATTTGGTCCACATGAAGGTCCAAAGGGTCCAAAATTAAACTTTGCTTGATTTTAACAAATAAAATAGACTATTATGGTTCTATGCTTTGGTAAATCTAACCGTGTATTTAGATTTTTGATTTTGGGCCCGGTTTTCAAATTGGTCCACATTAAGGTCCAAAGCGTTCATAATCAATTTTAGTTTGATTTTAACAAAATTGAAATCAAGGGTCTTTGATTACTTAATCTACGCATGTATGTTGGATATTGGATCATGATAGGTAAATATCCAATTTCATTTTTTACAGCGGATGAGGGCATTCCGGTGTTATGTTGCCACAGACATTTCTACCCACATGATTTGCGTTTTTGACTGATAACCGAACGTATTTCGTTTAATTACGCGGATATCATCGAGTGCAAAATAACACTCCTTATCGCTTGTTATATAATAATTTCATCAATAGATATTCATGAAAATAATTTTAAGAACATAGACAAATGCAAATGTTTTGTCGTGAGAAATACATTTATCATATACTTGTCAGTGTAGAAAATAATGGTATAATTGTACCCCTTGATAAAACTTATTTGTACATATATTTATTAATTAAATTTGAAGAATTGGCCTTTTCAGAATCTAAAGGACTAGGGGTAATCTCATTGTTCGTACAGCAAAAAGAAAATAACGTTACGCCATTGGTTCAATTTCCTTTGTTTAGGACGTTTAAACCAATCATAACGTTTTGGTGTACGCTTTTGAAAATATTACCCAGAATGCATTAGATTCTGAAATGGCGAATTTTCTTAGCCGTGTGATATTACTTTCGTTATCAACTGTTTCCGGTATATATCAACTGCTTCCGGTTTATATCAACTGCTTCCGGTTATAATCGCATGCCTTTCTTTAACGTTATCGGAAAGCATTTCTACGTCATTCTGTAAATTCCGGAAAATAAAACCTCAGTGGTACATTTTAATGAAAAACATAACTAAGTAGAATAAAACAACGAATATTTAGAAACAGGAAAATTTTTATATTAAAAAAATGAAAAACAAATAATACAATAAATGAATTTTATAAAGTTTAAAAAAGGTTTTCTGGTGTGTTTGGCTTCTGCTGAAGTATATGATAAAAAGAACATAACCTGTAATTTTTCATATCAGACCCCTTATCAGCCTATGGTCAAAATCATCCCTCGAGCCTGTCAGCTCACGGACTGATATCATGACCTATTGCTGATAAGGGGTCTGATATTAAAAATGCCATGTTATAATCTATATTTATTATCATATACTTAGAGTAAATAACATATAGTTTTACAGTATGATAATAGCATTTAATTACGTGAATTCCATATTTTTCCGAAATGGTGTTTAGCGGGCTGATATGAAAAATTTATCACATGCTTCTACTATTATCACATGCCTTTCCGTAACGTTATCGCATGGCTTTCCGATGATACTCTGCAAATTCCGGAAAATACACCTGAATGGTACATTTTTCAGTGAAAAACATTACAATTAAAGTCGGGTACTAAACAATTATTACGATACAATATAATTATAACATATTATGTAAAATGCAAAAAAATTAATAAAATGATACAATGAATGCATTGTTTAAAGTTTAATTTCCAGCATAATTTAGAAATTTACTTTACAAATGTTAACTTTTCCAAACAGTGTGCATTATGTTTTGTTTTTTTTTGTTTTTTTTTTTTATCGTCAATATAAAAATATATCATGCTGTTGTTCTTTTCCTCTGTTGAGGCATATGATAGAAAAATTTCATATCGGATGTACTACATTTGGAGTCCGTAAACTTTTCACTTTTTGAACTTCTACGTGAGAACCACTAAAACGTATCAATATATTAAACTATTATTTTTCTCCATTGTTGAAGCATATGATAAAAAGATCATAACATGGCATATCAGATGTATTATCAGCCTCGGTCAATATCATCCCTCGAGCCTTGGGCTGATATTGAAACTTGGGCTAATAATACATCTGATATGAAAAATGCCATGTAATAATCTGATAATATCAATAACAAATCAAGAATACCGAAAATTTGTATTAACGTATGCGAAAGAATATCTAAAGAACGTTTTGCAACAAACGTGGGAAAATATGAATGCCTACTCAAATCCAATCTATTAGAAAAACTAATTATTACAGAAGAGTGTCCACCATGCACTTGCACTGCACTATCATTAGAATAGTAGAATAGAATGATATACAAATGGATGAAAATTATACTAAAAATATAACTGTTTTATAAATATTGATATAATATATAACACCAAACCAGAGTATACAGATAACAAATGATTATATCACTACAATATAACAGTTATTATGGTGAGCTTGAATTTCCTGTCATTCATTCATCATCCACACACTAACTTGTCTCAGAAAAAAATATATCTATGTACCTCAACCTTACTTTCAAGTATAGAGATGTGATTTTTTCTAGAGACCATCCATCAGAACTTGATTCATCCGATGTTCAGTACTTCAGTACTTTGATTTAAGTGCATAGACCACATTCATTCTGTGTCAGAAACCTATGATATGTCAAATATTTAATCACTATCAAAATTCAGAGTTGTATTGCACAATTGATAGAAAGTGTAAGTAGATTCACAGTTAAAAATAGATACCGCATTAAATTTTAATTTTATATAAGAAATTATGTATAAATATAGTTTGAAATTTTCTATTCAATAATAGATCGTTTTAAAAATAAATTAAAGGTAAGTTTTATGGATTTTTTAAAAGATATTGTATTAATGATGAGTGATAATTTGTTGAATTGTTTTTTTTTTTTTTTTTTATTTATTTATTTCCTTTGTAAATATTTTTAAGAACTTGGTGGTAGGTTTGTTTTATTCTATATAAATTAATTTATATATAATTCTTTTATGAACCTAACCCCTTGACAAACTTAGCTGGTTTTTTTCCATTGATAAATACTAGTGGATTTAATTCTTGGTGCTGAATCTAACCTTGTACAAATGTATTTAGATTTTCGATATTGGACCACATTCTGTACGTGCCTGTCTCAAGTAAAGAGCCTGTAGTACAGTGGTTGTCGTTCGTTCTTGTCTGTCATATTTGTTCTTCGTTAATTGTTTTGTTTACTCTTAGGCCGTTAGTTTTCTCAACCGAATTGTTTCATATTTTTCATATTGGGACCTTTTATAGCCTACTATTTTGTATAGTGTTTTTTCTCATTGTTGAAGGTCTTACTGTTACCTTTAATTGCTTACATCAACTGTATTTGAACCTTGGTGGATATTTGTCTCAGTGGCAGTTATACCTCATCTCCTTATTTTATAAAAGTCCAATTTTTAATTTTTTCAGGTATTTGACCATATTTATTCAGTGTCAAAAACCTATGCTTTGTCAAATATTTAATCAAAAATCAAATTCAGAGCTGTATCACGCTTGAATTTAGTGTCCATACTTGTCCTAACTGTTCATGGCTCGACATCTACGGTCGTATCATTCTGTGCCCCGCTGAGCATTTTGTTTATATTTACAATTTATTGGATGTGTAATTTAACTGCAAAAGCCACCAAGGGACGGTGGTGCATGGCAAACTGGGAGTTAGACGCACATTGTATACATACTAGTATTTATGATTTGATTAAAATACGTCATACCTGATGAAGAGGGGTTACTATACATTGTAATTTGACTCCAGGCTGCAACAAGGGAACATGTCATACACAATTTACTTGTGAAAAGAACACTGGAAAAAAAGTGCTTTAAAAAAGCCAATACGTGCAGAATATCAACCGTCAAGTAGCTGAATATGATTAATTTTACGTTAAATGAAAAGACTTTAAACTATATTTCATCTGTAATGCTTATAGCACTCTTAAACTTTAAATCTAGTACAGAAATGAACTCCAATAAAGCATATGCATTATTTAACGTTACGTTCATTTTAACGACGTTTTTCACAATGACTTTTAAACTCCATGATAGAAAGGAAGGATAGAGGGTATCCATACATGACACAAAATCAGAACATGTACAACAAAATACACAATTCTAGTTCTTACCGTTAGCCAAACTAGTTAAAGCACAATAGTTTTAATATTTTTATTGTCGTTCTTTACTCCATTTTAAATTAACTTGTATAATTGCATTTACTCTCATCAACTCAATCTTAATTAATCTGCACTGATGTTTAAACTTGTCCGAGATACATATTAAACTAAGACGAGGACCATATACGCTTCCATATATATTTGCTGTCGTTATGTTCTTACATGAAACACGTATCTACTGTACAAAAAGAACGCATTAAATGATTGTAAATAATTTTAAAAAGGAAGACTAATGGCCAATTTGCCCCTGAATTTTATTCACACCATGGCCATTTTAAGCTCACCAATGGGCAAAGTGAGCTTTTCTCATCACTTGGCGTCCGTCGTCGTCGTCGTCTGTCGCGTCCGTCGTCCGTCTTCGTCCGTTAACCTTTATAAAAATTTCTCCTGTAAAACTACTTGGCCAAATTTAAACTAACTTAGCCACAATCATTATTGGGGTATCTAGTTTGAAAAATGTGTCCGATGACTAAAATAGAACATAGGATAGAAATGCAAGTTTTGTCTATTATTTCGTAAACCGTCATGAATAGAGAAAATCTGACATGAGCAAAAATGTTCAGAATGTTGAGCTCTGTTGTCCATACATGTCAAGATTGGCAAGCGACTTCTTATAGGAGCTATTGCCCTTAAATGACAAATTTACCATTTTTATTTCATTTTTGCCTATTATCTTGAAACTATAAAAGATACAGAGAAACATTAAAATTCAAAAATGATCAGCAAGAAAAGTTCTACAAATAAGTTTAATTGTCGAAATCGTCAGCCGACTCCTCATTAGAGTTATTGCCCTTGGATGATGATTTTTACATTTTTGCGTTTTGCCTTACAAATGTATATCTTTAAAATTATAACAGATAGATAGAAACTTTAATATGCAAAATGATCAGCAAGACAATATCTACAATTGACAATATTGAGGAAATCGTCCGACGTCTCCTTGGAATTATTGCCCTTTAATGAAGATTTTTATCATTTTGGGGGTTTTGCTTTACATGATAAAATTATAATAGATAAATAGACACTTTAAATGATTTCAAGCAGACTAAATGATCAGCAATACAAGTCCAACGAAACAGATTTTTGTCATGAATTCTAATCTCGTCTTCTATGTTGGAGAGTGTCCTTTGTTGAATATGCACATAGACCTAGTAGGTGACACAGGCTCTTTAGAGCCTCTAGTTAAAAGTATATCAATCTGTAACTTAATTCTTAGCACACGTATCGCAACCCAATGTATGTTCTCTATGGTTCTAACAATATAATGGGTAATTCTTAAACAGATTACAAAACTATAAACGCCTAAAGGGTCTGCAAATAGTCCAAACCGGAAAACTTTTGAAAGATTTTGGCAACGTTTAAGTAGTTATCGTCAAAATGAATAAACAAAAATAAAATAGTTAACCAAACCAAAACTCTTGATTTATTTCAAACCAGGGCCATTTACAAAAATCTATCAATCTTAAAGTTTACGTAGATTCATAGTACCACATCCCAAAGTGTACACTCTAAGGGTTTAACAATATGATCGCTTAATTTCAAACGTATCACCAACTTATAAACGCCTAAAGATAGCTCAAAATCGCGATTTTGCAAATTCTTGCTCTTTAGTATTTATTCTTAAAACGTACAAGAAGGTCATCGTTAACCAAATCCGAAATTGTGTTAGA